>CM026071.1:3887500-4504000 GCA_014839685.1 Anableps anableps
AGCTGCCATGTTTTATGAAAGACACCCTTAAGCTACTCTAAGTGAAATGCATTAAAGAGGTTGTGATTTGCCTCTGAGATCATTAATAAGGTAGAATACATGCACAGCTAATTTTTTAACATGTCTCTTAACATTCATTACCACTGAGGAAGCAGCCCTTAGCTGTGCTGGTCTAGGCATACACACACTCAAACACTGGAGGTTCAGGACAGAGCTGGTGTGAGTGATGCACCTCAGGCTCTCTGCAGTTAAAAGTGTCATCATAATCGATTGGTGGAGCCAAAAGACAAACTGGAATCTGTCCAAATTACAAATTGAACGGAGAATCCTCTTAGCCAAAACTTTGAATGTTTTACCAAACAATTAATTTTAATGAGATGACTGCCCATTGTGCAGAAAATACCCCCTCCCCATTCTTCCTCTCTTTTACTCCCTGTCTACCTAAAATTGGGCAAACTTGCTGATAGGGGTGGAACACTAAAACAGATTGGAATATCTCTGTTCTCCCATAACTGTTTGGCTGACCAGAGGCTGACCTCACTGTTATCCCTCAACATGCGACAAGGGAAACTGCCAGGCCAATTTAAAATGTTGGGATGCTCGCAGCTGTAACCCTGGACCTTGAGTTTAAGTAACTCCTTTGAGGAAAAATACAAATGAAATTGCAATGCAAGAAGAGCACATTCAGATGGAAATGTATGTAAACAGAGTTGGTATCTTTCATCAAAGTTGTTTATATTTCCAAGCAGGTTGTATGTAAATGCAGACCTTTACTACACTAGTGTAAATAGTTATCCTGAATGAATATTTTTTGTGTATTTGGAAAGAATTGTCTATATATGCATAAATAAAAATAAAAAAATCCTAGAATACCTATGACAGACCAGTAGGTGGCAATAATTTGGAGTAGCTTATTATTTTTTATATCCACCTTCTTCATGATGGTGTTGCTGATTGAGTGTGTAGGCACTTTCTGGTAAGATAGTGGAAGTTACAGGAAAGAATTTTGTTTTAACAGCTAAATGTGTGTTTTGAAGTAATTGGTTTACAATTTAGTCTTTTTTTGTTTGTTTGTTTGGATGAACTAATGCTTACAGGCATGTTTCTTCAAAGCATGTCTAAACTGGACTACTTGTTGCACTGTTCACTGCTGTACTTAATAATAATAATAATAATAATCAGAAGCTGTGGGTCCTAGGAAATTGAAAGAGGCTGAAGAATCAAAATTTGAGGTGATTGCAAGAAACCCCTATATATAGGCTTCCCCACTGACCACGTCATGGTTAGCTGTGATAGTCCACCAAAGAAAGATATTAGCTTTTGGAATGATCAACAGCATTGCTGAGAATGGATCAGGTATGTTTTTTGTGGTTCAAGAAATCACAAGTAACAAGTTTTTTGTTTTTTTTTTTATCATGGGCAATAATACATCAGTCCATGATATCCTAGTCTTTCCATTCCTGAACCATATTCTCCACTTACAACAGAATATTACCACAGGTGTCAAATACACTACTCAAGTGCTCTCTTCAATCAAGCCATGGAGCTAAAGGGTCCTTCACAGTATCTTTGCTGTTCTTAGGATTTCACACTTCTGGGCTAAGAGCTCCGATGTTTCTCCAGGTATTGGATATTTCCTGATATTTCCATTGTTTAGACAACATTTGTTCTCTGGTGCTTATCAATGTTCACAGTGTCTGGTTGGTTGGCCATTACCATTTTGTCAGTCTGCATCTTGAAGTCCCACAAGATCTTAGCTTGGTTAATTCCCACCACCTTGGGAAGTGAGTCTCACCTTGACCAGAGTTACTGTATTCCTCACTAGCCACTTGGTTATGGGGTTCCATGCATTCCTTTCTTGCTAGTATCTTGCAAGCTACTGTGAGATGCTGGACTGTTTCTGGGGCCTGCACCTGGGATCTTGTCTGGTGTGGTAGATCTGGGCCTTAATTGCCCTGGTTTATCCTCACATGATGGTTCCTCCCTGCTCCTTTTTTTTTTTTTTTCCAATTTCCTTTGTCTTGAGACGTTCACTGAGTGCTGCCTCCCTTAGGCCCATGCTCCCGTGGGGCTGTGTGGCTGTTTCAACTTTGATTGTGGTTTTGATACTCACTAGGCCTCCTCTGTGGAGTTAATTTCCTACCAAAATGTTGAACACAAATAAAGTGTGTTGCACACAAACACGTTTCACAAACTGTCCTCAAACATTGCACAGATATACCACATATTTTACAAATAGTCCTCAAGTACAAAATCTCTTCTTGCATACAAAGCTCCTTGTGTATGAAACGCGCCAAGTTTCTGCTAAAAGTCACATGATACCTTAGACAGAATGAGGAATTCTCCTCCCTTGACAGCAGGGGGTGCCATTGAGACAGTTGAATGTTGCAGTTGAAAGGCAGCGCTACCAAATACTGAGGAAATGTATGTAAACTTCTGAATTTAAACACGTTAATCTCACACATAATTCTTTCTCTCGTTATTGTGGCAAATAAAAAGAATCTTTGTTAATTCTAATTGATGTAAAACGAGAGAAGTTTTGTCTGATTTAACTTCCTCCAGAGAGAGAAAAAATGTGTATGTGTCTTTGTATTTGGTGTATGTAAACTTCTAGTTTCAACTGTATGCTTTGTTGGGAATCCTGACATAGGGATCCTCACCTTTGCTAAAAAAAAAAAAAAAAAAAAAAAAAAAAAAAAAAAATTAGAGGTAGTGGAAATAATCAAATGAAATCATGGGACAACACTGAAGTGACTCATCATTGTGTGTGTTGTGATGCTTCCTCTGGGGGTTTGTGAGCTTCAAAGGCTGAGTCCAGCCCTGGTCAACACTTGATGACCAGCTGTGCATTGATTTGGACCTCAGGGTCACATAGACAGGATGTAATCAATCAATAGGCTCACCTTCTTAACAGTCCTGTTTATGTTTGCATTTCTTATGAGTGTTTGGGTGGTGGTAATTTGGACCGCAGGAGTGTTGCAGAAGCTCATTAGGGAATGTAAAGCAGCTCCTAATGTTTGATTCAGCAATATCAGCAGTGTTAATAGGATACCAAAGGAAAATGAAGCGTAACTGCAGTTTATTTAGAAAGTCACAAAGAGAAGTTGTGTGATATAAATAAAATACTGTGTGGAAAAATTAACCTATCCCCTTCTGACAAAATTAGGACTAGTTTTAAATGTTTTTTTTAAATTTCATTTTAAATGTTTTTTTTTACTTCACTGTAGGATTGTGTGGTGCACTTCTGAGTTGTGAAAATGACAACAGAGCAACTCCAGTTTGGAGAAACAGTCTTTTTTTGTTGAGGGAGAGTCAAGTTGCTCAGCTCAGGACATATTGAAGAGGAAAAAAGTCCTATCATTGAAAATACAAACCTTTTTCAAACAGTTTCACCTTAACCTATTTTCACTCATCCATGACACCCTTTTCATACAGGTACTATTTTCTCAACAAAAAAGATTCTTCAGAGTACCAGTGAATATATCCCATGGGAGATTTCCTGTACATTCCACTTCCTCTCTTGTAAGGCCAAAAACAACTATGAGAGATTATGAAAATAAAGACATAGATTTATTCATCTCTACTTTTTTACAGGGTAAGTAAGAGGTCATCTGAGAGTGTGTGAAGGACTCAGATGATCACTGGCAGAATATTTTATCAGCTGGTATCATTACAGAAAGCACAGAAGTATGCTTCAAAGAGGGGCAGTATTATGTGTTTTCCTGGCACATAGTGCCATTTTAAAGCACAATCAAGTAACTAGGTCAACTTCTGTTATGAAAAAGTTGCGTATATCAAAAACAGCCTAAAAATATTGACTTCGCATCATAGTCGTATCTGATGCCTTGAAACGCGCAGTTCCACCACGTGTATGCTAATTGCTGCTGCTGCTAGTCTGGTGGAGCTGTGTGGTGGAGGTACGGCGGAGGGGGGGCTCTCTGGGGATTCACTGGGGACTGAAGCTCCAAGGTGGAGAGATAGGCAGCACGTTGTATGAGTGGGTGCTAAGGCACTCCTGAATGGCTGCCACGGAAGTTCAAAGTTTTCTCTAACTTGCAATGAATGAGACAAAGGCTACATTCACACAGCAGGTCTAGATGCTCAATTTACATTTTTTTGCAGATTTTTTTTTTTTTTTTTTTTTTGCATGTGAATCGTTTACAACCCCAAAACAACCCGTATGCACAGAAGAAGACCATAAACACGGCAAAGCTGTGCACTGTTTACTGAAGTAATAATGGATTAATAATTAATAATGCACCGTCTATGGATTGATTTTAAAATTATTTAGCAATGGAGCTAACAGTATTGTCACAAAATCATAACAACATAAAGGAAACTAATAAAAAGAAATCACAACTAATAGTAATACTTTTGTGGAGCATTGCAACTTCAGAATGCTAGAGAATGTATGGATCCATGGTTGGAATCAGGATTGGTGGGATTGTGATGTGATGTGCGTCACTGACACAGACTTCTTTTATAATTTCATAATTCTAATTTTCAGCCATTGTTTATGACTGGATTTACTGCGTATGGCTTCTTCTGGTGCAGAATTATGATGCATGTCTCACATCAATGATGTAAAAGTCGGATTAAATGCAACATGGCCATTCTGACCACAGACGCTTTGAAAACAATTGACTATATATCTGATTTAGTTCCTCATATGGAAATGGCAAACACTGGATTTTTTTGGGGGGTGAAAAGTTTTAAATTCTGCTGTTCAGACTGCAATGAAAAAGTCGGATATGGATCACATTTTGACCAAAAGAAATCGGATTTGAGTCATATTTGCCTGCTGTGTGGAAAAAAGACAAACGCAACACCCTGGGTAAGTGTTTGATGAGAGAATGACATTGTAACATGATATAAAGCTCAAAAAAGTTGATTTTGCATAACCCCCCCCTTTTAAGAAATTCTGAAGAAGCTTCTTTGCAAATGAAATTTTTCAGAAAAAAAACCCAAACATTTTGCTAAATGTGAATGAACACTGTCTCAGGCTTTTCTAAATGTATATTTGTCAGTGGCCACCATAAACCAGACAGATGATTAGGATGCCTCCTGTGAGTCTCCCCTTGGAGCTTTTCCAGGCACAACGCACCTGGAGGAGACCCCGGGGCTGATCCAGAATCCACTAGAGAGACTTTATATCATTCTGGTCTGGGATCACATTAGGGTCCTCCCATAATGACCTGTAGAATATTTCTGGATGGATGGATGGTATTTGCCCAACAGCAACATCCTACAAAACAACTGGATGTGAAATTATTGGTGAGAATATTTGTCTCAACTGTAGGATTCATATTTTTATTAAGTCTTTCAGATGGAGGAAGTTTGTTCTCAAATGGTGTTGTTCTGAAATCACCATTGTCTTGATTTCCCAGTAGATTTCTTCCCTTTTTGTCCAAACTATGAACATTCTGACTGATGTGAATAAGATCTTCAAAGCTACTCTATGAAAAGCCATTTTAATAGGACCAGTGGTGTCCTACAGGATTGAAATTCCTGACTGAGCTTCATTGATCCATTTATCACGACTTATCCTTTTGTATTTGCAACAACTGGGACAGTTTTTCATCTTTATCTTTGATGATGTAAACTGTAATCTCAGAAATGCTCCAGAGTCCCCATTAGCCCTTGTTTAAGCTTTTCCATGAGGCTCCTCTGGTTCAGTGGCATGTCCAGGCCTTTCCAAAAAAGACAAACCCCATACAGTAGAGAACAAATAAACCAACTGAAATAGAGCAACTAAAAGTAATCAATTTCAGCATTAGTTTCAAAATGAACCTAGAGACTCCTGCTGTGGTCTATCCTAAAGCTGGCTGTCTGACTGACTACCAGCACTAATGCCAACTGCTCTGTCTTGCTCTGTTGTTCTGGCTTTCTTTCTTTTAAGAGTTCTTGTAACAATAACAGTCACAGAAGGAAGTATAATCTCATATACTGAATGTAATGCACAATATAGGAACAAAATTTTCTTTGGCATATAAAAATATTTTTTCATAGCTGACAATAAGTCACCAAGCCTTGCAGAAATATAATTTATCAGCAGTTTTCATGATGTGATTGACTTCTCTCTCATACCTTCTCGGAAAAGTGCTCAGCCACTCTAATCCATTGACTTTTTGCATCTGCTTGTCCTCTTTACAGTCCCTCCAGGATTTTGTGATTGTTTTTGTCATTTTTTGCAATCAAAATCCCTGATTTTGTGGTGCTACTTTAGAAATATATGCAAGGAATTTTGCAATATTATTTCCTCTATAAACCCTTCCAAATTCTACATATAGAAATAAAAATATAAGGAAAAAAAAAACAGGCACATGAACACACAATCGGGCACACAAACATAAGAACCGAAACAGCTTGATTTTTGTTCCTCGCCATATTGATCACAGACTATAACTTGACATCAAGTAAGGATGAGGCTGAAGTGTAGAAGAAGTAAAAATACTGCCATCTGCAAGTGGGAGTTAGCATCACTTAAACCCAATGTTTTTGACAATTTTTGTGGAAAATTTGCAATAAACTTACAATTACGTATTGATGGCCGCACAAGCTTCCTGTACCTGCAGAGGTCAGATTCACAGACCTCTGTGTCAATGCACCATGACAGCCTAGCAGTGCAGAGCAGCCGGCATGCATCAATATTCAGTCAGCATTTCTGACAGAACATGTTGATAAAATGACATTTTCTTCACTTCTAGTAGGACATCCCTCGTGCACGAACACAGACATTCCCACCAAAGCACATACACAAGTCCATAGTATGCACAATCACATACATGTGAACACATATACATCCACATCACACTGCTCAAAACATTCCCATTTAATCTGATAAGTCAGCTATAGGGAAATGTGGCAGGAAAATAATTAAAAAGTGTCTGAAGGAGAAGAAAAGGACAAAAGAGAGGCATAGTGAAACAAGGACAAGCTGAATAATAACAGATAAAACGGCTGAGCTGTTCCCTTTTTTATTTGCAGGAAAGTTTAAGGAAGCGAGCTCAAAGAAGAAAAACCTTACAGACTGAACATGGGTATGGGCAGCACTTTCAGTCATATGGAAAACTCTACCACAGCTTGTGTTCAGATATGTAAATTCTTACAAAAAAAAAAAAAAAAAAAAAAAAAAAAAAAGCAATCTTCAAGACATCTGAGATCAGTGTCATTCAAGAGTGTAAATCAGACATTTCAGAAATTCCTCGGACCAAGCTTCTGAAACCAAGCTGCATATCTTGCTGTTTTTCCACATTACAACCACAAACATCAATGTATTTCATGTGACAGACCATCACACAGTGGTGCATAGCTGTAAAGTGAAAGGAAATGATAAATGGTTTCCCAAAATTGTTATAAAATGCAAATCTAAAAAGTGTAATGTGCACTCAAATATCCCTAAATAAAATCCAGTGGAACCAATTGCCTTTATAAGTCAGTGAATTAGTCAATACGATTTAAAGGGGCAGTGTTGTGTATTTTCCAGGCATATAGTGCCGTTTTATAGCACAATCAGGTAACTATGTTACCTTCAGTTGTTATGAAAATGGTGTATATATCAAACATAACTTAAAAGAAATTTGACTGCACAATTTGATGCCTTGAAATTGAGCCTCTGTTTCTTTAGGAAGCCCCTGCTATTTCCAACACTCTACCTTCACCTGAGTAAGCAAACTAGCACATATCAGGACTCCTTGCAGTTTGCTTATCATGTTCTTTGATTTCTTCAGTGCATTTAACACAATTCAGCCTGATCTGCTTCGTCTAAAACTCCAGAAGACTCAGGTGGAGGCCTCGACAATCGCCTGGATCCATGGCTACCTGACAAACAGACCACAGTTTGTGAGACTGAAGGACTGTGTGTCTAACCAGGTGGTCAACAACACAGGAGCACCACAGGGGACTGTACTCTCACCATTCCTGTTCGTTCTGTTCACCTCAGACTTCCAGCACAAGTCAGACTCCTGTCATCTACAGAAATACTCAGATGACTCTGCAGCGGTTGGGTGTATCAGAGATGGTCAAGAAGCTGAGTACAGAGAGCTGGTGGACCGCTTTGTGTCATAGATTGGAAACAATCATCTTATCTTGAACGTGAACAACACAAAGGAGATAATTGTAGATTTAAGGAGAAACCCTATTTAAGGAGTTCAAACCCTATTTCCATCATGGGAGAAGAAGTGGAGGTGGTTGAGGAATATAAGTACCTCGGTGTTCATCTAGACAACAGATTTGACTGAAGACTCAACAGTGAAGCGTCTACAAGAAGGGACAGGGCAGACTGTATTTCTTGAGGAAGCTGAGGTCCTTCATGGTTTGCAGCAAGATGTAGCAGATCTTCTATAAGTCTGTTGTTGAGAGCGTCATCTCCTTTGCCATCATCTGTTGGGGCAGCAACATCAGAGCCAGAAACCTAAAAAGGCTCAATAACCTGATAAAGAAGGCTGGTTCTGTTCTGAGGATGACTGTGGAACCTCTGGAGATGATTATGCAAAGAAGGATTTTGCATAAAGTTAAGAAAATTATAGACAACCCTGACCATCCTCTTCATGGGACGGTCATTGGAAAACAGAGTCTCTTCAGTCAGAGGCTTCTTCAGACTGGTTGTAAAACGGACCGCTACAGGAGATCTTTCCTGCCCACAGCCATCACCATCTATAATAACTTCTTAATTAAATGAGTTACATCAACATTTAATTTCCCTTTGGGATAAATAAAATATTTTTGAATATGAAGTTGAATTGAATTCAGCACGTCATCACAACGTTTCTCCATTAAACTGTTTACAGCCATTCTTAGAAGCGTTAGAGGGGGAGGAACGGGGGATGGGTGCTCTGTGAGGCAGAAACTTGGCTGGAGACTGCAGCTCCAAGGAGGAGCTTTGTGGAAATAGGCAACGCTTTGTGAGAACAAGTGTTTAGGCACCCCTGAATGGTTGCCACAGGAGATTCAAGGATTCCTCAAACATGTAGGAAAGATTCAAAGCAACACTCAAGGTGTGTTTTTTTTTATGAAGGAATAACATTATAGCATGATATAAAGCTCAAAAAGGTCAACTTTACATAAAACACTCATTTATTCTGTGCAACTTAATCTCAGTAAAATTCCAGCTGTTCTATGATGACCTCAGAGGTTTGTTAGAGAAGATTAGTGAACAAACAGAATCATGGACACCAAGGAGCTCAGCAGACAGGTATGGGGTGAAAGTTGGGGAGAAGTTAGGATATAAGACATGGAGCTCTGTTAAATCAATCATCTAAAAATGGAAAGACTATGGTACAACTGCTAACCTACCAAGATATCAGCATTCAGCCAAAGGCACTATTCATTAGATTCACAGCCAAGAGGCCCATGATAACTCTAGGGCAGCTACACACACCCACAGCTCAGGTGGGAGAAGCTGTTTGCAAGTCAGCTGTTTTCAAAACTGGCCTTTATGAAGATTGCAAAAAAGTAGGCCATTGTTGAAAGAAAGCTATAGGAAATCCCATTAGCAGTTCGCAACAAGCCATGGAGGAGACAAAGCTGTGTATGGAGTTTTGCTCACATAAGATCATAATTGTTTTTTTTTTTTTTTTTTTTTTTTTTTTTTTTTTTTTATGTAAAACACATATTCATGAAGACTAACATCGCACTCTCCCCTGAACACACTATCCTATGGTAAAATATGCCATCATGCTTTGGCGATACAGAGATAGGGAAGCTGGTCAGAGTTTATGGAAGGATGGATAGAGCTAAATACATAAAAAAGAAACTGTGAGAGGCTGCAAAAGACTGAGATTGGAATAGAGGCAGGGGTTGGGCTAGACTTTTTTGTTGTCTGTCATTTTCAGCGATGATGTCAAAAAAATTCTGTCATAATGTATTTTTACCCATCAATTTTATTTGGCTTAATTAATATTCAACAAGCTAAACAGAGAATCCACATCCCATCACACATCAAGCAGATAAACACATCTTACCTAAACATGCAACCAGAGCTACACTGGAACCGTTTAGATCAAATAATAGTCATGCAACTGAGTCCAAGTTATTTTGCGAGGAACAACAAGCAAAAAATGTCAGTCCTTATATGTGCAAAGTTAACAGACATACTCCATATACCTTGCAGCTGAAAAACTTAAAGGGGCTTAATACAAATGCATGCCACCCTTTTCAGAATAATATTAGCAAAAATATTTTAAAAACATTTTTTTCCTACTTTAAAATTATGCACTATTTTGTATTGGGCTATCATATACAATCCAGATAGAATACATGAAGGTTTGTAGTTGTAATGTGACAAAATGTCAAAATGTTTAAGAGGTAAGACACTGGACATCCTGAAAAGCATTGCGGTCAGGTCTCCAACTGCGGATGTCAGATAGTGTCCCAGTCTATTCTTCATTGTTTATGTTAACTGTTTTAACTCTGTTCTAACTCTACTTATATTTATGTGCAGCATTTACATTCATCCCGTCCTATGTCAGTATCATAAATCAGAGACCATCCTGTGATGGGTTTATGCCAGCTGTGATACCAATGAATTCTTGGGCTGGACCCATCTTTAAAATCAGCATTTATTTGGAGTTCAACAGCAAATCCTTTAGCTTTGCTGACTGCTGACCTTCTGCTTTTCACAATTTCATAGCTGCATTCATATTTTGGAGCAGCAGTTTGATTACTTTTCTTTATGCTGTTATCGCCTACCCATTACTTACCAAAGCTAAATTTCAAATATGCTGATATCATAATTTCACATAAATGCACATCCAGCTAAAAGATGCAAACATAAGAGGAAGAAAATGGGAAGTTTTGAAAGCAGGTTCTTTTTTGACCCAATCATCATGCCATGGTTCACCCTCGCTATATTGTTTCTTTGCAACCAGAGGACATTTATTCAAAATATTGTTAACTTGGAGGGTTCTTCCAGGTTTATGGTATAGATCCAGATTGGCACTGAGGAGGACATTTAACCCTGGATTTACACTACATGCGGCTCTACTCTGTTCTGCTCCGCCGTGCACTTCGCCAACATTCATGACCACCGTGATTTACACTACACGCGAAACCCAGAGAGGCATGCATGAAAAGTCCAAGATCATGCAAATAAGACAGTGATCAAAGGATGAGTGGTCTCATATAAAATACTGTAGTTCTCAACTTCCAAAATTAATTTTTCTTCATCCATTGCTCTTTCACTTCCTCCACCTTGACTGACGCTCCTACTATGACTTGAGTGACAGGACATGACTTAATAGGTGTCAAAATAAAATCTACATGTTTTGTTTATATTATGTGTGCATAGCCATAAATAATACATTTTGACATAGTATATTTATAAATATACCCATATATTTATTAATATAGCTGAGATTTTGAGAAAATGTAGCCTGCCTTTGGTGAATTATTTTATTCACTTTCCTTTTGGTCTGGTGTGATCTTTGTAGATTGACTCCCCACTTGCTCCAGTAGCCAGCAAAAATAGACTCAGTTCTAATTTTGCTGGATGGCAATACAGGGATGCGGCACACTGTGCTGCTGTACGCCACCCTGCAGAGGCAGTGTAATTGCTCTCATTGACTATAATGGGTGCATAATTACTGTAGAGTCTGTTCTGTGGCAGGGTGGAGCTTAGACACAAGCAGTGTATATTGTGCGTAAGTGGTTATTATCTGAGATAGGAATTAAGGAATAGATTGGACACCTGTCTTCGCAGTTCAATACTCACAGATTCACCTGTTCACAGATTTTTCTGTGAAACATAATCCCTAAGTATTTGTGGAAAATTTGCCTATTCACATTTTTTTTCCCGTGGAGCATATCTAAAATATTCAAAAGCAAATCTACTGTAGGAAATTGAAATAACTAGGTACAATGCTACTTGACATGCTGTAGGCTGGGGTTTGCAAACCTGTAAATCCAGACGCGCCATTTAATTTCCTTGGCACTGATTGGCTTTACTCCGCAAAAGCAGAAATTAAATAAACTGTAGATATTAGCTTCTGTGGTAGTGTTAAGATGGTTTCCACTAGGTGTATTAATGCATGTTAAGGTAGATTTGGTGTTTGAACTATTAAACTAGGGAGTTATAAGCATCTTTAGAAGGGGTCTCAAATAATCAGTCATTTTAGCTGTTCGAGTGTGTGTGTGTGCCCTAACCACTGAAATACTGGGTCCACTGTAATGTTGTATAATGATGGAGAGGGGTTCTTACTTTTGGAGGAGTTCCAGGGAAGGGTGAATCACATCCACAGAGTCTGAGTTTGGCAGAACAGAGGTTGAGAGAATCTCTCCAACAATCACAGGAAACTAGGAAGCAGAGTACTGGAAGCCAGGAACTGAACATGAACAAAGGAACTAGTTAATACAAGGGAAGGTGACCCACAAGGAGGTACTGGGGACCCATGAAGAGGCAATGGTGACCCATGAAGAGGCACTGGGGACCTGGAGATGAGGAAGACCTGTGGCTCTCCAGAGGAGACAACGAAGACCCATGGATGGGCCCTGGAGATGATAAAGTCCCAGGAAGGATCTCTGGAAACTGGAAATCACTGTGGCGCTCTAGTAACTGGAACCCTTGAGAAGGCTCTGTAATCTGGAACCCACGAGGAGACTCCACAGAACTTGATGGCTCTGCTGCAGGCAGAGACTGATGGTTCTGCTGCAGGTGAAGGAGGTGCATGTGTTGTGCATTGAGGAGGTGCCGGAGCTGTTGTGGGTATAACAGCGTAACCAGGAACTGAGGATGGCTTGCCTTGACGGTGACACAGTTTATAGTGTGGGACCGGAGGTGAAAGTGGTGCTGGAGTAGATAGAGGAGAGGCTGCTGCAGCTGATGAAGAAGAGGCTGCTGCACCTGACTGAGAGACCGCAGGTTGAGCAGCAGGAGACTGAGAGGAAGAGGGGAAATTTCTGGAATGGAGAGCGGGCTTTAAAGTTCTGAGGCGAGGAGCAAATTGAGGATGATGGACATGGTGACACAGATGGCAAGGAGCAATGGAAACCCTAGCCTGACCCCCCGGAGAAAGGTGGTGGTCGAGGTGGGGGAGGTCTGTTCAGAAGTTGGGCAAAAGCAGCTTGCCTGTTCCACTCTACCTCTTCAAAAAGATATGTCAGTTCCAAAGACGATAAGAGTGGAAGATCAATCTCCAACATTTTAGTTAGGCAGTTGCACTCACCCGTGCCCCAAGAAGGACTGATTGCAGCAATATTGTCCAGTGTTAGTCTGGTATATCTTAAGAAGTTTCACAATTTTTCAGGTTGAAAAAATTCTGCTGGGTCCTGATGGCTGGATCCTTCTGTCATGGTTTGTAGTGGTTGTTGTGAGAGGCAGAGGCAGCAAGTAGTTTTGATGATTTAATTAAATGATAAACAAAAAAATGACAAAAACCACGGGGATTGCAGGAAGCCAGAGCAGAACAAAAACAGGAATCCAGGAACAAAATAACAGGTCAGCCGGAGAAGAAATGTCAAAGTACCAGATAAGTAACAGAAGGATATAGTGAGGAGTAAGAGATCAAGACCAGGGATTCAAAAGGCTCAACAACCTGATAAAGAAGGCTGGTTCTGGGTTCTGGTTCTTGAATAATTTGAGTTACAACATTTAATTTCCCTTTGGGATCAATAAAGTATTTTTGAACTGAGTTGAATTGAGTCAGAAGACTGTCGATCACGAACTCACAAGGCAGTAGAGTAACTGGTTGCATCACAAGAGCGACTCCCTTACAATAATCTGACACGCCATTTGTAAAAAAAAAACAAAACAAAAAACACAACAGCCATTGAGCATATTTGGAAATTTTAAGGACAAACACAGACACAGAATGTTCAACATCACTTCCATGTCCTCCATTGTTGCACTGCTTTGCGTTCTTGTTGTGTACAAATCCTGTCGAGATACTTTTTGGACTCTTGGACTGGCCAAATATATGATGAGCTGTTACCCCACTAGAGTGCTACATCCCACTGACTAGAGCTGTTACTCAGTTATAATGGATAACCACCTGAATTGTGTAGTCGGGTTGAGCCATGCTTTTAGATGCTAGTTGAAAAGATCCATATGGTTCTGAAGTAGAGTGCAGATGAGCGTATTGTACCTTTCTACTGTTCTGTACCATTGCTTTGTTAAAAAGTTTTAATTTGTTCTTCCCTTCTTCCTCTACTGGACCTTGAAGCTCCAGTTTTCCAGAGATTTTCAGGTGACTCTGTTTCTCACAGTATCCTTTTTCCCTTTCACTTCTGTGAAAGGGAAAAAGGTTTTGTGAACAGTTTCCTGTTCACAAAACCTGTTTATATTTTTTCCTTTTTTGACTTATTTTCAAGAACAGTTTAAAAAAAATGCAGCTGAAGCTGTGTGTTTTTATTGTCCTAATGAAAAACATAGAAAAAGATGGGATTGTCTGCATCAGCAATTTTGCGTTTAAAGTCAGATTAGTACAAGTGTGAACATTACAAAATGCTTGCACAAGGCTTATAGGCTTTATTCGTTTCTTATATAGACTTAAAAGCATTTGACAGTGAAGGTAGGAGTTAGTGGACCTGAAAACTAGCCATGCTGAGCTCAGACTTTTCTTCTGCCCCTTTCAGCAGCATTCTTTGGAGCGTTTGGGTGATAAAATTGTCTTTTTTCATAAAACAAACGACAAAGGTTAGGTCTTCCTGATCATTTCTTTAAATTAGGCACATTAATTATATTCATCACAGTGCACATGGACTCAGAAATGGGCTCTTGAGGATATACTATGGGTTTAATGGTTGTTCAGGAATTCCATAAATTCTGTAATAGAAGGGTTTAGAAATAAAACATATCTTTTTTTTTAATTTACACTACCAAAAAAAAAAAAAGCTAACAACTATAATTTCATGTTTTAGTTGGACGTATAGATCATACTGAGAAAAAGTATTTGCTCTCTTACAGATTTCTTCTGTTTTTGCTTTGTCACACATCAAACTGTAAGCTTATAAAACACATTTTCATACAAAGATAACCTGATTAATCCAAAAATATAGTTTTTATCAAGGGAATGAGCAAATCCAGCCAACCTGGCCCTATGTGTAAATATAATTTCAATTCATGAACCGTCACTAACTGTGATTCATCACATTTTTCTGGTTTACTTTACCAGTCACACCCAAATCTAATTATTGCCACATTTGTAGAATTAGGGAATTGCTAAAAGAGAAACTTGACAATCAGTGAGTCTGGAAAGGGTAACAAAGCCACTTGTAAAGCCTCTTTGATTTTTCCTTTCACACCATACAAGTTGATCTGCTTTGATAGCTTGTTGTACTCCATCTTTTTTTGCACCAGTGGCCTTTATTTGACAATAGTCCAACAGGAACAGAGCAAAAAGAAGGGGGGAAAGACATGCACCAAAGGAACCAAGGACGGGAGTCAAACTCGGGATGACCGGTTCGAGGTCTATAGCTTCTGTATGCAGGGCCGCAGCTCCATGGAGGAGAAACACAAGACACCCAGATCCCTGACAGTCAGACACCAGTCTGCTGTAGGAGTAAATGGGGGACAATGAAAAACACTGAAATGAAGATGCTGTTGTGAGCTTTTACAAGACTCAATTTAACAGTTCTGAGAAGTTAATTTTTCAAAATACTAAATGCAAAAGGTTGATTTTTTTTTTCTGTTTAATAGTTCTCGTGAATCAAATAACAGTAGCTGAAATGTATCATTTAAATTAATCTAAGCAACAGTTATCACTTTAAATTTAATTTTAGCATCTTGCATTTCCCCAACATGCTGCCATGGTCCATAGCTTTTTGGGATTTGGTGTTCTTTTGTTTTTAACATTTTGTTGTTGGTCATTTATGTTCTATAGGTTTTGCATATTAGTTCATTCCTTTGTGTTTATTTTTTTATTTTATTTTTGGCTTCTGTTTTTGTATCTTCATTTATTTCTTTCAGATCAGTGTTGGTCTTGTCTCCTGGTTTGCAGTTCCTTTTGAGTCTTAGTTCAGCTCCCTTTGTGTTAAATTGTCTCCCTCCCTTAACTTCCCTGCTTTCCTTCTGCCACAGTTCCACATCTCCTCTGATTAGTTCATTTGGTTCTTTTGTCATTTTCCATCCTTGCCTCAGTATTTAAGCTCCTTGTTTTCATTTGTTCCTTGCTGGATGCTCTGTTACACTCACCCCGGTTCCATGTCTTGTTCCCTTTGTGACAGAAAAGTCTGCAAGGCTTCTGCGTCTGGTTCTGCCAACATTGGGTCCAACTTGAAATCAGACATGACACATGCAAGCTTTAAAATATGTTTAACACACTGGATAACATCATGTGCAGGGGACACATTTGGGGTTTCTTCATTTTTCTCATGTGAACATTCCAGACTTCTCCCGATTCTGTCATTTATGTCCATCTTAGAATGTAAAATAGTTCTGGGCTTTAAATATGAAGCCTTTAAAAAACTGAAACCAGACAGGAAAGAAATGGAAGTAGGACACAATGAAGGATGCAATACAGGTAAAAGGAAACAAAGGAGGAAGGAAGGGAAGAAGGAAGAACACAAAGAAGAAAGAATTACAAAAAGAAGGAAGAGAAAAGAAGGACACAAGGGAAAACAAAAAGAAAATAATGATACAAGAAAGAACAGAAATATGTGAAACAAGGGAAGGACGGAAGGTGTTGTATGAAGGAAGAACCAAGATAGGAAAGAAAGACTAAAGTAAGCAGCCAAAAAAGAAAGGTGGGATGGAAAGAAACAAGGGATCCAGAAGGAAAGACACAAAGGGAAGGAAAGACATAAGGGAGGAAAGAGACCAGATACAAACCAAGGAAGGACACAAAGAAAGATGAATGGATAGAAGGACACAACATTCAGATGGTTGGATGTTATGGAATAAAGTCTAGAGTCAAGAAATAGAACTTGTTTTATTTTTAGTACTTCTCCAGACCTGAAAAAAAAATACTGAAATCAAACTCTTTTTCAAAATGTGTTGGATCCCTGCACATTAGCCTCAATTTTTACAAGGTTCGTTAATGAAGCTGGTTGTAACAGCACAGATAGGACATCTCCATGTTTGCTAATATGTAGTAATGGAAATGAAAAGTCCTGAAAAGTCATTTTTGTAGTGGAATATATAATGTAAGCTGTCATAGCTGAAAAAGCCCAGATGTGATGAAGCGTAAAATATGGTAGTACAGTAAATCAGCTGAGGAAAAGACAGAGTGAGAGCACGATGAGTCATCAAGCAGACAGCCTACTGTCCTGCTGTTACCCAACTTTAAGGTGACTTTGTCCCTGGCAGGGTGTCCCAGAGGCCTTTACCCAGCAGCCCAACACATCCAGCTGCTGTCCTCTTTAAAACCCCAGGCGGTGCCCCTGCATTGCTCTGCTGTTTGAGGCTTTCTTTAGACGTTATTGGCAGCCTGTCTATAGCCCTGGTTATTCAAGGCTACATTGACTAGGAAGGTCTGTATGAGAGCACCAAAGACCCTGCCAGCAGCCAAGTGGGCCAGCTGTTGCCGCCTCTTCGTATGTCACCCTTCTTGGATAATATCATCTGTTTCCCCTCTCTCATTCACAACTTTCTTTCTCTTTCTGTTATCTTTTATTGGTAGAGCTGGCTGAAATGGCGAAAAATAAAGTGTCAGGTTTTTTTCATACCAGATCAGTTTTTTTCACTCACTTTCCTTTCTACAACAGAAATTACAAATGACAGAAAATATTTTTAAAAAACTAACTTATTTCAGTCATTCCTTCTGTGAGTTGTACAATGGAGTATTAGGGCCAGACTACAACAACTTTGGTTAATTTCAAGAATAAAAGCAGAAAAAAGATGCAATTTTACTGGAAAAACGTCTTAAAGTCGTTTTAACAGGAAAAAAGCTTAGCGTTATCAGGATCTGATGTGAGCAACTCAATTCGTGTAGCTCTTTCTTCGAAATGGACACAGTTCAAAATCCTGCTGCTGATAATTTAATGCTGATGTGTAAAAAGATTAAATATTTCTGTTAAGTAAGTACAAATCTTAGCCTGGTCCTTAATATTCCATCTTAGAGTTGACCTGAATTCAACGTCCAAATAAACAAAAGCTGTATAACATGCTTGTTAAACAAAATAATAGGGCTTGGGTGTGCTGACATCACTCAATCAGATACCAAGTAAATACAGGGCCAGTGTCACCTAAATTGATAGCAATATTTTTTATTTATGTTTTCTTCTTTGAATTATTTTGTTCAAATACAATAACAGGTTTATAGGTGTCTCCAAAATATTCTAATACCATATTATCAAGGCAAACAGTAACAATATATAAACAAAACAAATTTGTGCACAAATGTTTCTAAATAAAGTGCAAATAAATATTGTTTGGAAGCAAATCAAAGCAAAAAAAAAATTGAGTTGGAGTTGAGAGACAACAAAACAAAACAAAATCAAATTTCAAGAGGGAATCTGAAATTTAAGTATTTATCTTACCTCTCTAGAATCAATCCGATACTGATACCGACTTGGGATCAATATTATCGATATTTCGGATTGATCTGCCCACCTCTAATGTAAACCCAAGGAGTTCACTGGTGAAAAAAAAAAATCCAGATTTCTGAAAAATTACATCTTCAATAGCCAAAAATTTGATTCATCAATAAAATTAATTTATCGCCCAGCCTACACCTTGGGTATTAAACAGTAGTCAGGGAAGCAGGAGATGAATACGCATCGCTTTAGATTAATGAAGTGATTCTCAGGACAGTCCATATTACTGACAGAACACACACACACAAACACACAGACATACACAAGTACATTGTGGCTCTGAGCTGGTTTAAACAGATTCATCTGAGCACACTCTTGCTGCTCGCTGATGACGGATAGAGCTGCATGTTGGAGCAGGTCTGGGAGTGGGAATAAAGCTACTGAGGAATATGACTGATAAGACATCCACCACAATCACTCTATACTATTCTTTCAACTTCCCCTGCCACTCCCTCTCACCTCAGCATCTTCCCATCAACGCATCTCCTGTCTTTTATTACATGGGGGAGTTCACTCTTTTTTCCCCTCTCTTGGGGATGATATTTTCTCTCCAAGTTTCCCCTTCAATGCTTTTGCTGACTGCGGTGCAGATTCAACATTATAAGCTAATATAACAAAAAATTACCCTGCTGCCCCCTACCCCCAAGAAGGGTTATCTGCTTAACAGTATCCATCCATCTTTTCATATCTTAGAGAGCTCTGAGATGAATCTGGCAACATGTCCATGCTAACAGGTTTGGGTTATAATTTTCTGATAATTCGGATGGTTTTAAATTGTCGCGTCTGGACGCTGGCCCAGACTTTGAAAAACTGCACTCTAATTTCTGTCGCTCTGATGCTTTTTACTCCACCGTGGTGTTTAATTGGTCAGTTTTCCTCCTTCCAACGATCGACCTGCTATAAGTCAGTTCTGTGATGTTTGCATTTTGAAATATTCTTGCTGCCAAAAACCTAACAGATCTGATAAAATCTGTAATTTCCAGTTAAATTATTTTCAGTCATTAAAAAACCAACGAAACACATCAGCACGAGTGCAGGTATTAACCCGCCGTCGATATATTTGGGCCATTTTCACATGCATGCTGCAGAGGTTTTTCCATCACTTAGCAAGCAGCTTTGGCTTCCATATATTTCTTTACATTAAAGAAATCAATGACCTGACCCTATTACCCTTTTTTGAGTTGTTTTCCATTACACTGATGCCCTGCATAAATTTTCAACAGTGTGTTACATTAATGTTGCACACTACAGCAGTGTAAGCATAATTTTTAAAGTATGCAATATGTTATCTCATAAAAATAATTCAAGGAAGCTGTAATGTAATACTATGCAGTTGCCATGTTTGCAGATCAATAACATACAGCACTGTGCAAAAGTGTTCACCCCTTGAAATTTTATTACTTATAACTGCAATGTTCAATAGATATTATTGAGATGTTATGTGACAGACAAACAGAGAGCAGTACATGATTGTGAAGTGGAAAGGACATGTAGCTTTTTAACAAATAAAAATCTGAAAAGTGTGGTGTGCATTTATATTCAGCCCCTGTGGCCTGTGGCATATTGCAAACTGAAGTTATTATGGCTTTGCTTCAACAATGACTTTACTTTTGTCATTCTTGAATAAACATCAGATTAGTGGATAACACTAATATTCGACCTGTCAATAGATTCTCCCACCTGAGCTGTGGAGCACTGTGAACCTCCTTACAGTGGCTCTGATTAATGATCTGATCGCGAGACTCTCAGTGTAGGTGGATGGCCCTTGCATGTTTTACAACCTAACCCTAACCCTTGTCTTCATGATGCTGTTTGTTCACTCATGTTCTCTAACAAACCTCTCAGGCCTTTACAGAACAGCTCAATTTATACTGTGTTTAAATTACGCTCATGTGGACTCTAATAATTAAATGAATTCTGAAGCACATGATTTTATTCATGGGTGTTACAGTGAAGGTGCTGAGTACATACTATATGAACATTTCACTTTTAAGGTTATTTGTTAAAATATCTAGAAAGGAAAACATCACTTTCCTTTCCCTTCACAATTATGCACTACTTGTGGTTTTCTGTCAAATAAAATCCCAATAGGGTACAATGAAGTCAGTGACAATATATGAAAAGTTCAAAGGGTGCGAAGTATTTTGGAAATCACTGTATCTATTGAGGTATCCAGTGAAATGGGTCATTTTGTGTAAAAAATTGGTTTTGCCTATAAGATCCATCAGTCTACTGTATCAATGTGCTGTGGAACTCCATCTACTCATGGATGTTTCTGTTGAACATAACTTTAAAATATTTACAGAAAATCCAACCAGCTTGTTTACAAAGTAAATTTGAGCCGTTTCAGGGAGTGTTGGGTAAACTCATAGCTGATTAACACACATGAGTTCATTGGCTATTCACACACGTTTGTTTTTGTTTTGTCTAATAAGTTGCAAGTTTGAACTTAACATCTCCATCATATCACTCAACCCATGCTAGTAAAGGGCGTTTGAAAAAAAGATACTTTGGAAATGACAAGATCCACCACAAAGATACAACTGAAAAGAAAACAACGCCAGGACTACTTATATGATCAGAGGAATTCATACGTTATATGAAATATTTAAAAGAAACACAGCATGGGAAGCTGAAATATGTAGTGACAATGACACACTGTTGGCTGGCATTTACATAATAATAATTCCAGAAGCACCAATAATTTTCCTTGCTGCTGATAGGTTATACCCCCAGCAATACCATGGACATTAACTTCTGCAGTACTGCCAAAATGCCTTCCACTGTGCATAATAATGCATATTAGGGTATATTTTTGGTGTGTGAACTATTAAAATAGGCAGTTATCAGCGTTCTTAGAAATGGTCTCAATTATTCCATTTCAGCTATTCTATACCTGTTCAGACTATTGCTGCTCACTCATTTTTCCATTCACAGTCAGTGAATTTATAACCAAAAGCCATGCTCATGAAAAAAACCCGCCACAACAGGCACTGACACCAAGTTTGGGTCTGCCGGGTCTGACCAGCATCTTCCCCCATCATCGGAGCCAATAAACCACCAGGTAGTGGTCAGTGGAAAGCTCCACTCCCCTCTTCACCCAAGTGTCCAAGACATATGGCCACAGATCAGATGACACAACAAAAAAGTCGATCATCGAACTGCAGCCTGGGGTGTCCTGGTGCCAAGAGCACCCTTATGCTTGAACATGGTGTACGTTCTGGACAATCCACGATGTGCACAGAAGTCCAATAACAAAACACTGCACGGGTTCAGACCGTAACCGCCATTCCTCCCAACCACAGCCCTCCAGGTCTCACTCTCATTACCCACATGAGCGTTGAAATCCCCCAGCAGAACAAGGGAGTCACCAGAGGGGCTGCTCTCCAGCACCCCCTCCAAGGACTCCACAAAGTGCGGGTAATCTGAACTGCCGCTTGACGCATAAGCACAAACCACAGTCAGAACCCATCACCGCACACGTAGGTAGAGAGAGGCTACCCTCTCGTTCACCGGGGCGAACCCCAACATACAGGCACCAAGATGGGATCCAACAAGTATGCCCACTCCTGCTTGGTGCCTCTCACCAGGGGCTACTCTAGAGTGGAGGAGGGTCCAACCCCTCTCAAGGACACTGGACACCAGAGCCAGTGCTGTGCGTCAAGGTGAGTCTGATTATTTCTAGCCGGAACCTCTCCACCTCGCGCACCACCGCAGAGCACAGCACACCACCAAACATGCTTTGCTGAGCTTTGTGCCAAATTTAAAATTGTTTTATCTCTGTAAAGATCTTAAAGCCTCTGATCAAAGGGAATCATCTACACAAAATCCATTCCTGTGTTTTGTGCTCTGATCATTAGGAGCTAATCAAACCAAGTTTCTAAACCCTGACGTAATTTTTCATGTCTGTAACAATACGCTTCACTTTGTCCCATTGATTGTTGCTTAGGTGCAGCAGCTGAATGACAAAATGATAACAGTATCACTGCTTTCTTTTTCTCCACCTCATCATCAGTGGCTACATGTGCCGGGGCTTTTCTTGAGCTTTGCTGTGTTCAGACTGGAGCTTGTAAAGAAATGTCCTTCCTTTTAGTGTCATAGCGACCAGACATGCAGAGCATAGCTGTTACTTCAAGTTGTGAGCACAGCGCCTGCTGCTTTTATGTGCAAGGAGCCTGAGGCATTTCCAGGCCAGAGGGGATATGTATAGTCTGACTCCTATTTCCGAGGATTACCCGTGCTTTTTGTGAGCATATTTCCAAGCGCAGCTAAGGCTACTTTTTTTTTTCAGATGTGAAAAGTCTTTTTAGGCTTGAAAGCAGTCCCTGTTTACCTGATTTCTATTTAACAGAAACAACTGGAAAACCTTACTGGTGGTAACATCAGGGTAAGGGCTAAGAATGAGAGCAGGTGAAGACAACCATAGTCATTCAAACCTGTTCTGGGTCTTACTCAAGGTTTCCTCCCACTGGTTAGAGCTTCCTATTTTAGCTTGGCTTTTTCTTCATCTTCCCTCCTGGAGTCTCACCCCTAACCCACCTCTTCCCTGCACCCTTATATATAGTGCTGTTGAAGTATTTGCCCTATTACAGAATTCTTTTGTTTTTGCTTGTAGATTACACAAACATTTCCACTCGATTCTCAACTCCCTTCAGTGCTCTGTCTGGAGTTTCTCCCATTGTGCTTGATTTCTCAGGATGAATTTCAACCGGGCTAATCAGCAAACAGAAAGAGTTCTGCTCCTCTTTTGTGTGGAGTGCCTCAAGGCTCCATTCTTGGTCCGCTCCTTTTCTCTCTTTACACACTGCCGTTCGGAGAATGGATATCAGAGCACAATGCGTCCTTTCATTGTTATTCAGATGATCTTTAACTTTATCTGTCTCTCAAGCCAGGATTTGATAATGTGCTCACCCCTTTCTTTGGATTGTATTATAACTGTTGAACGCTGGCTCAATCAAAATGTCTTGCATCTAAATCATAAAAAACCAAATGTATTTTTTTTGGTGACTACACCACTTTAACGTTAAAGCCTACTTTGTAGTAAGATCAGGTTTTTATCACATACACTTATTAACCAAAGATAAATCTTTTCTAACTCTTACTGATCTGACTTATACTGAAAAGGTCATACATGCATTCCCAGTAATTCCCAGTCCTCTTTGAAGTGACTTCAGCTAGTCCAAAATGCTGTTGCTCACCTTTTAACTAATTCTTCAAGGCACAAGCATATTATGCCGGTGCTTTTTTTTGTTACACTGGCTTCCTGCTTACTACAGAATCCAGTTTAAAGTCCTGTTCCTTGTTTTTAGGGCTCTGAATGGTCTCACTCCATCTTATATATCAGATGTTTTACATTTTTGTTTCTGGGCGATCTTTGAGGTTGTCTAACCAATTTCTGTTAGCCACAGAAAACACACCCACATGGTAACCACCAAACAATTCAGCAGTATATTAACACACAATGTTCACAATTAATCCCACACTCTGGAACTAATGTAAAAGTTAAAGAAGAACTTAGTGCTTCTTAACACATATGTATAAAACAATGACTTTTTTTATTTTTGAAATATACCTGAAATATACCTATTTCAGGTATAGGTATATACCTGAAATACACCCGATAGTTGTTTTTGCAAATATCGGGGAAATAATTATCTGTCTTGAAAAAAAATATGGATAATCATCTTTTTGTACATTTTTGTCTTTGTTTGTACATATATATGTGCAGTAATCTCTATATCTTGTGTAAATATTCTATCCTGATCATAGATTTATATTTCAACCAGAAATGCCAAAACATATTTTGTTTGCTGTGGATTGTAATATTTATAGTACTGTACATTTTAAGCATTCAAGATTTTGGTCGGCATTCTTCTCCAACAGTTACTTGATTCCCAATGTTTCTTTCCTAGTGCCTTTGTGTGCATTAGAACAACTGGAACTCTTCTGAAGTTGTTCTCAGGGATGCAGCAGTCTTCCAGTTACTTGCTGGATTCCCTCCAGGCCACCATACTCAACCTTTAGAGACTCTGGACCTACACTAGAGTATTACCTGGAGTACTTACCTGCATCCATTGCACTAGTCATCTGTCAATCGGAGTAAGCTGTCTGCTTACAAGTAAAAGACAAACCAACAATTACCTGCTGATTCCAACCTCAATTATCCAAAACTAAGACAACACACGTCACCACCCACTGCGCGTTATTTTAGTCACTTCAAGATTTTCCACCACCCTCCGTCATCTTAAACCACAAAAATGTAGGATTAATTATTGAATCCACTCTCCTCTATATGAGTCCAGTATTAGGGCTTTTGTAGATACAAGAAAAAAAAAGTGATGTGGCTACAGAGTTGTAAATTTCTGCCAAAAAATTCTAGATTAATTTCACATATGTACAAGAAAAAACATGGATATTATCAGATGTCAAAAGAGTGTTAATTTGCTAAACAAAAAGGATAATTTTCCATAATTTTTCCCCATACCAGGGGTGTCAAACTCATTTTCGTTCTGGGGCACATCAAGATTATGAATATCCTCAAAGGGCCTGTTGTGGCAGAATTAATAGCTGTCTTTGATTCCAATGAGTACTTCTTAAAATTAGATACTATTAAACATCTTTTCATACTGATGGAATTTGGGACTATACAAATAAAAACTATTTTGAATGATATAAAAATACTGAAGCACACAACCGTTGTCTTGACAGTTCTATTTATGTTGCCTTTTAGAGTCTAGACTCTAGACCCTAAAGGGCTATGGCAGGCCAGATTTGGCCCTTGGGTCTTGAATTTGACAAGTGCCCTACACTATTAAAACTGAAATATTCTCTGAAGTTAGAAATTTGCATGACTAAGAAGTCAGAAGTTTACTGAGATTGAGGAGGTCAAACATACATATATATATATATATATATATATATATATATATATATATATATATATATATATATATATATATATATATATATATATATATATATATATCCATGTGCCCACCTATCTTAGCTGCTATGATGCCTGACATGAGCTTCCATGTTGTCTTATTGGTAGACCAAAACAGTCGCCCGAGACTGCAAAACCCGACACACCAACCTGTGCACGGCTTGGATTGATTACAAGAAAGCCTATGACTCAATGCCACACACTTGGATCATTGAATGCTTAGAGATGTATAACATCAACAGGACTCTAAGAGCCTTCATTGCAGCCTCGATGGGGATGTGGAAAACCACCCTTGAAGCCAACTACAAGCCAATTGCACAAGTGTCCATCAAATGTGGCATATACCAAGGAGACGCTCTGTCCCCACTGCTGTTCTGCATAGGTCTGAATCCCCTCAGCCAAGTCATCAACAAGACTGGCTACGGATACCGACTCAAGAATGGAGCCACCATCAGTCACCTCCTCTACATGGATGACATCAAGCTGTATGCTAAGAGCAAACGAGACATCGACTCACTGATCCACACCACCAGGATCTACAGCACTGACATTGGGATGTCATTCGGACTAGAGAAGTGTGGTTACACAGAGAGGGAAGGTCATCCACACAGAAGGGGTCTCACTCCCAGAGGGAACAATAGCAGACATTGAGGATAGTTACAAGTACCTGGGAATACCACAAGCAAATGGCAGCCTCGATGAGGTCACAAGGAAAGGAGCCACAGCCAAATACCTCCAACGAGTAAGGCAAGTCCTGAGAAGCCAGCTCAATGGCAAGAACAAGATCTGTGCGATAAACAGCTATGCCTTGCCAGTAATCAGATACCCTGCAGGAATAATAAGCTGGCCAAAGGAAGAGATAAAGACCATGGATGTTAAAACTCGGAAACTACTAACCATGCATGGAGGGTTCCACCCTAAATCCAGCATCCTGAGACTATACGCGAGCCGTCAGGACGGAGGCAGAGGACTAACGAGTGTGAGAGCCACTGTCCAGGATGAAACATCCAAGATCCATAAATACATCAAGGTCAAAGCCTCAACCGACGATGTGCTCAGCGAATGTCTCAAACAATGGGGACCAGAGGATGAGGTGCTGGAGGAACCATCATGGGAGGATAAGCCCCTACATGGGATGTACCACCGACAAATAACTGAAGTGGCTGATATCAGGAAATCCTACCAATGGCTGGAAAAAGCTGGACTCAAGGACAGCACAGAGGCACTCATCCTGGCTGCACAGGAACAGGCCCTAAACACCAGAGCAATAGAGGCTCAGATCTACCACACCAGACAAGATCCAAGGTGTAGATTGTGCAAGGAGGCCCCTGAGACAGTCCAACACATAACAGCAGGGTGCAAGATGCTGGCAGGGAAAGCGTACATGGAACGTCATAACCAAGTGGTGGGCATAGTGTACAGAAACATCTGTGCAGGATATGGACTGGAAGCCCCGAGATCAAAGTGGGGCACACCCCCAAAGGTGGTGGAGAATGACCGAGCTAAGATCCTGTGGGACTTCCAGATCCAGACAGACAAAATGGTAATGGCGAACCAACCAGACATCGTGGTGGTGGATAAACAACAGAGGAAAGCCGTTGTGGTGGATGTAGCAATACCAAATGATTGCAACATCAGGAAAAAGGAATACGAGAAACTGGAGAAATACCAGGGCCTCAGAGAGGAACTGGAGAAGGCCTGGAAGGTGAAGACCACAGTGGTGCCTGTGGTCATCGGGGCCCTCGGGGCAGTCACCCCCAAACTGGAGCAGTGGCTAACACAGATCCCAGGAACAACATCAGACATCTCAGTCCAGAAATGCGCAGTTCTCGGCACAGCCAAGATACTACGCAGAACCCTCAAGCTCCCAGGCCTCTGGTAGAGGACCCGAGCTCAGAGGTTGAGAAAGACCACCCGTGGAGGGTAAGAAGGGAATTTATATATATATATATATATATATATATATATATATATATATATATATATATATATATATATATATATATATATATATATATATATAAGAAGTATTTCAAACTCTATTCTCTGAGCTACAGGGAGCCAGAGGAAGGACTTTAGAACAGGGGTGATGTGCTCTAGCTTCCTAGTTTTAGTGAGAACACGAGCAGCAGCGTTTTGGATCAGCTTTTAGAGTCTAGACTCTAGACCCTAAAGGGCCACATAAATGGCTATGGCGGGCCAGATTTGGCCCTTGGGTCTTGAATTTGACAAGTGCCCTACACTATTAAAACTGAAATATTCTCTGAAGTTAGAAATTTGCATGACTAAGAAGTCAGAAGTTTACTGAGATTGAGGAGGTCAAACATGCAGTTGTCTGATTGATTTTTTTAGGCAGACCTGTGAAGACACTGTTGCAGTGCAACTAAAGATAAACACATGGATGAGTTTCTCTAGATCTTGTTGAGACATTAGTACTTTGATTCTGGAAATATTCTTCAGGTGATAGAAAGCCAACTTTGTAATGGTCTTTATGTGTCTCTGAAGGTTCAGGTCTGAGTCCATCACTGCAAGCTGCTGGAAAGCTGCTGGGTGATCGGTGGAATGGGAGCATCCCCTGTGGGAGAAGAAGACTGGTCAGGTTGACAACTTTGTAGAAGCTTAGTCATATGTTCCAGACGGTGATTTGTAGATGTTTGTTGTTCCAGAAGAGCTCTGATTACGGATTCGTGGGACTGAATCTGTTGATGGTGATTGAAGAGAGTTCTCCTGAGAGTGTCTGATGGGTCAGATTGGCCTGAGTGTTCTGTCATGGTTTTAGATAGTTGTCTAACCCACATGCAGAAACACTCTCAGGAGGCAAATGAAAGTTAAAGGTTTATTTACAAATAAGAAAGAATGTATGTGGCAAGATGAATGTTCATGAATACTCACATCTCACCTGGTAAAGTGAGAATGAAGTTGCAACATGGCTGCACTGAGTCTGCACCCAGGAAATGTCCTTTTGATACAGGAATTGAGCCCAGATGTTCCACTTATACTTTGGAAAATATCCAGACGTGCATCTCCTAAATATATCCCTTAAATCTCAGTGAACGTTTAGCACTTTAAGATCTCAGTATTTATTTTCTGATCATTTCTGAGTTTTTTGTTCTAACAAATTCCTTACTTTATAATGTTAGAGAATATCCTGGTTTTAATATAATCAATGTTTGCCTTTAATCATGGAAAATATTTTCTTGCAAATGTACACCTTTTCCACATCAGAGAATATCATAGTTTTATCTTGTCAACATATGAAATTAATCTAGAAATTTCAGAGTTTTTGTAAATTAAATGTACTCCTCTATAATAACAAATTATTATTGTTATTATTTTATCCACAATGACCCTAATACTTTGTCATACCTCTTAAATATTTTCCTTTCCCTTCCAAACAGACATTTTACATTTTACAGATCATTTCTATATGTGGAAACTCAAAATTATTTATTTCACCTTGTCTATAATAAACCTTTCAAATAACGAATCTTGTCTTCAAGCATTTTACGCAAATGAGTAACAACTCCTGTAAAACATGACATCTACACATTACAAATGAATTCATTTTTCCTTGTTCTTGGAACTTTGACATGCTCACCTTCTTTACTAATCCCGATTCTTCAAAAATAATAAATAAACTAATGGTAAAACTAGCTATGTTTACAAGCACAACATTTGTTGATCGGACTGAAATGTATTCGGATTAAATAATCCGAATGTATTGTTTACATGGGCACACAATTAATTAATCCGATCATGACATGCGTTTACATGCACCAGGTTTTATTCAGAATGGAAGCACCGACATGCGCAGACTTGCACAATTTCTTAAAAAAAAAAAAAAAAAAAAAAAAAAAAAAACAAAAAAAAAAAAAAAAGGAGAAGAATTTGTTATTCAGTCTGTGCTGAACATAAAAATAAACAAACCAACAGCAGTGTTTTGGTTCTGAGCGCCCAGAATGGACCCGCGCCAGGTTCTAATAACGGTTGAGAAAGAACTGTACTCCCTAATTAAGCCTCCGGCTGTCTCTGAGGAGTCAGATTGAGCCCGTGTGCGCTTTCATGAGTTTGTTTTTATTATTTATTATTATCATTCGCGTGGTTTTGGGAAATGACGCTGACGGGACACCCCCATCGCAACCCTGTCGTCCGACCGTGAAATCTGAGCTGGGACTGCGGGAGCATTACGTTCCAGGCTCAGCAGTAGGTGTTGGTGTTTCTGCGTTACAGGGTGAGAGCTCAACAGACCAGTTTTGCTTCCCTGATATAGCACACACATGCGCAGTCAGGTTAGTTTGCCACAATCAGAATAACATGAGCGGAACATGTGTTTACATGCATGTCATTCGGATTTTTAATCGGCATAAACCACCCCTCTCATTCAGATTACAAATTCACTCCAATCGAGCTGAATCCAATCAGAATATTCCGACTGGGGGGTTTACACGACGCTTTTTTATTCCGATCAGCTGTTTATTCCGATTACTTATGTCCATGAAAAGGTACCTACTGAGTATTCATTCATGCAATTGATTTAAATTTAAGGAATCTCATGTAGGAATTGTTCAGTTCAGTTATTCAGAAAATGGGCTGTAATGACAACCAGTCACAGACATACATGCCGTCCACACAGACTTCTCTGGCTCCTTCGAAGCTATCTCTGTCAGTGTGTTTCTCCCTGTCTACCTGTTCATTTATGCTCTCTTACTGTCACCCGTCTCTCTCTCTCTCTCTCTCTCTCTCTCTCTCTCTCTCTCTCTCTCTCTCTCTCTCAGGTCTCATTTTCCGCATGTCTGTTTTTAAAGTCCTCAGTTTCTTTGCCTAAATCTTCAAAGTAAACGCTTTTTGTTCTCTGCCAGGTTTAGTTCCCTTCACTTGAGTTTCATTGATGTTTTCCTGGACGCCTTCTGCTTTCCACCAAGGTCTTTCCTTTCCCCCCTCTTTAATTCTCTCCACCAAAACATTGTCAGTCATCCTGAATCTGCACGAAAAATAGTTTTGGAAAGTGATTATTAGGAAATTCTATTGAAATGCATGACAAAGCTATAAACTTGTGTACTACAAGTGTTACACAAGAAGGGTCTAGTTTAGTTAATGCTGAAATTGAACAAGTATCTAAAGACAATATTTAATAAATGATTAAATACATGGCTGCGCAGTGTCACAATTGGTAGCACTGCTGCCTTCCAGCACAAAGGTCCTGATTTGAATCCCAGCCTGGGCTCTTTTTACATGGAGTTTGCATGTTCTCCCTGTGCATTTGTGGGTTCTCTCTAGGTACTCCAGCTTCCTCCCAGAGTCAAAAAAGAAAACTGTTAGGTTAGTTGATACTTTCCAAACTGTCTTTTGGTGTGAATGTGTGCAAGGTTGTTTTCCTGTAAATCTCTGTGTTGTCCTGTAATGGACTGGTGACCTGTCCAGGGTGTACAATGACAACTGGAGATCGGCACACGTACCCCCACAACCCTGCAAGGGTAAGCAGGTATAGACGGCTGGATGAACGGATGGATCTGGGGGCTTCTCCTGTGAGCCAGGATTTAATCCAACTGGTGGCTTCTTGTCAATGTAGAATCATCTCATGTACTACATCTAACTGGGTTAAGCCAACAGAGAGCTGTCTGAATGCTGCTCACATAGTGTAGCTACTAAAGTACTGCAGTAAGTTGTAGTTTTTTTTTCAGTCTGTTTTGTCCTGCAACCTATTAGCCTCATAAAAACAGCCCCTTGTACTACATTTACTTCGTACAGAGGGTCTGGTGTGGAAAGAAAATGGACTCAGTATCTGTGTGAATGTAATATTTGATTTGTAATCTGTGTAAGCCTGTTTGTGTGTACATTTGGGTACTTGTATGTGTAAAAGATTGATTTCTTAACCATAAAAAACATTTTGTGCGTAACTTCAGGTACTTGAAAATGTGTATTCAAATACACATACAAATATTAAGAAATTATGAATACAAAATAAAAGTACACACACAAATCTGATAATTATGAATTCAAAAAAGCTCCTACGCATACAAATCGTTAAATACATGTACACAAATTGCCTGATACAAAACAACAGTTACACACAGATCAGGTTACAAGTGCACAAGTTTTTTTGGGACACATATTACACTTCTAGAGAGCTCCAGATTCATGTGTGAGTGTTGCGTTTAAATGCTGGTGGAAAGCTGGGTCATGTGAGTTTTGTTCAGAGTCTAGTGGTTTTTTTCTCTGAACTTATTTCACTCTATACTTGTGCCGAGGTGGCAAAGACATTTTTATGTGAAAAGCACCCCTTAGTTATAAGACATATACCTACATTTACTTTTCAATACTCCAAGTTTGTTTACATGGACATATTATGCCTTTTTGAGCCGTACAAATGTAATTACGTGGTTAAAAAAACGACCACTAGGTAGTGGAATGGTTCGTTGGCTGACAAAACAGGCAGTCAAATCAAGAGGCAAGACAGAGCATCCCGGTGGTGTTCCCTCAGAAGTAAGTAGAAGTTAAACCTGCACGCTTTGATCTGTGATTATAATGAGACATCTAGTATTTGTAAATAATTTCAGATTATGTTTAATATTTCTGGTAGTTTGATACACCATCCTTCTCACATTTTTTCTTTTCGCATGAGCTAATGTTTATGTGAACTATGCTACTTTAGCTATTTAGTCCTCGTATTTTCAGTTTACAGTTTAAGTCTATGCGATCCATGAAAGTAATCTCTACTTGATCACCAGTATGATCTATTTACATGATACAAGTTGGCTTGCAGGAACCTCTAAGCAATTTGCTGGTTATCTTTAGGAAATGGACCCACTAGTAACTTTGGCCTGCACCAAAATAGTTCACTTTGGTGGGTTCTGCCTGCAGTCTTTCTGCATGAAGTTTGCATGTTCTCTCTGGTTACTCCAGCTTCCTCCCACTGTCTAAAAACCCGAGTTAATTCATGCCTCTAAGTTTTCCTTGGAAATGAGTGTGCATGTGCATGATTGTGTGTCTCTCTCTGCGTTCAGCCAATGAACGCTGAAGATAGGCACCAGCCCCCTCACAACCCTGGATGGATGGAAATACTGTCCATTCATGTAGCCTTATGTACCCAACCTAAATGTTTGTTTTTGTTATTACAGTTATAACATTTTCCTCCTAAAGCAGCGGTGTCCAAACTTTTGATGATATGGGCCAAAATCAAAAACTCAATAGTAAGCTAAGCATGCAATATATTAATTAAACAGATGAAGTACTGAGATTTGTTGTTGGAAAGGAATGTGTAAATTATGATAGATACAAAACTTAAAAAGGGTTTTGGAGATTTTCCTCATTAAAATGAATTTTGCAAATTGTTTAGGTACAGACTGTAAAAAAAAAAAAATAGAACAATATGTAATCATTTCTGAGCAATAAAATCAGGAAAGATTTTCAAATCAACTCTTTCTTTGAAAACATTCACTGTATTTAGCCAAGTTTAATAAATAAATTAAAAACCGATTTGGGGGCAGCAAAGTCAGCTTTTGCGTAAAGTCACTGGATAGATGTAATTCATTGAAAATAGAATGTAAAAAGCCTGGTTATTTAAAGAGAAATATGGTATTTGGTATTGTTGCCAACATTTTCTATTGTAAGAAGATTTTATTTTGTCTGTGATAACTTTACCTAGATTAAAAATAAAAGTTCTCCATCTGCATCAACCATGGCGCATCATTCTTGAATTGAAGTCCGGGGGCCACAAATGGCCCCCAAGCTACACTTTGGAGACCTTTGTCTTAAAGGAACCCTCATAGAGACAGGTTTATTAACTGTCACAGCGTTTTTATTTAATATAAATCAAGATTAGATAGTCCAGGGTGCAAAAACAGAAGATTCACATCTTTAGTCTCAAATATTTTTTCAAACAGCCTTAAACCCTCCTGATGTTTGCCTCTGGGGGGAAACCAATGATTATTTACATGTTAAACAGAGGCAGGAGGCAATGTGCAAACACATATGAAGAACTGGACATATAAAAGCATTACTGGTCAGAGTAACTGCCTTTTAGAAAAGTATATCAGGAAGAGGTTGAGCTTTTTTTTTTAAAGATTTGGCTCTTTTGGCTGAGCTAACTTAGAAGAGCCATCTCTTATGACTCCCAAATGGCTCTTTATTTAGTCTTAGCCAAAGCCCGTTTTAACCTAATTTTGCTCCGATGAATGGTTTGTGTGCTTAGAAGGTTTTTTTTTTATTCTGTGTTTTCATAAAATAGCTGTTTTGTGCATTTTTTTAACCACAGGTGCCTGTGTGGGTTTGCTGTTGCTCTGACAGATATTTCCATATAACAAATGGAAATGCAGCCAGGTGGAGCTTCTTTTTTGGTTTTCGATCATTCCTTCACTTTTTCCTCAGCGTGTTTGCATTTAAATCCAGCCAGACATGATTGGCTGCATGGTGTGCCCATCAAAATAAAGTCCTACCCGTAGCTGAGGGTGTGTGTGTGTGTGGGGGGGTTGTCTCTCCCTGATAAACATCTCTTCCCATTCAGAACAAAATCCAGCTCTTAGAATCTGCATGTTCTTGAAAAACACATTATTGAGGCTGCTACAATTAATTTGTTTTTATCCTGCTTTAGCTTTATATTTGACTGTGGTGGTGTGTATTGCAGTAGCACCATCTGCATATATTGTTGTGTGTGTATAGTTGTGTATTTTCTCTACATCACCAACTAGGATACATAAAACAGGAACTAACATAAAATATTGTGAATAGTGGAAATATGTATTTTTTCCCAGGCATTTGTCTGAGTTGCAGTTTGTGTAGAACAAGTATTACCTAGAGACAAGGTTACATCAACGTCATTAAGCACAGGTTTGCTCTGTGCTGTGCCTTCCCAACCTTCTTATTACATGCAAAACTGATCAAGCAATAAAAGCTGGAAAAATTGTATGTGTTGTGCTGCTTCCTGAAGCCCTGGTATCAGTTAAACTGTCCTCCTCATGCATGAGTGGACAGTCTCAACTGAGCCCTGAAGTGGAAAAGCAGCAGGGTGGGAGAGGGTAGAGAAAATGGAGGACTGGCATGTGGAGTTTGTGCAAAAAAGGCAGAGGGTAAAACAACAAAAAAAAAAAGGCAGGAAAAGAGAGAAAAGAATTCTTAGACTGAAGGGAGGACACACATTTTTTCCTCACAACAGCCAGAAGGACATATATTCATATGTTGATTTAACAGCAGTCACAATAACTGTTGCCCTTTCACCTTTAACTCTCTTTAATACTCTCCATCTCCTGATTCTCCTGTGTGTCCTGAATGCTTTGTGAAAAATTGGCAGTATGTGCTATTTTTTGAGAATTATTTTTGTGTATCGCTTTATTTTATTGTCAATTCAGTTTATTTACATTTCACCATTTCAAAACACGTTTTAAAGCAATTTGCAATCAAAAAAAGTCAATTTAATTGAATCATACAGACAGATTCTAAGTCAAGTACACACATTCCAACTGATCCTAGTTATCAAGCAGTGCAGTGCAGTCAAGCTCAGGTTATTCAAATTGGTTTAAAAAGTTTTCTATGCAAGGAAACCCAGCAGAGTACTGGGACTGAAGTCCCCTTTAACAGGAATAAACCTCTATTTTTAAGAGAAGTACAAAGTTTACAGTAGTAGAAGCTCCTTAAGTGACTACAGAATTTTCAAGCGTTTCTAAGAGAATGTTGTGATTGACTGTAACTGTGTTTCCATAATTTTTTTTTTAATGAGCATTTTGAAGTATCACATTATAAAACATTGATGGAAATGGCAAAATTCAAAATAACTTCCCTTAATTTTACTAAAAAGTTTCTATGTTTGTTTGAGGTAGCTTTTGGCTTTTCCGGAAAAGAGTTAATGCACTAAAGGGGAGATGGAAACACATTTGCTGAATAAGTTCTGACATAACATTTACCTCACATGACCAATCAGCTGTTTCTGCTGTCGGTGTACATTAGAATTGCATTTCTTTCCCTACATCAATACAAGTTGATATGACAGAACAATTATAACTCACCCAATAGCAACACATTCCTGAAAACTTGCTTACATGGACAAATGTGAAAGAGCACAAGCAAGTGACAACAAACACTACGATGAAAAGGTTTATTCATAAACATTTGGAAGCAGTGTCCGGTTTCCGTTTATAGTACTTTGATTCAATAAAAAAAAAAAAAATTCAAAATTCAAAAATACTTTATTTATCCCAAAGGCAAATTAAATGTTGACATAACTCATTTAGTCAAGGAGTTATTATAGATGGTGATGGCTGTGGGCTGGAAAGATGTCCTGTAGCGGTCCGTTTTACAACCAAACTGAAGAAGCCTCTGACTGAAGAGACTTTATGCAAAATCCTTCTTTGCATCATCATCTCCAGAGGTTCCACAGTCATCCCCAGAACAGAACCAGCCTTCTTTATCAGGTTATTGACCCTTTTTAGGTCTCTGGCTCTGATGCTGCTGCCCTAATAGATGATAGCAGAGGAGACGACACTCTCAACAACAGACTTATAAAAGACATGCAACATCTTGCTGCAAACCTTGAAGGATCTTAGCTTCCTCAAGAAATACAGTCTGCTCTGTCCTTTCTTGTAGAAGTTTCACTGTTGAGTCTCCAGTCCAGTCTGCTGTCTAGATGAACACCGAGGTATTTATATTCCTCAACCACCTCCACTTCTTCTCCCATGATGGAAAAAGGGTTTGAGCTAACCCTGTTTCTCCTGAAATCTACAATCATCTCCTTTGTTTTGTTCACATTCAAGATGAGATGATTGTTTCCACACCATGACACAAAGCGGTCCACCAGGTCTTTGTACTCAGCTTCTTGTCCATCTCTGATACACCTGACAACTGCAGAGTCATCTGAGTATTTCTGTAGATGACAGGAGTCTGACTTATGCTGGAAGTCTGAAGTGTACAGAGTGAAAAGGAATGGTGAGAGTACAGTCCCCTGTGGTGCTCCTGTGCTGCCGACCACCTGGTTAGACACACAGTCCTTCAGTCTCACAAACTGTGGTCTGTTTGTCAGGTAGTCATGGATCCAGGCGATTGTTGAAGCCTCCACCTGTGTCTTCTGGAGCTTCAGACAAAGCAGATCAGGCTGAATTGTATTAAATGCACTGGAGAAATCAAAGTACATGATCCTCACAGCACTTCCTGCTGTGTCCAGATGACAGTGGGTTTGTTGAAGCAGGTGTATATACTGGGTGTATATACTGGGTGACTCTATCATGGTTTTCATGTTTTATAATTTAATAAAACATAAGAAAACACAGGAATAGCAATAACAGCAAATTACAAGTGACATTTCCTCAGCTGGACATTTGTGATCAGAATATACAAGCCAACAAATAAAAAACTGTCTGTAGGATATTCAACTTTAATCAGTTTTGCATTCAGTTTCTACACCTAGTGTCTTTGTAGTTGTGGTTATTGCAAAGAACTGTTAAACTGCAACTGCATACTGTTCCCAGGTATTCCTAAAATTTGTTCCCGTAAAACCATAGTGGTTTTGACTTAAATGTTAACCATGTGTAGATTCAGCTGTTTCTTTAGGTACAAAGAAACAGGTTTAGGTTGGGCTGCAGTTGACACTAAATACATTTTGTATTAACTAGTTCAGTGCAATTTTAAGTTATGTTGTTAATATTATTATATATGAATATGTTGTTTGTCGCCATGGTTTCTTGGTTCTGTTTTTTTTCTCTCTGTCTGCAGGTGTAGAAGCAAACTTCTAGGGTGTTGTTATTTTCTCTATCCTTCTTTCTCTCCTCTCTCTTTTAATGTTTTCCCCAACTTTTCTCCCTGTCTTTTCCATATGTGCCCATTACATTTGGAATAAATCTAAATCAATTTCTAATAAAGTTTCAAACCTTCAAGGTAAATTTTAAAAATGAATAAAAAGTCCCTGGCTGTGATGTCCCTTGCAGTGTGTCTTTAAAGGGGCAGTATTATGTAAAATCATCTTTTTTTGAGCTTTATATCATGTTATAATGTTATTCCCTCATTAAAAGCATACCTGGAGTGTTGCTTTGATTCTTTCACCCATGTTTGAGAAATCCTTTAATCTCATGTGGCAACCGTTCATCTGTGAAAAACACCTGGGTGGCCTGAGTACCAACTTCAGGGACTAAGCTCCTCCTCGGAGCTACTGTTTCTAAGCTTCGGAGCTTCTGCCTCAAAGAAAACCCCTCCCCCGCGACTTCCCCACTCAGCTCCTTCAGAGTAGCCAGCAGCAATTAGCAAACACCTGGTAGAACTGCACATTTACTGAGCTCATTATACGAGCTACCTCTCAATGAAACGCTGATCAAAATGTTGTTAAAGGGTAATAGCAGAGCACTGTTGTGATGACTTCCCAAATGCAAAGTTTCAGAAAGAGCAGTAGTTTTTAAAGAGAAAAAGGCCTAATTTCAAGGCGTTGTCACAAAGTCAAATTTCTTTTAAGAAATTAAGTCATATTTAATATTAACAGAATTTTGATAACAACTGAAGGTAACTTACTTGATTGTGCTATAAAATGGCACTATGTGTCTGGATGATACATAATACTGACCCTTCAAGCAAATGAGAGGTTTCTTTATAATTACCCAAAAATACATCAAGATAGAATTATGTGAGAAAAGCTTCTGAAGTTGCTTGCCCATAATGTGGTGCATTTCTGGGCTTTACTGAGAGAAATTTCACAGGATTTCAGCAAGGTGGGTGATGTGTTTTATTCTAAATTACATACTTTATATGTGACATGATGCTGCAGCCTCAGTCATGGGTTAGTCACCTATTTCATTCATTTTGCAGAGATTCCGCATATGATGGGATGTATGAATGGCACAAAGAACTGCTTTCAGAAAGTATGAAGATGAATGTGTTAATTAAAATCTTTTCCCAGCATCATTTTATTGAAGTATTTTAACCAACTCATACATTACAATACATAACACAGAATGCTTCAATTCACAAAATGTTCTCAGGTTGGTCAAGATCATATCTGACGCAGACCACATAACTAATGAGCACATGGTAAGAAACCTATTCCTCTTTTCCCTGTTTAACATATTAAAATGTTGTCTGTGCACCAAAATTAAATGGGGATCTCACAAAACTTGACTGGGGGACAAAAAAATATCCCTCACTGCCTGACCCTGAACTGGGATCAAAGCAGCATTTTAGTGTGGCCCACTGCAGGTCTGATGCCCAGGTTCAGATGATATGTAGGTTATTGCTCTCTCTAAATTGCCCTTAGGAGTGTGTGTGTGTTTTAGTATTACTCACCTTGTAAGGCCCATTTTTTCAAGAAATACTATGTTAGGAGGACCCATTGTTCTTTATGGGGCCCAAAGCCCTGGCCCCTGTAAGAAGAAGGGCTGTTTGGGTTAGAAGGTTAGGTTTAGGACTAAGATGGGAATTGATCTTAGATTAGGTTCAGAGTTAGGCATGTACTATTAATGGTTAGGTTTAGGGGTGGGACAAGATCAGGCAATAGAAATGAATGAAAAATGAATAGAAGGCAATGCAAAGTCCTTGTGAAGATAGAATGATGTTATATCTGTGTGTGTGTGTGTGTGTGTGTGTGTGTGTGTGTGTGTGTGTGTCTGTGATCGACTGGCAAAGTGTTCAGGTTGTGTTCTGCTTTTTCTTCTTCAGCTCTGTTCTTGTATGTCATATAGGGTCTGATTTTCTCAGCCTAAATCAAAATAAAGCAAAGTAACTTGATAATGCTACTGTATATTCTGGAGCTGTTGTCAAGACAAGTCAAGTCAAGTTTATTTGTATAGCACATTTCAGCAGCAAGGCAGTTCAAAGTGCTTTACATCATAAAAACATTAATCAGGTATACAGCAAAATATCAAAACATCAAAATCATTAAGCAAAATCATCAAAATTATCAAGCAAATACACACAAAAATCATCAAAATCATCAAGCAAAAACATTGATCAATGATTCACACTCAAACCTCCACCCTTTGGAAAACCAAGCTTATCTTACCCAGATTTGTTTGCAGATTTATGGTCCAGACTATTAATCAAAGGCAGCTCTAAACAGGTGGGCTTTCAGCCTTGATTTAAAGGAATTTAGTGTTTCAGCTGTTTTGCAGTTTTCTGGAAGTTTGTTCCAGATTAGCGGTGCATAAAAACTGAAGGCTGCTTCTCCATGCTTGATTCTGGTTCTGGGGATGCAGAGCAGACCAGAACCTCTTCTTACTCCACCCTGCAGCTAAGTTGTTGTAATTGTTAATCAATTATGCTTTGTTTTATTACCACTAACAGTTTGTAGATGTTCAGTATTGAAGAAATTTCACAACTGCTTTGTTACCCAGTCATAGAACCACACTGGAATTAATCAGGTCCTGAGTGCTGATGTTCTGCTAATGATGTAATTATTTGAGTCAGGTGTGTTGCAGCAGAGATGCATCTAAAAGTTGCAGGATATCTGTCCCTCCAGGAATGGAACTTGAGATCTTTGATGTAAACTAATCTCTCTCTATTTAAACACACTGAGATTGACTTGCTTTCATTGATAGGTTTTCTTAATTCAACACATCTTGATTTTTACACTCATAATATTCTAATAAATTGTTGACCCTCTCTGGGGTTTCTGGTTCTGTTTTCTTCACTCATGAAGCATAACCAGTTTAACCAATTTTAAGTGTGTGGAGTTAACTTTGATATGTATTTAAAAAAAATCATTTGAAGTGAGACAAGATAATGCTTCACATTTCAATCATTTTTGCAGTTATCAATTCAAATCCCGTTTTCTGGATGGCTTAAATTGTCCACGAGAAGTCCAGCTATCAAACTGAAGCTAACACGGCACCTTCAGGCATCTGAAAAAAAGGCTGGATACTTGCTGCTGTGTAATTCCATGAGCATGTTATCTTGATATGAGAATCACATATTAAAGTAGCATCATGTTAGAAAGGGCTGAGAGGGTAGGTGGTGGGGTTGACACACTCCCTCGCTCTGAAACTATAAATCTTCAGAATTCATAAACCCTATTTTAGTCTTTAGTTTTCACTGAAGACTAAAATTTAGTAAACTCAGCTGACCCCTTGACCCGAATCCCCCTTATCCTTCTGTGTTTTATATGTGCGTGTGTGTGGGAGTGTGTGTGCCAAGTACATCATAGGCTGACAGAGCCCTTTCCATTTTTAGCTGCCCCCAGAGTAGCCAGCCCAGAAAAGGGAAGAAGACTGGTTACAGACACCATGTCGCATTCTCTCTCTCTCACACACACACACACCTGCTCAGTAAAATGCATGTATACATGCACACACTCTGATCCACAGTCTGCCATGTACTGGTACATAAAGAGTTATGCAATGTCTGTGTTGCAGTTCAAAGATATATGAAGAGTGTATTGCTTTAAACAGATGCAAACACATAAAGGTGCACTGTATTTGGAGGACTCATACTCACACAAAGGCCAGACCGATTCATGTGCCCTGAGCAATAAAGGTGGTCTCTGCTCTGCTTTAAGTAGAGATATACAGTTTCTCTCCTCACTACTGATCTACATGTTCTCCAATCAGTGAACAATAATTCCTACCTCTCCTCTATTTACTGCTCTGGTAATTGGGGACATCATGACAGGTATTAACCCAATTATCATGAGAATTATAGCCCCCTTCATGCCTTAGCTGTGTTCAACAGCAAACAGTAACCATCACCATTCATCGTGCCTACATAACAAAGCTCATTGGGGTCCTTGAAGCCACCTTAATGGCTCCGTAGATGTTTGCATGTGAGGAAATAAGGTTCATCTAAAGAGCTCATGGTGAGATTAGATGTATCTCAATACCATAAGGCTGTTTCCAGCTTTAATTATGTCTAAAGAAACCTACAGAGAAGAGTTCAAGTCTTCATCTTGACTCTTGAATAGACTTACCACTGATGGGCCTCTGTGTTCTCACTGCTCTGTGTGTGACATTTGCTCAGTCAGCTCCCTTAGCTTTCACAATTGTAAAGTAAAATAAAGCAAAACTTTTTTTAATAAAGCACCTTTCCAGAGTTGCCTGTCCTCTTAACAACTGATTCTGAAAGTTTTGTGATTTTCTTCCTTTTGGACCTAATGGCAGCATTCGACACTATTGACCATTGTATTCTTATATCCTGTTTGGAACACTGGGTGGGGATAAAAGGTGCAGGACTGAACTGATTTCATTCATACCTCCAGGGCAGATGTTTCTGTATTCATACAGAAAACTTTAAGTCTATTTCAGCAGCTCTTTCCTGTGGAGTTCACCAAGTTCTTGGCCCTCTTCTTTTTTCACTGTATCTTCTCTGTCTAGGGTCAGTTTTGAGAAATCATGGCATTTCTTTTCACTGCTAGGCGAATGACTGTCAGATTTATCTGCCTATACAGTCAAACTGTCCTTGCTCCAGCCAACCTCTCTTGAAGTGTATTGATGACATCATAGCATGGATGGCCATAATCAACAGCCACAGCTTCTGAATTTTAATAAAAAGAAAACGCAATTGATTTTATTCAGTCCTAATAGAAATTCACACACCCCCATTCCAAACCTTGGTGACCATTTGTTAAAGCTGCAGTGTCTAACTTTTATAAAAAATATTTTTCTACATATTTATTGAAACTGTCACTATGTCATGACAGAATAGTATGAGACAGATAATCTGTGAAAAAGCTCCTCCGCCTTCTCCCAGTGCTATCAAGAAACAACCAATCAGAGCCAGGAGGTGGGTCTTAGTGCTGTCAATCACGGTCTGATTGGCACTGCTCATCCCCCCCCCTCTGCTGTGGTGCAGCCAGCTGATACCTGTGAATGCTCAGGCTGGCTAGTATGACCACTGATGACGACGGATAAACGGTTTTCCTGTAACGGTAAGTTGTTTCTCTGCCATTAGCACATTTAGCAGTGAGTAAATGAAGTTTACTGACAGCTCTAAGACCTTCCTCCTTGCTCTGATTGATTGTTTTAGGTCGGGAGCGGTGCAAAGTTACACACTGCAGCTTTAAGCAACAGGTTACAAATCTCAGAGTAACCCTGGATCCAGGTTTGAAAATCAACAAACAGGTCAGCAGTGTTCTGCAGAAGTTTCTTCCAGTTATGTGATGTTGGAAAACTAAAACCCATCTTGTCAAAACATGATTTGGAGATAGTAATCCATGCTCTAATCATAACTCAACAAGATTGACTGCAGTTCACACTATGCTGGGCTCAGTCACGTCTGTCTTTCTCATCTTCGACTTATTCAGACCACTGCTGCATGTCTTTTAACCAGTACACAAAAACAAACATATCTCATCTGTTCTGTCATCTCTTCATTGGCTGTCAGTTCAACAAAAAATTGATTTTAAAACCCTTCTATCTGTCTTTAAATGCCTTAACGGTCTTACTCCTCCATACCTGCCTGACTTGGTCCAGTGTTATGTTTCACCACAGGCCCTCAGATCATATCCTGTATTGTTTGGATTCTTTGTTTATGTTCTCTGTATTAAGTTCTTATTATTGTCCATCCTCCTAGTTTATTTCCTGTTAGTTGAGTTATTTCTCATTTGAATGGGTTTTTTTTTTTTTTTTTTTTTACAGCTGGCATTTATTTTCCCCAGTCTAGTCCCTTCACTTCTGTTAGTCAAGTTCTTAGCATTGAGTATTTGAGTTGTTAGATTTATTGTTCAAGTTCTCATTTGGTTTTCATCTGTATTGCCAGTCTACTCTTAGTTATTTAGATTATGTTTAATTATTCAGATCCTGTGTTGTTTCAGTTAGATTCATTTTCCTAGTTCTCCTGTCTGTTCTCTCTCACCCCCTCATGCCTCTCTTGCTCTCCTCAGTCTACTGCGCTGGTCTCCTCTCACAGGTGCAGCCCATTACTAATCAATCACCGGTTCTCTATCCAGCAATCAGCTCACTAGTATTTAAACTCCTCATTGTCAGTCAGTGACTGCTGGATTCTGCTGTTGTTCTCCAGTGGTTTTGGCCTGATACCAGTCCATTAACCTGCTGGCATCTGACTTGTGTATTTTGGTTCAGTTCCTGCACACATCATGACAGCTTCTGATGGTTGTACCAAAAACTAGGCCAAAGGTCAGAGGAGCTTGGGGCTTTTCTGTTGTTGCACTGAAATTGGGAAACAAGTTGCCATTAAATATTAGGCAAGTGTCTTCTGGTTGCTGTTTTTAAGTCTCTCTTGAAAACACATTGGTTTTCATTGGCTTTTGACACAATCTGGTTTGTTCTCTATTTTTATAATTCTCTTGTTTTTAGTACATCTTATTCTACTTTTGTTTTTATTTTATTATTGTCTTGGTTTTATCTGCCCCTACTGTACAGCACTTTAGCTAAACATACTGTCTTTTAAAATGCTTTGCCTTATCTACACACTCATTTTTTTCTGGTAAAAAAGATGATTACTTTTTCATTAGTTTTTTTTCTTCATTCAGCTGGAGAAAACCTTCAGTCATCCAGCTATTGACTGAATCCAGGCATTATAGTGAAATGCGCAGTTCCAAAAATTAATTTCAAAGAAAAGAGATATACAACTGGATATCATCAGCATAACAGTAATAGAAAATATCCTTAAAAGATGACAGAATTGGATCAAGCAGCTAGAGCAGAAATAACAATGGCCCCAAAACAGAGCCCTGTGGAACACCAAAATGACCAGGATAGGAATGGGATCTGTACGTAGATGTAGCCAAGAAGGTTTATCTACCAAGAAAGTAAGAGAACAGCCATTTTAAAGCCCAACTGCTCATTCTATCTAGCAGGGTCAGATGGTCAGCAGTGTCAAAAGCTGACGTCAAGTCAAACATACGCAGTACAAAACATTTACCTGCGTCACGCTGCATCAAAACATCATTTGAGACTCTAAAAGGAGCTGTCTCGTTTGAGTGGGTTTTACGAAACCCTGACCAAAAGTGGTCCAGAATACGGCATTGATCAAGAGCAGCAGTTAACTGCTTGACCACAACATTCTCTAGAATCTTGGTCAGAAAAGGAAGCTTAGCGGTGGATCTGAAACAGAGAGTGCAGAGGCAGTCTAGCATGCTGTATTCCAGTTAAAATTATCTTTGAGCAGCACATGGTTATAATTGATTTTAACTGCAGAGCATTTAATGAAATGGGCATAAACAAAATCACCAGCCTCACTGGAATAGAGAGAAGTTTCATCTGAGTTTTATTTAGTCTGATTTAGCGAGAGTTGATGTTATTTGACTAAAAACTTTCCTCATCCTGCCGTGGCTGTTGATTAAATTTCTGCCTGGTTGGATGTTAGGGGTGGCCACCTTCTCAGTGGGTATAACCACTCACTAGCCTAATAAGTCTGGTAATTATTCATCGGAAATCATTTTTGGATTGATCATCTATGTGCGTTTTAATTCTTGAATGCCTGATATGATTTGATCAGGTTTTCTATGTGGTTCCTCTCTGCAGCAAAGATGTTGGGACTTTCTTTTTTCTCCCTTTGTTGTAGTGAAGTTCATTACAGGAGTGTTCAGAAATTGGACTGACTAAAAACGTTCAAATGCAATTGTTTCACAGAGCCTCACTTTACACACTTACAATGTCATTGTCCCAGTGCATTTGATCTATAACAATGGGGGGAGCTGAAGACTCTAGTAGTAAGGCTGCAACTATATTTTGCAAATACAGTTGAAGCCAGATATTTACATACACTGGAAAAATCTGAAATCAGAGTAACAGTTTTTTAATTTTGGGTCAGTTAGTATTAACAAAATTATTTCTATTTGATAAATTCCAGAATATTGAGAGATGATTATCTCAGATTTTGATTTTTGATTCAGAATTATACATGAAGCAAATTATGATTTACAAATTTATGATCTGATTTCTTTCCCTGACATATTAAGATTTATAGCTCTGTGATTCAGCTAATGCATTTGATCTGTTTTATGAGTTTGACTGTGAGAGTGTTCAATCACCATGCAGTTGGAGTTGAAGATACAAATCACACATCTGCTTCAACAAACCCACTGTCACCTGGATAACACAGGCAGCACTGTGAGGATCATGTTCTTTGAGTTCTCCAGCACATTTAACACAGTTCAGCCTAATTTGGTTTGTCAGAAACTCCAGAAGAGTCAGGTGGAGGCCTCAACAATCTGGATCCATGACTACCTGACAAACAAACCACAGTTTATGAGACTGAAGGACTGTGTATTTAACCAGGTGGTTAGCAGCACAGGAACACCAAAGGGGACATATTTTCACCATTCCATTTCACTCTATACACCTCAGACTTTCAGCACAAGTCCAACTTCTGTCACCTACAGAAATAGTCAGATGATTCTGCAGTTGTTGGCCGTATCAGAAATGATCAGTAAGCTGAGTACAGAGAGCTGGTGGACTGCTTTGTGGAATGGTGTGAGGAAAAATCATCTCCTCTTAAATGTGAACAAAACAATGGAGTTGACTGTAGATTCCAGGAAAAACAGGGTCAGATCAAACCCTATTTCCATTATGGGAGACGAAGTGGGGGTGGTTGAGGAATATAAATACCTTGGTCTTCATCTTGACAACAGACTGGACTGGAGACTCAACAGTGAAGCCTTCTACAAGAAAGGACAGAGCAGACTGTCCTTCTTGAAGAAGCTAAGGTCCTTCAAGGTTTGCAGCAAGATGCTGCCGATCTTCTATAAGTCTGTTGTTGAGAGTGTCATCTTTTCTGCCGTCATCTGCTGGGACAACAGCATCAAAGCCAAGGCTCAACAACCTGATAAAGAAGGCTGGTTCTTTATCAGCCTTAATTTATCCATTAATTAATGGAATTGTCCATAATTTATCAATTATGGACAATCCTGACCATCCTCTTCACGAGACTGTCATAAAAAAACAGTTTCTTCATTCAGATGCTTCTTCAACTTTGTTGTAATACAGACCGCTAGAGGAGAACTTTCATGCCCACAGCCAGCATCATCTACAATAGCTCTTTAATGTAATGAGCTACAACTGTCATGGTTTCAGGGTGTTTGGTGGTTTTTGTTATGGGTTTTATATTTCATAGTGTTCCATTGGTTTGTTGTACATAGTCTTGGTTTTAGTTTTGGCTGTGGGTTCATGTTTATAGTTATCTTGGTGTCTTTATTTTATTCCTCTAGGTTATTTTTGGTTTGAGTTTCATTTAGATTAGATTCCCTTTTTGTTTCAGCTATATTCTCATCTGTTTTTTCAATGTCTGATCATGTCTGGTGTTTAGCTCATTTCTGTTATATTTCTAGTTTTATACCTTTTTGTTTGCTTGTCTGTTCTTCATAGAGTCCTGATTCTGCTTTGCCTGCCTTAGCCTTGTTTTCTTTTATTTTTGTCTGGTTTGCTCATGTCTCATCTCTGAAATTCCAAGCCTTGATAATCATTTATCCCTGTGCATCAGTTTTAGGTTCAAGTAATAGCAGGTTCTCTTTCTTATCCATTAGGTGTCAGGATTTATTTCTTAGTTTGTATTTATTCCTCCAGTCTCTGTCTAGTCTGTTTTTCCTGTTAAGTTCCTCAGCTCAGCCTTGTCCTTGTTCATTTAGTTCATGTTTTTCACCTGTGTTACCTGATCAGCTATACTTTTAACCTGTCTCATGTGTTATTTAAGTTCTCGTCATGTCTTTGTCAAGTGCGGGATTCTTGTGCGTTTTAGGTCTGTTAATTTGGTGAACACTGATGTTTATGTCAAGTCTTGTTTAAGTTAAATAAACCTTCACTATGCTTCATCTATGTGGCTGTTTGCGTTTTGGCTCTTCCTTACCTTTGCCTTCACTAATCTTAACAGAAGAATCTCGCCAGTATCAGAGCCATGCGAATGGCTCCCGCCGATCATCCAACTCGGCATGGTTGAGATTCGTTTGCCTCACAGGAGTTGAGGTGATGACTGAAGGCGGGAGGAGGCTGTAGGAGACCTGCATCCTGGGCTCAGATTTGAGTCTCCTCCTCGTCTAAGAGAGAAGGATCTGAGGGACTTTTTTTTTTTAAATGGAGATCGGGATGATATCTTATCGTGGATGGTTCCGAGTCATCGGAGGGGGATATGTTCTCCTGCTTTGATCTATTAAGTCATCTGTCTCGGTTCCAACATCCACTTCATCTTCGGGTCATAGTCGGCGCTGATGACAGAGCAGCTCTTTTTTTCAGTCATGCTGAAGAAGATTACGGATCAATCTACTGGGGAGGCAGGCTGGAAATCTGCCCTCAACTGGTAAATCCAAATCACCTGGAGAAACAATCCACTCCGACGCATCCTAATCCTCCTGCTTCGTGCAGCAGACTGCGTCCCAGGGCCCAAGCGCCTCAGGCTGTGGCAGCAGTCGCTGGGTCTTCGGCTCAGTAGACTCCCGACGTCTGAACCATTCCAGCATGGGTTGGGTAAGTCCTGATTGGAGCCAAAAGAGGCCGTCGTTACATGTTCCACGCCATGCCATGCCATGCCATGCCAGCTGCTGGGTCTTCCACGCCAGCTGCTGTTTCTTCCTCGTCAGCAGCTACTGGAGCAGTCTTCACAACATGGTTTCCACTGGACTCTTCACGTCCGATTCCTCGCACAGCTTCAGCGAGGGTCGAATGGATCCTGTACTGGCACATCCTGGTCCTGACGTCTCGCACAGCTTCAGCGGGGGTTGGGCGGATCCTGCACTGGCCTGATCCCAATTGCCTTATCAGGTTCCTTTTTGGGTTCCTGTCGGAGGTCTTATCTGTTCCTGCTTTGAAGGTCCTTGCCAGCGCTGTTCTTGCTTCAGAGGCCCTTGCCAGAGCTGTTCCTGCTTTGGAGGTCCTCACAGGCTCAAAGTCCAGCCGTTGGCCCCCTGACAGGGGTCGCCGGGGATTCCTGCTTCGCCGTCTGCCCACACTCACCTGATTTTTGTTTTGTTTCAAGTGGTGAACACTGATGTTTATGTTAAGTCTTGTTTAAGTTAAGTAAACCTTCACTATGCCTCATCTAAGTGGTCGTTTGCGTTATGGCTCTTCCTTGCCTTTGCTATCACCAATTATAACAACAACATTTCATTTCCCTTTGGGGTCAATAGAGTATTTTTTTTTTATTTTTTTTTTTTTTAACTGAATTTGAATTTATGTTCACCTATATATGGTTTTTATTTCACCAACAGTACAGCACTATTATTTTAACTGTGTATATCTAGACCAGGTGTATCCAAAGTGCAGCCCGGGGGCCATTAGTTGGACTGATATTTTTTTTTATGCGGCTCCCAACTGCAGTTCAAGACTGCTAAAAAATTTGTCCCATCCAGCACAGGTGGTTGATGAAGATGGAGACAATTTATTTACTAATCAGGGTAAAATTATTACCAACATAATTCTCTCACAGTGGAAAATGTTAAGTACAACAAAAAGTATTTGTCATTTTATAGCCAAGCTTTTATAATAAGTAGAACCTCGTCTATCCAGAGACTTTTACTGAAAGCTGACTTTGCTGCACTCAAATTATTTATTTTATTAAACTTGGCTAAATATAGCAAGAATTTTAAAAGAAAGTGACCCAAATCCAGTTCTTATAACTGAGAATAAATTTGTTCAATCGAGCCCAAAACAATTTGAAAACAAGATGAATTTGATTTAATACAGCAAAATCCTTTTTAAGTTTTAGGTCTTCAATTAATAACATCTCTTTCCTACAAAAAACAAAAACCACAAAAAATTGGACTACTTTCTTTGGTTGACTTAGTTTCTTATTTTATTTATTTTTAATTTTCTTGGCCCATGAGTACTTTTGACTCAAGTATCTGGGCCCACATGACAAAGTTTGGACACCCCTAATCTAGACGAAGTCATTTACAGAGTTGCTGTTGCCTTTAACTCTGCTTACATTTAATGGACCAATGACTCTCGGTTTTTGTGTCTGCTCTGTACTCTCTGCCCTCAGTCGGTTTGTTCTCCTGGACGTTTCGTCCTATCAACAGAGAGTTATTCCTCTTCACTTTCACCCGATGCTTAATAAAGATGAGGTATTGCTGCACTGCCAATTGATCTAGTCAGGATGTTTTAGATAAAGATACCAGTTGGTAATACAGGCTTAATCTGTTGTATGCGATTACATTTAAACCTGCATTCTTTAAAAGGTCTTGAAATGATATTTGATGTGAATTATATAAACTGTATTGAAAAATGTCAATAGGAAAAACAAAATAAATAAATAAAAAAAAAACTGCAAGAAACACTAAATCCCAACAATTGTAATTTAATATTTATTTCAGCAACTTTGTTCCAAATTTCCATTTTTAGTTTCAGAGAATCGCTAAACTGTTCTCTTGATGTAGATTTTATTAAATTACCTCTTTATTTATGCCACACTAATAAAATGGTATAAACTTGGAGCCTGTTGGGTTTGATGCATGCTTCGTCCTGTAAAGTGCATGACAATATCAGTATGAAGAGCAACATCAGTCTGAGCCCTTCAGGATATGAGCAGTGATCCACTCTAACTTATGGCTGAAGGCTTGCAGAGAGAGAAGAGGCATGTGAAGGATCCGGTTGTTGGCAGAGGATGGATTTTTAGAAGGGAAAGTCAATTATGGCCCACAAAGCACTTGGTTAAAATATCAAGGTCGCCATTCTGTGATAGGCTCGGTATCCGTGCTGTGTCAATGTGCCATTTTTCATTGCTTTGTGTCTCTTCTGGAGGTCAAACCCATTTGAGCTTCATTTATTAACCCTAAAGTGCTGCTGCTGGCATGAGTTGGACTCTCAGCTCTGTGAGGCTGAGGTGAAAAGCAGAGGTCGGCCATAGGGAGATGCAGAGTGGGCGGGACCGAGTGGATGTCACCGAGTTGCAGGTATATATATACAGTGTATGCGTGTGCATCCATCCACTTAATAAAGTGGCATCTATAGATACGGTGTAATGCACAGAGGGGACTCAGCAATCCTCCTGAACTTAATCTGGGTTTATTGTCAATAAACATTAGAGATGATCAGGGAAAGGTGAGGTTTTTATCTTTATAATGACACAATGCTTTAGGAGATTAAAAATCAATACAGCCTTTTTCTCTCTGATATGTTGTCTCTAATTGTATTGTGGACAAACCATTTTTACATTCTCATTACACAGGTCAAACGTAAAGGTAACACTAACAGTCTACAGAAAGAGCATTACGCCGGTTTTCTCCAGGGGTGGAACGTAACTAGTTACATTTACTCATATTACTATAATTAAGTACAATTTGTCTGTATTTTGTACAGTTTAAAGTTGTTTAGGAAACTTTATTCTGCTCATAAGAAAGTAACTTTTACTTAAAGTAAAATTTTTATTTTATTTGAATGATATTTTACACTGGTGACTTTACTTCTATTTAAGAAAATGTTATTAAATAATTGAACTTTTACTTGAGCAGATTATTTTTGTACTCTTTCCACCTCTGACTTTCTCCAACATGAACAGGAAAAACTTGCATCAATATCGTGTATCTACTTTACAGTTCAATACTATAGGAAATAACATTGCTTTAGGTTGATAGTGCTGCATCACCTTCCTAACAGTGGCGGGCCATCAGGGCCTACAAGGCCTTCTCTGCTGACCTAAACACCATCAGAATCCCTAACATATATCTACAACATATATTATAATGTTTGTTCAATTAAATTTCATTGATATATATATATATATATATATATATATATATATATATATATATATATATATATATATATATATATATATATATATATTTCATTAAGTTTCTCTTGGCCGCTTCCCATATATGTCTGTGTGGATTATCGATGTTTCATCCAATCAGATTTCAGTCTCTATGTGCTGCCAGGGACAATTTAATCTGCCTTGGGCCTTCAGAATTGTTGGGCAGGCCTACATTAAATAAATAGCATAGCAGTGGAACTGTGTTTTTTTTTTTTTTTTAACCAATCAGCTTTCAAATTTGCCTCACTTTGGTAGCCAGAAGGCTCATAATGATGTCAGTGTTTTTTTTCTCTGAATGGATAACCAGAGCAAAGCTATCGCTCCAAAGGTTTGCTAGCAAAGCACATCCTCAGTGATCTGCGCTGCACAGATTAATACTTGTGAATTTGTTTTTATTTCATGCCCACAATAGCTGAGAAAAACGGTGAAATTGATTTAGTTTTCAAAGTGGACTTTTTCTGAAGAACTGGGCTGGTGGTCTCAGCCGGTGTACCTGGAAAAGTGATTTTCCACCACTTTTAGACCAGTGTCTGTGAGCAGTGCCACTGGCTTACCGCCTCTTTGGAGCATTGCAAATGACATTGCTGGGAATGCCTGCTATTTGCAAGTGATCAACTTGGTGTTTGGAGTAACAGAAGGTTTGACACCTTGAGTTGTCTGATTAAGGCAGCGGGGCAACATCAAGGCACAATGGTGCCCTTCCAGGCTGTGGTGTTTTTGAGAATATTTGGAGAAGCCAGAGTTGATCTCCATCTTTGGCTGTGACTATTCCTTTGTCCACCGCAACTGTTAAACGGTCATTCTCTGCCATCAAATAAATAAAAACGCATGCCAGGAATATGACAGAACAGAGGCAACTTGCAGCGTTAGCCTCCAAGGATATAGAAAACGGGAAGTTGATGGAACTGAAATGAAGAGATCAGCTCCATAACAGTCACTTAAGTCTTCCTAGGTAGAGAGGAGGATGGATTTTGTCTATAAAGAAATAATCAGCAACTAAGTATTATGTACTTTATTTTTACGTGGCACAGCTGCAGCTGTAGAGTCGATTTGGAGTTGTCTATTGACTGGGTTTCTTATTTTAATAACAATAGTATTTACTTTCAATGTGCAAAATGTCCCTCATAATTAATTATTAGTAGGCCAGTAGGTAATCTCTATTGCTCCCTCACCTGCCTCCATCTCACTGCACACCTCATAAATATTCTGCTGCTGTGTAATGATGGTTATATGTATTAAAAAAATATATCAGAAGGAAACCTTCATAAGAAAGTCTCCTTACGTCTTCTCTCTGTGTTTATTTGCATACAGTGCAGTTAGAGAGATCTGGATCCATGTGGTCTCTCAGGTTGCATTTAAACACCAGGTCTGAACAACGCATTCAGAGCTGGACACTTGAAATCCTATCACTCAATACTGATGCCAGGTCTAAAAAGAATCTCTGTAATACCAGGCCTTGTTATATTGTATTTTGTGTGTAGTATTAGTCAGTGGATTGTATAATTACTATAACATCATGGTGGTGGATTAAATCAGTAAACCCCCTCCAAAGGCCCGGGTATCAAATGCACGGCACCGCCACTGCTTCTTACATTCAGTACTGCAGCATATATAACTGGTCACCAGCTGAGCCAGGCTGCCATGCATTTTTTTTTTTTTGGACATGTGAAAAAACCAGCATGAGGATCTATGGCACATGTGTGCCACTGCTGTTGCATTTACACAACTTCTGCTAAAAGTATAGCAAAAATGACCCAAGAACATAGCTCAATCTCTGGCAAACCAACACCTTAACTCTGCTGCTGAAGACTCACTTTCCTTAGTATGCAGAATGGTTTATAGGGCAAGAAGAAGCTGTAAAACTCCATGATAGCCAGAATTAAGAAAAAAGAAAAAAATAGCACCTGATCCAATTTGATTAATTTAGCAAATGATAACCTGACCAGCTGGAGGCAGTCATGGAACATTTAAAATGGCATTCCCAATCTGTTGCCAATCAAATGTGGAAAACTACAACAAGATGTTTTAGTGATGCTAGAAATGATATTCCTCATTCTGATGCATTTGAACTCTGTACATTCCATACCTTTGATCCTAATACATAAGCAATTCATAAGCAATACATAAGTATCAAAACAGGAGCACATCAAAAGTTCAACTTTTACTTTAAGGACACAACAGATGTTGATGCGCCAAAAAAATCTGTTATAAATGCTGGGAAGAGCATTTATAACAGTGTGACAGCCTAATCAGTGCTTTCAGTCAAGTACATGATAGGAAAAAATAAAATCATAAGAAACCACTTCACCCTCCTAATCTGTTACTACAGTGGATTAAAATATCTTATTCATAAAAGCAAATTCGAAAACATCCAACTGTTGCCTTAGGCTTGGCTGTTCAACATCATCTTCATAGTTTGATAATTTAGCCTACCAAGGTTTTCCTCTGTGTTTTACAAAAACAAATTTTCAGGGAATTAAAAGGCACAGTATTCCTCCTTCGGCTATGCATTGAAAACAGCTTTAGAAACATAAATATTACAGCAATTATTGTAACTTGGTTTCAAAACATATTAAACTCCAACAATGGTTGCTTTATTTTGACAGTTCATTAGCTTCTTTTATATAAGATGTTAATAATGGGAGCTAGGTTGATGTGCAACAACCAGCTGAATGGGGGATATTAAAATCCTCAGAGTAAATCTGATTACTATTATTTGCCACTGTTTTCAAGGTTACATAGAATGTGTTGAAAATGTATTTACTCTGTTTAGTATTTCCCTGTTTTGTAGCGATCAGGCATAAAATTATAGCCACTGGCAGGTTTCTCTTTGGGTCTTGCTATTCATAAGAATGTTATCTTGAGAAGTACCACCTACTCAAACACTGTTGCAGACCATATCTACACATTCAGGGAGGAAAATATTTCCTGATGGCTGTGGCCTCTATCAGCAGGATAATCCATCCTGTCACAAAGCATAAAATACTTCAGAAATAGTTTTGGGAGCAAAACAAGGAGATGAAGGTGTTGACTTGGCCTCCAAATTCCCCAGTTGTAATTCCAAACAAATATTGTTGGTATGTGTTGGACAAGCAAGTATGGTCCACTTAGATCAAATGTAATTTTAAGGGTAACGCACAGGAATTTGAAGAAAGACTTAAACATCTGGAAGGAGGTAAACTGCTCAAATGCAATAAGACGGGAACTTTTTGGCAAATAAGAAAATTATCACATGTAACTTACCTTATTAGCTGAAGAACACTATTACCACTCTAATGCATAGTTGTAGCAGTAACATGCTATGGGGTGATTTTTAGTAAAAATTAAAACGAGAATTAAAAAAATCCTCTGGTCCCAGATATGTTTAAGAACTTTTAAAATGATTAGAAACCCTAATTTACAATTGATACAATACAAAATCCTTCACAGAGTACACTATACAGGACAACAGATGTTTAAGATGGGTTCTGCATCATCGAGCACTTGCTTACAGTGCACAGGAAATATACCTGACAATTACATCCACACATTTTGGTCCTGTCCACCTGTTCAGAGGTTCTGGCACTCGATATGTGAGGACTTAAAGTGTCTGTAATGTAAAATTCCACCCTCTCTGTCAGTTTGCTTATTAGCCCATTTAGATGACATCACCTTGGAGACACAGTCAGTTCACATGATTTTTACCGCCTTATGTATCACAAAGAAAACTATACTCATGAACTAGAAAAATAAAAATACTCCTAGTGTTAACCAGTATAGAGACCTTTTGTTAGATCACATCAGTTTTGAGACAGCCTCTGCCTCACATTAGATTGATCTCTCTGGGCTCCTTTGAGCAGTTCCATCACATAGTGGGGGTGGGGGGCAGCCTTTGATCCCATCCTGTGGGGCATTGAGAGTGGTGTGCGTGTGTGTGTGGAGGGTTATTGGGGTTTGGGACATCAAGGGCCCCAGGGGTGGGTCTTGGGCGGGGTGCTGTGGCCCCCATCTGGGAGGGGCCTTGATTGTTCTGGGTGATGAGTTCTGGTGGCTGCATGTGGGCTTTAAAATTTAAGGGAAAAAAAGAGAGAGAATTAAAAGTAAAATGATGAGGGCGATCTGAAAATCAATTACAGAACTAAGTGTCACAGAGGTAAATATGACCACAACCTTTGACATCTTTGCTAACACATTCTTCAGTGTCCTAGTTGCCATGGTTAAAACCAAAGACCCAAATCTTATTGTGCACCAGCAAAAGTTGTCTACTACAAATCTCTTTCAGGGACATCTCCTGCTAATAAATATCTGCTTTCAGTCTTACCAAAGAAAGAGCTGTAGGCACAACTTTGAGCTTGGTCCCTGTATGGGACTTGTCTTTGTGCAGATTTTCTTCTTCTGTTGGCATCTTTATGCCATGACTTTTACAGTGTTGTGGAATATTGAACACAACTCAGTTTGACCCACCAGAATAAAAACAAACTCTCCCAATGTCAAGGGGCAACTGGAAAAATTTGTCTCCCTCAAAATTCAGGATAAACTCTTTGCCTGAACTGAAAGATCCTGACATGAAATGGGTTGCCCAAAGTTGACCCACCGCATTTTGTCTCTAAGTTACCTCAGAAGGTACTCAAAAAAGGTGGCGTAAGAGATCTATTAAAGAAATTGATGGCACATAATGTTGCTTGTTCTTACTATGTTTAATGTGAGTGCTGCCCATAGTCTATCATAAGATCAATAAAAGAGCTGAGCTTTTAATTTATAGGCTCAGTCTTGATTAAAAGAAAAACCCTAATCAGTCAATGTAGCCTTATCAGTAACAGAATCTGACCAGGATGCCGACTGGAAGCTTACCTTTGGTGGTTTCTGGTCACTTCCCCCTGGGAGGAGACTCGAAAGCTGCTTCTCTTTTGTCAAGTCTCACTCTAGCCGGTTCTCATATAGTGATGTAAATCAGTCAACAAAAGCAGTCTGTGGTCAGTCAATTCATTTACATGCAAAATACTGCTTGGTAGTACCCTTGAGGTGGTTATGAAAAACAGACATGATTCTGGTTGGGGTTAAAGCCATGCCCGTGGAGAAACAGTTTAAGGGAGACCCAGAACTTGCAGAAGGGACTTTGGTAAATGGTCTGTACTTGTATAGAGCCAAAGCACTATCCTGAATTTCCATACCTGTCTCATCCAGGAACATAGGGCCTTATGGGTCAGACAGTTTGTCAATACCAAACAATGTTAAGATGATGTGCAGTACACAGATTCATGGACTTGAAATACATACAAGTGTATGGATAGGCATAGCAAACTCTCAAAGCTTAAATATATCTCAAAGCTAAATCATTCCAGGGCAAATTTTTGCAAATAAGATTCACAGAAAATCTCTTTTATGATAGTGTGTCAAGATTCAGGCTGTAATTTCAACCTGCTCTGTCAGGAGAAAGCAAAACTTCAGCAACTAAATGCTGTGGAAAATATGAAATCAGGGAATAAGTTTAGTAATATTGAGCTTGTTCGAGTGTTTTACGTTCATTGTTGATCATAGCATGTTTGATTCAAACACTGCTTCTCCCTGATGCATGAAAAATTTTAATGTGTCCACTCTGAAGGATCGTGCAAGTAATCTTATGCCTCATGCTTTAGGAGAGTGGCACTTGTGTATATGAGTGTATATTTGATTAAATATATGTTTATGTTGTGCCCTGCACTTGTGATTGTGGCTGATCTGTAGAAAGTGTCCTGAAATGACATGAGTCCATTAACATCTTCCTTTCCAAAGATGATCCTGACTCAGGTTTGGAAGAAAGGAAGTGGTTCCTGAAGGGCAGTTGTTCCAATTCCCATGTTCCTTGGAGAATGGGGTTGTGGGACTTGCACTTCAACCCCAACCCTGCCCCTCACAAGGAATAACTGAACACATAAGAGGATAAAATGCTGATCTAAGAAATAAGTACATAATCGCTGTGAGGTCAAGGAGAAGAAAAGAAGACAAAAGTGTGATAAGTTTTTATGTGGAAAAAATGCCATGAGAATAAGTGTGTTAAAAAACGACATAAAGGAGGAGAAAAAAACAGTTGTAAAGAGTAAAAACAGACAACAATATCAAAGAAGACAGATGAGAGTGTGAACAAGATAACACAAATAGGAGAGGTGATAGAGAGTGATGTGTATGAGCTAGAAAAGCTTTGATATTATCCTGCACTCTCTTTATGACAGGTTTTCAGTGATAAGGGGTGATAGCAGGGATGTTGAAGGTGTTGGCTTGAAAGAAAGTTAGAGATAGAGATGGTGAGAAGGACTCAGATTAAATGGAGAAAGGATAGTGACATCACTTAGAAGATGAAACCAGCCAAGGAATATTGTGTCCTTTAGAAAGGGGGGCTGGGGGATATATATCACACTACCACACATACAAAAACACACAAAATGGTGTGCTTTTATTATTTCACAACTCAGTACAGTTGGAGAGCTTTTTCTCACTTACCAAAACTATAAACAATAAATGTGCAGATCTTAACACTGATCCTTTGCTAATCCAATCCTTTTTTGAAACGAAATATGAATATTCAAATCAAGAAGATTGGATCATTATAGTTTGACTTTAGAGTTGACTACTCTTCTCAGATGTTTTATTTCAGTCCAGTTCAGAAATGAATCCCAAAGAGAAATTAAATGTTGTTATAACTTATATTATGCAGGTTTAAGAGTCGTTGTAGATGCTGATGGCTGCAGGCAGGAAAGACATCCTGTAGTGGTCAGTAGCTATGTTTCTATCCAATTGTCATGCAAATTTAGAGTGAACTTTAAAATCTTGCAAAAAAGCAAAAGAAAAAAAAAAGAAAGAAAATGTGAATTAGGCGTGTTTCCATCTACTCCTTTAGAGCAAATCAACCAAACTATGAAATGCATAATTTTTGTCAGATACTAACGCTACGTATGGCTGTAATAAACAAGATGTAGAGGTTGCAAACGAGCATAGATCACACATCTCAGAAAAATGGAGAGAGTCCACCCCTTCGTGGTGGAGGTCAGGACTTTCTAATAGAATTTTTTCCAAGTTTCGTGCTTCTAGTAAGGCAAAAACCTGCATGGATGTGGAGGAGAAAGCCAAAAACCAACTCAAACTTTTTACGAAATTGAAGAATTTATTTAGAATTTTGCCAATTCCATCAACCTTTTATAATGCTATATTCAGGTTGAGTCAGCTAATTAGGATCCAAAGAAGCTTTAAATGGCTGTTGCCTTGTTTCTCCCTGGGTGAGTAGTGAGTTGTGAGTAAGTAATTAACCTATGATAACAATGCTACCACTAATACTAACAATGAGTTAACCCCTGTTATTTCTATGTGCTTGGATCTACTTGTAAGTAATTTATTTAGCTGGTGTTGTATGTATATGTTGAGTCATACTGCATTTCTCCAATGTAGGTCAACCATTTGCAGAGATCTATAGAAACCCCATTAAAAACAATGCTTGTCTGTCTAAATAATTGTCCAATAAAATATTTGAAAATACAATTTAATAAACGATACCATCCTTACCTGTTAGAAAGTGGTTGCTGCAAACTCTTGCATTTCCACACCTGTTTTTATCCGTAGATTGTTGATCCACTTTTGTCGTCTTTTTTCTGTACGTTTTTTAAAATTAACTCCCTTGTGACACACTACTTTCGGAACAGAAAAAAACATTTTATCTTTCCCCTGATTAGAACAGTTGAAAAAAACATACATGGCACAGAATTTAGGCATTTTGATGCTGAATCAGCAGAAGGGAACGGGGTTGTGTACAACTGCGTTTACTTCTTGCCCCCTATCTGCATTTCGTGACATCAACACGTTATCTGCAACCCAGAAATTACTGTCTAGTCATCTAAGTATCTCTGCAGATGACGGGGTTCGGCCTTGTACCAGAAATCTGAGTTATACAAAGTAAAAAGGAATGGTGAGAGTACAGTCCCCTGTGGTGCTCCTGTGATGCTGACCACATGGTTAGACACGACCTTTCAGTCTTCCTAACTTTGAACTGAATCGATCTGGGCACTTTTAAGGTATATCCTTGGACAAAACCCCCAAAAACAACTTATTTTCAGGTGAGAGTTGAAGTGACAGTACTCAAGAAATCTCAAGAAAAACATGATTGATCTTGACTGTAAAGAAATGACTCTTTTAAGAGACTGCAGGTAGAAAAGATTTTTATGGTCAGTCAAGATTATGATGGGATGTTGTGCTCCCGCCAAGCAATGCATCCGTTCTTCCACTGTATCTTCTTGTCACAGATTAGAAAGGCAGTTTATTTTTCCGCAACCACAGTTTAGTGTCAGATATCAACAGGATCACATGCAAACCTGATTAGGATCAGCTGTGTGAGCTACAAACAGCTTCCCCTTCACAGAGAATGCAGCATCATAGAATATGAACAAGAGAAGAAAATACAAACATTTTCATATGTCAACAAATATTCTGCATGTCTTTATGATGTCATATTTAATTTTCTTCAGTATATTAGCATTCAGGGAACTGATATAGATTTATATGGTATAGTCTGATTGCAAAGCAGAAGAAAAATCCCAAAGAAACATGCTTGGCCAATCTTCATTATCTATACCAAATGCCTGGATTTACTTTTCCTTGAATGGAGAGAGATCCAGTTGATCTTGAGGCTGCTGTTAAAGCTGATACAGTGAATCCTTCATTGATAATGAAGTGGGGAGATGACAAATGAGAGTGGATAGTGCTGGAGTCCTTCAGAGAGGAAAAGCTGAGAGAGATTCATGATGTTTTTGCCCAGTGGGAGCTACTTCATCACACAGCTTATGCTGGCTGAAGACCAGTGGTGGGCCAAAACACTGGAGGCAACAGAAAAGTGTAAATGAGCCCAGTTTTGAACTCCATATTGCATTTTAATAGATATTGGAACATGCATTTAGCCCTACATGAACTGTTCCAAATGTCCTTTAGAAAAGCGGAATATATTTGCATATCCACAATGTATATATATATATATCAACATATCTAAAGCCAGTATCCAGGGTGGGGGTTGTGCAATCTTTATTAAGACTATCAAATTAGATGTTTCAGACTTTGAGATTTTGGTACTCTTCCGTTTTAATTAAATTCAGACATGCTTAAAATACAAAAACCAGGCTGGATAAAGCAAATTTTAAATAATACTAAACTTCCACTTGCCTTGTTCTTTGAGGAATATGGTAGAATTGTCTATGAAGTTAAGTAGTTTTATAAATATCACCCAGACCAGGTCTTGAGAGCAACAGGTCCAGGAGAAACTCTGACATTTCTTGTCCTAGCAACACTGTCCACCTCATTCTGGGGTGTCCCAAGGTGTTGTCAGTTCAGGAGAGATATATAGTCAGGATCTCTCCCAGGATCAGTGGAGTCAGTAAAACCCTTGCTCTACTAACTGTTAGGCAGAACCTAGCCACTCTACAGAGGAAACCACTTGTTTCCAGGATATTATTTCTTTGGTCATGATCCATATCTTAGGACAAAAGGTAAGAGTCTGAACATAGAAAAACTAGTAAACTGAGAGCTTTACTCTTCGTAATATTGCCATTTTGTGGTGTAGGGATTCAAGTTCCCTGTAATCCTGATTCGGCACCTCACAGTTTGGCTTTTGGAAGAAATTTGTCTTAAAAGGGGGAACAAAGCTGCAATACAACAAAAACAAAGTCAATAACAATAAATACATAAAACTACCACAAATAATTAAACAGACATACATCAAATTTTGTGTAAGGAAGCACAGTGGTACACAATATAATGTGCAAAAGAAAACTTGCTCACTTTGAATGGGCAGTATATTCACACAAACATATAGTACCTGTACTATGGCTGGGCAATAAAATGATAACAATATCGATCGTGATAGACACATGATCAATATCAACAGAAAATAGAATGTTCAATAATTTCATGGAACTCTGATCCAGAACAGTTAAACGGTGATGGAAAAATCTGAAGGCCATCTGTGACGAATTACAATTCACACAGGACCACTTGGTGGAGATGCCACTTTATGCACAGAAAACATCACGGATGTAACTAAATCAAACAATAACAAAAGAAGAAATCGCATCTGATTATTGTCTCTGACCTGGACATTGAACTAAATGCATCTCCTGCACTTAATGCACTGAATACAGCTTCATTTCACTTTTAAAACTTTATTTATTTATATATTTATATTTATTTATTAGGCTTCTTGAACTGGGACCTCAGTCCAAATTTCGTGCCATAAACATGCAAATGTGAACTGGTATGGCAATAAAAATCCTTGAATCTCACAATCTGGGAGCTGACAGCACATTGAAGAGTTATGGACAGGAGGCTTTGGAGCGCGTCTGGTGCAGGAGCGCATTCTGGGAGATTTCCTTCTGCTGCCCTTCATTTAGAGAGTTATGGCGACTTCTGATTGCTTCAAATGGAGAAAAGATTCCCTGATTTCTACAGCCGATTTGACATGCACATGGAGTTTCATGAGTGCTGAGGATAGCAGGTCCCTTTGTGACAATTGCCAAGTTTGGTGCAGACATTAGGGCAACCCTGTCTGCCAGGACCTGGAACAACTCTGTCTTGTCATTATGCTTAAGGGAGTTATGCCAGTTACATAAAATGCTGTTCTTGTTTGTCACCTTGCGTCTTCCTCCCTGGCCACATTGAGACCTAGTCTTGGCTTTGAGCCTGGATGGGTTGTACACATATGTTCAGTAGTTGTTCAGATATGAACAGTTGAAATTAATGGAGATCATCTTGGATGCCATCTTAAAATTCCAGTTATAGGCTATTCTCATTGACATGATTAGCAAGAAACAGTTTTCTCCTGAAAATATTCACCAGGTAATGATGAGAAAGTTAATTTAAACAATATATGGTCAGACACAGCAGCCATCTTGAAAAATGATCCCCATCTTGGACTTCCTCATGCCCAGCAGTATTTCTAAAAAAAAGGAAAAAAGGACTTTGAAGGGTATCAGATTTCATCCTTGCATCACCACTTGAACGATTCTTATGAACTATGCAATAATCTTGTGTCAGCGATAAAGAGCTGAATATTCTTACTACTGAGAAGTGATGGCTTGCAGCATAGAAACTGCTGCTGTTGTGCAACATGTGGAATAGTAATAACGCCCTGTCATGAAAGAAGAGCTAGTCAGCAGGGTCCTGTAGGGCCATCCAGTTAGCCTGGAGAAGACAAACCTCATATGCAGATATACAAAGGAAAAAACTTTGCATTCTTCTGGGATGCTGTTGGTGTGGTGACTTTGTGTGGGGGCCTGTGCCATATTATGGCGAGGTGGGTTCCAAGCTGGTGGCCTATGTGCCTTGGGGATGTATCGGGCAGGATGCTAATTCTGAACACATTCCCTCAGTGTAGAATCTATTTTCATTAAAACCATTTTTAACATCTGTCGTGATTCATCTTTCAGTTTAACTTTGAAAATCATTATCTTGTGTCATGTCAGAGGTATTCATAAGTTTGTAATCAAGCAATAAATTTGCATTAAAAGTTGAGTTTCCAGAAGAAAGAAATCCTCTTTGAATCATCAGAATTTAATAAAATTTTGACAATTCAATGAAGGTCATGTATTTAAATTCTACATACCTTAACTGAATTGAAGTTTGAGCAGAGTCAAATCATTTTTGTGCTGTTTTTGCAAACTAATAAATGAAACTGAACTATTAGGAGATTAGGAAATAGAAGGATTTATATATTTTTGTCTTTACACAAAAACGTTTAGGTAATTCCAGATAGAAACTGGGAAAATGTGAAAATTTTTGAGCAATTCACAAAACACTCCAAAACAAACTATACAAAAAAAGTGAAAAAAAAATGCTGAAATAAGCTGTAGATTGCTGTACTGTGACAATGCAGTTTTCACCTCAATCAGGTAAAGCCTTATTTCCTGATTCAACTTTATAATCAATCCACGTCACTCATCAGTCTCATTAAATATTTAGTTTGAAAACTAATTATTTATTTCCAAAGTAAATATTTATTTTCCAAAGTAAACATTTAATCTCATATCTAAACATTTAATTTTATTTAATTAAATTTAATATTTATGCCCTATTTAATACCATATTTAATTTGCAAGCTAAATGTTTAGTTTGTACACTAAATATTTAGCGTGTGAATTAAATATTAAGTTTGAATCTTTGACATTTATAAATGTAGGAAGCAGTTATGTTGCATTGTCCAGTTTATGCATCTCCATATTGATCCACAATTTGAGAAATAGAAATAAATAGAAATTAGGAAGAAGCAGCTATTTCAAATTCAAATTCAAACATGCTTTTTTTTTTTTTTTTTTTTTTTTTTTTTTTTTTTTTTTTTATCCCAAAGGGAAATTAAATGTTGATGTAACTCATTTAGTCAAGGAGTTATTATAGATTTTGATGGCTGTGGGCTGGAAAGATCAACTGTAGCAGTCCGTTTTACAACCAAACTGAAGAAGCCTTTGACTGAAGAGACTCTGTTTTCCAATGACAGTCTCATGAAGAGGATGTTCAGGGTTGTCCATGATTTTCTTGATTTTATGCAAAATCCTTCTTTGCATCTTCAACTCCAGAGGTTCCACAGTCATCCCCAGAACAGAACCAGCCTTCTTTATCAGTTTATTGACCCTTTTTAGGTCTCTGGCTCTGATGCTGCTGCCCTAATAGATGATAGCAGAGGAGACGACACTCTCAACAACAGACTTACAAAAGACATGCAACATCTTGCTGCAAACCTTGAAGGATCTTAGCTTCCTCAAGAAATACAGTCTGCTCTGTCCTTTCTTGTAGAAGTTTCACTGTTGAGTCTCCAGTCCAGTCTGTTGTCTAGATGAACACCGAGGTATTTATGTTCCTCAACCACCTCCACTTCTTCTCCCATGATGGAAAAATGGTTTGAGCTAACCCTGTTTCTCCTGAAATCTACAATCATCTCCTTTGTTTTGTTCACATTCAAGATGAGATGATTGTTTCCACACCATGACACAAAGCGGTCCACCAGGTCTCTGTACTCAGCTTCTTGTCCATCTCTGATACACCTGACAACTGCAGAGTCATCTGAGTATTTCTGTAGATGACAGGAGTCTGACTTATGCTGGGAGTCTGAAGTGTACAGAGTGAAAAGGAATGGTGAGAGTACAGTCCCCTGTGGTGCTCCTGTGCTGCCGACCACCTGGTTAGACACACAGTCCTTCAGTCTCACAAACTGTGGTCTGTTTTTCAGGTAGTCATGGATCCAGGTGATTGTTGAGGCCTCCACCTGTGTCTTCTGGAGCTTCAGACAAAGCAGATCAGGCTGAATTGTATTAAATGCACTGGAGAAATCAAAGTACATGATCCTCACAGCACTTCCTGCTGTGTCCAGATGACAGTGGGTTTGTTGAAGCAGGTGTATATACTGGGTGACTCTATCATGGTTTTCATGTTTTATAATTTAATAAAACATAAGAAAACACAGGAATAGCAATAACAGCAAATTACAAGTGACATTTCCTCAGCTGGACATTTGTGATCAGAATATACAAACCAACAAATAAAAAACTGTCTGTAGGATATTCAACTTTAATCAGTTTTGCATTCAGTTTCTACACCTAGTGTCTTTGTAGTTGTGGTTATTGCAAAGAACTGTTGAACTGCAACTGCATACTGTTCCCAGGTATTCCTAAAATTTGTTCCCGAAAACCATAGTGGCTTTGACTTAAATGTTAACCATGTGTAGATTCAGCTGTTTCTTTAGGTACGCTCTGTTGGGCTGCAGTTGACACTAAATACATTTTGTATTAACTAGTTCAGTGCAATTTTAAGTTATGTTGTTAATATTATTATATATGAATATGTTGTTTGTCGCCATGGTTTCTTGGTTCTGTTTTTTTTCTCTCTGTCTGCAGGTGTAGAAGCAAACTTCTAGGGTGTTGTTATTTTCTCTATCCTTCTTTCTCTCCTCTCTCTTTTAATGTTTTCCCCAACTTTTCTCCCTGTCTTTTCCATCTGTGCCCATTACATTTGGAATAAACCTAAATCAATTTCTAATAAAGTTTCAAATATACATACGTATATCAAGTGGGGCACCATAGAGAAAGCAATAATGCTCCACTTATGAAACTAAAACTGTTGGGGCTCACTGTCAGACAAGACATATACAAAGAAAAAAAATGTTAAAAAGGACACTAAATATGTAATTTGATATTTTTGCATAATCCTACAGCAATATTATTGCTGAACTTCCACTACCTGGTTGGTGTTTCTCATATTCACTCCATCACCCCTTTGGCTTAGTCCAGCTGCCTTCACGATTTTTTCAGCAACAGCTTAAATACACTTTTGACAGCATCAAGTGGACTTCTAAGTGAGTTTCCTAAATATATTGTAGCTGGAGGACTGACTATTTTCCCTTCCTGAGTGGGACATAAAATTCTTATGACTAGAGTTTTTTTTCTTACCTACTTTGAAAAAAAGAAATTACCCTGAAAACACTTTATGCAGAGCCTCAAGCTGTTCTACAGGCCAGTGTCTTAGAGAGTGAACCAATGCACAAGGCTTTCTTGACACACAGTTGAATACATGGTTGTATTGTCGATTTATGAATATTAATTGAGATATGACACTATTATTGCCTGCAATACATGCTGAAAGATGGCATCTTTCACAAATCATCTATAAGGCAATAAAAACTTAAATTGGAGTGCTGCACCATATCCTTTATCTATGATTAATGCATTTTGGCATGACTAAAAATAAAATCTGAGAATATGAGGATTAAAAAATAACTAAGAGATAGATCTGCTGCCTTATGACACCAACCACAGCGAGGCTGTGAAATTATTCAGAAAAACAAAATGTTCCCTCTGATAAACCAAATCAAATATTCCAGGTTATGATGGCATCATGCCAAGGTCATAATCTCTAAAAAAAACTAATTCAGGTCTCAAAGCTAAGGTACACTGGACTCATAGTGAGTCATCATAACTTCTGACTGGACCTGCCAAGGTAGGTTTGCTGATGCAAACGCTGCTGTTGTTTCCCCCTCCATAGCAACACTGAAACTGATGGTAGACTGACAGAAACCACAGATTCCACAGAAACAACCTTGTACTGATGTGATACTTAGGGCGATAGTTTCATGGTACTGTGGATCTTGAACCATATTCTGATGTGGTCTGAGAGAGTCACATTGGCTTGAGGAACAATTTTGGACATCCATGGTAGGATCATTGTTGGAAGGTGCTGGTGACAAACAGGGAATACAGGAGAAGAACAGGAGAGCAGCAAATTGTTGCTCCAGACAAGAGATTTAGGTTTGGACTTTGACTTGGACATGAACTTTCTTTGATCTAAACCAGGGGTGTCCAAACTTTTTGTTACATGGGCCAAAATCATCAAATCAAAAGTACTAGCTGGCCAGAAACACTACAAAAAAAATGCATTGTCATTTTTTAACCTGCTCAACAATAAACAAAGCATGCAATATTTTAATAAATTAGTCCAATTTTTTGTAACCAAGCGATGTGTAGCTCAATGTTGAACTAAAACATGAAAAGGAGTTTTGCAAGTTTACTTCATTAAAAGAAAGGCATCCAGTTTGCAAATTCTTTGGGACTCATTTGGAAAACAGGATACAAAAAATTTGTCTACTCTTAGCACAAGAACAGGGTTTGGGTCTCTCTCTGAAAACACCTTCTTTATTTGGTCAAGTTTTATAAATTAATTAAATGCAGATTTTCATGCATTGAAGTCTGCTTTAGAGTAAAAGTCACTGGATAAATGTGGTCAGATTTTAATTAAAGAATGCTAAATGGCAGGTTATTAAATGATTAATATTTTGTGCTGTGCCTAACTTGTTTTGTCTCATAATTTTGTTCTAATAAAATAATAATAATCTTTCTTAACCACCTTTGCTGTGGGGCCAAATTTGTCCCATTCCTTAATTGCAATCAGGGGCCATAGAAAATCAGTCCAGAGGCTGCAAATGACCCCTGAGCTGCACTTTGGACTCCCCTGATCTAAACTCTTCCATCATAATTCTGGCTGTACAGTAAGTTTACTGTCCTGATCCTGGGAGGGTGAACCATAACATCGGCCTCTAGCAGCTTTTCTTAAAGGTTTTTCCTGTATTTTGCTCCACACCTTAACTCCTGCCGCTTAAGAAAAGCATGAATGTTGAGTTTTAGTTTTCTACCACTGATAACCTTTTCTTGTTAGCTTGAAAATTCAGTTTTGGTCTTACCGAGCCACATCACCTTCTTCCACATATTTGGTGTGTCCCCCATGTGGCATGGACTTCTTATGGCTATCCTTTCAACAATAGCTCTCTTCTTTCTTGCCGCTCGTCCATAAAAAGCCATGCTTGTGAAGTGCATAACTAATAGTTTACTCAGTTTACAGTTGTGCCATATTTTCCATTTTCAGATGATGGATTGAAATTTTTCTCCTCCACTAACCCTACTTTACACGTTTTCTAGACTTTCTCACTCATCTGTCTTAATGTAATCCTTGGTTTTCTTGAGGTTTTTCATTTACTAATGTTCTATAACAAATATCGACTTCAACTCTTCTTTAAAGCAGTCGTCACAGTGAGTCACTTCAGACATTAATAATATATGCACAGTCTGTAGGTGGAGGGGTGAAGAGCTCATTTTCTGACTGCAGCTGGGAGGGATGACTGTGTGAGGACTGGATTATCTGGGATTGCTGTAGGGCAGGAGTGCAGTTCATGGCATCACTTGCTGCATATGGAGAGAAGTAAAAAATATATGTGTTTTTAATTTATAGACTCCAGTTCCCAGAAAAAGGTGCTATAAATATGATGCAAACAAAGATATGCTAGACGGAACAGAATAACCATAAAAAATATCAACAAAGTCGCTAAGTTGGCAACACTGAAAAAATTTGGAGGGCCTCACAAATCCACTGTATTTACACTGAGATTAACTTACATTAACTCTGTGTGCAAAACCTATGACATTTAAATATAGTTACATTGTTTCTATTCTCTATTCACACCTCCATTTTGTTTGTGCAAAATGTTTTGAAAACCATGTATCCTTTCCCTTTACAGTTATGGACTACTTTGTATTGATTTGTCCCATAAAAATGCTAATAAAACACACTGAAGTACATAAATAAATAAATATTTATTAAGTAAATAAAGAAAATAAAGTATGGAAAAAATGAATTAGTATGTGAACTTTTGCAAGACACTATTTTATTGATCTTTCTAAATGTGAATCTTAATTTGTTTGTGCAGTACCTTAGTTTTGCAGTTAGAAATGCAGTTTTGCATTTCAGTTCAATTCAGAAATATTTTATTTATCCTAAAGGGAGATAAAAATTTTGTCGTAACTCCTATCATCCAAGTATCGTGAAAGACTTGTTGTGGATAGTGATGCTGTGAACAGGAAGGGTCTTTGGTAGCAGTCAATCTTGCAACAAATTTGAAGAGGCTTCTGACTGAAGACACTGTTGCACAGTACCATGACTGTCATGAAATGCCAACAGCTTATGCCCTGGATGACACCATCAGTTTCTGGCCAGCACTGTTAATCCATCTCATTTGCTTTTACTGCTTCTCTTTGAATCTCTGTCTGGCCGTATGGTTACAAACCAGGCAGAGAGAAACGTTGGAGTTAGGGATATGATCTTTGCCTGTTATGACAGATGGAAGAGAACTTCATTCTTCTCTCTTCTCTTTGGTCCTGCTCCATATCCACGAAGCCTCCTTTTCAATTCCTCTGGGATTTGGGGTCATAGTTCAGGTATTATTTGAGCTTTTGAGATGCTGCTCCCAGTAGCAAAAACAATGTCTTGTTGCCACAGTTAAGTATCAACTGTCTCAAAATAAAAAGGGTAAGAGCAGAAATTCTTCCAGTTGCATGGCATGCATATCCAGAGAGAATATTTGTCCACAAAAAAGCAATGCCTCAACTGAAAAAAATTATGAACAAGATTCTACAAAAAGAAAAAATGAGAACTAACATAACTGAGCTTCTCCAACATGGTGCCACCATGAGCAGTGTTGTTCTACAAATGTCTGGATACTGAGTTTCATATTTTTTTAACATTAACCAACAATTTTGTTTGCCATGCAACTATTTAATGATAGTACTTCATCCAAGAACCACAAAACAGAAACAATTAGCTTTACTTATATACTCCTCATCAATGCTTAACTCTCTGACATTTTATTTTGTATAGTACATTTAACATATTAATATAACAGATTTTTAAGACCAAAATTTCAGTCAAGCTTATATATTTTGGAAAAGGGTCTATGAATACAATCAAAACTGAGCTGTTACCTAGCAAAGTGGAACTGAGTTGACATTTTCTGCTATATTGTTTTCCTCCCTTGTGAAGAAAATCTATTCAGTCTTTCTCCTTATTCACTGTCATAGTGCTAAGGAGTTGGGCCTTGATGATGCCTCTTAGTTAGACATCTTCATTTTTAACAGGCATTCAAGAAGTCTATCCGAGTGAGCCTAACAGGCGTGAAATGTGAAAGGAAGACATTCGGGGACAGAAAATGCAGGAGGACTCAAATTACACCCCTCATCGCTTTAATACCTATCACCTCTTAGCTCATTTGCTCCCCTCCCAGACACTTTTAAACCACCATTTAATCCCACCTAATGAAATAGAATTCCTTTTTCTCTTTGTTGTTTGAGTAGGGCTTAACAATAATTGAATGGTTAGTACTACTTTGCATAATTTTCTTGTAATAAGAAAAGATGGAATAAAAAATCTTATATGAGAATTTAATGTGAGTTTACTAGGAGGAAACTGGCCTTGAGCCCACAGAAAGATTTTATAAGGAGGGGATGGGGCAGCTCAATTCCTGCTTGGATGACCCCCTTACTGACCTTTCTGAAATGGACTTCAATGCATGAAGTGGAATAAAGCCGATTTAATCATATGTTGGGACTGGGTCAGGGATGTGTGTAACACAGATGGTTGAGTAGCATTTCTAGTGGTGTGTGTCCAGCAGAAGTAGGAGGGTGAGCCCAACCAACCTCAAAACTCACTCACACACCTGTGCCAATACATGTAATTAGAGTCTTTTTATTACTACACAGAAGTGCAGGTAAGGTGAATACACTCAGATAGCTCACCCATTTAATCTCAGTGGTGAGTTGGAAGAGTTTCAAAGATCACTGATGGAGCCTTTGTCAACTGCAAACTTTTTTTTACTTCTTCTTCCAACAAGTACCATGCAGTAGAGTTGGAAAGCTGAAAGGTGCAAAATGTTTATTAAGGCACTTAAGATATTGCCTAAACCAGGGGAGGTCAAAATCTTTGTGCACATCAGTGTTGCTGCCTGAACTGAAAACATTTGCGTTTGTCTGTTGTCATGGATTTATAGCTCCACCGGGACTTATTCGAGCTTTACAATTCAACTACAAATACATTGGTTAAACAGAGAACTGGATGAAATTGTTTATCAGCCACAGGGCTATGAGACAAGCTTTGATCTGGACTAGTGTAGTGTAGTTCTAGAACTGCGCTGCTTATGGTAGCAACATGTTGGAGTAGCTCTTACTTTACTTCTGATTTGTTCTTTTTGTAGACTTTTGTTCAAATTTTCATTTTTGAGGTTGCATGTTGGGACAATTATTCCCTCTGGTTTTGGATCCTGTGCAGCTCGAAGGGTTTTTGCTCTTACTTTTTTTGTTTTTGGACAATTGTTAAGATGTGTAACTGTGGCAACAAGGTATAATTTTTACAACTTGGAGCAGTTGATTCGCGATTTAAAAGCTCAAATAATACGTGGACTACTATCCTAAATTCCCAGAGGAGTTGAAAATAAGGTTTTATGGATGTAGAGCTGGACCAAAGAGCAGATAGATAGATAGCTGTTGGCATGTCATGGGACAACCATGTTAAAGTTGCAGTACGTAACTTTTACAAAAACATGTTTTTTGTATATTTGTTGAAACTGTCACCATGTTGTGACAACATGGTGTGAGATAGATAATCTGTGAAAAGATCGAGCTCCTCCACCTTCTTCTTGAGCTACTATTGCCATCTAAAGAAATGCACTGCTCCCGACCTAAAACACGTTATCTGCGCTGTCAATCACCCTCTCGTATACATGCCACTAAATGTGCTAATGGTGAAGACACAACTTACCATTCCAGGTAAACTGTTTATACGCTGTCATCAGTAGCCATGCTAACTAGCCTTTACTAGTGGCAGGGTATGTTGTGGTAAACATGCTGTAGCATAGCAGAGAGCAAGGGAGAGAGTGTGAGTGGCGAGTACATGAGGGTGATTGATAGCGCTAAGGCCCTTCTTTTGGCTCTGATTGGTTGTTTCTAACAATCAATCAGAGTGTATTTCTGCAGTTAGCATTGGGAGAACTGGGAGAAGACAGAGGATCTTGAATTTTTTCACAGATTAGCCATCGTATACTGTCACAATATGATAATTTTAACAAATATGTAAAAATTGTATTTTTCATAAAAGTTACATACTGCAGCTTTAAGGACTGTAGCCTCTGCACATGGTGTGCGTGCTCTACCAACTGAGCTACCCAGTGTGCCACATCATATCTAAATTTACAGTAATGGTAGGTGCAATGTTCAAATTTATAACCTCTATTTAATTTAACATCTGATAGACAGTAAAAACATAAGCAATGCAATTTTTTTTCACAATTGGATATAAATTCAGACATTATAAATTCACCATTAGCCTTAACCCACCAGTCCCTATTTCAAAATAAATTGCCCATGGAAGCTAATAACTGACTTAGTCACCTTTGGCAGCAACAACTGCCATCAAATGTTTTTGGTTACTGGTTATAAGTTTTTCACATTACTTTGGAGGAATTTTGAATAATTGTTTTAAATGAGCCACAATGGATTTTATTTTTAGAGCATGAATGGCCAGCTTAAGGTCATTCCATAGCACTCCACTCCAAAATCTGAATTTATTAAGATATTTCTTTAGACATTCAAAACTACTGTGGAAACAGTGGAGATGATGGTGCAAAGAAGGATTCTTCATAAAATCAAGAAGGTTGTGAACAATCCTGAGCATCCTCTTCATAAGACTGTTATACAACAAGTGTCTTCAGTCAGAGGCCTTTTCAAGGTTGCTGTAATGCAGACCGCTACAGGAGATCTTCGCTCTTAACCCAAATTAATTGACTTTACTAGAAATCTGCATGGAAACCTGTTGCCTTAAACCATTTTAGTTTTTACACAATGATGAAACTAAACAGGTTTAGTTGTGCTAACTTAGAGCTGCAGTACAATGTAGCAAACACATTTATCAGTCTTTAGTAAAACTGATTAGCTCACATAAATTTCGTCCAAGTTGCATAAATTATCATTTTAAGCTAAACTTATATAGCCACACAAAGCAAATAACTAATATATTAATGACATTCTTCCATTTAATTATTTTGATCTTCAAATTGTATTGAATGTGATACTAAATTACACAGAACACAAGAAATTAAGCAATACATATACCAGCAAGTACCTTCACTGATGCGCAAAACTTCACCACGTTGATTCCATGACTGATATGTGTTGTAACATTGTATATTGTCATCAGCATGGTCAAACATATGTCAGGTGCAACAACACCTGACATGCAAATATTGCACTCTAGAAAGTGATTCTTTGGAACAGACCTTTCACTCCTGGTTTCAGTTTCATAGTTGAGTATTGTTAACTGTATTGCTGATTTTGCTAACAGGGCTTCAGTCAAAAAGCATCCAGGAGATTAGTAGATTTTAAACTGTTTACTGTAGAACTACAGCCTGTAGTTCTGCAGCACTGCATTCCGGGTATAGAATAAATGTAATTTGCTGCACCGCATCATGGGTGGAGAAGATGAGGCTCTCAAACAACTAATATATCTGAATTTTTCCGTATATTTATTTAATAAATACTCCTTGTTGGTTGTTCATGTAAGTGTTGTTCTTTTCCTTCTTCTTCTTTATTTGTTATATACCTGCCATTTGCTCAATAAAGTTTATTGAAGAAAAAGGAGCTATGGTTGAACTTGCCCAGGGTGCATGCAGGGCTGAGCTTTAATAAGCCCCCACCCCTTTACTCCAGAAACATAATATCCTTAGTTATCTCTACTTCACAAGATCATTACACTTTATATTTTAGTAGAAAAGTACAACCAACTAATTTTATTTTGCAATGAGACACCATTTTTACCAAACATAAAAGAACAAGTAATAGTAATAGTTAAAAGTTTAACTACAATTAAAATCTGGGTTAAGAGTGTTCTTGGCATGATTGTTCCTTTAACCTGTTGCTCTGATGAGAGTTTCCACAAGAGTCCGATGTGCTCAGATAGTATGAAAAATCCTAGTTTATGATCCCCAGTATTTTAGTCATAAAACAAAATCCAATCTGTTACTGTGAACATCTAGGCTTTTCAAAATCTGTGGTAACTCTCAGTCATTTAGTGTGTCGTTAGCCTTCAAGCTGCACTAGATGCCACAGATTTGACTAGAAATTGTTTATTCCAGTCATTTAAGACTTTAGACCTAACTTGGACTGTGAGTCAAAGATTTGAGTGTGGACTTGTGCCTCATAGCTTTGAGACTTGACTTGGACTTAGCCATCTCTGACCTGGGAAAGATTCCTTGTGAATATCTCTGCCATTTACACCTTCTAAGTGTTACCAGTTCAAATATCAAGCATCAAGATGTCTGAAGCTCTTTTTTCTTTTTCAATAAAAATTTCTTAATATAATCTCCTTAATAAAAGTCAATACAAAACAAGAGTTTGAAGTGTGTTCTGGTTTCAGTTTGAAGTTGCATTGAATAAAATCTCTTCTTTAGTATATTTATTGTAATGTAGGCACAACTGCAGCATGAGAGTCTGTGCTGTTAAAATTTCAGTATTCAGGTGAACAGCTGAAGCAGCTGACTGGAAATGAGCAGCACTTGGAGGTCTGTCTCTTCTCTGATCCAGCGAAGCCTCAGTGTTACACGCATGAGTAGAGGACTCGCTGGTGTGGCTCTGAGACCCAGTCTCTCTGCGGGCGAGAAAAGCTGGACTCGACCCAACAGCATCTGAGCAGGGGAGAGTCATAACACTTCAAATAACGTGTAAGGGTTATGTGATCCTCTCGAAGCAAGGGAGCCACTCTGCTGTGAATCTGAGCAAGAGAGAAATGAAAGGAGAGCCAGTGAGTGTTAGGGAAGGAAGGAGAGGAGAGGAGGAGCAGAAGTCATGAAGAATAAATCACTGTGCGAAATGAACAAAGGAATGAAAGAAAATGAACACAGTAACAGAATGTGTTGAGAAGACACAAATGGAAACATGAGGTTCAAAAAAGGGAGAGAAAGAGGAAACTGAGCGTTCAGTGTTAAAGCCAGCATATTGAACTATCTGCAGTGCTTCTGCAGAATGTGTGCATCTGTATGACATTGTTCCCATGCACTGCAGGCATGCAGCATATGGATGAGGGTGCAAACAAGTGAGTTAGCACTTGTGCTTGTGCAGCAACATGGTCATCCTAAACAAAGGTCAGGTACTGTGAAACAAGTGCATATTTGTGCATTTGAGGCTGTGTGTGTGAGAGACTGTAATCCTGGCAGTAACAGCTCCGTTGGGCGAGAAACAGGAAGGTCTGTCTGCTGCAACACATCGGCGCTGCCCTCACCATCAGATGTGACAGCCCACAACTGTCAGTGTCCTCGCTAAAATAGTCACCGTACGGCTGTTACAAGCCCCAGTGGCAGAGCTCTGCTTACAGCTGCTGACTGAGTCACATTTCAGGTTCAGCTGGAGATGATGAGGATGTAAAAGAGAGTGAAAACACTTAAAGTGATTGCATTTTTAACCTTTGTTTTTTCATTTTGTGATTTGTTATACTCAGCACTGTTCACATTTATTAGCCTCATGGTGAAAATGTCATTGCAGCAGCATAATCTCACATTGAAAAATGAAGAAAAATCCATCCTTTAATTTGAATTGTACATTTATTACCCAGGAAAACATTTGTTCTTTTTGAGAAAACCGCTGGTTAAGTTAATCTGTATTGTGAACTTTTAACAACTAATCCATGACTTTTCCTGGGGTAAAACGTGTAACACAAGCACAGTGGCTAGGCTGGATGAGGGCCCCATGGGAAGGAAGGTAAAAAGAAATACCTTCAGCAAAGAGTGGCATCTATGGGTCACCAAGTCTCTATAACAGCAGTGGTTTGGGAGGCCTGCCATAAAGTCCTTCATGTAAACATATGATGCTCTCTAAGCGCTCTGAAGGCATTAACTGGAGCCATGCTCTTTGGTCAGATTAAACCGATGTCATTTTTACACCCAATAGCCTGGTAGAGCTGATCCGATTGGGGCTTCCATATTCTGCTTGTTCGAGTTCGATTTCACATTCACACCTTCCCAAAAGAACCAGATTTTTAAAAACATATAATGCCTAGTTCACACTGCAAGATTTTTATGCCAATTTTTGTCCCGATGTCCTCTTTCTGACAATCTTAAAGACACCCTGATTATTGGGACTACTCTTAAGATGATCTTAAGAGATATTCCTGCCACATGTGGTGTATTAAGAATGATTTGGTCTGCTCAGAAGAATGTCTGGACCACTCCAATCTAAAATCGGGGATATTCACAACATGCTGGATTGTCTTGGCCTGATACCGCAGCGTGTGTGGTGTGCCTGTGAACAAATGAGAATGCAGCCTGTTAAATGTGACATACAGCCAATCATAAAGCGAAGTGAGGGAATCCTGAGCTATTTCTGTACTTATGCTGCTGGAGGACAAACTGACGACTTTTTCTCTCTTTCTTCTTCTACTACTCTCCAATTTGCATTATTTGCTGTTATTTCAACTGTTAACTTTTTATTTTCTCTCAGATATTTTTCTCTCCATAGAAACTACACCTGGTCTGGTGTTCTGTTTGGCTGTTATGCCTTCCTGGAGGAGGGTTTCAGCTGAGATAATGCTGCCATCAGCTAATCGTTCATGAACATCAAAAGTAATCCTACATCAGTTCATCTGTTTTTCTTGTGCATTCTGCTCTGTCAAACCCTAAACCCCCAGTTGGTCGTGGCAGATGGCTGCTTGTACTAAGCCTGGTTCTGCTGGAGGTTTCTTCCAGTTAAAGGGGAGTTTTTCCTCTCCACTGTCGCTACATGCATTCTCGGTATGAGGGATTGCTGTAAAGTCAATGACACAATGCCATGCGGGCGCTACATGCTTGGCCAGGAGGAGTGAATGCAATCTGCTGGGTTTCCTTACAAACTTTTTAAACTACTTTGAATAATTAATAGTACTTGATAACTAGGATCAGTTGGAATGTATGTGTGATTGGATTTTTTTTATTTTATTTTATTTATTTAATTTTTTTTTTTTTTTTTTTGTAACGTGCCTCAAGACATTTGTTGGGAATTGGTGCTGTATAAATGAACCAAATTGAATTGAATTGCTTTTTGTCTGTTCAATAAACTGTCACTATGGCTTTGAACTCACATTTGGTCTGAAGAGGTTTTGAGAGATTTCTCCTCTCGGTTCGTGTATGGTGTGTTGCTCCAACCATGTAGCTTAACACCACACTGTACGACTAAACCTGTTATGCAAACAATTTTTTATCATCATGTGTGAGGTCTTTCAGGTTTTGAAAATTGGCTAAACGATTTAAAAATCTTGCCGTATGAACAGGCTCAAGCCAGAGTTCAGTTCTGCAGAGTGCTCAAAGATTGGGCTTTTGTGCAACAAAAATTCAGGCAGACATAGCATTAAGCAAAAAAAAAAAAAAAAAAAAAAAAAAAAAAATGATAGGAACAACCCTGGAAAGCCTTTGAGTTTACATGAACTACATTAAGCAAGTGTACTAACCACAACCATTTCCAAAGATTCCACTCTGTAAGCTCCAGCATGGTGAAATGTTATAGAAAGGGATGAAGTGCTGTTCTATTGGCAAAAGAGGGTTGTACAAAGTATTTACAGAAGGGGAGCCAATACTTGTGCAACCACTATTTCAGTTGAAAACAAATGAACAGTGCATACAGGTGTTCCTTCAATCAACATAACAAGCATCTGCAAGATATTAATGATGACGAGACTAAGATCTTTTCTCAGAAGAAGAACCACTATGTTGCATTCCTTTTTTAGCTTTGGTTGGTGAACCATTATTTTTATTGCTGGAACTTGACTGTGCAGTTCTTTTAAAGGCATTTGTCACTGTCTATCAGTTGTAAGAGCTAAACACTGTTGTAAAGGCAACAATCTTTTGGAGCGCATCCTCAAAGTCTCAAAGTTGATGAGATTGCATTGTTGAGCCAGAATGTAAATACAAGTCTGACCTGGTATAATTTCCTCTAAGAGGGGTTCATAGTACAAAAATAAAAGCTGTTCGGTATAGGTGTCAGTGGATGCTATGTTATAACATCCATTTAATTTTTGTGTTTTATGTGGGACTGGAGGAACATATTTTTAACTTTATCACTGTCCTACTTATTCTTATTCACATACACACAGAGCGACCCCCACACACCCACACACACAGACACATACACACACACTCATAATACTACAAGTTGGTATACATAGTATAAAGTATTACCATTTTGGGGGTGGTAAATACACCACTGCTCTTGAGTAACATTGCTTTTCATTAGGATGTGGCGCATTAAGATCCCAGAAGAGATAATGAACAATAGGATTTAAATACATTGGACTTTCACCTATTGGTGGTTCAGTATTTGCAAATTCACCTATTTTATTGTTGAGGATATCAAAAATATTTGAAAGAAAATGCAGCTCGGGAGGCTGGAATACCTTGGCACAATACCACTTCACATGCTATTGTCTGCAAAGCAGCCGGTACAACAGCACCATGTAATTTCCTTAGCACTGATTGACTGTACCACCAGATAAGGAAGACTGTAGATGCTTGTTTCTGCGGTAGTGCTAAGACAATTTCCACTGTGTTTATTAATGCATATTAAGGTATATGAACTATTAAAATACACAGTTATAAGTGTTTTTAAAGGGGGTCTCAAGTATTCATGGATCTTAACTATTTGCTGCCAGCTGTGGTCCCTAACCCTTGTGAATACAGTGGGTCCAGTGTATTAAGATAGTCTGTTAACATGTAAAAACATTGAACAAGTTGGCTCACACACACAAGTTCATCCTATGCAGGACAACATACCTGTCCAATTCTCTGGGCAAGTAGACAGTTTTCTGATCTCAATGGAGAAACCAGATGGATTTGTAAATAAAGCCATAAAAAAAACAAATCAGTTATTGTTTTATGTTGATTAGAAATGTTATGCAGACTTGGATAGTTGCTTATGTCTCATGTTTGTTACTTTGTGATTTTCCAATACATCTCCATTCTAGAATGGATTCTAGAATAAAAAAAACAAAACAAAAAAAAAGCAAAAAAACTTTTGATTAAAATAGTTTCAAAGGCCTAAAAGTTAGAATTTCATACATTGTTGATGTTTTATAGTATAAAGGCATTCTTCTGGGTTATCCCAGCATTCCCTGACCTTTGAGCTTTAAAGGCTCCTCAGAGACCTTTACCAAAGAAGAGTTCTCAAATCAAGCTCAATCTCTTGGGAATTCTGTCTACTCTCTAACTTGTGCAGCTTTTATTACCCTCATATATCCAGATCCTTCATGCCACTGAATGTTGCTGATTCAAACTTTGCAATCCCTGCTGTTCCATGGCATTCCATTAAAAAGCTCAGCAGTGTCCTCTGCAGACTAAGGGTCTGACACAGTGTTATGCTCCAATTAGGTCTTGGAATATGTCCACCGCATGGCCCTGTCTTACTTCATCACAGTAAAGTAGACTGTATTCACTGTGCTCACTATTAAGTTTCTTTTCATTTCAAATGACAAAGTATGGGATTATTACAGCATTTGTATGCGAACTGGACAATATACTAATGCCTGCCGTGATTTATCTTTTTTTTTTTTTTTTTACCTCAATAGATGCCAAATATGTATTTTGAGACCCCCAAAAGATTGTTTTGAATTTAGAATTTACCTCAGTTGTGTGACAAATCTTGCTTAGGCCAAGCAAAATTGATTTTCAGACTTTAGTTTCATGAACAAACCAAATGTATTAATGAAATTGTTACATGAATTGTTGAAATTGATTCTTTTTAAATGTTCCTTCTTAGGTTATATAATGTTATAGTAGAAAGTATATGTCTTAATATTATATAAGTTGTCTTTGACAGTCAGATACATTAGTATGCTAAATAAGCTGATCACACTCAGCCAGGACATTGTCCAATGTTTTATTCTGAAAATCCACTGAAAAACACCTTGAAGAACTTCAACTGGGTTTAAAAGCACTGCATAAAGATGTATAAGTGACCAGTTATATGTAGGTGGTCAATACCCTACATATTTTCTGTTTTAGCATGAGACAACATATTTATAAGGCATTCTCTCACTACTGTTTTGCTGAGATACCTCAATTGCTGTTATTGTGACTGCTCATGAAAGATTGTAGAATGGAGAATGAAATGGACAAATGGATCAGGTCTTCACTGGTAGTATTGAGAATACTGGATCAGTGCTAGTGAAAGAGATGAGCCAAGTTATAAAGCTTTCGAATTACTGATCCATCTACAGAACCGTAACAAAAGGATTTCCATTCTTACAGATTGCAATGATTCAACCAAAAAACATCATGAACAAAATTCTACAAAAAGAGCAAATCAGAGCTACTCCAACATGCTGCCACCATGAGCTGTGCCATTTTAGACTGTTGTGTTTTGTTTGGAGATGACATCTAAACTTACTGGGGCCTAAATGGGGTCTCATCCATAGCAATGCAGGTTCTGTTCTGATGCATTGTGGTAAAGAAAAAGATGACCCAAAAATGATTTACTGGTCTGCCTACATGTAGTCATAAGTTGCTGCTTCTACACACCTCCCTTTAAAGACTTTTGGGGCTTGTCCTACAAAGAGAAGATATCAGGGAAGACCCAGAAGTCTCTGGAGGAATTATTTGTCCCTTCTGGCCTGGGAATGCCTTGGGATGCCTCAAAATGAGATAGTGTTGCTTGGGAGAGGTAAGACATCCTACGGTTCTCTTCTGGACTTGGTACCCCCTAGACTCCATTTTGATAAGCAGAAGACAATGCTTGGATGAATGAGACAGTTATTCAGATGTTTGAACAAAAGAGGCACATGTTGGGAAAGTTTTCATTTTATTGACCAAAAATTGGAGTCTTTATCAAATGTGGAAATATTTTCAAGAGAAGTTCAGTTGATTTAATAACTTACTTCACTGGATGATTTTGTGATCCATTTAGGTTCTAATAATAATGGGGCCAGACAAATCCACCTAACCTCTTATCTCTTAATAAGTGGGTAAACACACATAGCAAGAAAAGAGTAGAAAGAGATATACCCACAGCATTACTCATAATCGATCTCTCCCTTTTAAAGAGCTTCTCTCCCAAACCTGCTCATTTAACAACCAAATAATCTCCCCCCCCTCCTCCTTCCACTTTTATTCTCTCCTCTACAAGCAGCCCTATGTAAGGTTATCTATAATGAATGAGATGTGTTGGAGAGACACTGTACTGTAATATACCCCAGGTTTCTGTACATAAATAGTCTGCAGTCAGAAAAAGAAAGCAAAGACTATTAATGATAAAATTACCTGAATAATCTAAACCTTGAATGAAATCCAACTTTACTCCAAGAAGGACTATTTTCCCATTTACTGACTCTCATTTGTTTTCTTTTCTCTATTAATTTTGTCCTCTGTTCACTATTTCTCTAGAGACAGAGAGTGGGGTGCATTAGGACAGAGTGTACAGATGGGGTGGGGGGGGTGACTTGCTGGATACAGAGAGTCTATGAAAAGGTGAAAGGTTGTTAATGAATGTTGTTTTCCTCCCCCCACTGATACTGTCCCTCTGCTAAGCTCTTGTCTTTAAAGCTGTCAAGTGGCAAGCCAAAACCATTACTGCCTTGGGATAAATACGGGCGATCCCCAATGCCGCTTTGTGTGGGAGTGTGTGCTTATGTGTGTTAGCCCCTTCTGCAAAGGGCGGGGTTTGTTGAATTCCTTTTTGTGCAATTTTTAAGATATCAGGAAATCAGGTTAAGTTGGAAGAAAAACTAGCAGTGATGCACAAGTATGCAAAAAAACAAACAAACAAAAAAAAAACTGAAAGACTTAAACTACATGCTGAAAATGTGCAAAGATATTGACAACATCAAGAGTGCTGCAGAAGGCAGAGAGGGTTGTGGAGCTATAAATCATACTGAACCAGTGAGGCCAGTGTATAGTGTGCTAAAACTAACCTGGCTTCAGTTGGTTTTCACAATTTCAGACCTTGACTATCTTATACTTTTCTCTTTCTTTAATCCTCCCTCCCTTTTTTTGCCCCCATTTCCCCTTCTTTTCCATTTTCAGTGTCCTTTTTCATCACACTGGATTATCCCCTCCCATTCCTCTTCTTGTCCTCTAACCCTCCTCTACTCTTCTTCTCTCTGTGTTCATTGTCTCTCCAATCATCCACCTCCACTTGCCCATTTTTTTTCTCTGTCTCACGTACAAACTGATATCGGGTACACCCAAGCCCAGCCTGCTCTGATCCATCTCTACAGAGAGCTGCAATTTCTGATATCTGGATTTGCCTTGCGCCCTCCCTCCTGTGCTTTTTTTACTCACCTGCACCAGATGCCCTACCCTCCCTTACTCACCTCCTCCTTTCTCCTCCTCACCACTTTCAATATCCATTACTCTCTTACCTCACATTCAAGAGATATAAAGAATTCTTAGTCTGTCCAATATGCATCCATCTTCAGCCTGAGTACCGGTCTGTCCTGGAAGCAGAATCCACTGAGCCACAGATTCAACAATAGATCTTCTCCTGGAGGAGAATAGTTACAACTGCCCAAAGGGCCAAACCACAGCAGTTTGAAGTTAACACAGACTGTATCTACAGCAGTGGTCTCAAGCTGCATTCCTCGAGGGCCAGAGTCCTGCAACTTTTAGATTTCTCTCTGTTTCAGCACACCTGGCTCCAATATTAGCTCATTAGCAGAGCTCTGTGGAGCTTGACTGCTTGCTAGTGAGGCAGCTTTACCATGTAATTCAAGTGTGTAGGATAAGGGACACATCTGCAGGACTCTGGCCCTTGAGGACTGCAGTTTGAGAACTCTGATCTAAAGTCTTTTACAAAAGCAACTACACACCTACAAGTTTTCCTCATTTAATCACGTTACAACCACTTTGTGAAGTGTAATATCCCTAAAATGAATATGAATTGGGCTTAACTGCCATGTAAACACATTTTGGTCAACTTTTGTTTTGGACTGGTGCTGTATAAATTAACATAAGTAAAGACATTCTGGAACAATCCAGGTTTCCATCAATAATTTTTTAAGCGCATTTTGGAATATCCCATTAGTAAAGTTTGATGGAAACGGCAAAAGTTGAAAAACTTCCTCAATTCCACCAAAAGTTTTTATGCTCTGTCCGAAAATAGTTAATACGCTTAAAGGGGAGATAGAAACACATTTGCCAAATACATTCTGACATAGCAAACATTTACCTCACATGACTGATCAGCTGTTTTCACTGTTGGGGTGCATTAGAGTTGTATTTCTTTCTCTATGTCTCTGGACAGCATGTAAAATTGCCAAAACTAGTTGTCATGACGGAATTCCAACTTGCCTGATAGCAACACATTCCTCAAAACCTCTCTCCATTTTTTTTTTTTTTTTTTTTTTTTTTTTTTTTTTTATATATGTGTGGCCCATGCTAGTTTGCAACCTCTACTTCCTGTTAATTAAAGCCATACTTAATGTCAACATTTGACGAAATCATGCCTTGAGAAGCTTGGTTGATTCACTCCAAACCAGTAGATGGAAACTCACCTAATTCTTTTTTTGTGAAATTTTAAAACTTTGCTCAAAATTTGCATGAAAATTGGATGGAAACATAGCTACTTAAACAATGAAATAAAATAATTCTTTGCACTTTAAGTAGGCCTATTGCTGTTTTTCACAAGCACCAGAGTTTGTCCATGGCTTCAGGTGTATAGCAGAGGTAAACCACTATGGTCCTCTAACCATATAATTCACAATATTAGGTTTTAATACAACGTTGGATTATATGGCTAAAGCTAGCTTTTGAGAGACTTTTCAGCTCTTCCTCTACAATACATTGTTTCAGTATCAGGCTGAGCGGATAAACTGTATGTTGGGGATGCCATACTTTTCGGTTTTGAGGAGTTCTGGACAGCTGTGTTATCCATTTTTCTGATTAAAAAAGTTTTTCAAGTCAGCTTATCGCCTGTGAAATTCCTTGAATTATAAACTACTGTTTAAATGGAGATTCATGAAGACATAGATCGATACAGAGATAAATTGATGAGACAGGACCTTTTATTCCAGTGTAAATAAAAACATAACTGTTGCTTCATGTCATAATCATCAATTTCCCAGTCATCAAAATTTGGCTGCATACTGTTTATTGTGCTCCCTATGCAGATGTCTTGGAGTTTATGTGTTTTTACTTTTATATCACAGTAGTTTATATACTTTCACAACTTATCAGGTTTCTGGTAAATTGATTGATTTAATGACATAAACTGACAGATTTTCACACCAAAATGTGGTTTGGATTTGGTTCAACCATCGCTGCTTTTTTCAGGTGTTGGACAGCAGTTTGGTTGTGTGGGGTTTTGTAGGGTCACTTATTGGCAAAAATAAAACAGGGGCTTACAGAATGATGACATGCTTGTGTAGTTCTAGCCTTTGGAGATTGATGAGTCCCTCTGAAATCACTCTCGTTTATAATTTTTTCTTAGTGAAAAAAAATAAATAAATAACTGGATTAACAGAAATCAACCACTGAGCATTTTTCGAAGGAAAGTTTCTCTAAAAAATCCCATCTAAATTGTCTATACGTGTTTGGGTTAATCATATTTGATCAAAAAGTAATAGTTAAATAGTTTACCTAATTGAGTTAAGACACCTATTAAACAACAAAATGGGGACGTGTTTTAGCCGAGACTGGCAAGGATAAATACATACCTGTGAGGTCAGAGATCAAAGTTTTATTTATATATATATATATATATATATATATATATATATATATATATATATATATATATATATATATATATATATATATATATATATATATATATTCCATTTAGAGGGAGCCATTAAGGTCCCATAATCTCATTTTTGTATCTATTACCATTGTGATAGTGTGACATCATTGTGTCACACTATCACAATAATGATATAGTAGCTTTGCTTATTTGAGAGGTAAACTTTGAAAGGATAGTGGTAATATTTACTTATACATTTATGCTAATTTATGTTCATAAAATCCAACACCAAGGCATCCAGACAAGCCTTTCTAAAGAATGGCTCACCTTCTGGAGCCCAGAAAATTCCAGTGCAGTACTATGATAAAACACCACCTGTACAACAAGTCCAGTAGTCAGATGATACAAACACAAACAAGCAGAAACAGCCAAGCCAAAGACCAGCACCATTTTTCTCTCCATGTATTCTCTCCCAGAAATCATAAGAAGAATTTTTCTTATATCTTAATAATATTATCATTTCTACGCTGTTGAAATTCAGCTATATTGTTCCTTCAAACGTTTTGCATATCACAAATTGTCCTCCTTGATCAATTGTATTTGCAATATCAAACAGTGGCTCCATGACAGTTTTCTCCAGGTTAATTGTTATAAAACTAAAACCTTAATTATTGCACCTGAGAACCAAATAACAGAAATCAAGCAACACCTTGTTGTATTGGCTTCTTCTGTTAAACCAATCCTCAAAAAGCGGCATGTCAGTGCAATGACATTCTCATGGATTGATCAGAAACAGTTTTTTTCCAACTCAGAAATATTTCTAGGCCTATGTCTCTTGTGTCAAAAGCCAAATTAAAGATGATTTTTCACGTTTTTATTTTTACTCGTTTGTATTATTGTAAGTCTTTTTATGTGTTTGAATAAGAAGGATCTTGACTGTCTGCTGACAGTTCAGAATGCTGCTGCAAGGCTTTTCACCAACACACAAAAAAGACAGAACATAACTCTAGTTTTAATCACTGTACATTGAATACAGGTACATTTCAGAATTCATGTTAAAATTTTAGTCCTTACTTTTAGAGCCCTGTTTGGTCAAGCCCCAGTCTAAATCTCTGACCTTCTAGAGCAGGGGCCTGCAACTTCGAGCCACAACTGACTCTTTGGACCTTCCACAATGGCTCTTGAAAACTTTGACTAAAAATGATAAACAACTGAAGTTTCAAAAATAGATATAACAAATGCAGATTTTAGCTATTTTCCAGTTTTTTTCATGAAATAATGAAATTTAATTTTCACAACAGAATGATACTGAAAGTACCAGTCATTTTTATTTAGCTATGTTTTTCTTGTTAATAGGCTGGGGCTATATGAAAATATCAACATCCCATATAAGAAAATGTAGCCATCACCTTTTTGAAAAAGTTGTATGTTTTTCTTTATACTAAAACCTAAAAATAGGAATAAACTGGTTGTTCTTTAAAAATTACGACAAATTTCTTGTTTATCAAAAATTGTAAGGTGCCTTCTTTAAAATGCCAGGTAATGTTTGTGGCTCTAAACCCATTTTATTTAGCTGGACTGAGGGCAAAAATGGCTCTTTGGATTGTAAAGGTTGCATATCCCTGATCTAGAGCCCTACTCCTTTTCTCACAGTCAGAGATCTTCCATTCTCTTAATACTTTTAAAAAGCAGCTGAAGACACATTTGTTCACATTGACTTTTAATTAGTTTAATATTGTTCTATGTCACATGTTTTATATTTCCTTTTGTTTTACCTTCTGTGTTTTTATATCTTATATTTTGTAAAACACTGTGGTTTTCTGACCTGTAAAAATTTCCTTAGTACTGAAGATTCTATAGTCAATTATTAGTGGTATCATAAAAAAGTGAAAGTAACAACTCAGCAATGAAGGGATAAACCAAATAGAATCCCACAGTGGGGTCAGTTATGCTAAGTCACATCGTCCGTAGAGGTCAAAAGCTCTTTGTAGAGTCAAAGGCTACAGACTTTCTTGGCTGAAGAACAATGCAAAGAGACCTTAACATAAAGGAATTTGTTGTGTTCTTTTTTTGGGGGAAGATAAGTTTAAAAGCTCAAATTCAAACTCAATTTACCAATAACAGTGCTGAAATGAATCAAGTGAGCCCTCCAGTGAGTCCTTTCACTCAGCTTGACGTATGGAAGACTCACATTTGCAGAGGAATATGATTTTACAGATTTTGCTCTGTGGGCATTTCCACAATACTGACTGGGTCTTTCTCATCCCTCTTCCGCAACAGTTCTATTCGTAATTGGTCCACTTTGTTTCAATGAAAAAATGCAGACAGCACATGTCAGTTGTCCTGGTGGTGTTTCCTTCCAGTAACAGGGATGAACTCTATACTTCTCCAAACACATTGTAATTCCAGTTTTGTTATTCAGTTGAATTTAACTCTGTTCAGTTCATTTATATAGTGCCAATTCACAACATGCCATATCAAGGCGCTTTACAAAGAAAAAAAAAAGTCAATTCAGTCCAATCATACATCCAATACAACTGATCCTAGTTATCAAACAATGCTGTTAAGAATAGTTTATTATTCAAATTGGTTAAAAAAAAAAAAGTTTTCTTTCTCAAGATGTAATGATGCATCTTCATTTATCCTATAGTTTGCTTGGACGAACAGTTGCATCCAAGCTCTATATCACCAAATGCAATTCTGGGTGGGCCATATGACAATCTTACCTCGTGAAGGATTAGAACATGTTGACAAGCTGCCATATCAAGGACATCATGAGATTGTCTATAACACACATTCTGTGCAATGAAGTTTGAGGCTCTTGCTCAGATACAGTGGTTTGGTTTTTCTCCTCTTCCTTGGACTAAATAAACTGAATAACTATCCTGGTAGTAGTGTAACATTAGTATAGGTGGTTGAAAATAAGTGGCTAAAAACAGCACATGAATGTGGAATCCTCATGGATGTAGCTTGCTGAGATGCACCACTATAGGAAAATTCAATAAGATTGCACACTTTGTCAGAACTTTCTATCACAAGCAATCATTTGTCAGCATGGAAAATTGCAAAACTGAGCTCACCACAGAGTCATCAGGAATGACAAACAGTTCCTGTTCCAAATTGACTGTACACCAGCGCACAAAGCAAGGTCCATTAATACATGAATGAGCATGTTTGGTGAGGAAGACGTTAACTGAGCTGCACAAAGTCCAGAGATCGATTTGATGGAACACATCTGAGATGAATAAGAGCAGAGATTGTCAGCCAGATCTTCTCGTCCAACATCAGTGTATGACCTCATAAATGTGACTCAGGAAAAATGATCAGGCTTGCCAGAAAAGCTGAAGCTGTTACAGCAACAAGGAGTTGGCAAACATAATTTTACATCATATGGATTAGGAATAGGACATCACTCAAATTTATGTGTGTGAGAAAATAGTCAGCATTCCAATTTTAGTCCACAGTCATAGTTTCCCAAATTCTTATCAAGTATATACAAATAAACTGAAAGTACAGTCAAAGAAGTGAACCAGAAGTGAACCAGTTGTCCACACTCTGTTAACATTTGATGTCCAACTCACACATAAAGATGTGTTTGTTAGGTTAAATTGATTTATAGTAAAGATAACAGATTACCATACTATCTATCTATCTGTCTGTCTATATATATATATATATATATATATATATATATATATATATATGTATATGTATATATGTGTGTGTGTGTGTGTGTGTGTGATTGTTTGACAACAAACAAAATAAAACTTGAGTACAACCTCCGGCTCATGAGCACTGCTAAGAAAATCTGTGCAGATTGATGTTAAACGAGCTGAACGTTTGTAGAGATTTTCTAATCATACTGACCATTCAAAGCTTTTTCAAGCTATGATTCACATTCAGTCATCTGCATTCCCAACGTTCACACATCCATGCATCAATACACTGTATCAGTATGTGGCTCAGGGTTTAGTGTCTTGCCTGAGGATATATGGCAGGAAGAAGCTGAAATCAACCTCACAACCTTCTCCTCTTCCCACTGATCCAATCTGCTACATACCTGGACTTTTGTAGAGGCTATTTTAAAACACACAGGCATGCACGCAGCTGCACACACCTAGTTTGTCATATTTGCTAAAGTCCAGGGCTTCTATCTTGCCGAGCGACTTACTAATTTCAGGACCTTGAATACAGTGTTGATGATAAATCAGAGCTGCCAGCACCAAAATACACACAGATTCATCACCGGATTAGCGTTCTACTTTTACTCATCTCCCTTTCACTTCTTTACACCAACATAAAGATACATGCATCTTAAATAGTCTTCCAGCGCTTTTGAATGTGTGTTTTATTAACTGCATTTATAAATGCAGAAATATACTCTTCTGCTCAACACCTGTTCTTTACCTACAATTTTGTCCAGAAGATTTTTCTGCATCTCTTATCACTAGAAAATGTATTACAGTACGTAAAAATATATGAAATTTTATTAAGATTTTATCTATGACCAGTGAGAAATAACTATACTGCAGAAAATCTCAGTGAAGACTTTTTATTTTTTTTCAGCAAGCAATTTGAAGTTTAAATGTAACAGAAAGGGCCAAAGGGTGCTTATAAGTAAGATCCATTTGGACTCCAGAATAGGTTTAGAAGGTTACTGAAAAAGAAATAGAGAAAATCTTAGATATGTAGCATTCAGCTTTCAAGAGCAGACAATATATGACACTGGATTCTTGAAAGTAGGAAGAGATTTTAGTAATACCTTTGGTAAAACTAAGAACTGTGAGCAAATGACATGAATACTTCAAAAATAACAATTTAGAGTGAATCCCCGCCTGTTCACAGATTTCTCTGTGGAATATGACTTCAAATTATTTGCAGAAAATTCACCTATTTGTTGATTTTTCAGTAGGGCAAATCTAAAATATTTGAAAGAACATTAAGCTTGGGAAGCTGAAATACTGAGACACGATGTTACTTGACACACTATTGTCTGGTGTTTGCAAAGCAGTCAATACAGGAATGCCATTTATTCTCCTTGGCACTGATTGGCTGGACCCCCAAGAGGGGAAATAAGGTAGACTGTAAATGTTATGGTAGTGCTAAAACAGTTTCCATTGTGTGAATTAATGCACATTATAGTATATTTGGTATACTATAATGTGAATACCAGGGGTCCACTGTATGTTTTAACTCTACATATTGAGGTATTTGTAACCAAGGTGTGTTGAAAAGGCTACAAAGGAACCAGCTAAGGCATGGAATTTGCATGTTCTTCCCCATGGACGCATGGGTTTTGAGTGGCTGCTTGCATACAGGCTTGTTTGTTTTGTATGTCTTTCTATTGCCCTGGGGTAGATTGGAAAACTGTAAGTGCTTTCACCTCATGACCGCTGATACCAAGCCCACCACAAGCTAGTAGTCCTATTAATTGCCTTTCAAGAATAGAGAAGAGTTTCAGAATCACAGATTGGTTAAAATGACATTCAGTAGGGATAAATGATTTTCCCCTTGCTGTTTGGTCCATGAACTTTTGATTGTGGCTGGAAAATGAACCTTAAGACATACCTGTAGGTTATGTAACACCTGCTTTATTAAGAAAGAGAATGATGGGGACAATCAGACGACTTTGCCTCCTCAGTCCATGTACGTTGACACTGTTGGGAAATTTTCAAAACGTTGTTAGATGATGAGCAAAGTTATCAAAGTTAAGTGGTCAAGAAAAGACCAGAAGCAGAAATATGGGTTTTCCCAACCTTGATGTATACAGAGGTACCAGGAAATAACCTCTGTAAATCAGTCCATCCAGGGTTTCTCTATAATGTTTTTGATTTTTTTGCAATCAAAATCACTGATTTTGCGGAGCTATTTTAAATAGATTTGCAAGGAATTTTTTTCAATTTTTTCTCGTTAAATCCTTTCCAAAATCTATACAAAGAAGAAAAAACATGAGAAAAATTTAGGCAGACAGATTGGACACACATTTTTATTCTTTGGGTTAGCTTAAATAGCTTGATTTTTGTTAATCACCATATTGATCTCGGACTATAACTTGACATCAAGTGAGGCTGAGGCAGCAGTGTAGTAGAAATAAGAAATTCTGCCACCTGCATGTGGGAGGTAGTAGTCACTTCAACCCAATGTTTTTGACCATTTTTAAGAAATAAATTGCAATAAACTCACAATTATGCACTGGAGCGAAAAAATGTGGGGATCTGTTGATTTTACATGTATTTATGTGATCGCAGAATCACGAAAAACTCAAGGGACTGATATGTTCAGTGTTGGAAATGATAAATAGACAAGATTAGTAGTAAGATTAGGGCTTTTCTAGTCATAATGACTACTTAATGTGCTTTACACTATAACCACACACTCAATCACAATGCCCAGTAGACAACTTGGGGTTAAGTGCTTTACCCAGTGGAACATCAACATGTGACAGGAGGAAGCTGAAATCAAACCCAAAACTTTCCAACTGCAACACATGTACTCCACCTACTGAGCCAGAGTTACTCACAGATTAAATATCATAAGATGTGTATGAAAGGGAAAGAATCCCTGAAAATAAAGGGCAATAATAGCAAAAAATATTCTCACTTTATGAACAATGCTGTTACATGGTCAGATGTGGTATCCACAAAAACTGTAAAAGAAAAAAACAAAAAAAAAACAGTAAAAACTGTGTAGCTATTAATCAAATTCGGTCGGAAAACTTGAAAACTTCTTTAGATGAGGAGATCATGATAACATTTGTTAGACAACATCATGAAATAATGAGATGACATTAAACAAGTCCTGTTGGCGTGTGGGTTTTCTCAAGCTCAAGACGTCGTTTAATTACTTGTAGTGCCCAGTGTTTGGAAGGCAGGTTTGCCCTCTGGCTATGTTTTGGAGAGCAGCGCTGTAGACAAGCTGGAGGTAAATCACGCTGTACAGCGAAGTAGTGGTGAACGTAATTAATCACTGCGGTGGCGAAGACAGAAAATTACAGTCCAGGCTGAAAATGATTAAATCATCCTTTCAATTAAAGTATCAATAGATTTATCCAGCACTTAAAATGCAGCAGCCCTGATTGATGTGTTTTACTTAACATTAAATAATGAATTAGTTGGTTAAAATTTCAGATTTTGCATGCTGGACTTTCTTGGCTTTTTAAACGTACGTTCGGTGGAGAAAATATGTTTTTGATGCCTTAATTTCTACGTTTTCTCATTTACCATCAAAATACAGTCTCTAAATTTTATTGCGGTATCATTTAATGTGGAGAGATAGAATATAAAAAATGCAGATATAAAAACACAAAATTGTTTTTAATGTCATTGAGTCAAATAAGTATTTGATCCCCCATAAAAGTGTGATTAGTTTTACACATTAAATGAGGGATTTTGACACACTCCTCTTTGCAGAAACTTTCTAAAACCTTTAGGTTTCTGGGTTTCTGCTTGGTAACTCAAAACCTCCCTCCATATATTTTCTGTGGGACTGCAGGCTACTCTATCACCTAGGTGTGCTTCCTCCGTGGTCACTGCAATAAGGTTGCTGACGGGGAGGATTCATTTTTCCAGGACCCATGGTAAAAGGGGGGCCCACAACTGGGCCCTCCAACCATAAAATTATCATCAAGAACATTTCTTTCAAACTAGTCCTGATATTTTCTGTCTTTTTTTTTTTTTTGCCCTAGGACTAGTATTTAAATCACCAAATATATTTTCTCTATTTTTTCCTTCCTTATTGTCCATGAAGTAAGAAACATCCCCATCCCAAGCACAAAAATGGCTTGGCTACTGATGCAACTTGGCCGATCCATTTACTTACATATTGCTTGGGCTGCTTAAAACCGGCGCATCATCACCACACCAAGCAGTAACGTCTGTTCAGATTAAAGTAGAAACAAACTTTACAGGGCTGCACAGTTGGGTTGGAATCCCAGCCTGGGGTCTTTCTGCAAGGAGTCTGTAAGTTCTCCATGTGCATGTGTGGGTGCTCTCCAGGTACTCCAGCTTCCTCCCACAGTCCAAAAAACATGCCTGTTAGGTTAATTGGTCTCTCTAAATTGTCCTTAGGTGTGAGTATGTGGTGCATGGTTGTTTGTCCCATCTGTCTCTGTGTTGCCCTGTGATGGACTGGCAACATGTCCAGGGCAAACCCTACCTCTTGCCCAATGACTGCTGGAGAGAGGCACCAGCCCCCCTTGGGACCCTGCAAGGATAAGTGTGCTATATAATGGATGGATGGACAAACTTTACAAAACTGACCAGCTTTAATTATATTGTCCATTAGCAACAGGACAAAAACAGCTGACTTTCTTTGCACCATCAGAGCAGAGGGCACAGCTGAGAGAGGTCCATCTGTTATCTATAAGTGACAGTGGAGCAAGAAAGCAGACTGAAGGGACATTGGCATGTTGCTCAGGTGACACTTGAGGTAACTGAGAAGAGGAAAAGATTCAAAAGCAGAGGGTGCAGATTTTACATGCAACTGTAGATTAGTAACCAGTCTACAAAAAGGCTCAACATGTCAAAAATGACAATTCTGAGTAAAGAAGAAAGAAGGATACAGAATGCAGTATCATCATATCCTAAACTATTAAATATTCAATAATTTTCTGCTAGATGTAGCTAACCATTTTTTTTTGAGTGACAAAAAGATGTGTTCAAACATTTGAGAACTACTTTGTATGAAGTATAAATATATAGGCAAGGCAGTTTATTTAAGAACCTTTGCATTAAAAAAGAAAAAGAATATTACAATGCAAATCCTGTTTAATCTTGAATGTTAGGCTTTAAACACTCATCAGTAATCAGGCAAACAGTACATTAGTGAGACCCTTTTAGGGATAATTAAAGGAATCAAAAGTTTCCACACATCTCAGGTGTTCTGTGAGTTTTTTCCAGAGCTGAGAAACTGAATGCTGCCTCCTATTGTCTAGTTCTAGTCCTTGTAACGATCAATAAACAGGTCTCTTATGACCGACGTGGCTCATATTCGACAAGCAATTTAGAAATGTTTTTCAGCACTACTTTGCAGACCAATTGCAAAGTTTTAAATTCTATAAAAACAGGGAGCCAATACAGTGGTTATAGAATTGGTGTGATATGATCCGTTTTCCTGGTGTGAGTCAGAACTCTGACAGCAGCATTTTAAATGAGCTGAAGAGGCCTCATTGATTTTTTTTTTTTTTTTTTTTTTTTTTTTTTTTTTTTTTTTTTTCATTTTTCACAGAAACCACTAAATTCATCTAACCTAGGTGAACACAGATCGTTGTCATTGCATTTTTAAAATCAAACACACTAGTTAAGACTTCTGTTTTATCTGCATTAAGCTGGAAAAAAAATCAGAACTATCTACTCATTGATATTATAGACACACTGTGTCAGTGACCAAGATATGAAGTGGTGGATTATGGTCGGAGATGTTACAGTACTCCATAATCTGAATTGGGGGGGGTCAAATAGATGTTAAATAGTACTGGGTCTAGAATAGATCCTTGATGAACTGTACAATTCATTTTTGCTTACCCAAATTTATAATTACCAAATGACACAAAGTAGTCTGTATCTGTCAAAAAAGATCTGAACCAGTTTAGTCCAGTACTAGACATTCCCACCCGTTTTTCCAATCTATCATTAAGTTATGATCAACTGTGTCAAATGCAGCACTTAGATCGAAACTTATCACTGCTAAGATACTGTATATCAGTTAAAACGTTTACTAATGCAATCTCAGTGTTGTGATGTGGTCTAAAGCCTGATGGGTTTATCAATAGGTGTGACATAGTGTTAGCTACAGTGGCTGCAGTCAAACTAGAGGGATATTGCCCCAATAGCAAAAAAGTGCAGAAAGTGCAAGGAAGGTGCTAATAATCAGCTTTATATTTGTTTTAGTATTTTCCTTTGCTGCTTTGATTTATGGGTTTAAGAATATAAAAAGACATCCAGAGGCAGTAATTCAACACTGTTTTTTTGTGGTGCAGTTGAAATGGCAAAAATGAAACATTTTTGCAACTGGTCCACTGGCAAGTTTTAACTAGTTTGTTAAACAGCTTTGCATGATGAAACAAGTGTCACATCTGGAGGTACAATGCGGCCCTGGCTCGTGCTGACAGCAACTGCTTGTCTGTTCTTGCTTTCTCATGCTCAGTTGTTTGCTTGAGACATTGATACACAGCGACCCGCCCTAATGGACTATACTCTGCCGGGAGCTCTAATTCACAGAGAAAATGATCACCTGGTGGCGCCCAGCTCTGAGCGAAAGGGAGCAAATGAACAGATCTATGAGGGGAGCGAGGTACCGTGTTAACATGCGCACTCCTATTGCAAACCACAGCTGCAGGTCTGATCTCCCTCAGCCGCAAGGCATTCTCAGCTCCCCCTGCCCCTCTTTTACAACCCACTCTCTGAGAGTTGGAGAGTGGGTTGCAGCTTCCCTTTCCCCGCCTCACCTTACCTTCCCATCAGAGTGCTTTGCATCGCTCAGCTTTCTGCTCTTTTTCCTGTCTCGAAATAATACATCGGCTGGCGTTCTGGCTATCCCATTGTACAGTTCTCTCTCTCTAATGTCCCCTCTCCCCCTCTTCTATCTGCTCACTCTGTGTCTTTTTACTATCCTTCGCCTGTCTTTTCCTCCCCCTCTTTCTCTCTCTGTCCTCGAGTGGCCAGGAGAATGATTATGCGAAGCAGGACTTAGATCCATCAATATGTCATCGGCTCGTTCCCCAAGTCCCCTCCGAGGGTCTATCCCCTCCGCCAACCCCCACTCCTCCTTTTCCTCCGACCCTTCTTTGGCCCACCAGCTGACGCCGTATTAGCATGGCAGAGAACAGCACCAAGACAAGGCACACTTGCTCTGACAATAAGGATAATTGAAACTCTGTTTGATTTAGCATTCTTCCTCTTGGTTGCTTTCTCACTGTAATGCAGTGGCATATCTGGGATCGAGGGAGGATGGGACTGAGTGAAACAAAGAAAGGAATAGAGAGAGATTGTGTGGAAACTGTCACATGACCTTGCCATTGAGACAGTTATATATCTATGTGAAACAAAGGGCAAGTCAATGCTATTCTCAGCCTAAAGAAGGAGTCCAGGTAGACACAAAAAAAGCAATTTGGCTCAAAGCCATGGCCGCCTTTCCTTTCTTCCAGAGTCTATAGATGGCTTTCTTGCTCAGAAAACACACTAGATGTATGAGCAGCTAGTGGGTCACAATACAGTTTACATACTGTAAGGCTGAAAAAAAAAATTATAATACAATGTGATTAATGGTTCAACTTCTCTACAAACCAGTGACAATTGTTACTAAAGAATGTTATCTGGTGTTTTATATGTTGTATAAGTATGCTTTTCCTCTTTGACAGTATGAGTTGTATCAGGTGATAAGCAAAAAGTCAGATGTGCTTATTTATGGATTTCTTAACATTAAATATAGTGTATAGTGGCTGGGATGAAAGTCAGCTTCTCTAAGTAAGAAACAATGATTCTACTACCTCCAGGTCAAGGCTCAGTCTCTGTAGGAGAAGTTCAGTTATCTAGGTATCTTGTTCCAGAGCGGTGATAGGCTGAACCAGTAAATGGACAGACCAACTGGGGCCTTGTCTGCAATAATGTGGGTACTGCTCTTCTCTTTTGTGGTGACGAAAGAGCTGAGCTGAAAGTTGAAGCTCTCAGTATAGGCCATTCCGTCTTTGTTCAAACTCTTACCTGTCATCAGGAGATATGGATCATGACCAAAAGAGTGAGATCCTGGATGCAAGTGTATGTAGGTGGACTTAATGAGGACTCAGTGCAGAGTCGAAGCAGATGTCTGCCGGACACATCCTCACAAAGGATCACATCAAACTATTTTGTATGTGACACCAAGCTGCTGAGGTACAGAGTCAGTGCAACCATTCACAAGGACATGCAGTGGGACTGCCACTCTCTGCCCCACTGAGAGGTGTGTAGTGGCTATGCTGGTGGAGAAGAAACAGGGTTAGGTGCCCAACTTGCTCATCAAACTTGCTTGTATCTATTCGGATTGTAGGAAAAGAAGGAATTTTATCATAAGACTTGTGGCCAATTGGTACACTCGAGTATGAAATCTCAACCGTCCACGGACAATGTGCAAGGAGTTCACGCAGCTAACAGAGTACGCACAGTACGCCAGAGTGTGTGGGAGCCTTTAGCGTTAGAAACTTTGTCATGTAGGGGTAGCTTAGAGTAGAGCTGGTGCTCCTCCACATTCCAAAGGAGTCATCTGAAGTGGTTCTGATGAGAATGATTCCTTGGTGCCTCAATCTGGAGGTTTTCCAGAAAGGTCCTTCTTAAAGAAGAACAAAGAACTGATTGACTGAGAGCTGACTGAGAACTCTCTAAAGGGACTTAAAGGGACTTAATATCCATTCTAACCTAGGAACATTTTGGGATCCCCCAGAAGGAGCTGGAGGAGTGGGACGTGTGGTTTTCCCTTCTTGAATCAGTTACTGTCATGATTCTGAGTTCTGTGAGTTTGTGTACTTGTTTAGCAATCCTATTTAGGACCATTTCTGGCATATTTGCTTACCTTCTGAAGGCCGAGGAACCTTATGAGGACCAAATACAGATCCTTTTGCGGTGGACCCCCTTGTTAAGGGTTAGGCGTAAATGCACTTACTAAAATGAATGGAAGTCAATGCAAAGTCCTAATATGGGTAGAAATACAACTTTGTGTGTTTGTGTGTATTGAGATTATTTCCCACATTCCCCATGTATTCCAATAGCCATTTCTCTCATTTCCTCAGTTCAACTTCAGTTACTTGCCTTCCCTCATAGCTGTTTCCAGTTTCTAATCAGCCACCTGTTCCTGGTTTACAGTATGTTTTGATGCAATAGACCTCTTCAGACACCACACATCTTTTTATCCCTTACCTGTGGAGAAAAATGGATAGTTTCCCTACTTACTCACAGAAGATGTGTCTTTTATGGCTCTGAGTGTCCTAATTAAAGATCTTAGTAATCTATGTGTGTAAACATTTTTTTTTTAGGAGGCTGGAATAAAAATCCCTCTGCAGGAGCAGTTCCAGGGCATTTTCCTCCATCGGATGGTCCATTGAGGTGTCTCACCAAATGAGTCTGGCAGTGTGGCAGCACAAGATGAGAATATGTTTCTATCAGCTGCAGACATCCACTCTGCTTTAATGGTAGAGTCATGGACCACAGTTACCTGCCTACCTGGTTTGGCGATCTTGAGGACAATGCCCTGGTCTACATTTCAGGGTTTATAGTCAGAAAAACTGTTAAAAAAAAATAGTCCTGTGAGGTGTGCTGTGTACCACCTGCTTCAACCATGGTGATGATCCCCTCAGAGGTGATCACAGCAGAAATTTTTGTTGGTGTGAACTGAAGGCTCAGGATTCATTGTGTGAGAGAATGAAATAAATTCAAATCAACAATCAAACTTGTTTCTTTATTTAAATAAAAATTTATATACTTATATTAATAAGTATATATATATATATATATATATATATATATATATATATATATATATATATATATATATATATATATATATATCATAAGTCTGTCTTTGTTAGGGAACACAAAACAAAGTATTTCAGTTTAAAAACAATTTTCTTATGTGACAGCATCCTGTATTATAACTACATCTCTGCCGCTTCTAAGAAACCAAACCGTGTAAAAACTGGGTTAAAATCAAGGAGTTGTGATTATTTTAGTTGGGCATAAAGCTATCAGTACAAATAAATGCAGTGGGAGGCGCAAGAGGGACCCTTCCAAGATGGCGGCTGCGTCAAACGTCAGCTCCAATAGGCAGCGACACTCTTCCAAACGTCTACATTTATAATGTCTATGTTTGAAACAGTGGACCCCCAGATATATTTAGGATTAGGGACCACAGCCGCACATAAATAGCTAAAATTGTTGGATATTTGAGACCCCCTCTGAAACTTATTTTATTGGTCCAAACGCCAAATGTACCTTAATATTAGAGGTGGGATTTGATCAGAATTTTTAATTGAGTTCATTGCAGCGTCTATAATTAATTAATCGTAATTAATCACATTTTAATCGAAAACTATATATTGACAAGAAAGGCAACATTTTCAATTCAAAAAACCCTTTTTGCTGCTAAATTACTTAATAAATAAATTTAATGATTTTGAATTGAATAAATAAATAAATAAATTGAATAAATACACATGAGCTCAACGACAAAGATATTTATTGTTTTTAATTTGTTGTTTAGGTTATTCAACCATCAGATTGGTGGAAAGAGCTCTTATAGCTATTCAGCTTTCAAGTGTTTCAGGAACTGCACATTCTTTGAAAAAAAATACTTCTTTAGAAATGTGGATGCTGACATTAGTATTGGGGGCATCTGTGCTGCTGCAACATGTTTTGCATTGAGATGCTATTTTAGGCTTAAATAGCTTCGGTGATGGGCCAACTCCTTTTACCACAACTTGCACACAACAATAGGCTTTTCCAGCCTCCCATCAGATCATTTTTTGAAGCAACAAATTAACCTCCAGTGGGCCAAGAGAAGCACCTATATCATCCATTGTTGTTGTTTGCAGATGTCGCTTGTGGTCAGATTTATGGGTGTACCAGGAAAACGTGAATACAAAGGTTTCAGCTCTGGATTTTTGCATGTAAAAAAAAAAAAAGAAAGAAAGAATTTGCATTTCATTGTGTTGAAATCTATGTAATGAATAAATAAATAAATAAAATAGCGTTTAATTGTGTTGAAATCTATGTAATGAATTATTTGAAATTAACATGTTAAAGTCCCGGCCCTACTTAATATGCATCACTATGCAGAGTGGAAGTTATCTTAGCACTACCACAGAAGCTAACAGTCTTCTTTATCTCCCCTTTTGGTGGTACAGCTAATTAGCGGCAATAAAAATGAATGGTGCTTCTGTACTGGCTGCTTTGCAAACACCAGTCAATAGTGAATCAAGTATCATTGCACCTACGTATTTCTGCTTCTCAGGCTGCCTTTTCTTGTGAATATTTCAGGCATGCACTATGAACTATTCCATGGATAGACAGATTATAATAATTGCAATTAAGGAATTCTAATTCTGATTTTTGAGGCTAATAATTTGGAGTTACATTCCCCAGAAAAATCTGCAAATGGGTGAATCCACAAACACTCAACCGCAAATAGGTGGGGGTCCACTGTATTGCATGTTCATGTAATGACAGATATTGCTGCAGGCATCAGAGTAGGGTAATGTTACATATTATCTGCATGTAGTGCAAACAAACAGCTCACAACTACAACTTGTTTTAGACGGCTGTGACATCATTTCCAGATCTCACTTCTAACATCTGAGGCAAATATAACACAGCATGACGCTCATCTTTTTCACCCTCAGCTTGTCAAACCAGGTTCTCTTTGTGTATGTGTCTGTATGTGTGGTAGGGTGCTGAGGGAAAGAGATCCCCTTTATCTCTACCTCATGAATGATGGCTCAGTCAAAGCTCAGCAGTGCAGGAACATCATGAACACTCATTGTCTACTCAACAGCGTCACAAACGTTTTCATGGACATGCCACACAAGCACGCACTGGCCAGATTTTATTGAAAAATAAAAAGGCTGATGATTTTGTCAGCGTTACATGAGACAAGTTTATATTTAGATGTGTTCATCGATTTGCAGCTGACACACTACACTGCAAGCTGTCTGTGGCCTATAACTCAGCCTGGGCTTCTAAGATTGGCCGAATCCAGCTGCCACTAAATCATAACTGCAGTGGAACGGAGCAGGAGGACACTGGCCGACATGCAATGGTTCATTTCAGCTACACCAGGTACTTAAGGTGCTCTAGAAGTGCTTAAAAACTGATGTCAGCTGGAGGACAAAAACAGCAGAAGGACTAAATGTGGAGAAAAAGTGTAATTTTATTGCAATGTGGTGAAACAAGGGTTTTAGTGCATTATTTATGTACATTTTTGTGTTTTGAGGGTTCCATCTTGTTTTATAATCTTAATAGCCTATGTCATATGGATTTTTATTCTTCTTCTCTAGCAGACCTCTTGTATAAAATGTGTTTACAATTTTTGTGCCAAACAGTGCAGTATGAATGGATTTTCAGGTTTAACCACAGCACACTGTCCTCGGTGCACACTGCTTACCAAGGATTGCTTGGCAGGAGAGTTCATTCTGTACTCATGTGAGGTCGGGGGGTCTGGTGTTGTTGTCTGCTTCGTTGTGCTCCCTTGTGGTGGGAGTGAGGCAGGGGATGCTTGGAGTTAGGACTGCACTTTGTGGATGTATTTTCATCAGCTTTTCATGGGTGGAGCTCTCATGCAGGGGTGTGCACCTGTGGGGAAGTTCATTGAATTTGTGTTCGGGGACGTGTGTTTTATATTTGTGTGATAAGGTGGGGGGACTGTGAAGGAATTCATGTTGGGGTTCATGGGGGATGGAAAGTTCATGAAGCTGGGATTGGAGTTTGTTGGGGGGGGTTGGGATTGTTTCATCCTGGGGTGACTCTGGTTGGCTGGCTCATTTGAATTGCGTAAACTTTTATTTTTTTGGCCCCATCTCTGGACAGAGTTGGGGGTCGAAGAGCACCGGAATCAGGGTGGGGGGTAGGGTTTTGCTGAAACCCAAGTGAGGTCACTGTGGCCGGCTCTGGCATGAGCTGCTCTGCTACTCCTGGGTCTGGGGGCTGTTGCCCCTCTGGGGTATGATTACCGTTACTGGGACCTGGGAATATAGTGTGCATATGGTGTCCATTCTTGTGTGTCTTTATGTTGGGTGTGTGGGTATGAGTGTCTATGAATGAGGGTGGGAAGGTGTGATTTTGCCTGTGTGTGCCTGTTTATCTGCCAGGTTGGGTGTTGGGTTGCTACCTCTCCGGGATCCTCTCAGGCCCCCCACCAAATGTGAGGCCTATTTCTCCCCGATCACACTCCCTGCTGGTCGCTGGTGCCTCTGCCCACCAGTACTTTGGTGGTTCTCGGTGTCCAGAGCTGGGTGTTTGGGTTTATGCCTGCTCACTCCCAGTTACTCCTTGTCAGGGTCTGGTCCCCCTGGCTCTGTCAACCCTCTGTTGGGGGGTGGTATTCCCTTGGGTCTCAGATCTCTGGGTCTATGGCTGGATCTGCACTGGCATGGTCCTCTGGGGGCTCCCGTGCTCTGAAGGACCTTTGTACCTGTGGCTCCAGTCTTCTCTCACATCTGCCTCAGTTCCTGGGGGGAGTTCTGTGGTTCCTCACACACACTATTGAACATTCTTATGGAGGATCCTTATATACACAGGCACACTCACATACACACTCAGAGGTGTTTGGATTCAGGTGTTTACAGATGCAATCTATATTGGGCTGTGGTTGCCACTAAATACATCTTGTATTAATTAGTACTATGTACTTTTCAGTGAAGTTATATATGCATATTTTGTTTGTCACTGGAGTTTCTTGGTTCTCTGTTTTTTTCTCTTTCTGCAGGTGTAGAAGCAGACTTCTAGGGTGCTTGCTTGTTTTCTATTTATCCATCATTGTATTGTATTGTTCTATTGTATGAAATATGTATTTCTTACAATAAGAAGCAATCCAGTTACTTAAAAATCATAAAATGTGACTGTCAGGATTTTTCTTTTTTCTGTCTCTCACATTTGAGGTGTACCTATGATGAAAAATACAGACCTCTCCATTCTTTGGAAGTGGGGAAACTAGTAAAATGTGTCAAATTCTTATTTCCCCCACTACATATATTGTTAGACTGCATACTTTTAAGAACTTCAACAGAGACACCAATAAATCTCCTTTGCTGACCACACACTGCTTGACTGGAAGCTCTAAACACAGCATATCTATATCGGTTCATCTGGTGGCTCCAGCTTGCTGATGCAGCATTTCCTAACATTGAATATTAATTAGACTCTGGCCTCCTCTGTCATTGACTTGAAAGCTAGGGGGACCTCTGTTTTTTTGGCATTAGGGGTGGGGTATGTCATTCTTCAGTGGACAAAAGAGTTAAATTTAGCTTAAATTACCCAAGGTCACTTCCTTCATAATGGCAGCTACTAAAACCACCGTGAACAAACTCTTATTTTGCTCATTTACCAGTTGAGTTTCTCATTGACCTCTGAAACCTCATGCCTCCTTGAAGCTCTGTGTTGTTTACAGGCAGTTGCCACCCAACTGCAGTTCAAATCCCTCATTCATAGGCTGCACACAACCTATTAGGCCAGGCAGTCCAGCCCAATCAGTGCCAGAGCCAAATCAAAACTCAAAGTCTTTTCATTAGATTAAAAAACCTCTCTAGTGGTAAGCATTACCCACAAGCATATATTTAACTCTCCTCCCTAGAGCTGCTAATTAAAAATACAATCACACATCATACTCTTTATGTGAGCCCTCCTTCATTTTGTCTTCTGTGTGTACTTCCTTGTCTCCCTGCCCCTCCCTGCTTGTTTTTGTTGTGTGTTTTTTTTATCCTGGCACTTGCTTGGATCAGAGGACTCTCTTTCCCAGATTAAAAAGCGTTGGCAAAATCTGTACACTGTATCCATCCCCCTGCCACCAGGTAATGCAGGAAAAGCATTCATCTCCTAGGCCATTTCACATGCCAGGTAAAGTAATGGTCCCCTGGGAACTTTAACTGCATCACACCGAGAGGTGGAGGGAGAGAAAAACAGGTGGAAAAACAAGGAAACACTCTCAGTGTTTTGTCTTGCAGCTTTGTCTCCAATGGGACAGGGAGAGTTTAAAGGAGCTTATTGTTTTTTTGTCCTACAACACAACCTTATTATTCCATCTGCTTGCCACATCGGACCAAAAGAGCGTACAGACTCCAAAGTGTCTGTTGACACGGCAACACACAAACACACCGATCAGCACACACTCTGCAGGCATGACTGAGGAAAGACGGGCATAGAGCCCTAGTATTTGGATAGACACACAATCACCCACCCACACACACACACACACACACATTGCAGCATAAATTAAGCACAGTACAGACAAACAGTGTTGTATATTCAGAACTTAAAGATGTAATTCAAGTCTACATAATTTCATAGACAAATACTGCAGTTAGGAATCCCCTTTCCCCCAAAATTATCAGGAAAATTGCAATGGAGGAAAGACTGATACATTTATTATTTTTGAGCATGTATGACACATTCTGTGGGTGTGTCCAGTTTCATGGGCTGCATCCTTCGAAGGACCCATGCTACTTGATCGACATGGCCCACGTCCTTTGTCGCGAAGACCCAAAGTGAGTAGCTATGAAATTTGACGTTCTAACCTTCAGATTCATTCTTGTCCTTTCCTCAGCATATATCCTGTCACCTAGCAACCGTGAACAACATCAATTGCAAGGTGGTAAAAAGTGAGCTTGAAATCTTGCTGACCTTTTTTATTATTTATTTAATCATTTTTTAATTACATAAATTAACAAATTGAATTATTTTTTTTTTAAAAAGATTATATTAAAAAACATGTCTATGCAAATGACAAAAGGCCAACAGCACAACTTCTAAAAGCTTTAAATTTTTTAACCGCCAGATTTAATATAATTATATTTAAAACTGTACTCTTCTTCTGCTCTGTCTCCTGCTTCGCAAGCCGTTGTTACAAGAGCAAAAATCTCCCATTTGGCCAGCAATGAATCTTGGGATAGGATGGTCTGAGAAGGATACACCAGACCTCTCCTTAAAATGTGGGCAAAAGGAGGATGCATTTATTGGGCCACATTTAGAGGAGAGATCAAATTTGGACAGCCTTCGTCGCTTGGCTGGGATGTAATCGCTCTTCAAATGCTCCCTTTGAAGGATGCAGCCCTGAATTTGGACACATCCTATGTGTTTTTCCTGACAAAGGTGGCCCAAAAGGTGAAAAAAAATGCAAAAGCCACAATGGAAATTACTGTAAAATAAATGTTATGCAGCAAGTTTATCATAAACTTCTTTTTAGCATAACTTCCCTTGTGGGTTTTGCATTTTGTTGACTGTTCTGGGCCACCATACTTTACAGTGGGGAAAACCCTTATAAGATAATTGCTTGGATTATGTTGATACTGGGTCAAATTTAGGGTGCAATGCAAAGGTGATTATACCCCTAAACCTTTTTTCACATCTTGTTGCAACAACCACAAAAGCTATGGTATTTGAGGTATTGCATTTAAATTTGATGTGATGAACCAAAGCAAAGTAGCACTTTTTAGTCAAATGATATAAAGTAAGTTCACGTTTTTGAATTCCTTTTTCCATAAAGATATCTGAAAAGTGTGAAAGGCATTTGTTTTTATTTCCCTTTACTCTGACAACCCTGAATAAAATCCGCTGCACAAATTACCTTCAAAAGTTACCTATATATAAAGTTCACATATGTGTAGTTAAACCTTAGTGTAAATCCAATTGTTCTGTGAAGACCTCAGAGGTTTGTTAGAGAATATTTGTGTTGTTCACAAATATTCCACAAGAAATGAAAGAGCATCATAAAGACCAAGGAACACAGCCAACAACTCAGATAAAAAGTTGTGGAAACATTTAAAACAGGGTTATCTTAAAAAACAATATGCGAACCTCTGAACAGAGGAGCACTGTTAATCCATAATTTGAAACTAGAGAATGGCACAACTTCAAACCTATCAAGATATGATGCTCTACCTAAATAGACAGTCAGAGAAGCAGCCAAGAAGCCCATGCTAACTCTGGAGATGCTGCTGCGAGTGTGGAAGAATCTGTTGACAGGACCACAATTAGTTGTGGCCTTCAAAAATATAGCCTTTGTGAGAGAATAACAAGAAAAAAAGCCAATGTTGACAGAAAACCATTAGAAATCTTGTTTGAAGTTTCCCACAGGCCATGTTGCAGACACAGCAAACATGTGGAAGAAGTTTCCCTGGTTTGATGGGACATGATTGAACTCTTTTGCCCACATGCAAAGAACTATGTATAATTGAAGACTAAAGGCTCTCACATACTCAGACATACTGTGCGCTGTGTACTCTGTGCACACTGTCCGCGGACAGTTGGGATTTCATAGTCTAGTGTACTGATTTCTCATGACAAATTCCTTCATTTCACACAATCTGAATGGATGCTAGCAAGTTTGGTGAGCTAGTTTGGCATTTAGGACAGTTTCTTCTCCAACAGGGCAGCCACTGCACACCTGTAAGTGCGGCATAGAGTGGCAGTATAGCTGCTGTGCCTCAGCTTCATGTCGCATGCAAAACAGTTGTATGTGAACACTGTTTACTGTGTGACACTGAGAATGCATTCGTGGTTGTAAAAAATTACCTTTGTGCAGACTTGTCTGGCGGAAGTATGTTTGAACCTTAATACTTCTCATCACCTTGAACACACCATTGCCACAATAAAACATGGTAATGGCATGATCATGCTTTGGAAGGATTTTCTTGATCAGAAAAAGGAAATTTGGTCAGTTTGATGAGAAGATGGTTGGAATAAAATATATGAGAAAACCTGCTAAACTGCACAAGACTTTTTTTTTAAAAGAGTTAAGTGGATGTTCACCTTCCAGCAGGACAACAACCCCAAATGTAAAACTAGAACTACTATCGAATGTTTTAGATCAAAGTGTATTCATGTCTTAGAATGGTCCAGTCAAAGTTTAGTCCTAAATTTAAGTGAAAATCTGTTCAATTTCCAAAGTCAACATTCACAGAGGCTCTCCGTGAGATATTTTGTAAATAAGAAAGTGCAAATATCATGTCGAGATGTGAAAAGCTGGAAGAGACATACGCAAAAACATACAGCTGCAATTGGTTCTACAAGGTTTTGACTCAGCAGGGCTGAATACTTATGGAAATATCAAATAAAATCCTGGTAAAACACATAGTAGTTTGTGTTCTATATGTGACAAAATTAGAAAGAGAATACTTTTAGAAGCCAAAGATAGACAATTAATTTAATGTAGCTTTATTTTTACAGTAAAAGCATAACTTTGTGGAATAAAAAAAATACAAAGAAGTGAAAAAAGTGGCGGGGTTAAGGGATGCTTTTGAAAAATCCAGATCACAAAAATTAAAAGTTTGAATGTGTTATTTTCTATTTTCTATCTCTTTGAACACCATTAACATGCCACCACTGTGTGTGTTAGTATCTGTGTGTGTTTTTCTGATTGTGCTCTAGTGTCTTGAGTCTAATCTCAACACAGATCTCACACACACATACAGTGCAGATACATGCATCGTCCCTGGAGCTCCTGAGAAGCGGAGATTGCCTCTTTAAGGTGGAAATCAATATCCTTTCTTTCCCCATCTTTCTTCCCTTCCTCCTCTCCTCTCAATTCTTGGGCACCCTCACCCTTCTTTCTTTCTCAGTCTCTCTTTCCATCTGTCTCAACACATTTCAAGGCTTCTTCCAGATGCTTTCGCTGACTGAAAAGACACTGACACAGTGGGTATCTTTACCCGTGATTTTTTTTTTTTTTTTTTGCCCCCCAAAAAAACAACTAATTGAAACAACATTAAAATGTGGGGGTTTCTTTGCTGGGGTCTGACTTAATGTGATTCATCAAACTGTTTCTCTTTGTTAAATGTAAAAAATTTTTTTTTACCAAATTAATTTGTTGTCATTTAATTTTTTAACACAAAAAAACAAGACACCTTTCTCTGGGATCTTAATTAGGTGTGTAACAGGACATAAAAATCTTGTGAAAATTACTGTTCTGTATTTTTTTTTGGTTTGCTTCAGTCGAGAGAAACCAAAAGTGGCCACTATAAAACTGACTAAACATTTAGAATGATGTTTTTTCAATAAAGGTTTAGCAGGTACAGCCACTGGATGGATGGATGGCTTCTTGCATGACACAAAGAGCTGGGTTTGTTGTGAGGATGGATTTAATCAAGTTATATCATGATTTTAGACAAAATACCAAAACAAACTGAAAAGCTGGCTGTGACCATTTTTATAGAGGAATGTGTTACTTGAGTCTGATTGATTTGTAGTCGTTTTCAGGGTTAGTTTGCATTTTTTTGAGATGCAAAGTTCAGTGAAGTACTGGTAATACTTCCTTTATCTGTAGTGAAATGATGTCATAGAAGTCTTCAGATTGATGGAAGGTAAAAGCCACTCAGATGTGCACAGTCTGTTGAAGCTGATTTTAGCACTCTAAAACAGCTCAAACTGAAAATATTAATGTCAGGGGGAGATATAGCTGTGCTTGCAAATATTGATCATCTACAATTTCACAACATATTTGGTCCTTTTCTTTAGCCAAACACTGTCTTTTCATCAATGTGGAGGTAGCTACCAGGAGTGCAAAGTAACGAGTTACATTTACACATATTACTATAATTAACTTTGATCTGCCTGTACTTTGTACTTTTTTAAGTAGTTTACACAACCTGAACTTTTACTTGAGTAATTTAAAGTAATCCATAATTGTGTGTGTGTGTGTGTGTGTGTGTGTGTGTGTGTGTGTGTGTATATATATATATATATATATATATATATATATATATATATATATATATATATATATATATTTTTTTTTTTTTTTTTTGTTTTTTGTTTGTTGTTTTTTTGTTTTTGTTTTTTCTCATGTATACTGCTATCACTGTCCCTTTGACCATGTCTGCTTTAATTGTGGTGTATTGTGTTGAAAAGCAGCACATGTTGTAAAGACTGTGTGACCACTAGGTGGGATGGCTTTTGCTCAAACACTGTTATTGTGCTGCTAGTTAGAAATTAATACATGTTGCTGGACCCAAACTGCTTTGTTTCAGTCTCCTCTTATAAGCTATATAAACAGAAATGTCATCCATGGCCACACTAGAGCAGCGTAGAGGATAAAATTACAACAAGCCTCCACTGGCATCTGTCCTTTTTTTTTTTTGCAACTTTTTCACAAAAACGAGCTCGTGGCAAAAAATGTCAAATGTGGATGATGAAGGAAAACCATTGTTCAATCAACTCAATAAATTGTGTGCTGTTGTGACATATACTATAACGCTGCATAATTTAAATATATTTATGTGTGACGCCCCATAACTGTCTCATAGCCCCTCAGTCAGAAGAAAAATACAGCACCAGCTACGAATTGACAAGTCCAGAGAGGAAAGGTAGGATTAACCATTGAATAATCTTACCAGGAAAAAGCAGGAAGCACTGTGAAGATCATGTTCTTTGATTTCTCCAGTGCATTTAACACAGTTCAGTCTGATCTGCTTTGTCTGAAACTCCAGAAAACACAGGTGGAGGCCTAAACAATTCCCTGGATGAATGAGTACCTGACAAACAGACCACAGTTTGTAAGACCGAAGGACTGTGTGTCTAACCAGGTGGTCGGCAGCACAGGAGCACCACAGGGGACTATACTCTCACCATTCCTTTTCACTCTGTACACTTCAGACTTCCAGCAAAAGTCAGACTCCTGTCATCTATTGTCCGTTATATTCCGTTTACAGTACTTTGATTCAATAAAAAAAAAATTCAAAATTCAAAAATACTTTATTTATCCCAAAGGGAAATTAAATGTTGATGTAACTCATTTAGTCAAGGAGTTATTATAGATGGTGATGGCTGTGGGCTGGAAAGATGTCCTGTAGCGGTCCGTTTTACAACCAAACTGAAGAAGCCTCTGACTGAAGAGACTTTATGCAAAATCCTTCTTTGCATCATCATCTCCAGAGGTTCCACAGTCATCCCCAGAACAGAACCAGCCTTCTTTATCAGGTTATTGACCCTTTTTAGGTCTCTGGCTCTGATGCTGCTGCCCTAATAGATGATAGCAGAGGAGACGACACTCTCAACAACAGACTTACAAAAGACATGCAACATCTTGCTGCAAACCTTGAAGGATCTTAGCTTCCTCAAGAAATACAGTCTGCTCTGTCCTTTCTTGTAGAAGTTTCACTGTTGAGTCTCCAGTCCAGTCTGTTGTCTAGATGAACACCGAGGTATTTATATTCCTCAACCACCTCCACTTCTTCTCCCATGATGGAAAAAGGGTTTGAGCTAACCCTGTTTCTCCTGAAATCTACAATCATCTCCTTTGTTTTGTTCACATTCAAGATGAGATGATTGTTTCCACACCATGACACAAAGCGGTCCACCAGGTCTTTGTACTCAGCTTCTTGTCCATCTCTGATACACCTGACAACTGCAGAGTCATCTGAGTATTTCTGTAGATGACAGGAGTCTGACTTTTGTCCTGTCATCAGATGACTCTGCAGTCATTGAGTGTATCAGAGATGGTCAAGAAGCTGAGTACAGAGAGCTGGTCGACTGCTTTGTGTCACAGATTGGAAACAATCATCTCATCTTGAATATGAACAAAACAAAGGAGATGATTGAGGAATATAAATACCTTGGTGTTCATCTTGACAACAAACTTGACTGGAGACTCAAAAGTGAAGCTGTCTACAAGAAGGTTCAGAGCAGACTGTACTTCTTGAGGAAGCTCAGGTCCTTCAAGGTTTGAAGCAAGATGTTGCAGATCATCTATAAGTCTGTTGTTGAGAGTCTCATCTCCTCTGCCATCATCTGTTGGGGCAGTAGCGTCAGAGCCAGGGATCTGATGCTACTGGGGCTCAATAACCGGATAAAGAAGGCTGGTTCTGTTCTGAGGACGACTATAGAACCTCTAGAGATCACAAAGAAGGAATTTACATAAAATAAAGAAAATTAATCAAGAAAACCCCTGACCATCTTCTTCACGAGACTGTCATTGGAAAACAGAATCTCTTCAGTCAAAGGCTTCTTCAAATTCGTTGTAATGCAGACCGCAACAGCCGCTCTTTCCTGCCCACACCCGTCACCATCTCAAATAACTTTTTAGTTAAATGAGTTACAACATTTAATTTCCCTTTGTGATCAATAAAGTATTTTTGAATTGAATTGAATTTGAATAGTATTAGAATTAATATAATGAGGAATATGGTGTAGAACTTCTTTTTTTTTTTTTTATTAAAAAGTGCCCTGAAATGATTCAGCTCATTACACCTGACCTGAATTGATCAAGTCACAGAGACCAGTCCATTGCTCAGGTGTATATTAATGTTTTAGGGTTGTTTCTTTAAACTACTCTTATGCAGAGAGAAAAAAATAGTGTCATTAGAAAGTTGTGCCATACTGTGAAAAACAATCTTGCAGAGAACAGTGCAATATTTTTTATATGTTTCAATCATAAGGATTAGACATCCAAGAACATTAATTTCCTTGATATTTGATCTTGCAGAAGAGGAAATTCTGATGTAAAAAATAATTTACACCTTTTAAGGTGCAGTAGGCAGTTTTGAGAAAACCATGCACTTAGCCTGAAAATTTGAACAAGCACACTTTGCAGACCCCTTCCCCTTGCTCTCTGTTACAATACGCCCTTCCCTCCACAGCTCCTCCCCCACAGTGGAGCCTGCCGAGAACTCCAGAAATTGAGTTTTCCGGTAATGTTAGGTTGTTTCTCCACTATTACCACACCTGTAGTCAGAGGCAGTCTTCAGCTTGAATGACGGTACATGCTGTCCAGGGGAAGGGTGTGATTGACACTGGAAAGACATTGTTTCTGACAGTGAGCGCTGTATTTCTGCAAATGGAAGTAAGACCAGAGGGAGGAGCCAGAGGAGCTTGATTTTTTTCATAGATTATTTGTCTCATAATATGCTGTCAGGACATAGTGACAGTTTTAACAAATATGTGAAAAATGTATTTTTATAAAGTTACCTTCTGCAGCTTTAACTCATGTTCTGATATTTGTGAAATTCAAGTTGTGATAGAACAGTCTCCTTGCACTGGAAAAAGAGATGATAGTGTTATAAGAAAGTGCAACACTTTTTATTTGATATTTTTAATTTTTTTACTTTTTTATTTTTCATCGTTCAGATATCTCTGAACACTTATTTGAACAAAATATAGATTCTGATGTAGTTGAATTGGATGAGTTGTAAAGAATATTGTTTGAGATGTGCACTCATGTTGAAATAAATCTTCATTGTGAAGCAACTCTTTCCTACACTGAAATGTAAATATTTTAGAAAAATACACTGTTATAAAACTTTACAGAACAGTGTGCTATTGTAGACTGAACATGTAAGATTATAATGACTTAATTTTAACAATAACAGGTCATTATCTAAAGTGGGCAGATCTGAGGCATGAAACTCCTGAGCTGACAATGAGTCCCACTCTGACCCTGGTGTTGCATCAACTGGAAGACAAAGCTGCTCGGAAAAATCCATCAAGTATAGTTCAAGTTAACCTCTGAGAAAAAGAAAAACATACTTAAGCATTTCAGCTATCAGAAAGTAAGCAGTATGAGAAAGACAACAGCTTTATCATAAATTGTAAACATAGTTTGGTTTATCTTCAATACTATGACCATGTAAACATTCCAAATAATATTTTATCAACAAATGTAAATAATATCAGTTTTATCTGGTACTTGTGATTATACTTTGTATTGGCTAAAACAGAAAACAGAGGATCATGTGCTTACTTTGGATTCAGTTATTTAAAACTATTGAGATGGACAGTGAAAATACTGAACAAAAGATGGTATGAAGATCAGAACTGCCAGGTTTTGAGGAAGAGGAAAAGCACAGAGAAGCTTCATAGATGAAGGAAGCAGAGGGTTTGGTGTGACAGAGAAGGATGCTGAGATGGGGGAGATGATCAGCTGTGGAGAACCCTAAAGACAGAAGCTGACAGAAGACAATGGAAATGTATATCCCATTGAAAATTACACATAATACCTCCCAAATATTCATGATGTTATAAGCTAGCATGTTTTATTTTGTGTTGCATTTTATCTATAAAGGTGCTCATTTCCGTTGTGAAATCCATGAGCGGAACTTTCTTCTGCTTATAAAAAAGTAACTAAGTAACTTTTACATAAAGTAAAATATTAGTGAGAAACTTTTTACTTTTACTTGAGTAACATTTTACACTTGTAACTTGTATTTAAGTAAAATCTTATCAAAGTAACTGTACTTTTACTTGAGTACATTATTTTTGTATTCTTTCTACCTCTGGGAGCTACCTTGGTTGAGCCTGCTGGTTGTGTCAGTCCTCAAGATTAGGTGATTTTGCCATTAACCTGGTTATGAGTCTACTGGAAGAACTTTCAAGCAACTATGAACTGACTATGAAAGCACAGGAATATACGATAGTTAATGCTGCTGCACAACTAATACAAAATTTTTTAAAAAGTTACTTTATTCTTGGTGAAAGAAGAGAGGGCTGATGAGACACAGCAGTGCTGTTGGATGATACAGCTGAGTGGATCAACTGACATAACTTCACATAAAAACATGGACATCATTAGAATGGACAAAACAGACATAAGCCGTTGTTTTTCACAGGTAAAGTGGACTTTCCAGACTTGAAATGCTTCTTATAATTTGCAAGCAACTTAAAAGCCATCTTACTCTGATTCCTCTTTTCTTCTTCAATGGTGGAGGGACAGCCATGTCTATGGTGTATCTGGAAATGACTTCAAACTAATCCTTTTAAGTTATTATCAGGAGATCCAGATATAAAAATTAAGTGTGAGGCTTTTATCTATGTTTTAGGTTCTTGTTTTGAGGTAAGAAAGGGAGTAGTTTTTTTTTTTTGTTATGTTGCTGTTCTGACAGCCCCCACCACTTCAGGATCATTTGTGGAGCAGAATTTGGGGTTTTCAGTAAGAAAAATGAAACAATAACAGAGTGACCTAAACCAAAAGCCATTTGTAAGCACTGTGAGAATACCAAAACCTTCTAACCCTTAGCTGAGAATAAGGCTAATGATGGCATCAGTCTTCACTGCCGTATATCAAAGACAAAACTAATGGTCAATTTCACCTTTTATTTTAAGGACTCTTGAATTTATTTATTCACCTCTAGTTTCAAATCTACAGTACTTAAGCAGCTCAAAATGTATTTTTGTAAAAAGAAAAAAAAGGGTTTTTTTTTTGTTTTTTTTTTTTACATTAGGAAGATTAGCAGAAAAACAACAAAATAAAGACCAGTTTGAACCTGTACTGGAGAATTCTTAACCATTTACTTTGTGGGAAAAAAAGACATGGAAATTCTTACTTTTCAGAACAATAAAAATAATGCCAGTTTTAATCTTCTGTTATTAACCTACTGAAATGTATTGTCCAATCACGATTACAGGGAACAATGCAGAATCTGAAAATGCTGAGGCCTTGGTTGCTATGGTGATTTCCGCCTTTTTTGAGATTTAGAAAGCATGAAGATCGCCACTTATTTTTTTTTACTCAAAATGTAAAAGAGAAATTTACTAATTTAGTAAACTTATCAAAATGTAAAACCCTTATTTTACAATCTTATTTCTTATTTCGTATTTCTTATGTTTCTTCATTTTTTCATACTGTGGATGAAAAATCAAACTGAAAATATCAACAAAACATTACCAAATATAAAGACCCATTCAATAAATTAGAATATTATTGAAAGGTCCATTTATTTCAGGAACTTTATCACCAAGTGAAACACATTATATAGATTAATTACACACAGATGAATGTTTGAAACCCTTTATTTCTGTTAATTATGAAGATTTTCTGCTTACAGTTGAAAATGTGACATTTAAAATTAGAATATTACATAGAATATTACATCAAACCAATAAAATACATTTTTAATACATAAATGTGGGTTTAATGAAAAGTATGTTTGATACCTAGTTAAAAATTGTCAATTTTTAAAAGGTACTTTGAATCGGACAAATCCTCCTCATCGGAATGCATATTCTTATTTATTGTATATGACTGTTTTGATATATTGCCAGTCCCAGTAATTAGAAGCGACTCCATTATACTCACCTAACATGCCTTAACACCACCCCTTTGTCACCTCCCAGTCTTTCCCACCCTGCTCATCTAACTTTTCTCACCCCAACCAACCGTCCTTTGGAGTCTATTTTTTGCCACCCTTCACTAAATAAGGCCGTGGAGCAGGGCTATGCCAGTGTGCTGGTGGAGTGGTGGGGGTGTCTGGTTCTTACCTTGGTATAAAAGCCCTGGGACAGAGGGGGTTCCCTCTCCATTACTCCACCTCTCTTATACGCGTTCTCATTGTGACTTGCTTCTGCACAATTTGGATTCTGAAACTGAAAAAACTGAAAGAACCCCAAAGCTCAAACAGTGCCTGTAAGCAGTATCAGATGACCTCTTGTTCCTAGACTGTTTCTTGTATAGCAACATGTCAGCTCTTTGGTAGAAAATTTTTCAATCTCTTCATTTTGGAGGAACTGCTTTCACCGATCCCGGAATGGCATGTCTGGAAAGACACTGTGTGGAATATGGAAGCAAAAAGGACAAGAAAGACAGAACAAAGTAAGAGATACTTGATTTATTTCACTGTGTTGAGTTTTTTCTTTTTCAGTTTTTCCTCATCCAAACATACAGTTTTTTCTTTTCATTTTTCTTCTTTGCCCTCTTTTCTTCTTCCCTGTATTTTTTCTTTGTGTTCCAACCCTTTTAATTTCTTGCACATGAGAACTTTTCCCACATTTTCGTTCTTCACGTCTTTTTCTCCCACAATTACTTCACCTTTCTCTTTCTCTAGTCAGTAGCATTCCTTCCTTTTCCTTCTAATTGATGCATTTCTTTAATTGAAACAGTTTCTACTATTCTTCTCACCTCGCCTTCCATTCCCCCACTCTTTCCCTCTCTCGACCCCTCCCCTCCCACCCTCCGTCTTCCCGATTTGTCCTTCAGCACTGTCAGCACTCACTATCTCGCTCCATCTCCTTCCCCTGCAGTCCGATCAGCTGTCTCTCCTTCTAACTTTACATGGCCCGGTTGTGATACGAAGGGACAGACAGCTGCTGGCTGACGCACTTCACTGCCCAGCCATCACATCAAAGTCCTCTTACACAAACCTCTGTCCTTTTTATTTATTTTCTCTATGATATGTGTTTTTGCTGTCTGAGGGATTCCATGTTTTTTGATTTCCTTTTTGATCTGATGCTTTCTTTCTCCTCCTCCCTTTTTTATCCTGTAAGAGAGAAATTCCAGTGACCCTCTTCTTTTCTCTCCTCCTCTTTTCACTCCTCCTCTTCCTCTTCCTCCTCCTCCTCCTTTTCTCTCTGCATCCTTAAACTCTCCATCGCTGATTCAGCTCTCAGGGAGGAGAGACTCCGCCTGCAGCGATTGCCTCACTCCGCATGGGCCACCATCCCTCTCTGGATCACCTTTGCAACGGTAGGTGCAGAAGTGTGTGTGTGTGTGTGTGTGTGTGTGTGTGTGTGTGTGTGTGTGTGTGTGTGTGTGTGTGTGTAGATGTGTATACCTGTGTGTATGTGGTTAGATATTTGTAAAACATGCTTTTACACACTGCATATATTTTTAAAGGTGTCTTTCACCACCTCTACAAGCAGATTATGTTTTGCTGGTTGTGAAAAAGGGAATTTATTCTAAATTAAGGGGCAGAAGAGTTTTTTTTTTTCCACTTTGTGTGAAATGTACAAGCAGAGAAAGCCCCAAACTGTGGCAAGCTGACAAAAAAGGACATGATTTTAGGGTTAAAAGGTCATGGTTTGCATTTAAAGTGATGTTTTCAGTCAGTAACTACAAATTTAAGCTTCAAACAAGCATTCACAGTGCAAAAACTGTAATTTGTACAAAAACACTTTTTGACAATTTCCTTTTTTTGATATGGGTGATTTTGCTTACCACCCAGGGCATCATAGTCCCAGGGGAGGCATGACTAAGTAAAAAAAAAATGTTGGTGGTGTCACACATAAGTTTTCAATTGCTTCTTGCATATTTTGTCAACGGCCAGTGAGCGCTCCCTGTAATATGAACAGAGTAAGGACTGTGTGAAATATCGCCATGTATTCTGGGGAAGCTAAAGATTCTAAAAGTAGGAGCTACAGCAGCATACTTTAAAGAATCTGGACTGCATTTTAACACCTCTAGTTGAATATCTAAAACACACTTTAATCAAATCTGGATTGATAAATTAAAGAAAAGACCATTTTAGCTTTTTTTTTTATTTATTACTGTATTTCTGCTTCAGTTCAAATTTATTTGTATTTTGGAAACACAAAAAGAACCATTGTAGGGAAAACAGGTGGAGTGGGAGGGAACAAGGGGCTCAACCAGGACGCCATTAAACCAAGAACCACCTCTATCTTGGACTATGAGTGGCAGAACCTGTATTTATGTTGGTCTGCAGTGTTTTATGAAAGATCAATGACAAATATTACATTGTTATACTTTAAAAATGAATTGCAATATTAGAAAGAACGATCAACTGAGTACATCTGCTGACTTTTTTTGTCTCCACTTGAGCATTTCATCTTGTTCAGACCTGACCAGCGTATGAACCTTAGAATCCTTCCAACTGTTTGAATGGTCATGTCTCTCTATCGGCCTGCAGAACAGACAGCTTTAAATCAGGAACACTACATTTAGCAGTTCTTAGGTTCCTCTCTGTGTTCCAACCTTAGTTCTGGAGCAGTCATCCAAACGAGGCCTCTGCTCTATCTATAGATGGGACACTCGCAGGTGTCACTCTCCACAGGGAGGTTTAAAGCAGAAGCCAGGTTCTAAAAGTGTCTTGCATATGCTCCTATCTGTTCCCCTCCTCCTCCTCCCCGCCCCTCCTTGTCTCTGTCTCCTGCTGTCCTGGCTAATTTTACCCAGTTAGCAGATACCAGGGAGATCAGCCGTGGTCAGCTGTCTGTCAAGCATCCGGAGCCCTGACAGGTTTCACAGTGAAATGCTGGAGGTGGCAGAGTGTCGGGTGTCCCCGGCCCAGCCCCCATGGAGGGGTGGGGGCTGCCTGCGTTGCTGTGGCTGTTATAGAACATGGCTGTCCAAAGGGAATCTTTTTGTCCAACAATCGATCACCAGTTGGGTGTGAAACTTTGTTTTATGTCCCGTTAGCTCAGCAGAGCATTTTTTTCTTGTCAAAATTTTTTTCTTTTCAAAATTTCAAATGGTTTGTTAAAAAATGGATTACATTCAGTTGTAAGGATAACAGAAGTCCCAACAGATGTTAGTGAGTTCCACACAATTCCACCCAAGCAATGCATCATGGTGCAGGTGATTCTAATACACAGGCGTTATCTTGCAATCTACAGCAGTAGGCAATTCCTCTCTGGAGAATTGCAGTTCCTGTCTGGAATATTGTGACGGTGATAGCATAGAGGTTGGAGTGGAGAAGCAGCTTAATTCTTTATAATGTGTCTGTGTGTCAAGCGTTGCACGTGTGCGAAGCCCCCCCGTTTAGTCGTCCTGCCTGGTGATTTACAAAACCCTCGTTCCATCGCCGGGAGAGGACGAGCGTGATTTATGGAAGAGACTTTTAGTTTAATTACTGGGCGGGCAGGGCTGATGTGTGCAGCCCCCATGGCAATGGTTACACAGTAGTAGGAACACACAAAGGAGATACTGGGGGAGATGTATAGGAGATGACGTAGTCACATAGTTTTGTCGCTGCTCTTGATATACTCAAGCAATTTGTGTGTCCAAACTGCAGGAGTTGTCAAACTGTGTTGCAGGGAAAAGCTTGAGGATTTGAGAGAGTACGTCCATCAGCCTGTTACTAGTGAGAAATCTCAAAAGTTTCAAAAGTGCAACATTTTCCCTTCATACTCTTCGTGCAGTTTAGTCTGTCATCTGAGTAAAGTCTTTTTTATTAAGATGTCAGAGAAAGTGCTAGAATGACCGGGACGTTTCTTTCCCACTTTACAGAGCATAGAGTGACGTGACATTTAGATACTCCTTTCCATCCAACTGAAATGCGGATTTTAACAGAACTTTTAAAATGTTGCAAAAAAGGGGGAAAAAAAAGGAAAATGTGAATTTTCTCCATCTTCTGATTTGGAGCGAATCAACCAAAGAGAACCAACCAAACCAAATGAGCAAAGTTTCATTTCATCAGATGTTGACATTACGTGTAGTTGTAATAAACAGGATGTAGAGGTTGCAAACTAGCATGGATCACACATCTCAAAAAAATGGAGAGAGTCCTCCACTCCGAGCTGGAGGTTTGGACTTAGATGTTCTCAGATGTTGTTGCCTCTAGTAAGGCACCAGTGATAGGAGCAGTCCACCACTCCCATCCCAGCCTAGAATGCCTCTCACCAGCCACAGTTCTCCCTTCGGTGAGGGAGGTTTGGACTTTGAAATTTTCAGAATTTCATGCCAGTAGGTGGGAAAGTTCGCTATGTCAGAACTTATTCGGTAGATGTGTTTCCATATCCTCTTTTGTGCATTAATTCTTTATTGGAAATCCAAAAACCACCAATGGAGGAAGGAATTACGAATTTTTCCATTTCTTTCAACTGTTTTAAATGCGGTTCTTTAAAATGCGCATAAAAAAAACATTGATGGAAACACGGCTACAGCCCCTCAAGTATATATTTCTGTACACTGCTGGTCAGCTGGTTGAAAGAAGTCGACTTTTTTGAAACATTCCTAGTTTCAAAAACCACCAAAAGTTTCAGTGTGGAAACCAACTTCCCTCTACAGTTTGTAAGCTACGTGTGGGTATTAGTTTGTGACACATGTACTACTCTATGAGTAGTGGAATGGTTAAATGGCATAATATTCTGCTCAATAGGCACGTAAAAACTTCTACAAAATATTGTTGCAAATATTTCTACATTTTAACTTAAATCTAAATATAGAGCTACAATAAATCTGATTATTATTCCTGTTCTAATCAGTATGTTGGATAATTTTAGCATCAGCATGAATAAATATTGCTTTTAAATAAACATAATTAAATAATTGTATACAGTTCATAGAGTTCTGTAAATACAGAGAAGTGGAAAATATGTTTGTAAAGCTGCTTTTAAAAAATCCCACTTCAGCATGGAATCTTTTGTCCACCAGAAGCAATATATGAGCATGTTATAGAGAGAATATTGTGTTGTGTCAGCAGTAAATGTGAGCTTTGATGGTGATTTGATTAGCTGTGATTGTCATTCAAGGTGAGCGTTTGACCAAAGACAGTGACAGACTTCCTGATGTAGCAGTTTAGCTTCACTTTCCACTAGTGTGTGGAAGCAGTGGATCATATCTGATGTGCATCATGATATAGCTATATATATATATATATATATATATATATATATATATATATATATATATATATATATATATATATATATATATATAATGCAGAGTCTAATTAATTAATCACATTTTAATCAAAAACTGTATATTGACAAAATAAGCAACATTTTGAATTCAAAAACTGTTTTTGCAGCTACATTTTTGAATAAATAGACATATGAGCTCAACAACAAAGATATTTGTTGTTTTCAATCTGTTATTTAGGTTATTAAACCATCAGATTGGTCCAGTGTGCTAGTATACCCATTCAGTTTTAAAGTGTTTCAGGAACCACTGATTATTCCTTCTTTGAAAAAAATACTTCTTTAGAAATGTGGACCGTGGTCACTGACATTAGCATTGGGGGCGTATGTGCTGCTGCTACATGTTTAGCTTTGAGATGCTATTTTAGGCTTGAATAGTTTCGGTGATAGGCTAACTCCTTTTAGCCTTTAACACAACGATCGTTTTTCCCAGCGTCCCATCAGATTGTATTTTGAAGCAAAAATGTAACTCCCAGTGGGCCAAGAGAAGCGACTTTGTCATAAAACACAACATGCATCAGATTTACGGGCGTACCAGAAACGTGTGAGTACAATGGTTTCGATCAAAACCTTTTAATGTAAAAAAAAAAAAAAAAAAAAAAAGTGAGTAATTTCATTAACATTTTTAACACATTTTAAGTAATTAATTTAAATTAATGCATTAAACTCCTGGCCCTAATAAATGCATGTTCCTCTATCTGTTTATATTTATAGTCACAGCTCTCTGAGTGACCCCTACACTGCATGCTTTATGCTGCTGTAGGTTTTCTTAACACCTTTCTCGGAGCCTTTATTAGATGCCTGACGTTAGCAATGGTTCAATTCATTAAAAGCACAACTCAGCCTTTGTGCATTTGCCTATAAATTGGTATTGATCTCAGAGTGGGACAGGGAGGTGGAGGGGGTGGAAGAGGAGGTATGTGTGTAAGACTGTGTGGTTAAGGCTAATGGGAGAGGGTCTCAGGTGAATGGGACTCACTGGAGGTACAAGGGCGTCCACACAGGAACAAAGTGTGGGACGTACATTTATAAAGAAGAAAATAAAACCAGCACGTGTGCTGCTTTTACTCCACAGGGAAGGGTAACGCTACTGTAATTTGACTGGTGGAAAGGGTAAGCCAACGAGGAAGGGAGGGAGACAATGAGAGCACATGCTATATAGAAGGGAGTGGGCAGTCAGGGGGTGGAGGTGGGGGGTGGTGGGGGGATTGACTGCATTGCATGGGCAGCCTATACACTGCACGGGGCAGAATGTGTGTGAGAGGGATGAATGAGGAGAGGAATAGATCTGAGTAGTGGAGGAGCGATGGGACAGGCAGCTGAGCACCGAGCTAAAAGTTTTCAGAGAGAGAGAGAGACAGGGAGAGAGAGAGTGAGAGTGAGAGTGAGAGAGAGAGACAGAGAGAGAGAGAGAGAGAGAGAGAGAGAGAGACTGCAGAGGCAGCACCTGGGACATTGAGAGAGGAGAAGAAAGACACTTCTTCCCAGTCTCCTGTTCGTCCTCGCTGTACTGCTTCTTCTCTTTGGTGCATCGACAGAACTGAGAAAGAGGCAGGAGGGGTGGGGGGGTTGGAGGAGGGGTGCTCCTGGCCAACATCTGCCTTTAGGTAAGTGCAACATCTTCCTCATTTCCCTTCATTCTTTAACTTCCCCCCCCACCTTCATCCTGCTGCAGCTGAACTCTTCTGCGTGTGACGCTCAAGGTGAACTGCTTCCCTTTTTTTCTTGTGACTGAGACTGTGAGTGTGTCAGGTGTAGATGTTCTGTAGCGAAGCAGTCAACTGATGCCCCAACCTGAGCAACTCTTTTGGATCAATGTCTAGAGAAGACGCCGAGTCCGTCTGGGCGGAGAAAAGTTGCTCATTTGTGTTTGAGTTGCAGTCAGCGGGGGGGATCACAGTTTGCTCCTGATTTAAAATCTTTCCCTCCCCACTGAATGTGCTGTGAGAAGGAGGAAGAGACACATGGGTGGCAGGTGGTGGTGGTGGAGAGGGGAAATGAGGGGCGGCCTGATGCGCCACCAAGGACAGTGGCCTGCTTGGGGGACATACTTCTTTATATGCCCATATGAAAAAGAGCAACTATGGAATGTAAAGAAGTATGTATCCCAGGTCGGGAGAGAATCCAACGTCCCACCAGAGAGAAACTCGAACTTTTCAAAGCGAAATTAATGAGTCCACAAGTGTTTCACTGCATTTAGATACTCCTTGTACATGTGCAGAACATATATAGCTATCTATCTACATACACATATAGGTGTGTGTTTGTGTGTGTGTTTTCTGCCTCGATGTGGCCCAGTTGAGTCCAGCCTGCTCACTGCTGCAGAGAGATGCATGCAGCAGAAAAGATGCAGCTGCAACTCCAGTCAGCAGTTTCCACTTACCCACGATAGATTTTCAAATATCTCTTTCACCATTTTATTTGTGGAAAGCTGGAGATATTTTTCTCTACTCTGTTGCTTGCAGTTTAAAGAATACATCTTCTTCACTCTCTCTTTCCGTTTTATTTTGTGCATTTATGTAAATTCACTAATGCAACAAAAGTCATATATGGAAGACATACCACAGGCAGACGGCCGTTTCCAGTAAAGTGGTGCCAGTGATTAAATGCTTCCTTAATGGATAGCATGGCTACGAGGGGATGGTCAGGAAGAGGAAGCAGCAGAGACTGCCTGCTTGCCCTTCTCGGACACATCACTGCGCTCAGACGCCTGCATTGCCGTTACACTGTCTGAATCAGACTTCAACTTCTGGGCCTGCTTAAAAAAAAAGGAATATGTCGGATGATGTTTTTTGGTCAAATCAAGAAAGTTTCACCAGTTTTTTAAGGTGAAACCTGATTTTTTCACCACACTATGAACTTAAAATGTTGGTTTCACTTATAAAATTAGTTACTAATACAGATTCATTCAATAAATTAGAATATTGTTGAAAAGTCAGTTTATTCAGGAAATTTATCACTTAGTGAAACACATTATAAGGATTATTTACACACATTTATTTCTGTTAATTATGATTTTCGGCTTACAGTTAATAAAAACATGACATTTAAAATTAGAATATTACATAAGACCAAATAATGATAATAATACAGAAATATAGCCTAAAAGTAGGTTTAATACCTGCTTAAAGGTTGTCAATTTTCAAAAGGTATTTTTAATCTGACAAATGAGCCTCATCGGGACGCATATTCTAATTTATTGAATATGACTGTATTGCCAACAGAAACATGAAAAACAAAACAAACCCAAGAAGTTTCCACTGGGTTTCATTTAATTCAAATTCTGCATTATTTATTACTTTGTTAAACAATTCATGTTTTCACAGGTATATATATATATATATATATATATATATATATATATATATATATATATATATATATATATATATATATATATATATATATATAAATGATTTTTTAGCACTAGTGGCCTTTATTGAACAGTAAATTGACAGGAAATAGGGTGGAGAAAGAGGGGGATGACATGCAGCAAATAGCCCGAGACTGGGAATTGAACCCAAGACAATCACGTCAAGGACTATACACCAACTGATTCACCCAGCTTTTTTTTTTGTATATGAATTTGTTATCAGTAAAATAATTAATATTATCACTTTAGGTTGTAATTTTAAAATTCAAGAGCTTTTCAAAGCTAAAGTCTAAGTGATCTTTCAAGCAAGCAGTGTCTTTTCGGTAAAACTTCCCCGTCTCCCTTTGGGATTAACAGAAAAAAACACAAGTACAAAAAAAAAGAGGAATATTTGGGTAAAAAAACTTAAATATGACAAGCCAAAGACAATAATGTCTGGCCTCATGATTTCACCCTAATTCTGCTGAGCAAGCAGAATGCAGAGGAGCGGGTTTGACCATACACTTTAGCTCTGATTGAGTATGTGCAGTGTGTGTGTATGTGTGCAGGAACATTGACTAATCTGGGTGTGGTTTGAAAACCAGTGTAATGGTCATGTTACATTTTAAGTGTATGTGTTTTGGCCTACTTTGTGCATGTATACCGTATGTGACCTAGTTGGGGTTTACCTGTCCCTGTTTAGGTGCTATTCGGGTCAGTTTCAGGGTTCCTACACAGTTTTCAAGTGCAAATTCCTAACTTTTCCAGATTCAAATTTCCAGAGTTCTCAATGTATTTAAATACAAGAGTTCACTATGAGTCAATAGCAGATATTTCTAAAGCCTTTAAATATGGACTTCAAGAAACACAGGCTTTCAAATAGGGGAAGGGATGAAGAAAGCACATGGGAGGAAGGAAGGAAATGAGGAAAGAACAAAGGAAGAACAAAAAGACAAGTTGAGGAAGGACTGGAGGTTGCAACCAAGGAAGGAAAGAAGAAAAGACACAAGGAAAGATAAGAGGTAGAACACATGGAATGAAGAAAAAGGAAGGGGTAGGGCACATAGAACAAAAACTGTAGGGTGCAAAGGAGGAAGGACACAATAAGGAAAGCAGGACACACAGAAGAAAGAAGAATGCAAACAAGGATTAAAGGAATGACACGATAAAGAAGGTAATGAGGGTGCTAGACAGGAAGAAAAGAAGGTCATGAGAGATGAGGACTGAAGAAATGAGGAAATGAGCAAGGAAGGACACAAGAAAGGATACATTTACACAATAGGATAGGCAATTAAGTACTTTCGTTTTCCAGACTGTGCAGGAACCCTGCAGTTTAGATGCGGAAATGTGACCCTGATCAGGTGTCCGGCCTGGGGCAATGTGTCCGTGCCTTGCAGGAATCTGGAACTGAAATCTTCTTGTCAATCTGATTTAAAAACTGAAAATACTGTGACAGGGAATCATAAATGAGAAGATCATGTTCTTGCAAAGATGATAAAACAGTTTGATTTGAAGCTAACTGGCCATTAGCAGGGGGTAAAGTTCTAATCTTAGTATCTGACGATGAAGATGAGTAATCTGGGACCAGAAGTGCATGACATTCGCATCAGTAAAGAACATAAAGCCTCCACCCATTCGTATTAAAAAAACATAAAGTGTGTGTTTGTGAGGAAGTCCAAGCTTGCTTGTGTGTGTGTGTGTGTATTTTTATGTTGTTAGGATTTATTGCAGTGATTTGTAAGAACCACAGGGAAAGGTCGTTGTTCTGTGGGGGAATTCAAAGATAGAAGGGCACAGTGGCGAAGAGAGGGGGGTGGAGCAGTGAGGGAGGAGTGACGAAAGGGAAACGAGAGAGCAGCGCAGACTGAAGTGGGATCGGAGCAGAGGGAGTTGTGGCGAGTGAGCGTGTGAGATGAGGCGAGGCGAAAGAGGCAGTGAGGGAACCTGGATTGATGATGGTGTTCAGGTCCTGTGTGTGTGTGTTGGGGGGTACGAGAGGGGCTGGGTGGGTATTGTTCTGTCACTTTGCCTGTGTCAGCAGGTGGAAGCTCTCATCAGGACATTAAATATGCAACAATGCTGACTGCGGCACCGTGCTGAGACAGCCAAAGCCGGATGACCGGGGGGCCCCACTGAAAGTAAACCGGCGGCACCGTTTTGCCTTACAGCGCTCCAGGCCTCCATCAGCCCATCCATCCATCCATCCCTCTATCCATACACACCTTCTGTTCAGATGGTCTTTTTTCAGCCTCCTCTGGCTGGTTAAAGATAGTAAAGGTGGCTGACTAAATACCTTCCTGGTTGCCTGGTTGCAACGTTTGAGAACCCAAACAAGAATAAAGACAGTTTTTGTTATCCATTGGGCAGTAAGGTATTAGGAATAGTAAAAGATGGATCAGCCATGTGGAACACCAACTTTCAGACAAATGGAAAAAGAAAATCTGCCTGAAGATAGAACTGACTGTACACACAGTCCTGTGATAAACTCTTTAGTCATCTCTCATTTCTTTACAAGTTGTTTGGATTAATAGTTCCTCAGGCTTTCTCAAGATTCTATCTGGAGTTCGGCTGCTTTTTCACTTATTCACAGTCCAGAATCTTAACATTTTTTTCAGGAAAGTTGTGCTGTTTGAAAAGTCACTTAATTCTGAACTAACAGTCATTTAGAATAATACTAGAAAAACCCAGTTAAAAACATTACAATTTGATTATGCAGTAAAATCCTCCAAGTTATGGATCAGAGATATGCATGAATACAGCACAACTAAAAAGTTTCTCTTTTATCCTAATTTGTTTGTATACAATTAAAGATAGATTAAGATTCAGGTACTTCCAATTCAATTCAGTGAGAGTAATAAAATAATGCAGTTAAATTTAGTTGATTATATTATCGTAACTGATGAAAAATTGTGCAAAGTTTGAGTCATTGACTTTGCAGTAATCTCTCCTACTGAATAACACAATTTTAACCAGAATCTTTGCAAACCCCCAAAGATATCACTGCTTGGGAGAAAAGAAACAGTATTTAAACTCCAACAAGCCGATTCTCAAGAGCTATTTGTTGAAAACATGACAAACACAAGATGATCTGCTGAGGAATCGCAGATCCTATGTCACATCTTTGCTCCATTCTTTTTACTGTCTAATAAAAACATGAATTTCAGATACTGTTTACATATATATATATATATATATATATATATATATATATATATATATATATATATATATATATATATATATATATATGTGTGTGTGTGTGTGTGTGTTTAGACCTTGCCCTTTTTGTTTTGTTCTCTACTTTCACATTTTTTATAAAGCACATAAATATGCTGTACTTTGTCACATTCAAAACCTTGACTAAATTGAGTGAAAAAGTAGCCTAAGTCAATGTAAAACTTGACTTAAAAGGAAAGAAAAGTTTATTGACATAAATGATGCCGCTGATTATATTTTATTACAGGTGTCAGTCTAAAGGGTGTCCTAAAATAAACATTTTCTCCCTGACTTCTGGGCATAGGCTGAAGGTCTAACAGGAACAAAGGCTGTCTTCTTTATTTTATGCAGGGCTGTAGCTTTTTAGATTGTACATATTGTTAAATAATACATTTCCCTCTCAAATCCAATCATCATATTCTTAAGTTGCCAAGCCAGCAATTAGTTTTGTTTAGCATGCCCATCTTCGATTTTTATGATTTTCCCCACTTCACAGGATAAAACTCAAATGCTCAAGTACACCAGCATAGAACAGTTCTTTCAAAGTTATTGATGGTGACAGCATGAAAGTACAATCTAGAGTAAATAATGTCCATAAGTGCTATCAGGTCACAATGGCAACACTCTTCGGTATGGAAGTTGTTACTATGCAAAGAAGACTCAAAGCTACAGTATCAGTGAGATGTTTGAAAATCAAGTAGCAAATTAAAAGGAAACAGAACTTTCTATGGAGACATGTCGACCATCTGTTTAGGGTGCCACAACAAGTATATTAGACGATAGCACATAACAGGAAGCTAAACGTAATACAGCAATTCTGCCATGCTGCCAAAATGTAGATAGTATTTTGGAATTTTCAGTTAATTCCACGGGGAATTCAACTGCTGTATGCCAACTGTACAAATTGCGGTAATCACTGTTATTTGTTTTCAAATGATCTTGAAGGAAAATAGTATCAGGATATCTTGATGTGATTTGGTGCACATTATTTTAAGGTGCGAAACAACAGCTATTATCTCTCTTGTAAAGTAATACAAGAGATACAGTGCAAATATTTTTAGTTGTGCTGTATTTACAGATACCTCAGGCCTGTAACCTGGAGGATTTTACTGTATTTATAGACTTTCAACTTTGCAGGGACACTAGTTTGGACTGGTTTCTATAAATCGTCCTTCTGTATGAGTGTGTGTGTGCATGGTTGCTGTCCTGTATGTCTATGTGTTGTCCTGTGATGGGATTGTTGACCTGTCCAGTATGGCTGCAACAATAAATCAGCCCTAATTTTCTTAATTTGGGGAAATCGGGTATTAGCCAATACTTACACGAGAAACTGATCCTATCCACCGATCGTATCTACCTCTCCAAAGGTCTTATATTTAGCCCCTGTCCCCTTTTAATCTGTCGTGAGAGAGGCCTGACTGACAGATCCACCCACCTGGTCATGTCTGCAGTGCACAGTTAACAACAGTCACCCCACTGTTGCCAGCTTAGCGACTTTGTCACTATATTTAGCGATTTTTCAGACAAAAAAATTGGTATTGGCCAAAATCGGAATCAGGGTTTTTAAACATCAGTGTTCGGCCAGAAAACTGCAATCGGTGCATGCTGCTGTCCAAGGTGTACCACTCCTCTCGCCCCAATGACTGCTGGAGATAGGCAACAGCATCCTTGTAATCCTACATGGACAAGCGGGTATAGACGATGGATGGATGGATGGATGGATGGTTTGTGCAGTTTTTAAGAGATTGTTCTTTTTTAACAATAAACATTTTAATTCCAATTTTCAGTTCATAAGTAAACTATGTATAGGTCCAAAAGAGAAATCAGAATCTGCTAAATCTGGTATCAACTGGTCAAAGTTGAGCTGTATGAAAACACATGAGAAAGGGGAAGCAAAAAGAGGTTGTAAAAAATGTTTTTTCTACACTGTCACACTTTATTGCCTTTTTTCCCCTTTTAATCATGTTTATTGTAAGTTTGCATCGGCAGTGACCTGCTGAACATAATACAAGTAAGGAGTAATAGTAGTTGAAACAGTGGAAAGGTAATGTATGGGTAGTGTCGCCCTGATACAAGGACACAGCCTATTATATCCTACTCTATGTTTATGTCTAAAGTGAATCCTGTGGGGAATGAAAGTGTGCACCTCTTCCAAAGTCACTCCTCAGATGACGGGCACATACAGATAGCGTGATGTTGTGGTGTACATAAAGCCAGGTCATGGAGTACCAGAATTTTTCTCATATGTGCACAATGGATCTCCACTGAGATTTGAAAGTAGAAGCTGCTGTTTTTCTATTGGGTGTGTGGTCGACGGACTGGAGCAAAGGGAAACGTGTAATTTCACAGTTTACACCTGGAAACCACTCGTGCACCTGTCATCACGGTGACATGTTGAAACACAAACAATTTCTCATTACAAAAGGAAACCTTCTCTGACAGATCCACCCACCAGAGGACAAATAAAAAAGACAAAAACTCAGCGAGGCCTTGATAAAAAATGACTTCAGATTTCTAATAAATTACTCATGAACACAAGCCTTAAGACTCAATTAGTTAATTGGTCGAGCGCTGTAATGTGAGAATGATCAGTTTTAGGGGAACGTCTCAATCGATCAAGAAAACAAGCGGCGTAATCAGAAAGCAAATTACGATTTATCATTTAGTGATTGAATCATACGTTCTGTGTGAGCAGGTCAATGCCAGAGAGCTTCACACACACAAACACACATGCCGTGTGACTCCAAAAAGCTGATCCGGGACAGGGATCAATGTTGAGGTAATTTGTTTCAATCAATTAAACAGACATCAGCTTGAATTAGTCTCCAATAGACTCAAAAGACCTAACCTCTTTTTGTTACTCTGTGAGAGTGTGAGAATGGTGAGATCTAACCAGACAAACCTTTCTTTTTGTACCACGTCCTGTTCTTGTAGCTGAGACAAATAGTATGGTGGTCTAGTTCCTTTTCAGTGTCAGAGCAGATTTGATTTACAAAGGTGGGTGAATAGGGTATTTTCCTTTTGAATTTCTGACTTTTTTGAAATAAAAGCGTGGTATCTGTCTTGGGATATCTTTCAGAAAACATAGTGGACAGGCCACAAAAGTTCAAAAAATAAAAAGACGACAATCAGAAATTTCTGATGAATTTACATGGCTGTATGAAATGTAGGGCATCAGTTTAATTTAATTTAACATTTGGTAACTGTTTCCTCTTCATTTTTTTTTTCAAAATGTACATTTTACTTCTCAAAGTGCATTCATAGTGAATTTCAGTGAGTGCTAAAAACGTGTGTTCAATTTTGCCTCTTTGTAATATAGGAAACTCAGGTAAAATAAATTAATTAATGAATGTCTACAAAACTTGATGTAATCTAGAACCTTATTTAATTAGTTCTAGATGCTTCCAAAAAGATTGATGGGCTAGCCCAAGCTCTAATCCTAACCCTGTGACCAGTTGTGTTTAAGGGTGCTTTCACGCCAGTCCTGTTTATTCTACTTTCATTGAACTCCAGTTCGTTTGTCTAAAATGTCTGGTTCAGTTGGGGAGGTGTGAATGCGCAGTTGAACTCTGATGTGGACCAAAAATATTAGCTCTGGCATATAAATCTAGATCTAGGGTCGGTTGAAGTGAACTCTGGTGCAGTTTGGATGCATAGTGAAAGCCAAGACCAAAACAGGTTGTGGAAAATAATGCAGGGCAACTTACGTAAATACAACCAAAACAATTGGGCGAGTCTAGGGCTAGCAAGAGAAAAGGCTAGTAGTGTTTTGCCAAAGACAAAAGAAAAATCCTACATCATGCCACTCCATGTTTGTTTGAGGGCAACTTTTTTCTTCACAGAATTCAGTGTTCTTCAGAGGTTTTTGTGTTGCTTCCTTCAGTGGAACTTGGTGCAGCATCACCATAGGCGAGGGGGGGTGATCAAAGGGTTTGGTTTGTTTGACACAGTGCAGTTTGAAAGTGAACCACACCATCTGAAAATGTAACAAATGTTGCAACTATGATCCCCAATCGAACCAAGTCTACTGGACTATCAGGTGTGAAAACACCCTGAACTGCAGCGCTGAAATGTGACAGAACAGAAAAAGTCTGACTCCTACAGGCAACTTTTGTTCGTTTTCATGGTTCAGTGTGTGGAGATGGATGAAAAGGAGTACAAAATATGTGGAAGAGCTCAAGTGTAATTTAGTTGCTCCCATTTGTACATGATGTGATGTTGGTGACACCAGAGCCTGTCCGTTAGCGTGCCGTACGAGGAGAGTGGGGTCCGCTCCCTGCAAATCAACACGCAGGATAATTGTTATGCAGTGAAGCTGTGAAGCAGAGGGAAGTAATTAAAGAAACAAGGGCAGTGTGGTGGCACTGGGTGTGGGACACAACCCCCTCCTTTCCTCTATGTCCCTTTCTCCGTTTCCCCCCTGCTAGCTGCAGATTACACACACACACACACAAACACACTTCTTTCTAAACGCGGGGTTTCTTTTACATTGACACCCCTGTAATTACTACCAGGGTTTACAGTCATCCAAATATTCTAATTATACTCCACGGGTGTTTATAAGGTCATAACATTTACAATTTTACGACACAGTAACTGTCAGTTGACCAAAAAATTAGAAAAATGCATTTTCTGTTTCCTGCTGTTCTTCTGATGACAACATATATTGAATGCCACCAGTCGACACAAAATAAACAATTCTTTTCCTAATGAATGCAAAATAAATTTGGTTAGTAGAACATACACCATTTTCCAGTAAAGCAGCATGCACAACCACCCAATTCAGGTTCATGCATCAATTTCCTGCAGAAATATTCAGAAATACACTGGCTGTGGAAGGATCGCTGAGACACATGAAGCAGAGTTTCACTGATGTATCTCATAAAGGAATAACTTGGAATATAATGCATTTCTGGGTACATTGTTACTTCCATTGCTGATGATGAAAATAGAGAATGAACACTGTGGGAGATGGCAACTTCGTGTGCTGTAGAATATTTTGTAAGCATAATTTTTGTTGAGCAGAAGAGGAAGAACCAATATTGTTATTGAAAAATATATATAATATTTATTCATATTATCTAGGCAGTAATTCAAGTCCGGGATCATGCTTAGAGTGTGGCTTGAAAGAATCAGACACACATTTGTTACCTAAACTCACCCCAAAAAGTTTTTAATTTCATTATTATTTTGAAAAACATAACAATAAATGACAGCACAAGTCAATTCAGTATTATGAATATAATTTGATAATCGTGGGAAGGTGGTAATGTGTAAATAAATCCAAATTCGAGTTTAGCTAGATCTATTTAAATTTATCCTGTACTTATCAGAGCAGTTATCATATGAAAATATTTACATGTGCAAAACACCGAAATATTGAAGGTTCCATGTAGTTCTGCTGGTTTTGGGTGTTTTCTTTAGGTAAACTGTGAATACTGAAGCTCTCACTGTAAACTGAAGTCACAATTCTTTCAAACAATTCCTGTGTTTACAATTTTTTTTTAAGAAGGGGGTCCTCAAGTTAAAAAAAATAGAGGAAATATCTCTCTGCTCATCTCTAATAGTGATCATTTAAAGATATATAAATGACAGAAAAGTGAACAATATAAAAGCATCTGTGCTTTTTTTCAGCCGAATAATGCAGACCTTAGCTTAGAACAGCAGCCAAACAACAGCATGTTAAAATCTTCCATCTGTGCTGAAGACTCTTTCTGAGCTCAAATTCATTCTCTGGACATTGATGTGTTTTCTGTTCATAATGAACAATATGTTTAATATGACCAGATATTTTTCCTTCTTCTAGACTACATGATCCTCATCATTAGGAATGTTTCATGTGATTTAAGCTTATTATGTTCTTAGTATAAAGCACCAGCTTGTGCTTCATTTTTGGTCCCTGCTGCCTTAAATGAGTATGTGATCTTATTGTGCTTTGAGTGTGCAACAGTGCTAATACACTGCTGACTGATGTCACTTTGTGGATTATCAATTCCAATTTTCATTCATTTAGAGGGACAGTGTGTTTACAAAACATAAAGTTAACATAAAAAACAATGTTGATACTTTAGTGTTATTCAGTTTTTATCTGTATCTCTTTACACTGTTAAGCAGGGCTTCTCTGTTTATCATGTGCCCTGCCCACACTTATTTCTTTATTGTGCCACCACAGGCAAGGTGCAGGACTGAATTATTTGGTCATTTCTAAGCTAATTAATTAATGATCAGTGTTCTGTTTTACCTTTTGTGATGAATGTACGTGGCTGCTGAAGAATTCCTGATTTGTTGCGGGAATAAGGGAGCGTGTAAATTAAATGCAACCATAAAGCAAGAAAATAAATATGGAGACAACCTACCTAGTTTGTAAGGTTGATATTTTTTTATTACATTTCTGCCCAATACAAACGTTTATTTGTAGAAAAATAAAAACAGAGAAAAAAAGTGCAAATATGAGTTTAAATTTTGACTTTTTTTTTTATTTTTGATCATCTAACAAAAACAATCAATCTTTAAATTATCACTACTTTCTCACTACAGTTTTGTACCTGAAAGTTTCCAGTGATGCAGAAAATTATTTTCTTTAATTTTTATTATCATGGAAATCTGAGTTCTAGATCATTTGCTCCTAACTGCTAACCTGAGCTTCCTAGATGTACATTCGAATCAGTTATGACAGACCTCGTTTACTTGGCAGTACATGATTCATTGTGCTCACACGGTGGCTCTCAAAAGTGAACCGAATCCTAGTCTAATGCAGTTTTTTTTCTGTGAGACCAAGATAAATCATTTCTAAACTTTTGTCACATATGCCATATCAATTATTCTTTACAAGTCAACTGAAAACCAAACAAATCTCTAATGGGAGAAAAGTAATAACATGAAAAAAATGCAATAACCTGGTTCCATGATTGTCTGTACCCAAAAACTATAACTTAGCTGAGCTAGGACAAAACTGTGTGACAACAGTGATATAAAAAAAACTGAATGGTTCTATAAAATTATGGAAAAATTTGAGGCTGAAGCTAGCCAGGCAGGCTGAGGAGAGGCTGACAGCAACATTGAAGAAGATACAGGAATTTCCAACAAGGACAATTTGTGTTTATATGACAACAATCCAGGGCCAGCTCTTGGACTAGTCAATCCATAATCTTGGCCTAAGGTAGCAAAATGGCTGCAACAAAGTCTTACAGTTTCCATATGTGTAGGTCAAGGACTAGGGCTGCGAGAAAAAAAGCCTTTCCTTCCAAACCAAACATCTAGACCTGATTATAAACTCCCAGTATCTTGTGAATGAATGTTCCATGATTTTTATGAAACCAAAATTGAAGTTGTGCACAGAATTTTCAAACTTTGTGTTTGGCACACTAAACAACTCTGAGAATCACCAAAGAACAACCTGCTCATAGTGAAACATGGTGGTGGCATCATTATGCTCTGGGGACACTTTTCTTAAGATAGAATTTGGTTTTTTTTGTTTTTTTTAATTAAGATGGATGACGTTATGACCAGTTCTAAACACCATTCAGTTTTACATCAAAACATTAAGGAGTCAGATAGAAAGATGAAGATGGATTTTATTTTCAGCATCAAATTCTTGTCAAATCCACAAAAAAATGACTTAATGGGAAGAATATTTTCATTTTGAAATAACCTAGAACTAAATCTGAATTTGCTGGGTCACATTTAGAGTGACATAACAAGATCATAAAGATCATGAATAACACTACCAGCGATTCAGTGGCAGAAAGTAAATCTGCAGAAGCCATAAAGAGTTAAGAGAATATTTGCAAAGTAGAAAGGGCAAGTTTTACAAATATGTGGGATGCTGACAGACCCCGACCAAAGAAGACTGAACACTAAAATTGAAGCAAAAGGTGTCTCATGATGTATTCCTGTATTTCAGCACATTTGTTCTTCCACTGGATTACACCAGATTTGTAATTTATCATCATTAATCACATCATGATTTTTTTTTTTACATCAGAAAAATTTCTTAACAGGGCTGTACAGACTTTTGAAAGCTTCTGTAAGTTTCATCATCTGTGCACCTTTACTGACCTATGCATGGTGAAGAATTTCATCCAAGCATGCCTCTTGTGTCCCGCTCCCTTCTGTCTGTCAGGAGACGGTTATTAGGATCAGCGTACATGAGCGCAGGTGTCAGAAAGTGGCTGAGCCTCTCTGCTGCAGCTAGTGATAAAACATGATGGAGGAGTAATATTAGTGGAGAATCCTGCAAGACAGCAAATGCAGAGAGTCAGTCTTGGCCTGTCAGCTGGTAAAACGACCATGTCAGTCAGACTCGCTGTCAGTGGAGTGACGGAGCAAGTCGGGCCCGCTCCCCCTTCCTATAAGTGCACATATCCATGAATCGAAGAGGAGCGGAGTGCAGAGTCAGGGCAAAGCTTGTTAGCATTCATCTGTCATCATCCTCATTGGCCAGAACTTACTGAAGAGGAAATAAGAGAACAAGGTAGAGGACAGAGAAGTGAAAAAAAAAAAAAACAAAACAGAGGGCTCATAGATGTAATGAGGCTACTTTTAATCTGGAAAAATGCATGGAGGGTGGCTATCGTGACTGGGAACAAATGATCTGTTGACAAAAGAAAAGAGAAACAAAAGGAGAAACATAACAGGATCATAAAGAGCATGAATTACACTGCCAGCGATTCAGTGGCAGAAAGTAAATCTGCCGAAGCCATAAAGAGTTATGCGTTGTGATCTGTTCCACCGATCGTTGTGTGCTTTGAGATAATTGCTTTCATTTTGTTGCACAGGGACTATTACAGTATATGATAGTTGGATTACCATCTGTAACCGTGAGCTCCACTTTGCAGAAGTAGTGCTGTATCAGCAGCAGGACTTCTGGAAGATGTAGGTTTAGTGAACGCAGTGAGTGTCGTAGCTCGGAGCTATTGTAGCAGTTATGGGCTCCTTTTAAAGAATTTCACTTGCTGGAATGAAAGATTTTTTTCCTCCGCAGGATTCAGAGAGATAACATTATCTGAATGGAGTCATCTATTATTTTTTGTGTGTAAAGTGACTTCATAAAACCATTTGGTATTTGTGTAATTGTGTATAGGAATTTTTGCTTTGCATTTGTAAAATCAAACAGAGAAATCTGTTACACTTCTCTATGTAGGAAAAGTCAATAGAAAAAGACCCAAAGTCTAGTGATGCATTGTGTTTTTATAATTACTTTAAAATAAAATTAGGGAGTAAAACAAGACATAATTTAATGTATTTTTCAACGCATTTTGATTTGCCTTCTCTGTCTCTGGCTGTCAGCCCAGGCCTGTTGGCCTACCATTCAGTCCTGAGTAAATCCTATATGGTGTAATGTCTCACTAAGGGTGTTTTCATACCTGATACCAGTACACTTAATTCAGCTTTGCACCAAAATTGCAACATTTGTTACGTTTTCAGCTGGTGCAGTTCACTTTCACATGCATTGTGTCAAATTGTGCAATGCCCTTAGAGCAACCTGTTTACCCCATCATCTGTGGTAGTGCTGCACCAAGAACTACTGAAGGAAACAAAACAAAAACCTCTAAAGAAGACATGAGCACAACTTCTTTCTTCACAAAGTGTAAACAAAAATGGAGTAGTGTGTGATTTTAGCAGTTGTAGGATTTCTCTTTTGTCTTTGGCAAAAGCCCACGAGCCATTTCTCCTGCTAGCACGAGAAACACCTGTCTTGATTTTGTTGTTTTAGTAGTATTTACCCAGAATGCCATGTGCGATCATCTGCTTCATGCTTTTGGAGCGGTCTCCAGTCGGTTTTGCATTTACAAAGGCATTCGAACTGCATCAGAGTTTACTTCAACTGAAATGAAACCTAAGTTTTTAGGTAAACCTAAAAACTTTTTTGATTATGCATTCACACCTCCCTGAATGAACCAGACTTTCTAGGCAAATGAACTGGAGCTTGATTAAAGTGGACTAAGCAGGGCTGGTGTGAATTCACCCTTAAATGCAACTAGTCACAGGGCTAGGGTTAGAGCTAGGGTTAGTCCTTCAATCTTTTTTGGAAGCATTTCGAACTACTTGACATAAGGTTCTAGATTACGTCAAGTTTTGCAGACATTGATTAATTGATTTACTTTATTTACTTTTTTTTTTTTTTTTTTTTTCTTTACATTACAAAGAGGCTAAATTGTTCACACACATTTAGCACTGACCAATCAAACAAAAACTACGCTGCTGAACAGCTCGTCTACAATTGTTCTGTCCACTTGAAGGTCACTCTTTTTCAAGCTGATTACACTGATTTTAGAACCTGTAAACTGATAAATATAAGGAACTAAGATAAAAAGTATGAGATGAGCTATAGGACATTTCACAGATGAGATTATTTGTGGTAAAAATGCTGGGAATTGCTTGCATTAACTAGAAAGCCATGCGTCACATGACCTAAAAAAGCCTTCATGTTGCATTATCGCCACTGGTGTGGCATTATGCTCGTATGTGTGTTGGTTGCCAGTTCCTTTTATGTCTCTGCAGTGGTCAGTTTGTGGCCAGATTCAAAACAGTGAGGGCTACTCAGAGCATCATGAAGCAGGGTCATATTAGCTAAATCACTGTCTTCTGTTCTCTTGTGGTTTATTGTAGAAATAGTAATGTTCTGAACCATTTAAAAGGTGTCTTTAAAGGATGATATGGGTAAGAAAAACAATGGTAAAGAGAAAAATAAGAATAGTACAAAATATGGAATTACACATTTTTATGTGATTTTCTTTTTTTGTTTTCTCCCTGTTGGTTCCATTGCTACATCAAAGCACATAGATCGTAAATTTAAATCCCTTTCAAGGTATTCTTTGTGGAATTGCTTGTTTTTTCCAATGTGTGTCGCCATTGAATGGTTGTCAAGGTATTCCAAACTGTTAAAGTTAGCCTCAAAATCTTGAAAAAAAAGAAGATCCACGTATAAAAAAAATGTAGTCCCCCCCAAAAAAAACCCCAAGATATCATTCTTAGATTAAAATGTTTTCAAGATGCAGGAGTCACTGATTTAACAGAGACGACCCAATTAAATTGTATCATCTACCTTTGAACTGCGCTTTTGATTCTGAGTTGACTCTGCAACTGGCTGGGGACCTATCCAGGATGTACCTAGACCAGGGGTCAGTAACTATTACCATCTAGTGAGCCATTCTTGACATGCTTGTTCTTGAATGAAATGTTCCCTATATAAGCAAAAGGAAAGGTAAACAGTGTGTAGTTTTTGACCTAATGAAAAAGAACAAGAGTGAACACAAACACTTTTCTTATAACTAAAGTGTTGGCAGATATTGCACATTAAAACATTTCAAAGAAGTGTTTAAACTCCAATTTTATATTAGTTTTATATCTAAACACAATGTTTAGTTCTTTAAAATGTTTGGTAAAAGTTTAAGAGAGCCACGGTGAAGACTTTTGATGAAGCTTCTTATTTGTCGACAGTTTGAAATAGACACCAGCTCCCCTGCAAGCCTATACAGGATTACGTTTGTATAGAAAATAGATGGATGGATTTTCTCAAGATCTACCTATATACAGATAATTAAGCATTGGGTTCTCAATATTTCAAAACATTTTAGTATCACACTCATAACCCTTACAAGCTTTAGTCAGTTTTGGCTTCTGATAGTCACAGTTGCCATGATAAAATTAGTTTTGTTACTCAAGATAATTAGATAGCCTATCTCAGAAAAATTTCAAATTGTTACTTTTAGAGTTTGTCAACATATTGCATGGAAAGCAATATCTGAATATGGAACCAGTCTGTTAAAAATAAGTTATATAGTCCCACGAAGATTAAACATCTCTTCTTTCAAGCACTAGGCCTACACTACAAGTACAAGTCAGACTAAAAAAAAACTGATTTAAGTGAAAGTACATATTTGTACTAGAAGAGTAAATGGATGGAAAAAAGCAGTCATAGAGGTTAAAAAAAGACTCAAATGCTTAAAGACAGAGGCAGAAGTTGGCTAACTTTTTATTTTAGCTTCACCTGCTACAACAACAGCATGATATTGTGTTAACAAATTATACAGATGTCTCTGTATAATTTGCAGAGACATCTTTTACTTCCCCATAGCTGATAAATGCTAATGAACTCATTGCAAATCATGTCTTGTTTTTGTACTACAACATGGTCTTTTAGGGTTTGCGCTGTAAAGTTTGTGAAAGAAAGTGCACATTGTAATTTCTGGTGAATTATTCACCTCCATAGGCTATATGTCATTAATCACTCAGTATAAGACATAGCCTCTACATTAATACATAAATATTGCTCTGTAGAGGTGTAACGAGATGTCATGGCACAGGAATAAAAACACACAGATATTTCCCTTCACTGGTACATCTGTGCATTCCAGTTGCTGTTAACATGACTTTATCTGGTTAAGTATACTTAAGCTATAATTGTGAGGTCCAGATATGAAGGTCTGTGACATCCTGTTGTATCTTATTATTAAGTAAGAATGGAAGTAAGTCTTGAGTTGCTCCGTTGTGCTGAACAGTCGGTTATTTAAGTCCACTGTTGCAAGTTCCTTAGTAAAGAATGTAGCTACTGCAAGGTTACTCAGTTATGTTAAGATGGGTCAGATTTTCTTACCAAGAAATTTCAGTGGGCTAGATGTTGTCTTGTGATGTGATGATAAAATTAATGAATATTTGTCAGCCCAAGTGGGGTTAAATCTACAGTTTTTGTTGTGTTCATGAAGACATGTTGCGTGAATAACGCTTGCTAGAATCACTACTCAAGAGACAATCCACTGTATCGTGGCTTTACTATGCCACTATAGTGTTGCATTCATTAGCATTAATATTGTAAGAATAGTCTAAAAGTTAGCAAAATATATGAAAATGGGTTCTGGTCCGCATGTGTCCATGAAGCATCCACCACTTTTGGATCTGTTGGAGCTGTGAGACTACGACTGATGACTAACAAGCTTCTAACGATGCATAAGTTGGAAACAGCATTGTAGATTAATAAATTAAAACATTCAAAATAATAAACTAAGAGCTATTTCACACTTTTAATGTGCTTTGACTACAATTTTACTACCTCCATAAAAAGACAGGGACGATTTGAGCCCTGTGAGAAAACAGCAACTAGGTAACGAGCCACAAACAATATGCTAATGTTGCTTCCTATTGGAGCTAAGCTAGAAGTCTAACAAATGGTAAGTGAATAAACTAAAGGATGTTCTTAAGATTTTTAGGGTTTTAATGAGTTTTGACCTCCTCTGATTCAGAATCTGAAATATTAATACTGATGAAACCAGAACTGGATGAATCAAATTCTTGTTTAAAAGAATTTGAATCATCACAACATCAAAACTTGAGCTGATGTATTGTTGCATGCCCATTTTTCAGTGTAGGTTGAAGGGAATGTGCAAGCTTCTTTCACAAATTGTTAATATTGTCAAGAGAACGTCCTGACAGTTTGTTTACCTATCGTATATAGTACTTTCCCCAATAGTCAGAAGCTTTGCTGACTCATGACAACTTGTCCAAGACACTTACAGTACATATTTTGCATAAGCGTCCAAAATGCTGATCTGCCTAAGAGTATTACCTGAATAGCACCAACCATTTTCCATCCAGTCATAACAAAACCTCCATACACTTTTGAAGAAGGTGCCAGCATCCCGCTCCCTCACAGCAGAAAAATTGTGAGCTGGGGCTATCTTTACACACAATTTAACTGCATTGGATCCTCTCTGAATTTAACTGCATTGGATTTTTGTTTCACGATGGAGTGTATATCAAGCGTGCAATGAATGCATGGCTAAAATAACTAAGTGGCAGAGGGAGTGAGGTAGGAAGGGAACATGGGGTAAGGGGTGGAGGAGGGGAGGAAGAGATGAGGGTGGGGTGGTGCGTGCTCAGAGTGAGAATCATTCTGCAAAGGTGGAGAGAGGGAGAAAGAAAGGTGAAGACATAAGGGAGGTCAGTTCTGATATGGCAGTTTGTATACATGCATCCTGATGTTAAAAACCAGATAATGTAGTTTTTAGTTTGTTTTAAAAGAGCCTTTTGGCTTCTTCTTGTCCAATAAACTGAACTGTGCCCATTCAGTTATCTCTGTTCAGTTTGTGGCTATCTATCTTGCAGGAGTGAGCTACAAACTTTTAGAAGCAGATAATAAACACATGTTGGATGTCCCAAGGAGATCATCATCTGCAAATTCTAAGAAAAAGTACCGTCTAAATGATTCTAGTAAGGTTCCATGAGTGGAGCAGAGAGGCCTGAGGTTTTGTTAAGCATTGTGCATGTTGACGAAGGAATGTCCCTTGAGAGTGAAGGGGGGATAATTAAATATATCATCCAAATAGGTATTGATCGTCTTAAGGGTGTTGCCGTTAGATTAAAAGGTTAAAGAATAAAACCGCTTTGAGGATTAAATTATTGTGAGGTAAAATCAAGAGCGTAGAGAGATAAAGACTGCAGTAATCAAAATATATGAGCCCTGCAGACATGCTTATTGATGTCCTATAGACGTTTAGAATCCCGTCAAGACACATTATGAACCGTAAGCAAACCCATTAGGACATTTTATCTACTGTGAGGAGAGTTTGGGTTGGCTAGGGTGCTGTTAGATGAGTTTGGCTGTTTCAGTTGCTCCACTATATCAGCTATAATGTGAATGGATACTTTAAATACAATTTTTTAAAAAGTGTACAGTTTGGCACCTGAGCCAGGCAGCGGAATAAGGTCAGGAAGAGTTTTTAATTTTTTTTTTCTTTTTAATCCATACATGTTTTATCTTTGGGGAAGATAAGAAGGAGAGGAAGTGGCAAAGCACAGGATACAGGCTGCTGTTACCCTTTGTCTCCTTCTCTGATCAACCAATTGGGCATAGGAATAGTGCTGAGTCAGCCACTAGGTTTTGCTCACGTATAAACAAAGGGTGGGGCAACGGGGACATTGGTATCTGCAGTGGACTGCAGCAAAATTGCTGCCGCTAACTTCACGGCAACAGAAACTGAACTATCAGCTCCTGAGTCTCAGAGCCCTGGCTCGCTTAGATTGGCCCTAAACGTCTTTGCTAAGCTGGATAATATACATGCCACCTTACCCATTCCTATAGTCAGTAGGTAATTAGTGGGAATAAATATGGCAAGCCACCGAAGATAAAGTTTATAGCCTGGCCACGGGTCAGCTTGTTTCATTGCTACAGTGAGTCTTGCATTAAGTAATTACCAACCATTTCACATTTTCATCAGGTATGCATTCGGGTTTTCTTTGGGTTGAAGCTGGCTTAAATAGAATGCTGCATGTATTAAGAGTAATGCAGTTTAAAGTGGATTTATTAATCATTTAATAACTAGATCTCAAACAACAAAACTTGGGATGAAGAAGTGTGTGTGGGTCAATGAAGGCAATGTTTTGTGCTGACAAGGCTTCCTAAAGCACTCTGTGGGCTTTCTGTGGCTCTCTGGTTTCTATTACTGGAAATCTGGTCACTGTGTAACCAAAGCAAACATTCTCAACACAAAATCTAATACATTATTGGTGCAGATTGCACTTTGTCCTGGGTTCCTCTTGTTAACAGCTCTGTTTGTGGTAATTAATACAGCAAATCTCAATTCATACGTTGAGAATAGACAGCATCAGTATTGAAATCAAGCCTAAATGTTACCGTTAACATTCTCGGAGTTTTATATCCTCTCTTGATCTGTACAGAGTCACATGTTGGGATGGAGGTTCCTTTCTCCGGCAGTCAGTAGGTGAGAGGCAGAGTATACTTCACACATAACCATTCCATTAAAGAGTTTAAGCATATATTTTTTAAATGCTACTTTTGCAACTTCAGCGGAAGTGGTGATAAATCATTACAGTCTGACTGCTGAGTCTTCCCTACTTTCTTCAGAGCAAATTGTAGAGAGTCTGGTGTATATGTAATACCTGTCCTACAATTTGACTTACTGGAGATTTGGCTTACAATAAAGCCAGTGTGATCATCTTCTGAAAGTTTCCAGTTTGATTCTAGCCTCCTCTTCTGCATGTCGAAGTGTCCTTGAGTAATACCAGTCTCCATATCAATGAATGTGTGAGCCTGGATAGGTAAGTAGGACTCAAGGATCTTAATTCTGTGGGTTATTTTGTGATGGTGGGGCCCTGAAACAGCTCAGCATCTGTAGCAGGGGCATCACCACTGTCATAGGTTTCACTCTAAATTCACCGAGGTGACAGGAAGTTTTGTTCCGAGAGGTTTTCAAGGCTAGCCCTCCCACACAGCATGGCACCAGATGGAAAGCTGAGGTCTGGCAGTTATTGAGACAGTAACTGAGAGGTACTTGTCCTGATAAGGAGAGAGAGAGAAAGAGAGAGAGAGAAAGAGAGAGAGAGAGAGAGAGCAGGCAGGCAAACACAGTCAGTGAGTGAAGAGGCTGTGAAGCTGATGGGAGTGGCACTGCAGACAGGTTGTATCAGCTCAGCCCCCGGGGTGTCAGGTCATACATCTGTAATGAAAATATCACAATGAGCAAGACTGACAGAGTCAACTGTGGGACTGGTTACAGAGTGTCACTCTGCTTACATGGTGCTGGGCTGGCAGCTGCACTGTTACACCACCTGTATGGTAAAAGTTCCCCTGGGACACAACACACTCCAAACTCCTGACCTTTCCCTTTATGACTCCTTGACTGTGTTGGTCTGCCGGCGTCCAGCTGTCCCTAACCATCATCTCCTCCTCCCCTCTGTTTCCAATATAAGGCCAGGAATGCAGTGGACAGCAGGGTCCCAGAATAGACACGTCGCAGCCCTATCTCCAACCATACAATCTGCCTGATAGAGGGTATCTACATTTTGAGGCAGCCTCAAGCAAGAGTGCAGACACATGCAGCACGTCAGCCCACATACAAAACCCTCTATTGCCAAGCTGCTAAACTTGTGAATGCACAACACTTTTTCTTATTGTGGGTTTGATCCTGATGGAGACGTCTCCCAGTTTAGTGTTGAAAGAGGACTGACCGGCGAAGCCTCCAGCAGGCCTCTGAGGGAGGTTAATGAGAAAATGCGATGGGTGTAACGATTCTGTTTGATGTTGGATCTGAGTAGAGGTGCACAGGGTGAAGGAGGGTTGGATGTTTGATAAGTGTGTGGGCCACAGATTGGTGAAGTGAAGCACTGAAAGTGCAGCAAAGGGATTCTCTCCCTAATCTATAGAAAATCCTGCTGTGAAAAGGATTCTGTATGTAGCGCTTTCTCCTCCAAAGACGATATTCATGCTCGAATGCGCACAGAAGCTGTCGAAGCAGTCTTCGCTCTTACTCTCTGTCTAATGTGGACACTCATAGATCATTATCCGCAAAAAGAGGAACAGAGGCACGGTTCAAACTGGGGGCCTTGCTGACATTGAAAGCAGACGTGAGCAATCTGTACAGTTTACATGCCTGGAATAACCGGAGTCACGTGCATTCACACTGCTTCACTGCATGTTGTAGAGATGGAATAGCTGGATCTCTGGGACATGTAGGAAATTCAGGCCATGAAAGCTCAGCCTCACTTCCATGTACTACTTCCAGGGTTCCAGCACAATCTGAAAAAAGTTGGAATGTGATTTAATAGCAGGGAAGTAGGGAAAATTAATAAAAAGGTATGGGAATTATATGTATCCAGAGTTTATTTCCTGTCTCGTTGACTAAATCCATCCATCCATCCGTACATTTGTTTATCCATCCATCCATCAATATATTAATCCATCCATCCATACATATATTTGTTTATCCATCAATATATCCATCCATCCATCTGTACATTTATTTCCCCATCCATCCATCAATGGTTTGCTTATTTGTCCATCAATTCCTTTCCCTTGCAGTCTGTTTTTGACGTAAAATGTGTAGGAACTTCAAGTATTATACCTCCTCCTTCTTCTTCCAGTTTGTTTTCCACCTGAGTCATGGATGCATAGTCATCAATTTATGAAACTCTTGGATGACAACTTTATTAAACATAAGAGGGATGGAGCTAACAGCAAAGGATGAGAGATCACTCTTTCCCCTACCTTCATGCATATAGTGGCAGTATTTTATTTATTTTTTTACACAATTTGGATGCAGTGAGTCTAATGTATTTGTTATCTCAGAAGGGGTGGACAGCTTTGATACAGGGCTGACAGCAGGATCACACCCACACCCACACACACACACACACACCCTTAAACATACACTTTGTGAAAGCCAAAACCAAATACAGCTTTGGAACAGGTCATACCTGCCCAGTATAGTAGTGTCATGGTGTGGGCTTGGTTGCGTTGGACCCAAATGCAGAGAGGCGGAAGCAGGAAGTAGTTGTTGAAGATTTAATGATTAATAACAAAACTTATAAAAACACTGGAGGACACAGGAAGCCAGAGCAAAATAAAGAGGACAACAGGGAAAAAATCAGGCAAGGAATCAGGTAGAATCAGGTAACAGGACGAACCAGTGAGGAATGGGAGAAAGAGAGGAGCTTAAATACTGAGGGAGTAAATGCTGGAACAATGGCTGGGGCTGATTAACTAAACGTTTGCAAGTGTGGGGAATGAACTTGAAGGAGACTGAGGAGAGAGAGAGAGAGAGAGAGAGGAGAGAGAGAGAGAGAGAGAGAGAGAGGAGAGAGAGAGAGAGAGAATGGCAGCAGGGGGCGAGAGAGAGTAAACAAGGGGGCAAGGAAAAAAGAATCTAACAGAAACAGGGGAAAGCTAAAGACTGTACTAAAGTGAACAAAAACAAGACTGATCTAATCAAAATAACACAGGTAAACAAACATAATCTAAAATAACTGAAATACTCAACATAAGAACTGGACAAACAAGAAATGAACTAGGATGAGTGAAAATAAGAATTCAACACTAAAAAAATAACAAAAGCAAGAGTCCAAAAGAGCAGGACTTGACAAGTAGTTGTTAAATATTGCTTAAGTTTGGAGAAAACACTGAATTTTCTAACTTTTTCATGGATTTTAGGCAGCAACCATAGGTTTTTGCCAAAAGTATGTGTGTTGGTGACTGAACATAACCCAGTGCAACAGTATTTCAGACAACAGTGTCAGAGGAGGAATGCACACCCACTTTATTTGGGTTTCACTGATTGTCTGAAAAATTTACAGTAGAATTTGATTCAGTTTCACTATGAAGTGCCGATCAAACGAACCACAAACCTCAGGTTGTAACTACCTGAAAGTGTTGTTTCTCTGTTTTGAAGTCATAAATGTTGCATGAATTTGATGTTCAACTGCACTGCATCATTCAAATTTATGGACCTGATTTCAGACAGCAGAGTCCCATTAGTGATCCATCAGGAACATACATGGCAGGATCAAACTGGAAAAGCATTTGAAATGCAAACATACAGGCCAACAGTTATTTCTTCACACTTTAACCTAATATCTTTAGATGTCTTTTGATGGTCATTTTTTAGGTTATAGTTTGTGTTCAGATTTAGAAGCCAAGTGGTTGAAAGTCAGTTTTCTCGATCAACCCGAACCACCTTCCAACCAGACATTAAATGACATCTTTACATCATCTTTTCCTTGCAGGCTCCGGTACAATCTGCAGTCAGCCTCTTCACAGACCAGCAGCATTAACTTTATAGGGGTTATTTCTGTTAATCTGCTTTCAACACTGTGAATTTGTAATGTTTTCCATGCTTGGAAACTTTTGCAAAGAGCTTATTTCAACCTGCTGACCACTGTGTGATGGAGAGGCAGTGTAGCATTACTATATGCTACATACAGTACAGCTGGAGAAAAGTTCTGTAACACTGGCATTTTCTTTTCAAAAGAACCATAAATTGAAGGAACAGTATTATTTAAAATCCTAGTGGTTTTAAACTTTTTGATTCACCTTCTGCATAGTAAATGTGTACTGCAGAGGGAAACCTGTTAAGCTTGTCTGGTTAGATTACCTGCCTGATGGAAAATGAAGGTTAAAATAGTTAAAATCATCTTTAAGCTTTGCCTTTATCCACTTTGTAATTCTTTGAACTGAAGCTGTTTTAAGGTGGTAATAAACTTGGTCTTTGGTCTGCTGGGACTAACCTAAGGGATAACCTAATCTGGATTTAGAGTGTAATCTACTCCATGTACATTATTACTGCTCATAATCTTTTAATATGACATCTCTTCAAAAAACCTTAAATTATGTTTTCAAACCTAGAAGCAATCAATTAAACGACAAAACAATAAAATAGTGACATATATTTTCTGTGTCCACAAATAAAATATAAACATTCCTCTGCAAAAACATAGTCAAAGCTGATCCTACTTCCAACTTAAGTACCAATGATTTGTCAAGCAAACAGTTTCTGAGCAGAGAGACACAAATGTGATAATAACAGTGGTATTATACATGAATCAGGATCGAATCTGAAGTTTTCCAAACTAGAAGCTGCAAGGAGTAGAGGCACTGAAGTTAGGAGGTGAAGAAGAGCGTTCAGGCAGGATAGGAAACAGAAGGACAGCAGGAATGAAAGGGAAGGTTTGCATAATCACAAATGAGTGTCAATTTGGAAACTCCGGTTGGGAAAGAATATTGAAATCTAGAGCTGTGAGGTGAAACAAAGGGTCGTGATGATAGATGATAGGAGTGATGTGAGATGAACTCTGATGATCCAATGTAGTTCTGATGTTGGGTGAGCAGCAGGGTTGAAGAGAAAACTGTAAAAAAGAATATCTGATACTCAAAACACACACACACACACACACACACACACACACACACACACACACACACACACACACACAGGTGTTTAGATTCAGGTGTTTTCAGATGCACTCTACATTGGACTGCGGTTGCCACTAAATACATAAATCTTGTATTAACTGGAACCGTGCACTTTTCAGTGCTGTTGTAGTTGGATATGTTGTTTGTTGCTATGGTTTCTTGGTTCTGTTTTTTCCTCTCTTTCTGTAGATGTAGAAGCAGATTTCTAGGGTGTCATTGTATTCTCTGTATCTTATTCTCTGTATCTTTTTCTCTCCTCTACTCTTACTTCCTTCTTTACCTTTTCCCCATTTTTATCTCTTTAGTTTCCCCTTTCTTCTTGTCCATCACATTTGAAATAAACCCAAAGCAATTTCTAAAAAAAAATAATTAAATTAAATAGATCTGCAGATGATTCTACCAGATCTGAATGATAGATAAATCCTTTTCTCACTTCCCACCAATCATCCATCTACACACATCCTCGCACACCTTTAATATGATGCCATTAAATATAGGTCCTATTACAATATGAACAAATCATGTACCTACAAGCAAAAGGAACTATAGGAACTACTAGATTATGTTCCTCATTTATAGAAATATTGATAATAATAATAATATAATTCTACCGATAAACATCAGTCTCAAAGATTTTGCAGCCAATGCCTACCTTAAACAGTTTATTTCCTAATGATTAAGTTATTAACTGGGCTAATTGAACCAGGAAATGAGTTACTCCAAGGACGAGCAGAGCAGTGAGCCTGCAGGACTGCTGAGTACATCAGATCTGTGCCACCACACTCATCACTGCAGCTGCGATAAACTGCCTTTTCCACAGACAAAAGCATCCCAAAAACTGCCAAGAATAATAACCAAGATTGAGAAAAAAAACGGGTCTGAGTATTAGTTTGTGGGTGAGAAAGAAAGAGGAAGAAGGGATGTTCTGCATAGTGCTGGAGGTCAATGAGAGTTAATTTTCCTGCCGTCCTATCCCCTGGCTTCATTAGCAGTATTGACAGTTAGGTGATGAATTCATTGTTTTCTCTGGTTTGTCTGCAGCCATCATTTATATGCACTCCTCTGTTATCTCTCAGGGCCCTTCTCCCTGTTTTTCTCATCGCTTTTTCATCACCTACGTTTTTCTCTGTGCTCTATCTCTCCTGCTCCCTTCTGTTCTTGTTCACCATCTTTCCTTCTTCATCACTTTAAACGCAGACATTTTTTGTGTATTTCCATGCAGTAAAAACACGAGTTGTTATCAGTGACAGTTTGCCAATGCATTGTGCATTGTGAATGCATATATTAAAGATGCATCCATACTTGATTCAACTCATTTTTGGACTTCTGCTTTTGTCTCTTTCAGATTATTCTCTCTTTGACCTCTTCTTCTTCTTCTTGGATCTAAAATGCTTTGCTAAAGCTGGTAAAATGGAACCAAATCAACTGTTCAATGGATTTGGTCCCCTTCAACCAGCTGTAGCTGTGCATTGATCACTCCGAGGAGCCGACTGACAGCCACGCAGCGGGACAAAAGGGACGCCTCATTTTCTTCTGTACACATTGTCGTGTAATTCTCAGCACCAGCAACTATGTGCATTTATCTCTGTTAAACAGATTACCAGAAGCAATTTACTTAATCTGACTTAAACAAGCCAAGTAAGTAATTATAGATCTCTAAGTGCATGCATTGTTATGCTGTGTAAAGCTGTAACTGTATTGTCCTTTGGAGAATTCAGTTGTTCTTTGGAGATTTTACCAAAAGTCTACTGAGAGGTGATATTATTAAGAAGTAAAATGACTGAAACTACATGAGAAAGGTGCTCAGGTTTGTGTGCATATGTGTGTATTAAATAAATGTATAAATAAAGCTTTTTTCTGAACTTCAAACCAACTAAGTATGTGCTTACTAAGCGCTGCTGGAGCTCATAAGTAATAGAGTTGTTTTCATCAAGTGATCATGATGTTTTTAATAAGAACACAACTGGGATCTAGCTGGTTCGAGGACATAAATTCCATACAAAATTTTATTGACATTAACAACATGCTGAGCTACAAATTTATGCAAGATAGAAGAAGAAGAAATTATTAGCAGTGGAATTTGTTATGTACACCTGCCGTTTTCCATGCTTTCAGAATGAAAAACAGTTTTTTGACACTTCTGATAAAGGTGTGTAAAAAGTCTCAGGCTTGAATTTGAGTAGATTTATGTAGTAGAGAAAAAAAAATCACCACTTATATAATTAATATATTCCTTATCTTCCAGATAGTTCACCCCTGCTTCACCATTCAGTAAACTATCAGCCAAATGTCCTGTTTTGCGTTGGTACTCTCTGTCTGAGCAGTTGTGATCAGTCAGTTTCAGTTGGGAATGACTGATCATTTTGGGGTTCTTTCAGGTCGAAAAGATCTAAACCAAGGGTGTTCAAAGTGGGGCCCGGGGGCCATTGGGGCCCTTGGACTGATTTTTTTGTGCACCCCCTCTCCCCGACCACAATAAATCAAGAATAAATTAGACAAAATTACAACTTTTAAATCTAAATCTACAAACAAAAATGTTGGATAGCAACACAAAGTGATCAACTGCTTTCCTGCTATTGTCATGGTAAATAGGATCACATCTACGTTAAAGTACATCTTGGTGCACCCAAATTTTCTTTTAATTGTTGTATTAAAACTTGGCTGAATAGAGCAAGTTTTTTTAAATGAACACTGACCTAGATCCTGTTTTTATTACTAAGAACAAAAAAAAAAATGCTTTTTCAGTTTTCTTCAATCAAGCCCAGAATAAGAAGTAAACTTGTTGCCTTTCATTTAACAAAGAAAATGTACAAAAACCGTTTAAGGTTTTGGATTTACCATCCAGTTCCTATTTTTTTTTTTCAAAAATTAAAAAAATGGATTATTTATTCAGTTAAAATAGTTATGCTTAGTTTATTGTTGAGCAGGTAAAAAAAGCACCCCTGATCTAAACAATCTGATAGTTTTAAGCTGTGTGGAAAAAGAAAAAAGATAAATAGTCTAAACACTCAAACCTTTGGCACCTAGCATAGCACTATCTATGTAGTATGCTAGCGCCAACAAATGTTGTCATGCTCACATTTCCTCATCTTATGATCCAAACATGTATGCAGGTATAAAATTCTCATTATATATCAGTAGAAGACTCTTTAAAGAATGTGTGTACAAAATATTTCAGTTAAATATGTTATTAAGGTGTTTTACTCACTTCCTCTTGTATAAGGTTGAAGCAGACATTTACCTCCAGCTGCGCAGGCAGAAAGCAAAGGGGTCTGGTCATGTGACCACTCACACTTGCTATCTGAAATTGATAGTGCTTAGAGTAGACAACCTGTTATTTTATTTTAAAACTTTATTTAGCTGCCCAAAGCCGAAGCACCACTTTCAGAGCTTCCAGAATCAAAACAAATGTCGGACAACGATTGTTGCCAGTGGGATTAAATGGGTTTGGCACCTAACAATTCCCTTTAAATGCATGTAACTGAAACATTTGTAATAGATTTTATTTTAAGTTGCTCAGAGTTTCCAGGAACTTCTGTTTAGTGATCTATTTGTTTCCCTGGGGTAGACATATAACATGACTCTGCGACCCATTTAGCCACTAGTCATGATGCTTATTTATCTTGCCACCACACACTGATAAGGATGGGAAGAGAGGAAAAAGAGACATCTCTGAAACTCACTGTTGGCGAACTGCAGCAAAGTGTGGTGTCTTGGGATCAAAATGTCACCATGATGTTTGTGATGACTCTCACACCCAGGGTTAAATGTGGTGGGGGAATATGTGATGCTGTGAGCCTATTTCTCTTCCAAAATCCCTGGGGACCTTGTCCAGGTGCAAGGCATCATAAACTTTTTTTGAAATATCAGTACACTTTAAATGTACTGAGCCTTAAAAAGGCTGATAAAGAAGGCTGGTTTTATTCTGGAGACTACTATCGAAGACCTGGAGGTGACTGTGCAAAGAAGGATTCTTTCAAGAAAATTATGGACAACTCTGAAGATCCTCTTCATGAGACTGTAACACAACAACAGAGTGTCTTCAGTCAGAGGCTTCTTCAGCACCACTGTAATACAGACCACTACAGGAGATCCTTCCTGCCCATAGCCATCAGCATCTACAAGAACTTTTTGGAAAAACCTTGGATAATATGAGTTACAACAGCATTTAATTTCCATCTAGGTTTAATAAAGTATTTTTGATTAAAATTAAACTCCAGTGGACTCTACAGGTAAACTGAAAGTCACTGTTTGATCCTTGAAAAAGACAATGATCTAAAACATATGATCAAATCAACCCAGAAATGGTTCACCAGACACAAAATTAACCTTCTCCCATGGTGCTCTCATTGCCCAGAACTAAACTGAGTAGAAAACCTGTGGGCTGAGCTGAAGAGAAGAGGGCACCAGATAAGACCAAGGACTTTTGGAAGAATGGTCAAAGATTCATCTCTACATATGCACCAACTTAATGAAATGTTATCGAGAAGCTTATGTGCAGTCCTATTGGGAAAAGAGAGTGCTAATAATTTATTTCGTTATGAAAAATTGTGTATCCATATGAGATTCATATCCCCCTGAATGAATGCCCTGATATTAAAGGTAATATTGTTACAAACAGTTGTAGACAAAACCATAAACATTTTTAACAGTTTAACACAAGGAGATTTTAACTCTCACATCTCAGATCAGTGTTTTCTGACCAAGGAAGAATAAATTCAATTTGTGAAACTGACTGAGTGCACCTCTGAGGACTTCTATCTCTGACTTTAAAAAAAGTTTTAAGGTGTTGGTAATGTCTGCAGGGCATTACTAGCACATTACTTACCATTGGAAGACTTATTTGCTTATATTTACATATACAGAGAGCACTTTAGCAGTCAGCTCATTAAGCTCAGTAATTATTGTGCTTCTTGTGCCATTTTCTTGTTCAGTTATTTATTTTTTTATGCAGATAATAGTTTTCAAAATTGTTTAGAGGTGCTTTTTTTGAGGTGTGGGAAAATGTTCTAATAGCGTATGAATAAAGAAAATATTTTATTTTGTAATATCCGATGCTCATCAATAAAATATTATTTTATCTTTTTTTTCCTATCATTATTTTTTTCTTTATTGGCAAAATACCAACTAAATCTACACATTTCTGGTCCAAAGGAATCAGTCACTTAGTTTTAGGAGTTTTTGTTCATTGTCATTGCAACTTTGCTGTTGAATGATGGTGGCTGATTTTCATTTCACCTTACAATGATAATCCAACAATTACCACTGAAATGTAGATCAGTCATTCATGAGTTTGTGTTTATAAGCTCAAGAGGTTACACAGCAAGGGATGGATTCAAAGCACATTAGCAAGTCCCCCTCCAAATACTCAAAAGACTCAAAAAAGGGAGGGGATTTGGAGTGCCTAGTGAAAGTCTGGACTTAAATCAGCAGAGTACGTGAAAATTTCACTACAGCAAAGTAAAACACTCATTGCTGGGTATCACAGATGCTTGATGGCAGTTGCTGCCAAAGGTGGCTCAACCAGTTAGCATGAAGGGTCAGGTTAGCTTGGATAGCTTTTTTCCCTCAGTAATTTAGATCTTCATGTGAAAACATCTTTTTGTATACAATACTGCATGTATGTCACAGTTGAGATTGAGACAAAAACCATGTCTCAAATTATCTGACATCGAATCAAACTAAACTTTTCTGTCTTCAGTCAGTTAGAACTTTACCAACATTGTATCTTTTTGAAAATGTCTGAATAATGGGAGAGAGATTTCTTCTTTCTTTCCAAAAAGTCAGAAGTTTACATAGATTTCCTTAGTATTGATTGAATTTCTCTTTAAACTATTTGACATGGGTCAACCCTTTTGGGTTTCCTTCTACAAGCTTCTCACAACAGTTTGCTGCAATTTTGGCCCATTCCTCCTGACAGTACTAGAGGCTCTGAATCAGGTTAGTTCACACACACCTTTTCAGCTCCACCCACATATTGTATCTGGGACTGAGCTCTTGGGCTTTGTTATTGGTCACTCCAAATCATTGACTTTATAGTCCTAAAACAATTTTTTAACTAATCTGACAGTTTGTCTTTGGTTAGTGTCCGTTTGGAAGCCACAGTTGTCCCTAAGCTTTAGTTTGATGGTTGAAGTGTTTAGCTCTTGTTTCAGTATTTTTTCCACATGATGATTTTTCCTCATGATGACATCAGTTTTGTGAAGTGCAACAGCGGCAAAAACATCCCCTCACAACATGAAGCTGTTGCCCCCATACTTTACAAGCTTTCCCCTTCTTTCTTCAAATATAATGGTCATATTGATCAAACATTTCCAGTTACATCAGACCAAATTAAGTCATTGTCTTCAGAAATGATATTCTAATTATTTTAAGAGAGGCCTTTCAGCCCATGCCAACTTCAACCAGCATCTTTACAAGGGCTTTTGCTTTTGTTATCCCATTAATATCCAAAATTCAGACCAGAATGTGTTCTTTTGGACACTGACCTTGTCTCCTTCCTGAACCATATGATGGCTCCACAATTAGCTGGTGTTTGTTAGTGCATTTAATTGTTTGAACAGATGAATGGTATCCTAAGGCGTTTGGAATTTGTATCCAAGGATGAACTGGACCTGTGGAGGTCCACAATTCTCTTTCTTAACTGATTCTTTTCACACAAGATTTTAGGCTGTTTTCACATCCAACTGTCCAGTAGACTCAGTTCGACTGGGGACCAAAATTGCAACGTTTGTCACAGTTTCAGCTGGTGCAGCAGTTTGCTTTCACACTTCACTGTGTCAAATGAACCAAACCCTTTGAGCAACCTCTGTACCCACTCACATGCGGTAGTGCAGCACCAAGAATCACCGAAGGAAACGACATGAAAACCTCTAAAGAAAATACAGAACACAACTTCCTTCTTCATGTACAGTAAACAAGAATGGAGTGGTGTCAGATTTTAGCAGTTGTAGGATTTCTCTTTTGTAGTTGGTAAAAGACCACTAGCTATGTATCCCACTAGCACATTTGTTTTGGTTGTGTTTAACCAGAATGTGCTGTGCTATAATCTGCTTCCTGCTTCTGGAGCAGTCTCAGGTCTGCTTGGCATTCAAAGATGCATTTAAACTGCACCAGAGTTCACTTCAACCAAACAGAGAGCTAGGTTTTTAGGTGGACTAGAGTTTGCTTTTTTGGTCTGCATCAGAATTTGATTATGTATTCACACCTCACCAAATAAATCAGACTTTCTAGGCAAACGAAGTAGAGTTTGATTAAAATGCACTAAACAGGGCTGGTGTACACTTAGAGTGTTTAAGGTGTTGCCTTGAAACACATCTACACGTTTGCATCCAATGAACTCAAACGGTATGAAGCCTGGCATTATAATCTTAGTGCTTGACTGACTTTGAAGAAAGTATGACAAGTGTCCCTAAAACAATTGTCTCTCTCGTTATTGTGGCATTTAGCAAAATACAAAAAAAGTGGTAATCCTAAAAGCTGGGAACGTTCAGTCTAATCAAGCAGTGTCAGTATCTGGTTTGAACTCTGTCATCTCTATCCAAGGGGGTGGTCATTCACTCAGTTTTAGTAAATAATGGCATTAAAACAGTGACACTGCAGAGCTTTAGGTGAAAACTGAATTGAAGTAGAAGGAAAAAAAAAGGGGTAATGTGATCTGTCTTTCCAAGCCAACAAAGGAGCTAAACATCTTATCCACCTCCTTACCAGCTCCTTGTATCTCCTACTGTGCTGAGCTTAGGAGGTGTGACAGATGTTTTAATGTGGCTGTGATTTCTTATCACCACGCAGCTGAAAGCTCCATTTGCCTTGGTCTGCTGTGATAGATGGGTGGCCGAGGCTGAGGGGAGAGCCGACGCTATGCTAACGAATGTTTCAGCACAGGTATTTCAGAGCCTTGGAAGGTATAAGTAGGTGTACAACACGAAGATGACACACACTGCTGCGAATGGTGGATGTGGTCATTTTCGGTTTTCCGTGTCCCGGGTGTGATGAGCAAATGAGTAATTATGGAAAGGGAGGGATGTGAATGCAATTATACTGGGGATGAAACACAGCTTGTCAAGACCTGGGGGCACTGCTGCAGAAATGGAGAAATCAAGCAGAACACACAAGATACAAGCAAACTCCCAAATAAACAAACAAAATGACAGTGATTTTGATTAAACCCCAGCGTGTTTACAACCCGTTAAATCGGTGGGATTATTGAAAGTCAGCAGCATTACATCTCCTCGATGTGCACAAGAAAAAAAAAAGGAAATGCACAAAAGAGCAGAAGTGATCCATCACACCAAACCAGGTATGGATCACAGAAACACCTTTTTCTGCGTGCCACAGGGACTAAAGGCACACCTGGAGTTAAATCATTGCTGCACCATTTAAACTATTGCACCTGCTGATGGTTTTCTAGCCAGTTATTACACCATAGATCCAGATAGAAACTTTCCACAGAGCAGTAACTTTAAAGGAAGGAGTCTGTTCACAGAAAATTCAGAACAGTGCACGTAAAGCTTCTTAATCTGCACATTAATCTGTATCGGTACTGTTTTTTTTATAGGCTTTGCAAACATATTTTCTCCACCTTAAAAACATGCATTGTATGGATATCTACAACACAATTAAACTCTAAATTCAGGACTTTGAACTTCTACTAAGAAAGTTCCCAATTTGAATCCAAACTAGTTACCTCTTTATGCTGAATTTGTTCTCTCTTTGCATGCCTTGGTTTTCTCCTGGAACTCCAGCTTCCTCCTCTGGACCAAAAACATGCTGTTTCATTTTTAAGCACCTCATTGATGTGGAAAATGTTTTACTTTTGAGTTGTCTTCTTGTGGTAACAACTTTCACAATGCATGAGTGTTAAGTCTCAGCGTGACCTAGCAGTCCTTATGTACAGTGGTAGCCTGGTAAAAACCAGCCCCTTGTTCAACACTTTGCTTCGATCAAAGGGTCTGGATCCTTGGCTATTGAGAAACGATTGTTTGCTGGAGGCGTGGACTCTGTTGAATTTTGAAACAATTGGATCTGATTTTATCTAATTGATAACGTTTGGTTGGGACATGTGTAACGTGCCAGCTTGATCGTGAAGGAAGCTATGCTGTGAAGCTTATCGGAAATTACATGCTATGTAAACAACCATCCCCCACTGTGACGTGAAAAGTGCAGAGCAATAAAATGTCTTAATTATTCCTCTTGCTCTGACTTTAATTGCTCAGTATTTTGAAACATGTCCAACACAGACTGAATGGCTTCCTTCACTTCCTGCCAAACTACAACCATAGGTGGAATACAACTCAAAAACAATTCAAAAATCAAGCTCAATAGGACAAATCCCAGGCAGAGCACTGAAGGAAGATGAGAACTGAGTGGAATTGTGTTGGAAGGCAACAGCCAGACTGGTATGGTGGTATCACGGATCAGAATATGACAGTATTTTGAGTTATAAACCGATTCTGGTCACAGTTGTTCTCTCAGTCCAGTTCTAGTCATTACTGTCCAGCTTTTAGATATTTTTTAATTAAACTACCAAATATTACAAACCTATTCCAGTAAGTTTTCTTTGTTGGAATTTTTTCTTTATGAACTGGCTTATTTCAAGATTTCCTGCCTTGCAGTGTGCTTTATTTTACATTATTCATTAGGTGCCAGGTCATTTTGCCAGGAGACCTGGGCAGTTTCTCTGAATATTTATGTTGAGATGTGCTCAGAGTCTTCCTTTTAAAATTTTACTTCATGATAATGTGATAAAACCTGACTCAGAAAAACAAATGGTACAATATTAAAAATATATTCAATGGTCCAAAAAAGCGAAGATACTGGTGCAGATGATATTGGCCCATCATGGATTATGATAACGCTGCCCTTTACTGTATTAATTTATTTATGTTTATCATTCTGCTTACAATGAACACCAATGAGCAAAGTGCCAAGTCCCATAAAACAATGGGAGACATTTTAATATAGAAATTGAAATGGAGGTGAAGGGGATGAAGAAAGGTAGGGGTACTTAGATACAAAACATAGCTGTGCACAGCAGCTGTGTGGGTTTGTGGAAGTGTAATGCTATGGTGCCAGACCTCATCATTCACACTGTATTGATGTTTGACCACATTCATCACCGCTAGCTGACATTATTCCCTGAAGAGGGAGAGCTCACTTTTCTTAACTTTTGTCCTGATCCGCTCTTTCCTGTTTGCTCACTTTACCTTATTTTACCGTCTGTTAAGTAAATTTTATTTCTATCTTTGTCAGTTGTTTTCCTCACATTTAGAATAAGTGTTGTGGAGACAGTTCTGGCATTCCTTCCTTTTGTGGTTTATGCATCAGATTAAGAATCACGTTTTTTTCTGATATTGGTAAAGGTTTGTTGACTTTGTTGTGTGTAAAACACAACTGAGTCGGTTGGTGAAAGAGATCAATCTGATTTGAGTGAATTAGTGCAAAAAGGAGAGGGAGCGGTGACATGAAGCCGACACCTTTACACTAGGGATCCTGAAATCTAGGCCTCGAGGCCCGGTGTCCTGCAACTTTTAGATGTGTCTCTGCCTCGACATACCTGAGTCAATTAGCAGGACATTAGCAGGACTCTAGAGAACCTGACTGCACTGAGGAGGTAATTCAGCTATTTGACTCAGGTGCATTAGACCAGGGACACATCTATCAGTTTCAGGACACCGGTCTTCGAGGCCTGGATTTCAGGACCTCTGATCTATAGGTTTCTGGTATATACCAGTTTTCAAAGGTGAGAGTTTGACGATCACAAATATTTTCTGTTGTAGCATGTTTGCAGTTCTTTCCTGTAAATTCCCAACTTGCTCAACTTGAAGGAGAGCTGGCAACACTGGGCTGGCTGGAAGCTGGGAAGGAAAGTGAACCGGGGGGGCGGAGCTAGGGGTGGACTTGCTGGTTTGGGCTTGGAACCCATTCATAACTGCCTCTAGTTCTAGTTCAATATATTTTTTGATTGCTTGTAGGATTTTCAACTGAAAGTTATTGTCTGTATATCTTCTGCACCATAGCTGCAGTTTGTGAAAACCAGTTAGGTGAAACCAAAACAGCAACAAAAACATTGCTTTGACAAGGATGGTGAGTAAAAACCAGGGCTGTCAACAATAACATAAACAAATGTGATTAATCCGAAAAAATAACGCACTATTAAATAGTGCAGATTAATTAAATTACCTATTTTCACCTTTCCCACAAAGGGTAACCTAGCTCACAGCTCGGCACACAGAGAGGGATGAACAACAGTGAAAGGCGAAAGTGTTCCACCACTCAGGGTGAACCCAACACAAGGGAAGTAATTGCAACAGCGACAACAGTTGAACATTTTTCAACTGTTTTGTGTTGCGTCACTAGCCCGTGTGTGCACGTCTACGTGTCTGAAGTTGAAATTTCACAAGTATAATGTCATTGGCCACTTGGCCAGAGATGGGCAAGCGATTGTCGCCTCATTGCACAAGTTCCATAGGAAATGAATGCAGAAGGAGCAACGACTCCTCCCATGTGTTGAGCACATTACACGGTATTATACTGCAGTGAGAATGGCAGAGTCGCAAACTTGAAAGAAAAGATGAGCGCGGAGAGTTAAAGTGGTGCTCTTAGTGGCAAATTTTGCTTTAAAAAACACCCTGATTGAAGTGTGGACAAAACCAAGGTAGTATGTACATACTGCAACGATGAACTGTCCTTCCTTTATAGTTAACATTTCTAAATTAACATTTAAAACTAAAAGACTTCTTTTAAATCTTCTTGAAAAAGAAAACCTGGAAAACTGAAATAATAAAACATTTTCTTAAACAGCTTTTGACAATGTGCATATTTACATTTTAAGGTTCAAAATTTCAAAGTTAAGCATAGTGATTAATCATGATTAGTCACAGCGCCAGAGTGTGATTAATCTGATTAAGCTTTTTAATTGTTTGACAGATCTGGTAAAAACACAAAAAGATTTTCCAAGTAGAAGTGAAAATACGCTGGAAACAAGAGCAGCTATCTCACTGGCAGTGTTGTTGCTAGTTAGGAGGATTTTCTTGCAGTGTAAGCCTGCTAACGACAACAATAACCAGGGCAGAAGAGTGGAAGTCAGAGAAATGATGGACAGCCTAAGATATAAAGAGAGCACAAAAGCTTAAAAACAGCTGTTCCTGCTTCCTTCAGACCTCTGTCTTTATTGCGAGTTGTTTTCCTACTTCCCCTGTCCTGCCTCCTTCCTTCCTGCTTCTCTTCCTTCAGCACAAGGCTTTTCGGTAAATATGTATTGATTTCTGGCTCTCCCTTGTCCTTTCTTGGCCTTCCATCCACTCTGCACACATACTCGCCTCTCTGTGCAGATCTTCAGCAAAGATGAAAAAGCGAGCAGCAACACTTCATCTAGAGTGTTATAAATAAATGGCTGCTAGATATTCAATTGACTGATAAATTGACATCCAGTGGAAGCCAAAGTAAAAGTCAATGGGAGAGCAGCTGGGAGATGTCATGCAGAAAACTACATACATAAATACACAAATGCAAAGTTACACATGCAGGTTTATGGGAATAAGTATGTTGATCTGTGAAGGTTAGCTTATATTGTCTCCTGACAGTGAGGTCATCAGAGAGAATCATCAGGGTTGATCATTCTTCAATCTTGGACTTGTACAAGTCTGGGGTCAGAAAAAGGGTAACAAGCTAACATCTCTGCAGACCCCACACATCATGGACACATACTGTTTAGACTTTCTCCATCATGTTAGCGCTTACAGAGGGATATTTACAAAAACCACCCACCATGGAGACGGTTTCATCCCCTCTCTGATGAACATAATGAACACCTTACAGCCTGAATACTGAGCTGCTCTGTTGTAAAACAAGATATGCATTTTGCATTATTCTTAACAAAAAAACTATTGGGTGTACATATTAACATACATTTATAGTGTTCTTAAGTTTTGCTAATCTCCCCTAAAGTTTATGTATTTATATTTAATGTCTGTATGCTGTGAGCATGTTAAATCTAAGTCAAACTTTAGTTTATGCACACAAACTTGGCAGTTAAAGATGGCACTGATTCTGATTCCCATTCCCATTAAATAAGTGGCTAGTAAATCTAAATCCAGACAAAAAGTTGGGAAAACATTGAAATGCAGCAGAATTTTGACTTTTTTAACCTTTTTTTGGAGTTATGATTTGATTCTTTGATGCATGTTTGAGAATCCTTGAATATCTGGTGGCAGCCATTCAGAGGTGCCTAAACACTTGCACCGCTTTTGTTTTTATCAGTCTTTACCCATGATGTAGAAGCATGAAGTGGAGAACTCACTTTAAGGAAGTGTATGGCTATCCTTTTGTCAAGGCAATTAAAAGACTTTAAACTGTTTTCAGAGACCCACATTACAGTTTGGCCATCCTTTGCTTCTCTTTGCTCTTCTGTCTTTGCAGGAATGCAGGGACCTGACTCATCTGATGAACCTGATGGGGTTATTATCTCCTCCAGTGCTGTCTTAGCTGAATGGATACATGTTAACCTTCTTTATCTTCCTTTCTTCAGTCAAGCTCCATGCCTGGCAGTTGTGTATGTCTGAGCATGCAGGCAGATGTGTAAATGCAATGTTTGAAAATCAAACAACTGGATGAGATGATATGCAGGAATCCCCAAAACCAACCGGGTGTGTTATGTTTTCTCTTCTCTCTGGATGCTCCATTTAAAACTGAAGTTGAAATTTATATTTTCCATCTTAGAAAAAAAAAATCAACATATAAGGTTGTATTTCCTAATTGGAATTGGAAGTTTCATCAACCCAGATCTCAAAATCCATTATTCTTGCTGCATCTACAAAGGATACTGCCAGGTGTAGTAGCACAAATGTTAATTTGAACCCATACCATACTATCCAACCTATATAAATGAACATTTTGCTACAACTCAGTTTTCATTCACCAACCAGATTTGCTTCCATTTTGTGCCAGCAGCTAAAAAACAACCAATAAAATAAAAGCTGCTGCACTTTTATGGTCCAACATAAATCTGGAATCAAGGCATTTCCATTTCTGACAGAGGAGGAGAAAATAATATTTGATTAGTCGTGTAATTTCCTGTGGTGTCTCCAACGAACTTATGTTAACACCAATGGCACACTTAATTGTTCTTGTTAATGTGTTTTTACTTACTATTTCCATTCATTAACCTCAATTAGCCTCTGGAAAGTAGAATAGAACCACCACTGGCACTTCCTCCTTGTGACGTGGAAGTGTTCCCTATATGTGTGTGTGCGTATGTGTGTCTGCGCCACTAATTGGAATGATAATTTGAGTTGGGAATAATTAATCACTCATTACTGTGTACAATCAGAATAAATGTGTTGTTAACATAGATGTGACACAGGGAATGCCTAAGTACACAAGGACAGCATGTGCATGCTCATACACACATAATAAGACAAAGAATGCTGATACACATGGCAAAGGAGAGGCTCTGTCAGTGTCTCAGGTGGTAGGGAGGACCATTTGGATAAATTATGTGTCTGTATGTTTGTGTGTTTAATTCCCTATAAACTAAGTCAAATAGACCACATTCAATTAATTGTGCATTTAGCAAATAGAGATAGTTTTGGTAATCCTGACTGACCTAAAACATGAACATTTATGTTTAATTTATTATCAGACAGTGAGAAGATACAGTTATTTTTTTTAATAAGAATGAATGTAGATATCTGGTTTCAAAACTATGAAACATTCCAAAGAAATGAAACTTCTGATATGAGACATAAGTTAGATTTTTTTGTCTTCAGTGATGTTCAACAAATATACAAGAGCCATTGCCTAATAGAAAGAAAACAAAATGGTTCCTAATCATCACAAGGTATTGAGCTTGAAAACAAGACCAGCTGGACAAAATCACATCAGTACACCTCTGAGACATAGTTTTTCAAGTCAATTTATATTGCGTAGTATGACTAGTCAGTATCTTACCTGCAATGGGCCAAAGTTAGAGTGAACTCCATTTTGAGAATAACTGAGAATTTGTATTGGTAGAGTGAACTGCTACCAAAACATCAAAAGCTCGAAACTGTTGCTCACTATAGTCATGGGTGCTATTTAGTTGTGGGACTCAATTAAAATTTTTAATCAAGTTAATTGCAGGGTCTGTAATTGATTAATCACAATTAATCATTTTATTAAAAAGCCTTTTATCACAAAATAAGCAACATCTTCAATTCAAAAACCCTTTTTGCTGGTAAATTATTGAATAAATAGACATATGAGCTCAACAACAAAAATATATATTGTTTTTAATCTGATATTTAGGTTATTCGACCATCAGATTGGTGCAAGGTGCTGTTATACCTATTCAGCTTTCAAGTATTTAATCATTTATCTAACTTCTATGAAAAAATACTTTAGAAATGTGAACTGTGGACGCTGGCATTAGCGTTGGGGATATTTGTGATGGTATTTTAGGCTTGTACAGCTACAGTGATAGGCCGACTCCTGTTTGTGAAACTTGCACACAACAGTAGTCTTTCCCAGAGTCCCATCAGATCAGTTTTGAAGCAAAAATTAACTCCCAGTGGGCCAAAAGAAGCAGCTTCAAAGTCCATTGCTGTTGTTTGCAGATGTCACTTGTTCATCAGATTTATGGGCGTACCTTAAACACGAGAACACAAAGGTTCCTGCTTGTGACTTTTGTATGTTAATAGTGATTTTAAAAAATTATTAATTGTGTTAAAAAAATTTAAAATCTATGTTATTAATTAATTGAAATTAAGGCGTTAAAGTCCCAGCCCTAGTGCTATCGTATGCCATCCCTTTTGTATTAGCCAACTCTTTATATATTTTTCTTTAACAAACATTATTTCTTTGTAAAATCTGCTTCATACCTCTGGCCATATTCTTTCTTTGAAGCATGTTTTTGCATTCATAATTCTTAACAGTGTCAAGAAGTGTGGAGATGGGCCACAGCCAAGGTACAGACAGCTACTCAATTAATAGATCAATAGATTAAGCCAGGCAACAGTCTAAGAATTACAATACAAATATATAAATGGCAGAACACAAGAATAAAACTAGGAAACTAAACATGAAGAAATAAATAAATCTGGCAACACCTAAAAAACAATAATCTCATGAACAGAATATGGCCAGAGGTATGAACATAAATAACCCACCAGAGAAAATTATATTCACATCACAAAAAAACTCCAGAATGTTCCAGAAAACCCAGGGATGTGACAAACAGGCTCTCGTTTCTGTTAAGGAATGAGAGGACTCAGCTCTCTTATACAAAAGAACTGGGATGTAACCATACAATATACCAAGAAAGTGTTTACTCAAATTGTTTGGAAAGTCACAGTTGCTGGTCCTGCTTCAAGTAGTTGATAGCTTGGCTTCCCATGAGAAAGCTCAAATCTCTTTCTGATTGCTATCTATTAATTACTCAAAGCTACTTCACACAACCCCAACCAAACAGAGTAAATATGACTGGCATGCATTCCGGCAGAAACCGTTTCTATTTGACATGAACTAATATTCTCCTGATGTAAAACATAATTCATTTCTTAATTTCTCTTCCCTTATTCTGAAAGCTCAGGACATTTTCTAAATAGCTCTTTGCAACATTTTCTAAAACGCCGTGAAGAGCTATTTAAGAGCCTGAAAGACTGGCTCTTATTGGGTAACTGGGCTGAATTGTTTGGATCCTGGAACAGAATATGAACTCAGATAATAGTTAAGCATCTAGATTTTTTTTTTCTTTATTTTAATATATTTATATGCTGTAAAATAAATACAGAATTATGTATAACAATATAATTAGATTAAAAAGAGTCAATTTAGGCAGATGGATAGGCAGTAATGATCTGGATGTGACTAGAGAAAATGTGTATTTATGAATGAGCCTCAGTATAACAAAGTAATGATAAAGAAAGTATTCTGTACTGCTGAAAGAATGTGCATATAAAACCCTTCAGGTGTGTGCAAATCCCAGTGCCATCTGTCTCAGTGCCTGCTTTCAGTAAAAGGAAAGCATTGGACTGACTAGTAACATAAAGAACTTCCTGAAGCAGTACAACAGTACCAGTAACAGTTCATAAAATTCTCTGTTTGTGGCAGTTTCTTTTTGCTGTCACCTGAAAGAGAACCTCTGCAGCTGGAGGGAGGCACTTTGTATTGGGATGCAAATATCAACAAAATCCTAAGCAGCTTTTAATCAGAATGCAGAGCTTTTATAACCTTGATATATCATAGTTTAGAAAGCAATATAAGAAAAGTACATCAAAAACACTTTCAAAGACTGATGATTGCAGTTTTTCTTTCTGCACCATTTTAATCGAGATTCAGGGAGTTCTGATCCAGCATACTAGTAAATCTATCAGCGTCTGCTTGCCAAAGCTTAGACAAAATTTCTACATAGATCAGTTCAGTACATTGATTACAGATGCTATCTGGTTAGGATTAGGCTTTAAATCTAGGACTTTTGTAAAGAGTTAGGAAACATAATGCTTGTCTCAAAAGTGTCCTCCTTTCTTACATAAAGTACAGCTTGTTATAGATTTCCTTGGAATGAGCTGAATTAGGCCACGCTTCAGTTTATCTACATACAGTGCCTTGCCAGAATAGTGGAACCATTGAAACTTTTCTGCATTTTGTCACTCTACGACCTCAAAGTTTGGTGTATTTTAAAGGGATTTTATGTGACAGATCAACAGAGAGGATTGTGTAATGATGATCTGAATGGATTTTTTTTTTTTTTTTTTTTTTTTACAAAATAGTTTCCGAATCTGTGGGGTGTATTTGTATTGCAGTTTGCCACAAGGCATGTCGTGGACATGCCAAGCATGTGGAAGAAGGTGCTATGATCAGATAAGACTGCAACTGAAATTTTTTGGCAACATGCAACTTGAACACAGTATCATCATGGTGAAAAAAGGATTCAGGTGTCATGCTAGGGGGATTTTTTTCTTCAGCAGGGACATTGAAGCTGGACTGAGGAGCTCATGGGAAGATGGATGGAGCTAAATACAGGGCAATCCTGAAAGAAACCCTTTGAAAAGCTGCAAAAGCCTTGCGACTGGAGTGGATGTTTAACTTCCATCAAGACAACAACCCAAAACATAAACCCAGAGGAGCAATGAAAAGGTTTAGATTGAAGCCTGTTAATGTGGTAGAATGGCCCAGTCAAAGTCCAGAATTCAATTGAGAATATTTGATAAGACAAACAGCTGTTTGTTTCCAAGATGTTTTCCAAGTAAATTTGATCTATTTTGCAAAGAATAATGAAAAATCTAAGTCTGTCTAGTAAAGAAACAACCCTACAAGACTAGCAGCTGTCAGTGACACGAATGGGATTCTACAAACTATTGACTTAGAGAGGCTGAAAAGAAATATGTATCATTTTCCTTCAATTATGTGTTTATTTGTGTTCATCTATCAAATAAAATCCCAGCAAAATACACACAAGTTTGTGGCTATAGCATTCAATTCAATTTAATTCAAAAATACTTTATTTATCCCAAAGGTAAAATTAAATGTTGTTGTGACTCATATCATCGAAGTATTTTCAAAGAGTATGGATGTGAATGGTGATGCTGTGGGCATTAGGGATCTCCTGTAGCAGTCAGTCCTGCAACTAATCTAGTTAGGCCTCTGACTGAAGACTGTTACTGTACGACAGTCTCAAAACTGTCATGACATGACAATAGCTCAATTTCTGGGCAGTAGAGATGATATTTCACAGCAGCATGTCCTGTATGACACCAGCAGTTGTTGGCAAGCACTGCTAATCCACCTCATTTGCTTTTGCTGCTCCTCTTTAAATCTCTGTCTCCCTGTATGATTAGAAAGCTGGGCAGAAAGACGATGGAGTTTGGGATATGACCCTTACTCCTTATCATCAACTGAAGAGATGGTCTCTGACCTTTGGTCCTTCTCTGCATTCAGGAAGCCTCCTTTTCAATTCCTCTGGGATTTGGGGTCGCAGCTCAGGAATTATTTGTTCTTTTGAGATGCTTATGAGCTGCTCATAGTTGTAAAAACAATACCTTGTTGCCACAGTTATGCATTATAACATCTGTCCAAAAGTAAAAAAGTAAGAGCAAGAATCCTTTCAGCAACTGAAAGCAGAAGGAATCTCTCTCCAAACATGCAACACCTCAAACAAAATGATGAACAAAATTCTTACATATCAGACCTAACACAACAGAGCTGCTCCAACATGCTGACACCATGAGTGGCACAATTCTCGAATATTCTACAAAGCAAAATGTGAAAAAGTTTGAGCGGCATGAATACTTTTGCAAGGCAATGTATATGTTTGTCATCACTGGTTGCTTAACGATGCATTACTCTAATGATATTTAAATGTGTTTGTCAGGCTTTGAAGCACACGAAACAACAATTTTGAATAATTGCTTTTAAACACAGCATGTGATTGCCTCCCTTTCGACTGCCACTGGCTGTGTTGAAATTGTGCCAAAGTGAAAGCCACTGGATGAATTTCATGGATCACAGGACTGAATGGCAAAAACCCAGCATTCGTACTGATTGATTTGCAGCTTTTGCGTTTTAAAGCACACAAGAATATATCCACAAATCTGCAGCCTCCGTTTAACCCCTTTTCTGTGTGATGGGACACTATGAAAGAACTCTCTGTAGCAAACTAGAAAAGATCATCTGAAACTCATTTCCCTCTAACGTGAGTCATGGTTTATTGGGTTTGTTTATGACTCTAATGTAAAGTCTTAGTAGAACTAAGATTGTGTTTATAAGCAGGGATAGTGCATTGTTGGATAAATTCAGTTGGATTTTGACTGAGTGACATCTAAAATGCCTCCATGGTAGGTTGCATTATGCCCACAATTGATCCTTTTGAGGCAAGTTGACATGTAATGGTCATTTTTGGTTTCTGGGAAGAGACTTCTTGCTGGGTGGTCTTGCTGCCAGGTGCTTGTGATGTAAATACATATTTTTTTTCCCTCTTTTAATTCTCCTGCAGTTTTTCTGTCTCTGTTGCTGCTCCACCTGACACAACCTCCCCCTGCCACCCCTGATTGTTTTCTGCACCTCCATTTTTCTTTTGTTTGTCTGTTTAATGTCTGTCCATATCATACTTTTCTGCCTGTCTAAGAAAAGACAGGCAGAAAAGTAAAGTTATTTATGCAACAGGGGAACTCTGAAGAAGGCCAAAAAAGTGAACTCTGGTGCAGTTTGAATACATATATGAATTCAAGTGAACCAGAGACCGCTCCAAAAGCAGGAAGCGAGCTACAGTGCAGGACATTCTGGATAAATACAACCAAAACAAACGCATGAGTCTAGTGATAGAGGGAGAAATGGCTCGTGGTCTTTTGCCAAAGACAAAAGAGAAATCCTACAACCGCTAAAATCTGATGCTACTCCATTTTTGTTTACATGTCATGAAGAGGGAAGTTGTGCTCTGTGTCTTCTTCAGAGGTTTTCATGTCATTTCCTTCAGTTGTTCTTGGTGCAGCGCCACCACAGGTGAGGGGGTAAAAAGGTTTTTCAAAGGATTTGATTCATTTGACACAGCGCATTTTGATAGCAGACTGCACCATGTGAAAATATATTGTGATGTAAAGTAGGAAATCAATGAAAATTTAATAGAATCAGGTGTATCTTGTTAGTCTAATGTAATAGTACTACAATTCAGAATTGATTCTTACTGTTTGGTCTGATGGTCCCTAAACAATTTCATTTATTTAAAACAGGGACCATGTACAATACACATTAACCTTAAAGTAAAGATGCAAAAGACTACTTTTGATTTGTATATGTAAAAAGACCTTAAAAATGTAACTTGTGTAATTATTTTTTCCAATTACATATCTTTTTTTACACACTTAAGTTACTATCTATAGATGCACAAAGATAAATTCATAGCCGTTTTATTTTACAAGGTTACAAAAGTCAGTTGACAACTATGCAGTCTGATTTACATGTACAAAATATTCATGACTGGAATTTGTGCCCATATAGCTGCAGAATATATGACACGAGAAGCTAAGACTTTCACATTGCTTCCAGGTATGTGGCACGTGAAAACAAATACTTTGCAGCATAGGGTCCATCTCTTATAGGGGCATACAAGAGCTTAAGACTGATATGCAATCTTTGCAGCATAAGTGGCTCATTTCAGCAGATGAAGCAGTGTTCATAAAAGCCCACATGTGGATTTAAACAGCACGTGTATTTGCATGTTCTGTTGGACATTGCCTCGACAAACTGGCGGAAAACTGTACGAAGAGAGAGCCGACGTCAGTTTGGTTAATTAGTCAGAAATATTATTTCACACTGATCTTTTTTGTTTGCAGTAAAAGATTGTTGAATACCATTATTTTCTACTGATCAGAAGCTGAGGTGACATCGGCCTGTGCTGATTTCTGCTCTATCCTGTTGGCCTGCTGCACACCTGGAAGAAGGTCACTGTGGGGATATATATGGGTAGATGTCAGGGATATTGCAGCAGATGGTCAGTGAGTTCAGCCCCATATATATGTGAATGTATGTGAGAAACTGAAAGCAAAGTAATGGGGGTAGGGTATCTGTCTATAAAGCAACATTGTGTGATAGTTCCTTATAGCCATTTCTTTCTCTCTCTCTGGCTTTCTACCCGTTTTTTTTCTTTAGCTCTTGCTCTCCAGGATAGATAGAGGGCATTCATTATCCACAGGCCCACTGGGACCTCCCTCCTCTTTAGGATGCATCCAGCAGTTTAAACCAGGCCAATCAGAACAGTGGGGGAGGATAGGGTTAGAGGAGAGGATTCGTGTGGAGTTTGATATGTGTGTTTGGTTTGGATTGCCCATTGAGAACATCTACTGTAACTATGGCCATCTACTGCAGAGATGAGATATCGGCAAACTGCATTCAGGTTTCTGTTAAAAATGCATGTGTTGATGTAGAGGAAGCGTAAGCACCCCATATACAGTGTGGAGGCTATTAGCCCTCAACACAGATGTTTGGGGTTTGATTACCAACTATGGGACCTTTGCTGCATGTCTTCCCCCCATCTCTCTGCCCATTTCCTTTCTGACTGTTGCAAATAAAGGCCACAACTGCCACAAAAATCTTTTAAAAAATGCATATGTTGCAGCAGTACAGCAACATACAAGAACTAAATGTAGTAAGGTAAGGTTATGAAAAACTACCTGGACAGTTGTTTTTTTTTTTTGTCTTTAAAAGACCATGGACCTCATGCATAAATGATGTATATGCACAAAAAACGTTGCAGTTCAATGTTCCACACACAAGTCGGCATGCGTTCAAAAGATCGTTGCATGAAAATGTATGAAAATATACACAAACTTCTGACCTGCTGTAAAAATGTGTGGCAGCAATGCAAACTTTCAGTCGACAATAACAAACTACAAAGCACTAACACTAATCTAAATGCATCTGACTCCATTCAGTGTTTAACTCAAGGAACATTGAACCCAATATTTTTTCATGATTTTAATCTTGTATGGTCTAAACCTCAATTATGAAACTGAACCATAATTAGCCTCATATATGAAAGTGACACACATCAAAAACGATAGAAAAACCTCACTCAGATGTAAATAGTAAACTTCTCTGTTTTGTTACATGTAGATGTCTGTGTACTGATGACCATGAAATGCTGTTGTTAAATTATCTAAGGGGCACATTCATTCTAACTAAAAAAAAAAAAAAAAAGAAACCGAGGTAGGATCAGCAGATTAACTCCAAACAGGTTAGGTTTGATGATTCTTAAGGTGGATAAGGTGGAGACAATAGTTGTGTTTCCATCAAGGTTGTTTTATGTGTTTTGAAGTATCACATGATGGAAATGGCAAAATTTGAAAAAACGTCCTCAATTTCACAAAAACGTTTTTATGCTCGTTTAAGGTGGTTTTTGGGTTTTCAAAAAAAAAAAAGTTAATGCACAAAAGGGGAGCTGGAAACACATTTGTCAAATGAGTTCTGACATAGCAAACTTTCCTATCCACTGGTGAGTCTTTTCAAAATCCAAACCTCCAGCACGGAGAAGAGGACTGTCAGTGTGGGGTGGCTGACAAGAGGAACTCCAGGATGGGATGGGAGTGGTGGAGCCAGGGGTCACGTTAATGAAATATCTTCCATCTTTGGCTGGACAGATTGCAATTCACACACCTGACTACTTGGTGCAGACATTTCCAAGTTTACGCACAGAGTACATCATGGAGGTAACTAAATTAATCAATAATAAAAAAATCCCATCTGAGTATCAGAGAGTCTTGAGGACTTCTGATTGTTTCAATCTGAGAGATATTCCCTGATTTCAAAACTTTGGCAGAAGTGCCACCTGTAATTCCAGTCTCCAGTGCGGTTACAGAGCGTAAATTCAGCCTGCAGCTCAATAACAAACCCCTGAGACATTTGATTATGCACAAGTCAATGCACAATTCATATCCATGTTCATAACTTAAGTGGGAGTTACATGTATTCATCATTCATGATGTGTGATGGGACAGCTTTTTGAATATTAATTAAAGCAAACGGAAATTAAATGCAGTTGAATATGTCATTATATTCACTACTGGTAGGTGTCAGTGCAACTACAGAAACTACCCAGGTAAAGGTTTCATGTCTGACTGTTCACATTTCTGCCACACCCACCTCTTCTGCAAGAATCAGCATAATAAAATCACCTGTGATCTGCTCTATTTTAATGGTTTTTGGTTTCAAGCAGATTATTGAAATGTCCTGCCAGTAGATGTCAAGTAGTTTTTCCTTGCCCACGTTTTATCTTGTTAAGACCACATTTTTATGCCCTGGGTTGTTCTGCCTTGCCCTGGTCTGTCTGCTGCAAAACTTCTTATCTCTGGACATCAACATTGTATCTGTGCCCTGACTTCTGAGTTTTGCCTAGCTCTAGGATAAATAATCTGATCTCTGGCTCTTCATGTACAACCCTTGCTTGTTTCCCATTTAAACCTCTTTATTCATTGCTAACAGATTTTCAAATCAAGCGAGCCCAAAACTTTGTTTCCACGTTACTTACTGTGATGTGATCACCCTTCCATCTTTGGCTGGACAGATTGCCTTCCATTTCGTGATTTCTCTCTGGAGTATTGAGATTCTCTCCATTGTGCAGACTAAAGGACCTTTCTAGAGATGGGAACTACCTTTTGGTTTCCCCCAGCAAACAAATTCTTAGAGGAGCATTCCCTGTGGATCGAAACCCTCTTGCCGATGCTGAAAAGGTTAGTAGCTTTCATTTTAAGTCCTTTCACATTCACTGACTATTTTACAGCCACTAACTCTTCCTCTCCTTTTACAGAGTTTCCAATGTGCTCCTGCAGAAGTTTTGTGACTCACACCAGTTTTAAATTTAAAATAAATGTGCTCTGTCTCTGGCTGAATGTTTGAGTCATTACAACCGATAGCTAAAGTCACACCACATTTAAAAGTATGGCGTACTTAAGTCAGAATTGACTTAAGTCAATTCTGACTTAAATGTCAGAATTCCAATTTGACCAAACCTACTGTCAATGACACATTACTAACTCAAGTTGTCACTACTTTGCTTGGAAGTTGAGTATAATAACAGTAACAGGTTGATTTGAGCCCTTTTGGCTGCCTCAGTCTTTACAGACAGAGATGACGAGAACGCGTCTTTATTCTTGGCTTGATGTGTTTGTAAAAGTGTAACTGATAGGATAAAACTCAACAATTAAATACATTTAACAATTTGACAGTGAATTCTTTGCCTCACTGTCAAAATGTGGCACTGATGTTGTTTAAAGTACAAAAACGTATACATCCAGCCATGTTTCTTTCACAAAGTTTGTATCAATGCCATGAAAGTACAGGTGACCCAGAACTTAATGCAGAACCCCAATGCCTCCTTTGCAAACTCAACCAAAGCCCTGAAGCTGCTGTTGTTCTAGCCCTGGACTTTTTTTGTCTCTACAGCATCTGCGTTGCATCGACCTCCCTGCCTGCTTGGCTTATTTGCATACAATCTTTAACGTCCTGCACTGTAACCCTCCTTTAAAGAACAATAGGATGACTTAATGGAGGGAATTGCACCAAACGCCAAATTCTTAGCTTTAGATGATTAATCAATGAAAAAGTGGACTACAACAGTAATGCTCTGATACATGATAATGATGAATGGGTTCTTCGTGGAAAAGAGACATAACTGGCTTGTCTTTTTGTTCTGCATGGAGGAGCAGGAGTGGTGGAGTAGAAATGCACTGGTGCAAGTAAACTTTGGAGACTGATGGATAATTAGGGCAGACTGTGTTCAAAGAAGTGAACACAGTGAACACCATAAAAATTATATATGATTTTAGAAATTTGTGTTAATTTTTTAAGTATGCAGTAAGTGTTTGCATGATACCTTTGACATTTTCATAAAGTGTTTATTTTAAAAGGTGTACATTTTTTGAGTTAACATTGTCTTTCTTTTTTGAGAGCATACAAGCAAACAAACAGAACAAGGGCTGAAACAGTAAGATCCACTATTATTTCCTTAAATTACTCAGAATTAATGTACATGTGTTAACCATGTCCCCCATTCTCTTTCATATTGCTTCTATTTTTTCAGTCTTTCCAATGAAAAAGTGGAAAGACTTTTTTTTATCTACTATTAGTAGATACAATTTTTATATTTGTATTTTATCTACTATTGTTTACTGGTTATGATTATTCCCATCTGTTGGTGTGTGTTCCTGTATTTGTTGTGATATCTTTCCTGAAGCAAACATGATTTTGATCAAATTGGTTGTCAAAAAATCGGACTCTAAAGCCAATGGCTTTCAGAGTGACCGATTTAATAAATCCATTTCATGTGAGTGTAATTTAATCTGAGTATAAATCCAGCTGTTATGTGGAAGCCTTAAAGGTTTGTTGGACAATGTTACAAAAGGATGATTAAGAGAGAGGAAATCAGCAGATCAGGGAGAAAGGTGTGGAGAAGAATTTCTCAAGATTTCAACATCTGACAGAGCTCTGTTGAAGCCATCATCTGGGAACAAGTAATCCACAACTGGAAATGTACCAAGACATGGCTGTCCACCTCTGTGTGGCAAAAAAAACTCACCACACTGAGCTGTGGGAAGCTATTCTTTAGTAGGGACAGGAAGATTGTCAGAGGCAACAGGTAGATGGATGGACTTAAATACAGGACAACAGTAAAAGAAAACCTCAGACTTAATCAAGGTTCACCTCCCAGCAGGAGAACAGATCAAAACATACAGACAGAGCAACAATGGAATGGATTCATGTGTTAGAATGGCCTAGTTAGAGTCCAGAGCTAAATCCAGTGAAGAAGTAAACTGTATCTGGCAGGAATTTATTATTTCACTGTACAATAATCTGACACTTTGTGTTGGTCTATCACATAAAATCCCAGTAAAATACATTTGAGTTCAAGTTGGAATGTGACAAAATGTGGAAAAAGTTGCAAGGAGCTATGCATGGCCTGTCCTTCATGTACACTTCTTTTCTGAATGGCAGTGATTGCTCAGGGAAACAGTGAGGTGAGAAGAAGTGAAATTTATCGCTTCATCATGCAGTGTACACTTCACACGCAATCATTCAATCACACATGGACATCCCTGTGTTCCCGTAGCTCAGGAGATGCTCTGGTTGGGTTTGACCCTCCTTCACAGTCGAACTGCTCTGCCGTGGACCAACAACCTTCAGCACTCACTCAGATATACACAACGTCTGCCGTAGTGCTTCCTCAAACGACAAAAAACCACAGTTCTGATGCGCCTTTTTACACACTAGAGGTTTATCAGAATCTTCGTCAGTCAACAGCTTTGACACTGTTGAACACAAAGTCAAGAGCGGGGAAGAGAGATAGTGAAATGGGGAAAGTAATAAAGAAGTGATATACTGTATCTGAACAGTGAAAAGACAGACTGAAGGCGACTGGAACGGATGTGAAGGAAGATAGCGGGAAATAAACGATGACATGTGGAAAGACGGAAAGTGAAAAAAATAAAGAAGTGGACAACGAAGGAGGAAAGAGAGTAAGAGGAGCAGAAAAAGCAGGCTGGCTGATGTTTGCTGACAAGGGCAGAAGCGAGGCCTCCTCAGAGAGCAGCCTGATGCAGAAACAAATGAGGCGACAGGAGGGAGCCGGCAGCTCTGTCACACACTCTGATGTGTGTGAGCGTGTGACTGTGTGGGTCTTTTCATAAGTGTGAAAACCCCCAGAGTGGTTGTCACCGCATCTGACACGCAAACCAAAGAAAACACCAACCATTCCTCAGGAAGCCACAATAAGTGTAATGCTCATAGGCACATTTAGCAAGGGCACAGAAGAGGAGGGGAAAGAGAGGATGGAAGGAGAAAGAAAAATAGTGCAAAGAGGATTTTTCTACTGCTTGTAAAGAGGACGTTAGTGAGGCACATGGGAGAGTTGGCTGTGTCACTGTGGCGCACATGCCTTTTCAGCCAGGGTTGTGATAACCCTCCCTAACAAACACATTTACACACTCTCTGAGACCGGCAGGGCGGTATAAACAATCAGCGTTAGTCTGCTGCACGGGGCTTCAGAGTAGGCAGTTAGCAGAGTAATGGGCACGCAGTCTCTCATGCGGTTTGTTATGAGACAGGCTGAGATACGAGGAGACAACCAGCGAAGACGCCTTTTGAGAGCCTGAGCAAGAGACAGAACTATATCTTTGGCAAAGATGTAGCCTAGGTAGTGTGAACCTAAGCTATAAGAATCAATATTTACTGCAGGCTAATAATGATACTTCAAATGCCAGTGTAAAAAGTAATGCAGGAACTGAAAGGGGTTGCTGAGTAAAGCCTGTTATGTGTGAAACAGGAACTACTCTGCTGCTAAAGCACTAGAAGTGAGATACAAAGCAAGAACAAATACTAAGCGAGACAAATAGGAATCTCCTGGTTTGGGTAATAGTCCAAAACCATCCTATTATCTTGTTCCTGGCTCTTTTTTCAAAACTTTAAATGGTCAGGAGTCAAAGGAAAGTTGGTGGAGGAAAGCAAGATTCCAAATACTGTAACACTGAATTCTGATGGAATGTTGTAAAACTAAGGCGTAAGTTATACCTCTTGGTCGGATGTAATGTCTGCTCACCTGTGAAACCTGTGTGGTGTAAATTTTGTCTTCTGTACCACTCTCAAGAGTTCTGTGATTGGTAGCCTGGACATTGCCTTCCTACGAAATTTTGCTCGAATCCCATCTGGAATTTGTCCCATTGAGCTCGATTTCTCAGGATGCATTTTATCCTGGCTAATCAGCAGACAGGAGTAGTTATGAATGATGAGGCCAAGTTTCTGCACTGCTTTTCAATTGTAGTCTGCCTATGGTTGTATTTTGGCAATGGCAGCGGAGGAAGCGAAAGAAGCCATTCAGTCCATGTCGGTCACGCTTTCAATTATTAAGCAATTAAAGTTGGAGAAAGACGGGGTTTTAGGATTTTTCACTGCTGGCAAAGATGTCGTGGCCCTACTCTCCATGGAGTTGTTTACAACATATGTAATTTGTGGTAAGCTTCATAGCACAGCTTCCTTCACGGTTGAGCTGGTGCATTACATATGTCATGGCCAAACATTAGTGATTGGGTAAAATCAGATACAGTCATTTAAAACTTCAACAGAATTCATGCCTCCAGCAAGCAATCCTTTCCCAATAGCCAAGGATCCAAGAGCAAAGTGTAGAACAAGGGCTTGGTTTTTACCAGGCTATCTGATGTGGATTTCAAGTCGAAAGCAGCATTTAATGCACTAACCAGTAACCACAGCAATATTTGTGTCCATTACGTTTTTGGGTTGAGGCGTTTTAATCTATCACTGACAGAAATAATGTAATACAAAAGACATCCCGAATGTTTCTCTAAGAGAGAGATAAACATATGAAATATATTTTTACCACTATTACTCCTACTGTAGTTGTAGTTGTTGTAATAATATTGTGAACATTTATGAGAAAGTTTCACTAAATGTGATTAATTTGATCAAATATACCTTAATATGGATTGATACACACATTGGAAATTGTATTACCACTACCACAGAAGTAAATATCTAAAACACATGTGAAACTCAAGATTGCCAGTTCCTGCTGCTGCATCCCCATATCATGATGCTACCACCACCATGCTTTAGTGTAGGGATGGTACAGTTTCCTCCAAACATGATGCCTGCCATTCACACCAAAGAGTTCAGTCTTTGTCTCATTAGACCAAAGATCTTAGTTTTACATGGTCAGAGAGTCCTTCAGGTGCCTTTTGGAAAACTCCAGACTGGCTGCCATGTACCTTTTATTAAGGAGTTGTCATGTTTTGTGGTAACTTTCTGGCCCACATGCAGAAGACAGCAAACAAGCACAAAAATAGCAGTAAAAGGTGATTCATTTACAAAGTTGATTATGAAAATGTGCACAAGATCTTGGGAGGAAATGAGGTTCAGGTTCTGTAGAGAAATTTGATAATTAGACTTGGTTCCAGAGTGATTAGGCTGAGATCGTATGGACTTGGGATTTGGAGGAGAACATGTGATTCTCTGAGTGCAGGTGAACATGGAGGGAGTGACATGGATGGTGACTCTTTGAAGAGGCATAGATCTTAACTGTGGAAGAGAGCAGGCAGGTAGCAGAAGGTTTCAGGTTTGAGCTTGATTGGGTGCAGACATGAAAACTGAATCCTGGATCATGGAAACAGGTGAGTCCAAGGCAAGATACTGAGCCAGAGAGCATGAGTTTTTCAACCAGGGAAAGAGCAAACATGAGGTAAATCCAAAAGTCAAAACTTCTTGGCAAAGAACAAGACAAGATGACATGGAACACGAGGTTTGACTATACCAACTATGTTGGACCATCAAGCGCCAAATGACTTCAGCACATTTCTTATGAACCCAGCCAGCTGATTACTGGAAATCAGAAACTGATGTGTTAGCTCGCCAGCCTGTCAGACTCTGAAAGATCCTCCTAAGGAAAGAGCACTCACACCAATACAAAAACCCAGGATCCTAACAGGAGTGGCTTGACTGGTGGGTTGCTGCAGGAATGGTTGTCCTTCTGGAAGGTTCTCCTGTCTCTACAGAGGAATGCTAGAGCTCTGACAGAGTGACCATTGGGTTTTTGGTCACCTCCCTGACCATCACCCTTCTCACTCAATCGCTCAGTTTAGATGGCTGGCCAACTCTAGGAGGAGTTCTGCTGGTTCTAAGCTTCTTCCATTAATGAATGATGGAGGCCACTGAGCTCATTGGGCTCTTCAAAGCAGCAAAAAAATTTCTATATTCTTCCTCAGATGTTTGACCTCTGACCTGCACTGTCAACTGTGGGACCTTATATGGACAGGTATATGCGTTTCCAAATCAAGTCCAATTAACTGACTTGATCACAGATGGACTCCATTTCAGTTGTAGAAACATTTCATGGATGATCAGTGGAAACAGCTCAGTTTTGAGCTTCAAAAAAGTATTAAGCCAAGCCTGTGAATACTTATGTAAATATGATTTCTTGGTTTTTCATTCTCAAAAATGTTTTTTCCACATTGTCATAATGGGCTATTTCTGTGTAGAATTTTGAAGAAAGAGATTCATTCAATACAATCTGAAATAAGGCTGGAACATAAAATGTGGAAAAAGTGAAGCGCTGTGAATACTTTCCGGATGCACTGTACATTGTTTCGATTTTTACAAACAGAAACATGCTAATATAAGATAAAACCCATGAAAGCTTTTTTCATCATTTCTCTTTAGATAAATATAAGAAGTGTTTTATCTCTTTAAGAGTGGGTCCTAAAAGCTGCTCCAACTTACACACTAATCTATAGAAGGAAAAAGATGCATCTTGAAATTAGCAATGGGACAAAGGACTGGAATCAAAGGTACTTAAAGTATATGAGGATACACATGTGTGTGTGTGTGTGTGTGTGTGTGTGTGTGTGTGTGTGTGTGTGTGTGTGTGTCTAAGCACTTGTGTGTGGTACTATAGAGACCTACTGGCCTCTTATGGGGCTGTTCAGCAGGGAAATATGAATACTACTCCTGCTGGAGAAGATTAATATTTAAGTCATAAGTGGAGGCTGTCAGCTGCCTTTTTCCTCATTGTCAGCTGCTTCAGCTCTCAGTTCTTCCTTCTCAAGCAATTTCATCCAGCCCAACTTACTCCTCTTCTTGCTCCCTTCAAGTTCTAATCCATTATTTCTCTACCCCAGTAACCTTTTCTTTCTCCACAGTATAGCTAAATTACAATCATAATCTCTCTTTATTTCTACCCTTCTTCATCGCAATAAACTCTAATTAGTCTATAAAATCTTATGGATTTATTCTTTCCATTTCTGTTATATTCTCTCGTAATTTGCTATATGCTTCTTTACAGTTGTGCCACCCTGGTTTCTTGTGTTTCAATTCAGCAAGTCATCAGTCTTCTCTGCTACATAGCTCCAGTCAAGTTGGCCATCAGTGTGACAATTAGGCCGGTAAATAAAGATAATGTGTGCCATGTGGGGTTCCTAACTGCTCCACTGCAATTAACAGAACTGATTGGTGGGCACAGCTTCAACAAGGATGGAGGGAGTGTGACAGAGAGAGTGCTGGGGTAGTGGGACCACCATTTTATCTTTGAAAGTAGGGAACCGCATTTGTCTTTAGAGATGTACCCCTTTGTGTATAACTCAGATTTTTAGCCAAACTGCATAAACAAAGGGAGGATTTTTCTGTAGCTTTAAAGCATCCCCTTTAACAGTGGGTTCTTGCTGTGTGAGTATTCGCCTTCTAAAGCTGAGAAAACAGTCTACATAACTTTCACAGTCTTTGCAAGTTCCTGAATTGACTTAGAATAGAAACTAACAGACTAGATACACCAGAGTGTTGAATGACAACTGAAAGAGTCTGAGGAACAAACGACTAAGGTGGGGTCAGGTCTGTTCCCCTCACACACTTGAAGATTTGCATATTTACAACTCTCACACTGATAGAATTTTAGTGCTAACTAGTTATGCTGACTGACTCCTACAAGCGTGCACCAACCACTGATTTCATACTACCATGCCAGAGACTAATTTGCAGCTTCGGAAGCTGAAATAGCAAGGCATAATGCTACTTTACACATTTTTGGTCAATGTTTCCAAACCAGCCAATGTAGGAGCCCCATACATTTTCCTTAGCACTGCCTGGATGTACTCCCAAGAGCAGACCTAAGGAAGACTGTAGATGTTAGCTTCTGCGGTAGTGCCAAGACAGTTTCCACAATGGATACTAATGAAAACCTCTCTCACCTGCTGTCCCCTCCCATGGGTCCAGAAATAACATCTGTTCTAGCCCCGCCCCTCTACTTCAGAAATCACTGACTTTTTATGTTTTGGCTTATTTTGTTTTGTTTAAATTATAAACTACTAATTAAAATAGGGAGTTATAAGCAGGGGTCAACTGTACTGCTGAGGCAGACCTCCTGGTCTGTTTTCTAGACAAAGCCATTTATGGCACTATTCCTGATATTAACTATGTACTCTTTCTTTGTCTTCTCTTTCCTGAGGAGAAGGAGGAGAAGAAGGAGGATAAGAAGAAGAAGAACAACAACAACTTTATTAGTCCCCCAGGGGGAAAATTACATGCCTACATGTTCATCTTTCCCTGTTTAACTATGCTTCTTTCCTGGATAAAAGCACTGATGGGTCATTTTGTTGCCATTACCTCTGTGTAATTTTCACCACAAAAGTACTCCTGGACCAGTTATTTTATCTTTTTTCTGTGTGTGTTCTGTTCTCTCAACTGCTTGTTGATCAGATCAGGTGGCTGCTTAAATTGAGCCTGGTTGTACTGGAGGGTCTTCCTTATAAAAAGGTGTGTTTCATCTCCACCGTCACCACAGACTTGTTTGGGACGGAGGATTGTTGGAAAAAGTAACAACCTGATGTGCTTTCCAAGATAGATAACTTATTCTTGCATGACATTAAATGATCTACTTAATTTAATTGCAATACTATAATTAAGATTAACTTAGGCTGTATGTAATTAGATCTGAATAAAACTATCTGATTTAATATCACTTCATATCCCTACATTTATATAATAATAAAATACAAAGTAAATGTTTTGGAACTGGTGTGGAAGGCCAGTGAAATGACAACACCAGTAGTGAGACAAAGGGAAGTGGGTATAATGGAAGAAGGACTGTGAAGTATTCCACAGTTGACATAGCAGCACTATGCAGCTGATGTACATTTGCCTTTTGCCAGCTCTTTAAGAAAGTCTGGGGGATTATCCCAAGACTTCCCACTGTGGCAGCCATTTCCCAACACCTGTCCCACAGCAGCAGTTGGACAATCACCCTGGCATGCCAACACATAGACACAGAGAGAGATCCCCTGTCTGCAAACCTGGCTGTACATCTGAACTAGAGAGGGGAGCTGACAAACTGAGAATAAAACCTCCTTCATGTTTTAATTTTTGGTAACAACAATAATAATAATTTAAAAAACCCCATGACATCCATCCTGATGGTTTTGAATAAAATGAACATAATGAATGACTTCTGTGTTTGAAGAAATGTGTCAAGGGTGGCTGATTGAGCCATACAGTGTGAAGATAAAACTTGCTGCATCATAAAATCTGAAAGACAAATTAACATGTTTAATGAGTTAACACAGTCCTGACCAGATCAATAAAAACAACCATTGTGTTTGTTCAACTGCTCTTCTAGATATACTGGTTTAAAGTTCATTGAGGAGGAGAAGTCAATTTCTTTGTATAATTAACTGTTTGGGCAAACAAGCTGTTCTTCAATAATTCTTTAATGAATTAAATGACTTAAAATCCTGAAAAACTAGAGACAAACCAGAGTGGATGGATTGGTCAGCACTGATGTGTTCCAGCCTTCAGTTTGCAGAGCCTCTACAACCTTCTTTATTTGCATTATTTAAAGTATAGGAAATGTTTTAAATGTATGTAGGGCCGGGACTTTATGTGCTAATTTTGGTTAATTAAATACATAGATTTTAATGCTTTAAAATTTTAATACAATTAAATACAGCTGGGGTTTTTTACATTAAAATGTCCTGAGTTGGAACCTTTGTATTTCTGTTATGCCCGTAAATCTGATCCACAAGTGTCATCTGCAAACAACAGCTATGGACAACAAAGCTGCTTTTTTTAATTTAAGTTAATTTTTGCTTCAAAAACAATCTGATGGGACAATGGAAATGACTATTGTTGTGTGCAAGTTGTGCAAAAAGAGTTGGCCTATCAGCGAAGCTATTCCAGCCTAAAGTAGCATCTCAATGCAAAATATGCTGCAGCAGGACAGATGTCCCAAACACTAATGTCTAGTGTCCACAGTCCACATTTTTAAAGACGTAATGACCTAAATAACAGATTAAAAACAATAAACATCATTGTTGTTGAGCTCATATGTCTGTTTATTCAATAATTTTGCAGTGAAAACAGGTTTTGAATTGAACATTTTGAATATTCTGTCTATATATGATCTTCAATAAAATCCAATTGATTTATCAGGGACCTTGCAATTAAAAGTTTTAATCAAGTCCTACCACTAGTATTGAGAGAACGCCTTTATAGTGACTATTCATTCAATGTTTTAAAACAACCAAAAGCCTAATTTCTGCTAAAAATCTGAAAAGTGCTGTGTTCTTAGTTATTCAACCTCTTTGAACCTCATACACTGAAATAAAAGAAAGAAAGCCATAAGGAGTCAGATTTAACATGTAGGGGATACGGCTGACATGTAAAAAAAAGTTCTTCGAACACCAGACCAAGAAAAACGTTTTGGCTCTGATGCAAAACTTTCCACATCACCCTGAAAAAAAAAAACATCCTCACCATAAAATATGGTGGTTGCTGCTTCAGTCTTAGGGGATTCTTTTCTTAAGCTTGGACAGAAAAACCCTGCAGAGTTGAAACAAAAATGGGTGGTGCTAAATTCAGTACAATCCAGGAAGAAAATCTGTTTGAAGCTGCAAAAGACTTGAGATTGTGGGAGAAGTTCACCTTCCAGCAGCTCAACAACCCTAAACATACAGCCAGAGCTTAAATGGGATGGTTTAAATCAGCGCTTATCCATGTGTTCGAATGCCCCCCTGAAGGTCCAGACATAAATTCAATTGAGATCCTGTGGCAAAACTTGAAAATCGATGTTCACACACACACACACACCATCTAATTTAACTGAGCTTGAACTGTTTTGTAAAGGGCTAGTGTTTCCGTGTGAGACATACCCCAAAGACGTGCAGCTGTTATTGTCGGAGGATTTATTTACTTTTCTATAGATCTGCTGTGGTATAACCTAATTTTCAGACAAGTTATAGGGAACAATATCTTATATTAACTTTACAAAACCTCACTTTCAAAAAATCCTAACTATTCATTTTTAGGGTTCGGGGCAACCATCAAAGACATTGGAGAAACAATATGAAATGAGATTTGGCCTTAACACTTGTCTTCCCTTTATATCATGGAATCACCTGGGACACCACTAACATTTAGTATCCATGTGAGTCTGTGAGACTAAAGTTAGCTGTAGGAGATTACGTTTCATCTTTTTAAAGGAAAATGAAGCAAAACATAATTAGAAATTTCCACTTTTTATAGAACAAAAGATAATATCCATTAATTGCATTAAAATACATTCTCTTGCTGCTACTCAACTTCTTTGTTATAATATGGCAGGCAGCCAGCAGAGGGTTCAAAGAAAGCACACTGGCTGACACGGACTTTCCGCCTCTTACTCATTCTTTCCTCTCAGAGCTACAGCTGAGAGACACAGTTTCTCTCTGTCTGTCAGGTCTGTTGCAGCAGATGGACCGGGACACCGGCGAAGTGGAGACAAGAGAAATCGATACAGAGTTAAATTGAAGAATCTGTGCCCATTACTTTTCCTGTTTCCCTTCTTTCTCCCTGCATGTCAGTGACACGGGTGCAGCAGCAGTGAACTGCACATCTGTAGTGTGCACATACATGTGCAATCCTAAAGGAAGGGAGAACCAGGAACACTTTTTTTTTGTTTGTTTTTTACTTTTCAATCTTTGGGCTAAATCAGTAACATTTTCTAAATATCAAGCTGTATGATTTCTTCTGGCCAAACAACAAATTCAACCCTTTTCGATTCAACCTTTCTTTGAAGCGTGAAAGGAACAAGACGCCTTTTCTAAAGTTGCAAGAGTCGATTTATTGTTGAAAACCTCCTAGACAATAACTCAATTTACCGCACTGTTATTGCCAAGGTAAAGTACATATTCACTGCAGCATTGTCTCTCCACTATGGGTCCTTGGCTTCATTACTCTGGCCTGTCCGTCGAGGCTGCTCCACCCCCAGTATGCGGGCTCATTATTCATTTCACACCAAGCAACAGAGCAGAACAATTCAGGATCTATTTCAATCTGAAATAATCACCATTGTGAAACCTAATAAATTACGCAGCTTTCAGTAGCTCAGCACCTACCTAATGATGACTGCACATTATGGTAAAGTCATTGCAGAACAGGTATATGCATGTCCTGTTCAAAGATGCTTGAAAAAGCACATACGTCAGGTGGATTTACAGGCAGAGGCGAGGCACAGCAGAATGTCTTTTATCCCCACCAGCAGCATCGCTCATGGAATGGTAATGTTTTACTGCCACAGGAGAGCTGAAAGAATTGTAACACTACCGCTACAGATTGGTTGGAAGGCACCGATCACCAACTTCTTCATCAGCATATTTAGATATTTTCTTTGCTATTGTTGCATGAAAATTTCAGGAAAAACTGTGTTATTTATCAATTTATCCACTTAGGAAAATTCACTGAGCTGGATTTTTTTTGTTTGGTCTGAACTGATTCTAAATATGGCTTCCAGCTTAACTAGGTATAGGTTGCCATTTATAGAGTTACACAGTAAAAAATGAACAACAATAATTTGGGTTATTTAGCCAGTCATATGAGAAAAAATGGGGGTTCCTTTTCTCAAAGTCATGTTTTCAGTATGTAATTCATTCATTTATAAATGTTACAGTTTCAAAAGAAATACATTTAATTAGCAAGCTAAATATTTAGCTAATATTTAGCAACCTAAATATTCAGTTTGAAGCTAACATTTAGCTCCAAACTAAAGTTATAGCTAGAAAGATAAATATTTAGCAAATTAAATATTTTGCTCCAAACTAAATATTTAATTAGCAACTAAAATATTTCTTTTAAAGCTAAATATTTAGCTCCAAATAAACTATTTAGTTAGCAAGCTAAATATTTAGCTTGAAGCTAGATATTCACCTCTAAACTAATATGCTAATTCACTTGCCAATGACCAGAAATGGACTATCAAAATAAAAGCTGCACAGTTACTGTTGCTGTAGATTGGTAAATATTTGTTAAAATAGTTCATCCTATATTTTAAGCTGAAATGTTTTACATGTCAAGAGGAAAAGAAACAATGATGAGGTGAGGTGAGCACCAAATGAACCAAATGCACCACAAGCCAACTTTAATCTTGTCTAACCATCAGTCGAGAAGCAGACATTTCCTCCTTTCTACTGCCATATTTCAAGAACATTATTTCACGCTTGTGTTGTCCAAAACTTTTATTTTTCCTCTTTAAACATTAGTGTTCTGCTACTTTTATTTTAAATAAGGAAATCATCAGCTTCTCAACAAAAGCCCATCTCAGTGTAGCTTTAAGAAATGCACAAATCTTACCTTGAACATACTTATTCATACACAGATGTTCACACAGATCTCTTCACTATTGAAATTAAGTGTTGAAAATGTTTTTTTCCACCCACTGTTGAGGTTAACCCAATGCAATGACTGCTTCTATAGTAGATTGATGCATGTTCATGTTACACAGCGGAAAAATTTGATTTTTGTATTTTTGCATGATTATGTTTGTATTTTGCATGCAGCAATTGGGTGCTCATACAGGTTTCTGCAAAGACTAATTGACACCAGATAAAAGGAGCTAAGGAAGAATGAAACTGACTTGGCGGGATGCTGAGACAGATGCGCTCCAGGACGAGGACTGAGTGAAGCCCCACACGCCAGGAGCGAAGTCCAGACGGCCGAGCGCAAATGATCAGGCGCTTGTGAGTAGCGTTCCATATCTGTCTAAGACGATCAGAGATTACCGTCAGGAAGCACGCCATAAAGCAGAGTTGTGGTGCATCAATACTGGCGTTTCACTGTTTTTCTTTTAGTTGTTTTGGGCTGGCGAGGGCGTGGCACGCCTGAGGAGTGGAACAGTTCTGGAACGTCACAAGACCAGCTGTGTGTGTGTGGGAGAAGTGCGCTGTGGACAGACCAGTGCAATCTGAGGAAACACCGCAAGTGGGGCTCAAGCAGGGGCTCCCGGGCCTTTTGTGGCCCATCACCTGGTGACTTTTAAAGACTACTGTCGGACTCTTTTTTTTTTTTTTTTTTTTTTTTTAACTGTTTTATGGAGTTTATCACTATGAGTGGATTGAAATAAATTCTTTATTTCAAATTGGTGTTCGTTCCTTGGGTATTTGAGTTGTTTCCTCCCCCTTGTGTACAAGAAGACTGAGTTTGCGACCATACTGGCCACATTTGCCCCTTTTCCACGGGCTGGACTGGACTAGAGCCGGCTCTACTCTACTAGGCCTGCTTTGCGAGCATTTCCACTACTGTTTTTTTTCCCCAGTCCGGTACCTGCTTTTCTGTTCCCTGTTCTGAAGCAGGGTCGGTCAGGGCTGAGTAGGTAATTTATGTGACATAAATATGTTTCTGTTCACTGATTGGCTGTGGGCGTGGTCAGATGCAGAAGCAAAGAGAGAGGAAAAACACACCCGCTGCCATTTTCTAAACTCGCTACAACACAGGAGTGATGGAGTCCATCCAAGCTACAAGCAACAGCCTGCTACAATGAGGTGCAGGCTGGTCTGTGCATCAGACTGCAATATTTAACAGTAGCCCGATGGCAAAGAGAAGTGAGAAGTTTTTGCTGACAAAGAGGAGAGAAATGCAAGCCTCTGAACACCGCACTGGAGTCCCATTATTCTAGCACCCCAACACAGGTGCACATGAACACCCCTGCCGTCCAGCCAGCGTTCAGGTAAGCAGTGTGTGGGTATATCTGTCTGGTTTATACTATATTTTACGGTTGGCTTCATACATTCATGGAAAACATTGAGTGTTATTTTTTTTAATGCTCAAATACACATCCACATTTTTGTACATGTCTTAAATTATCCTGCTCAGTTGCACAATCCTTCGCCTTTATTATACGTTATGTTATTCTTAATTTAGTTTTTATATATTATACCTTTGTGTGAATCGCCATGCTTCAAAACATTTTGCTGCTGTTGCACCAGAGTTTCACAACAAATTATATTTTGTTTCTTTTCTATTCCATTCTGTTCTTCTAAAATAGCTAAGTATCAGCTCTCTAATTAAACTGTTATGAGCTGTTTTTACTATCGTTGTATTATCTGTACCGGACATGTACAAGAAACTTAAAGAGGACAAGTGGGTTATATTTTTTTCCATGACTATGTCTGTGTAGGTCTAACACTTACAAGTCAAGTAATTATTTATGTTTTTAATTTACACATAACCATTCCAGTTATTATTGTGTATGTCTGTCAATGATAAAACAAAATTCATTTGTTTGTGTGCATATAATATATGTATGTTATTTTAAGTAATTCTTTGTGTGTGTATAACTAGGCCACATTAGTATTTTTGTTTTTGATCAACATGTGCTGTAACATTCATTTGATTATTCTTCCCAGGTAACAGAAGAAGGAGGGACATGGCTGACATGATGATGAACAATGAGGAGGAGAACTGTTGGCATCGTGAGCAGCACCAGAAGTCCTTGATGGATCTCCTTCAGGAGGAAGCAGCCATCAGCAGAGAGATGGCAGACCTCCACAGAGGAAAAATAAATACTGTTGTGCTCTCAAACTAAGAGATCTATTTTCTTATATTCACTCCACATAATTTTGCACATATGTTGTAGTTTCCATGGTGTCATGGTCCTAATAAAATCCTCTTCTACCAGGTTACTGCACTGAAACACAAAACATCTGAAAATGTGAGGAACTTCAGACACAGAGTGAAAATCATAATTTGATGCAAATTTTTACCAGTTGTCTTATTTTATTAGGTTTTCTCTGTATTACAAAGGACACAGTAACTTAATGTTTTAATTGATTTTACTGACACTTTCACATTATGGATTTCTACTGAAGGCATCTAAAAGTGAACACATGCCCACCAAACATTTTGGTTGTTATTAATAAGAACCCAAAATACAAGTCATGTTTATTAATTTCTACTTTATACTACATAATTCTGTCAACAGTTTAGCTGTCTTCTTGGAGAATCTTTAGTGTAAAGTGAGAAAATGTGTTCAAAACATTCAACCATTACTGGATTCTGTTTTGTTATCCTTGTTCTATGAAGATTTGGGGTTTAAGCTATGTTAAGCCCCCAATCAATTGTTAGAAAATCTGAGGTATGTGGAAAAACATGGGAGATTTGATCAAAACTATGACTACACAGATTAGAAAGAACATAGCTTTATTCATTTTTTCAGTATAACCTGAACATCAGGTGAATCATAAACATGTTTAGTAATTTCAAACAAATAGTAAACTGATTGTTATTGCACTTCGTCATAGGAATATCAGCCACATTTTCTTAAATTAACAATCAGAGCATTCGGCACACGTGTTTCCTGCTCTAGAAAGGTGAATGTCTCTCTGGACATCCTGAAGGTAAACACCCACTGGGAGTCAGTGAAGGTGGACACTGTGACATCCCACCATATAATCTGAATTGAATGAAACATCATTTAACCCAGTTGGAGGGACTCTGTCTTGTCCAATGATAAGGCTGGGTTCTGGAATCAGGACAAGCTCAACCTCCAGTCCTACTTCTCTTTGAACCCCTCTTAGTACACTTACTCCAGTTAAACAGAAACAAAACTGAAGTTATTATCTTTGGACCTAAAGAGGAACGATCTAGAGTCAGTATGCAGGTTCTGAACCTCCAGAGACACATAAAGATAGCTACAAAGTCACCCTTCTATCACCTTAAGAAAATGTCTGGGATCAAAGGACTAATGTTGCAGCAAGATCTATAGAAAATCATCCATGCATTTATCTTTAGTCACATTGATTACTGCAGCAGTGTCTTCACAGGTCTGCCTAAAAAATTAATCAGACAGCTGCAGCTGATCCAGAATGCTGCTGCTCATGTTCTCACTAAGATCAGGAAGATAGAGAACATCACCCAAGTTTTAAAGTCCTTACACTGGCTCCCTGTAGCTCAGAGAATAGACTTTAGAATACTTCTGTTTGTTTATAAATCACTGAAAGACTTCGCACCAAAAATAAATTAAAGATCTGTTGTTGTTGTATCAACCTTCCAGACCTCTCAGGTCTTTTGGTTCTAGTCTACTCTGCATCCCTAGAACCAGAACCAAACATGGAGAAGCAGCATTCAGTTTCTATGCTCCACTAATCTGGAAAAGACTTCCAGAAAAATGCAAAACAGCTGAAACACTAAGTTGCTTTAAATCAAGACTAAAAACCCAGCTGTTAAGAGCTGCCTTTGATCCATAAAAAACTACAACACTGATCTATATATTTGAATATTTGCTTGATGATTTTGATGATGGCATTTGACAAAATGAAATGTTTTTTGTCTATTTCATAATTGGTTACTGTACCTATTATGTTTTTGTTGTGTAAAGCCCTTTGAACTGCCCTGCTGCTGAAATATACTATGCAAATAAACTTGACTTGAAACTTGACTTATGCATTTTTCCAGATGAAGAAAGTTGTTTGATGTAATTTACTAGTAATTCTATTCCTAGCCACTAGGGGGCACATCATCGTAAGACAGGACACGTAAAATAGATGAAGAAGCTGAGCTGCAAGATAATGGCTGTTGTGTTTCATGTAGCTGTTAAGAAACCTACAAATAAATGTTCTTGGATTATAGTCCATAAGTGATTCGACTTCATGACACGTCATGTCAGAAGTGACGAAATTAGCTGCATTAGAAAAGGGAAAGAGTGAGGTATCAAAATGGCGAAGTTTCATGCACCAGAGCCGTTCAGCTTTACCCAGCCGTCAGCGTGGCCTGCCTGGAAGCAGTGCTTTCCTCGCTATCGGATCGCTACAAAGCTTGACCGGGAAGATTGTGATGTACAAGTAAATACACTTTTTTATGCGATGGGCAAAGAGGCTAAGCCAAAATTTAGCACCTTCATGTTCACACCAGATGATGAAGAGGACTATTATGCAGCTGTTATGCAATGGTTTGATGAACATTTTGTGCCTAAAAGAAACATCATACATAAACATGCATGCTTTCACAGTTGCTTCCAGCAACAGGGGAAGAGTGTGGAGTCTTCTGTCAGGCGTCTTTATGAACTGGCTGAATACTGTGATTTTGGAGCTACTAAAGATGAACAAATACATGACCGCATTGTCATAGACATCCTGCATAATGATGTGTCTCAAAAGCTACAACCTGAAGTGGATTTGACACTCAAAAAAGCCATCAGTATTGCTCGTCAGTCAGAGCTAATAAAACTGCAAAAATGCAGATGCCAGAACAGCTGAGTATGAAGTAAATGCAGTGAGCCGAAACCTAAAACAGTTCCAGCCGTTTAACAGGACAAAACAGTATAAAGTTAGAAGTAACCAACATTACAGTAGAGCTTCAAATGTTACATCTGACCTTAGCTGTTCAAGGTGTGGGAGGCTGCATGAGGCTGGACAGTGTCCTGCAAGAGGAAAACGTTGCTGCAGTTGTAATAAAACAGGGCATTTTGAAACTGTGTGCAAAACTAAACTTGTTGGAGCAGTCAAAAATACAATTCAATTCAATTCAATTCAATTCAGTTTATTTATGTAGAGCCAATTCACAACAAATGTCATCTTGAGGCACTTTACAAGAAAAAAAAACATCAATTCAATCATACATATAGTCCAATTGAGCCTAGTTATCAAACAGCACAGGAAGCTCAATTAATTATTCCAAATAGTTCAAAAAGTTTCTACGGAAACCCAACAGATTGCATTGAGTCACTGACTTGCAGCATTCACTCCTCCTTGTCGAGCATGTCGTGACCGCATGGCATTGTGTCGTTCACTTTACACCAATCCCTCATACTGAGCATGCATGTAGCGAAATAAAGACCTGGATGAGGGGAATGTGTGGTTTTTAGGAACCATTACTGAACATGCAGAGCAGGAGCAGGATAAAGCCCAATGGTTCACAAACTTAGAAGTGAGTGGCACAACCATACGACTCAGGATTGACACGGGAGCAGATATAACTGTTATATCTGAAAATGCATACCAAAGCCTACCTGAACGCTAAAATCTGAGAATGACAAAAGCAGTCTTCATGAGTCCTGGAGGGAAACTCACCTGCAGAAGCAAGTTCCTGACTGATTATGTGAAAAATGGTGCTAAACATTCATTCTGGATTTATGTGATGAAGGGTTCCTTTTTTCCACCAACCATCTCGGACGTGAAACAGCTGTGAAAATGGGACTCGTTCACAGAGTGGATGGAGTTGAGTTATTTGATGATATTTTTGGTGACAATGGACTGCTAAATTGCTCATCTGTAAAAATAGAGATCCAGTCTGATGTTAAACTATACAGTCCCACTCCCCAACAAATTCCATTCCTTATATTGCCACAAGTGGAAGAAGAATTAAAACAGATGCAGTCATTAGGCATCATTGAGGAAGTCAAGGACGCAATGGACTGATGTGTCCCCATGGTGCCGGTACTTAAAAAGGACATACGAGTAAGGATATGTGTGGATTTAACCAAGCTTAATGAAGCTATGAAACAGGAAAGATTTGTGTTGCCAACACTGGAGGACATTGCACCAAGTCTATCAGGAGCTGCAGTGTTTTCAACTGTGGATGCCTTGAGTGGATTTTGCAAAATATCACTCGATGATGCCAGCAGGAAACTTACAACCTTCATAACATCAGTGAGTCAGTTCTGTTTCCGGAGGCTACCCTTTAGCATCACCTCAGCTCCAGAAATATTCCAAGAAAAAATGAGCTCCCTGCTAAAGAATCATGAAGGAACTGTGGTTGTTATGGATGACATTTTAGTCTTTGGAAAAAACAAAGAGGACCATGAGTGAACTCTCAAAGCAGTCATGCAAACCATCAGAGCTTCAGGTCTGAAGTTGAATAAGACAAAGTGTCAGTTTGGGAAATCAGACATAAAATACCTTGAACACATCATAGGGAAACATGGCATTAAGGCAAATCCAGAAAAAGTAAGTGCTTTCATAGAAATGCCATGTCCCAAAAACATCACAGAGCTATGTCAAGCAATCAGTATGATCAACTATCTGGGGAAATTCCTGCCAGATCTCTCATTGGTAATGCACCCTTTTAACAGCTTGCTGAAACATGATACATCCTGGACCTGGGGAGACTCACAAGTGGAGGCTTTCCAAAAAGTCAAAGAGATGTTGACCTCAGAACCTGTAATTGCATATTATGATGCAAACAAACAAATGGTAGTCAGTGCAGATGCTAGCAGCTATGGTCTGTGGGACACTCTTTACCAGGTGCATAGAGAGGGGCTTCGACCTGTGGCCTTTTGTTCCAGAATACTGAATGAGACTGAAAAAAAGTAATCACAAATCGAAAAAGAATGCCTTTCTAGTGTGTGGGCATGTGAAAGGTTTTGAAGATACTGACAGGGTATGGAAAAGTTTCATCTCCACACAGATCACAAGCTGCTCGTCCCACTAATAAACTCTTATGATCTGGACAAAGCACCAATCAGATGTCAAAGACTCCTGATGAGATTGATGAAGTTCAACGCAAAAGCGTGCCATGTTCCAGAAAAAAACAACTCATTGTGGCTAAACTCATTGTGGTTATGTGACAACTCACGTTGTCACATAACCCTTTACCAAACACTCATGAATCAGACACAGAAGATGATGTTAGAGCAAATGTACAGGCAGTGATTAAAACTAGGCTGATAACAAAAGACAGACTGGATACCATTCGATGAGCCACCCATCAAGATCCAGATCTACAGACTGTATGTAACTATGTCAATAATGGTTGGCCTGAAAAACCATCACAGGTTCCTTAACACCCTGCAGAGTTTTCATGCTGCCAGAGCTCATCTGTCGACAACTGATGGACTACTTCTGTACGACGAAAGAATTGTTGCTCCAGGACTACTGCATTAACAGGTGTTGTCACAGATTCATGATGGTCACCAGGGCCTCACTAAATACAGACTTAGAGGCAACATGTCGGTGTGTTGGCCAGGGATTGGACAGAACATCATGGAGTTGGTTAGAATGTGTAAGTTCTGCCAAGAAAACAAATCTTCTTAAAGAAAGGAGCCTTTGATTCCAACACCTCTGCCAAATGGACCAGGGCAAAAGATTGCAGCTGACATTTATGATCACAATGGGAAACAATACTTGGTCGTGGTGGATTATTTTTCACGAGATATTGAGATTGCATATTTACCTTCCATGACTAGTCAACAAGTCATTACCTATTTGAAAAGCACCTTTGCTAGAGAGGGATCCCTGTTGAGCTGATAACTGAGAATGGAATGCAATCTACGTCTGCCGAATTCAAGCAGTTCAGTGTGTCATACAACTTTAAACATACGACATCCAGTCCATACTAGCCCCAGGCTAATGGAGCATGTGAAAGAGGTGTTAATGTGGCAAAACATATTCTGCGATAGCCAGATCCTCATTTAGTTCTTTCAAGCTACAAAGCTACTCCTCACACAGCAATAGGATTATGCCTAGCACAATTAATGATGAGAAGACAGGTCAGTACAACAGTTCCCACATTGTCAAAACATCTCTCACCAACCCAAACCTACTTTATTCATAGGCACTTTTAAAACAGCAAAACTGACCAAAGTGCTGAGCAGACATCATATAAAAACAACAAAAAACAGTCACATAAATGTAATACACAACTTGACAAATACAATGACCTCTCTCATGCTGAGTCAAAAGCAAGTGAAAAGAGTTGGGTTTTCAAAGCAATTTTAAAAATATACAGTGAAGAGGCCTGTCTAATGTGCATGGGAAGTAAATTCCAAAGCCTTGGAGGTGCCACAGAAAAAGCTCTGTCTCCTCTGAGCTTATGATGCGTCCTTGGCACATCCATGAGAAGCCAAGTCAAATAGACTATTCTGCTGTTCAAGAAGCAGAAAGCTGAGGATTCGTAGTGCTATTTCTACAACCGACCACACTGTGGTTGGCCATTGCCTGGATTGCAACAGGATCAGGGAGTGAGAGTCAAGCTGGATGGACAGAAAAATTGGGAGACTTCTGCAAGAGTTATTGCTCAGGCACCAGAGCCCCATTCTTATTTTTTACAAACTGAAAATGGACATGTCACTCGCAGAAACAGGAGACATATTCAGCAGATGCCGGAAACAACATCAAAGACTCAGTTTAGAGAGACTATTGATCCAACATCCAGTTTGGTATGCAACTCGGATGCTATAGATTCTGCTAACACACAGGTTTCTGATGTTATTACTCCACCATTGAGCCCGAAACCTACAATGTAGCGAACCTCGTCTGGGAGAGTTGTCAAACCTCCTGTCAGGTTTAAAGATTATGTTACTGCTTGATGACTTTATCTGAACTACAGTTAAAAGAAACAAACAAAAGAAAAAGTGCTGGCATTATTGAAGAGTTTGTTATATGTAAAAGTAAAGGAAAGGAAAGAAAAGAAACTGGAGAAAAGAGAATGTTAATTTATTTACCCACTGAGAAGCAAGGGTTTACAATGATCTATGCTTCTAATTTGTTGTGGGAGTTATATTAGAATGTTGCTAACTTGTAAAAGAGGGTTTAGGGACTGAAGAAGTCAAAAGGGGGAGATGTGATGTGATTTACTAATAGTTCTGCTCCTATCCACTAGGTGGCAGATCATAGTAAGACATAAAATAGATGAAGAAGCTGAGCTGCAAGATAATAGCTGTTGTTTTTCATGTAGCGATAAAGAAACCTACAAATATATGTTCTTGGATTGTAGCCCATGAGTGACTTAACTTCATGACAGGTATTTAAAATCCAGATCATCCATGGTGAAACTTAAGTTCACTTCCCAAAGAAACAGTTTAAGTTAAATCTTTAATCTTTTTAAATTCAAGTTCAAGTTTATTTGTTTAGCACATTTCAGCAGCATAGCAGTTCAAAGTTCCTCACATAACAAACATCAATCAGCTGTACAGCAATATCATCAAGTAAATATACATGAAAATCATCAAAATTATCAAGCAAATTTCAACGCATCAAAATCATGAGGATCATCTAGCAAATATAATTTGAAAATAATGTTCCACATACTACTAATCAAAGGCAGCTCTTAACAGCTGGGTTTTTAGCCTTGATTTAAAGGAACTCAGTGTGTCGGCTGTTTTGCAGTTATCTGGAAGTTTTTTTCAGATTAGTGGTGCATAAAAATTGAAAGCTGCTTCTCCATGTTTGATTCTGGTTCTGGGGATGCAGAGTAGACTAGAACCAGGAGACCTGAGTGGTCTGGAAGGTTGATACAATGACAACAGGTCTTTAATGTATTTTGGTGCTAAGCTGTTCAGTGATTTATAAACTAACAGAAGTATTTTGAAGTTTACTTTCTGAGCTAGAGGGAACCAGTGTAAGGACTTTAGAACTGGGGTGATGTGCTCTATTTTGCTGGTCTTAGTGAGAACACAAGCAGCAGCGTTGTGGATCAGCTGCAGCTTGTGTCTCCCATAATAATTAAACAGTCATAATCAATCCATATCATAGATAACAGCTCACTCGAGTCATTGAAAAAAAAAAATGCTACATATTTTGGAGTTAGTGTCAGAGATTGTTTGTGGCCTTTTACCTCAATTCCCAAATATTCAAAAGAATCAAAATTGCCCAGGGAAAGCTTTTTACAGGTTAGTGAATCATGAAATATTCTAGTAACCCCTCCACCCCTCTTATTCTTTCTATTCTCACTTAAACAAAATGTAATTAGGAGGCGGTGATTCAGTTAGTACAGATGCCTCATTGTTGTCATCCAACCATGTTTCTGTAAGAAATATAACATCAATATTATGCTCAGTAATCATATCATTAACTAAAAGTCCTTTTGCTGATAGTGATCATATATTTAGCAGAGCCAGTTTAAATGTTGTGGGGGTCAATAATTTATCAGTTTGTGGTTGCTTAAGACAGGAAATTAATCTGAGACTTGATTTTAGACCACTGCATTTCCTTGCTATTGCTCTATTAGTAATTCTGACAGGGATGCTTTTGTATCTTATCGCCAGGTGGCCAGATACTTTCTGGAGGAGGACAGGTATATAACTAATGTCTGGATCCCCATCTCAGACTTCAGAAATACGGAGTCTATGTTGTTTTGATGGGCCAGAATCCGGTTCTGATGAAGTAAAGCATACTTTGTGGGTGCTCAAGAGGGAAGTTCCTAGTAGTACCTGGGGGTCCATTTTCTCACTGAAGTTGATAAATATCAGTTCTGATAATGAATTTCCTGAGCTATTCTGTGTTCCAGTACTCTCCTGGCCCTGAGAAGACAGGTCCTCCTTTTGGCTCCCATTAGGTGTTGATGGAGTGGGGAGGGGGGCTCCCTCCCCTCTCAGCTCCTTTTCCAGCTGGAGTACATGGCTGCTTATTGGTTTGTTTTGGAACATTGTGCGCCTGCTGGGTTTGTGCTTGTCCTTCTACAATCTTTGCTGGGACAGTGATGTCATTGTTTACATTGTCCTGTGTTTGAAGAGAGCTTTCTGTTGTTAACAGCATTGAAAATAATGGCAATGAAAAGTTTTTTCCCATCTTTATTTAGGCCGACTCCATCTTGTCAGAAGAGATGATAGCGCTCCCAGAAAATCATGTGATTGTTAATGAAGTTCATCTGTTAATCTTAACCATTATGCTGTAATTCTCATCTCCACGTCCAGCTTTCAGTATTGGCCCACTTATAAACACCTTCATTTTCAGATTTCCAACTGTGCTTAGAAGATGGCTAGTCATTTTTCAGAATTTCAGATTTTTGATTGGCCAGATCATTAGCTCCAAAGTGAATGATTAGATTCTCAATGCTCAGCTGATCAGTTACATCCGACACAGTGTCATATGGGAAGCAGATTACCTTCGTTTTCTTTGTAGCACAAAGATGATCCGTTCCATTTACTGCTGAATTCCTGACAATAAGAACTTTTGGAATTAATTTTGGTTTCTAGGTCACTTTAGGAGGTGATTGTGTTGGTCTAGTCTCATACCTCTTGATGTTTGGAGGAAAGGTGTCTGTCATAGGCTCCTGCTGCAGAGCAGTGAACCTGTTTTTTCAGTGGAATTCCAGTGGAGTTTAGTGGGTTTCCAGCTGGAGACATGATGGGATGTGTTATGGCTCAATCTAACCGATTAGTCCTTGGTACCGGAGTCAAGGAAGGTGGAATCATGTCAGCTTCAGCTGCTTGTTGTTTTTTCTTTGGTGCTGGTGTTGATGAGGTGATGTTTCAGTTCAGTGCTGGCCACGCTGTATCATCTAAGTGAGGGATGTGTCCCGTTAGACGTCTAGTCAGATCCAAAGGATGAGATTTATTTATTGGCTTAGCTCCAAGACAGTTCCAGGTGGGTGAGCTGCTTGCTGAAGTGCTCGGAGGCTGTTTGTTGTTTTGAGGCATTGGTAGAGTTGTTTCATTTCCAGAACCTGCATTGATCTCAATATTTACCTCCAATCAAGAAACTCTCAGTTCTATTGATTGAAGTCTTTGTATAATACTACTAGTGTCCTTGGTGTCGACCGGAGCCATCTTGGTAAAACTATCAAATTAGTACAAGAGAGAGCAGGATAAGATGTTCCTCCTTCCAAGGCTGAAGCATTTTAAGATTACATCTGAACATTTAATTCTCAATTTTCCTCATTCTTAAGTAAGATTTCATGTTTTTGTTTTATTTTTTGTATGAACAATTGGAATATAAATATAATACTAATAGTGTAATTATTCTTTTTTATTTGATACAATATAATCATTCCTGTTTAAAGTTAGCATGTTAATATTGGGATTCTGAGAATAAATATATTTTCATAAAATATTTCACATATTCTTTTAATAAAGGTTAATGTATACTTCCTGACAATAATCACTGACCATACAAATGTTTTAGATTTGAGTCTGAAACAAGTATTTTTTTTATTTTATTAAGCAAAAATGATTTTTCATACATAAATATAATATGCCATTCCTTCCTATAGTTAACAATCCAACATTTATGAGGCTCATCACTTCTGTACATAGTGATGCTACCTCATGCAGCACATGTAAGCTTTAGTGAGACATCATCATTCACTACATAAGTGACACATAGCCACTGATCTGCTTGATTCTCATTCCTTACACCAATCTGATATGGTGATTTAATAAAATAAAACTTTTTAGCTTGATAATGTGCTTTATACTTAAATAAAAGCCAGTCAAGTATCTTGTTAAAATGAATTTTGAAACTTGCCATCAGAAGAGGGACAGGTCCCAGGCCTGCAGCTGGAGGTTGGTCCCATGATGTCATGAGAGCTAATATATTTTAATGAACTCAGACCTCAAGATTAGGCTATAATTTTCTTATTTGGGTCACAGGTTGAAAAGTAAAATAACCCCTACTGTAAAATATTATGTGTTCAACTTATAGATCCCTCTACTTTTATGACAAAGAGGGTGTGGGGTGAATTTTACAGACTTTGGCGTGGATAGTTGGGAGTAGCAGGAGGATAACACTACATAAAGAGGCCAGTGGCGATATGGGCAGTGATGAGTGTGGTCTATTTATAGGCCTTTTGGGGTCAACATTATCTGCAGTTACCCAACTATCAGTGAGGCTGTTATCTGCATTTAACTCCACAGGATGACCTAAGGTCACACACACAAAACCAGTTTCAGGATGCCATAAAAGAACACTGCAGTGGGCACTTGGTTGCCTGAGCTACTGCTGCCAATAATTTATTGTTCTCCTTCTATTGATGCACCTAGTGGTGGTTAACTTTTTCCTCTCTCCATGACATAGCTATTGGCTGAGCTTGTGCATTGACTAACTGAATGTGCTCTCTTTAATCGCATATGCTTGAAAACTCACTCAGAATTTTTTGGACTGTAGTACACTATTTTTTTTATAATCAAAGGGAATCTATCAAGTCAAATCAAGTCAAATATATTTGTTTAGCACATTTCAGCAGCAAGGTGGTTCAAAGTGCCTTACATAATAACAAACATTAATCAGCTGTACAGCAATATCATCAAGCAAATATATACATGAAAATCATCGAGCAAATATCAATGCATCAAAATCATGAGGATCATCAAGCAAATATAATTCGAAAATATTGATCAGTGTTCCACAAACTACTAATCAAAGGCAGCTCTTAACAGCTGGGTTTTTAGCCTTGATTTAAAGGAACTCAGTGTGTTGGTTGTTTTGCAGTTTTCTGGGAGTTTGTTCCAGATTTGTAGTGCATAAAAACTGAATGCTGCTTCTCCATGTCTGGTTTTGGTTCTGGGGATGCAGAGTAGACTAGAACCAGAAAACCTGAGAGGTCTGGAAGGTTGATGCAATGACAACAGATCTTTAATGTATTTTGGTGCTAAGCCATTCAGTGATTTATAAACTAATAGAAGTATTTTAAAGTCTTTTCTCTGAGCTACAGGGAGCTAGTGAAAGGACTTTAGAACTGGGGTGATGTGCTCTATTTTCCAGGTCTTAGTGAGAACACAAGCAGGAGTGTTCTGGATCAGCTGCAGCTGTCTGATTTTTTGGCAGAGCTGTTAAGACACTGTTGCAGTAATCAATGTGATTAAAGATAAATACATGGATGACTTTCTCTAGCTCTTATTGAGACATTAGTCCTTTAATCCTGAAAATGTTCTTCAGGTGATAAAAGGCTGACTTTGTTACTGTCTTTATGTGTCCTCGAAGGTTCAGGTCTGAGTCCATCACTACTCCCAGATTTCGGGCCTGATCACTAGGTTCTACCTGTAATAACTGAAGCTGCACACTGACTCTAGATCATTCCTCTTTGTTGTTCCTCTGTGTTAAAACTTTGCCTTTATTGTATAGTATTTTCATTATTTTTTTTTTATATATACATATTTTCTATCTTTGTGTGAGTCTATTAGATGTGATTGCCTTTGCTAGTGCTGTACACAAATTTCCCCACTGTTAGACAATAAAATGATTTTTCTATTCTAGTTTACCTCTGTTTTCCCCTAGATCTTCTTTAACATAGACCGCGCTCTTGGATCAGTATCTGGATCTGTTTCTTTTTTTGTGTATGTGATTGTTCTGTCTTCTCCAACCCCTCATTGGTCATGCTCATGCTGAGCCAGGTTCTGATTTTGCTGGAGGTTTCTTCCTGTTAAACGGCACTTTTCCTTTCTGCTATTGCTACATGCATCCTCAGTGTGAGGGATTGCTGTAAAGTCAACAACACAATGCAAGCTATGGAGTGATAACAAATTGATTCCATGGACTCTCCTTGGACCACAAAGTAGGAATGTAATGATAATAATCTAATAATTATTTCATCCACAATGCACAGCAGCATCAGTATCTCTCCATGTCTTGGACCAAACATGAAGTAAAATTTGACAAACTCATGTAAATTAGCCATTATACTAGCCTTTATTAGTATGCATGCACTAAAAACATACTACTGCCACCATATCATATTTGTACAATATAATTTTCATCAGCAATATGCTTCCATAAAACAGAGATGTGTTACCACTGTTTCAAACTTTCATTCTATTTATGCTTTTTGGCATAAGAACAACTTTAGAATTGTCAAAGCCTAAAAATTGATTGTACACAGCAACAGGAACAATTAAGTCTGACAAAAAGAAAAAAAGGTTTGTGTGCCTTTTTACACAGTGAATGAAAATATATGGTTTCAGCTTTACAGTAAGAAAGCAGTCCTCCATGACTACTGTTACATTTACTGAAATAGTAGAATATTGTTTCTTTTTGATCATGCATAAGAATTTCGATTTGAACAAGTTTTTTTGTTTGTGGGTTTCTTGCCTTAAAGCAATGTTATAAAGCACACAGAGAGGGACAGTGCATCTATCCAAGGCTTTTCCTTCTGGCTCTTTATTGTACCTCTCTGTTTGATAAGCACATCAGAACATCTGTTTTGATTTGCAGTATTTTTCATAATTTGCCAAGCAGCACTAAGGCAAAAACATTAAAATCAACTTTATGTTCAATGTCCTAACTTTATTTCGGTGCTGTTATGACTGGCTCAAGGTCATAACAAAAATGGGAGACCATACCATAGTTTAAGGTGCATTAAAATAAATATTTATTAAAGATAAATAATAATGATAACAAAAACTACAATGTAATGAGTGTCAATATCAGTGGTGTAATGCAAATGCATGGATGTGTTGAATGTATGCATATGGAAGTGTTGGGATGCAAAACAAAAGACAAACTCAAAAGTACATGCGAAGGGGAGATGAGGCTGAGCAGCAGAACAGAGAGTGGATCCTGAGAACGACGACCCAGAAGGGTGTAACAGCCAGCCTTAAGTACCATGCTCTGATTAGCAGATCAGACACACCTGCACAAAAGAAAAACACAAGGGAAAACACACACCTGAAGCCCAACTCATAAGGCCCAGGGCTGTAACAGGTGTGAAATTGAATTTGTAAGAAAATCATGAAGGAGAAGGATATGACCATGTGAAGCAGTGGACATGAATTGTTTTGAGTTGGGGAGGGTGTGGGATTAGTTGGTTTCTAATCTTGGAAACACTTAGGGATGCAGACTGGCTGTGGTCCACATCATTTCTTCATCTGTTACTTTATGTTCCTGTCAGGATCCTGTGTATTAGTAAAACAGGTCTTCATAACATTCATCGTCACCTCATATCTCATGCTTTTTAATAGTTTCATCCACTTTGCAGTCAAGCACCTTCTGGAGGAAACAGCACATCTTCGCAGCGATCTATGTAAAGCTCCACAAAGAGTTGATTACATTTCAACCACTGCATTTAGAAGTTTCAAATAAAACATATGCAAAACCTCCAAAATTAAAGGGTGTGCATGCATCTTGTGTCGATATTAAAATGTTGCTGTATTTCTCGTGTTCTCGTGGGGTATAAGTCTGTAAAGCACTATCAAGTCGCAGTCAGGAATACAGTCATATTCAATAAATGAGAATACACAGTACTGTGCAAAAGTTTTAGGCAGGTATGAAAAAATACTGTAAACAAAAAATGCTTTCAGAAGTATAATGATGATTGTTTATTTTTATCAATTTGTAAGAAAATTTATGTGATTTTCTTACAAATTCAAAATGCAAAGTGAGCAAACAAAAGAAAAATCTAAGTTGAAACAATATTTGGTGTTACTATCTTTTGCATTCATCAATTTCAGGACAATGACCCCAAACATACAGCCAAAGTCATTAAGAACGATCTCCAGCGTAAAGAACAAGAAATACCGGAAGTGATGGTATGGCCCCCACAGAGCCCTGATCTAAACATTATCAAGTGTGTCTGGGATTACAGCAAAAGACAGAAGGATGTGAGAAAGCCTACATTCACAGAAGATCTGTGGTTAGTTCTCCGAGATGTTTGGAACAACCTACCAGCCGAGTTCCTTCAAAAACTGTGTGCAAGTATACCTAGAAGAATTGATACTGTTTTGAAGGCAAAAGGTGGTCACACCAAAATATTGATTTAATTTAGATTTCTCTTTTGTCCATTTACTGCATTTTGTTGATTGTTGAAAATAAATGAGAAACACATTTTGAAAACATTGTGTTTACAGCTACTCCCACCTGCCTAAAACTTTTGAAAAGTACTGTATGTTCCAATGATATATGTGCCTTTTGAAAATAACAGTCTTTAAGCAGGTATTAAACATACTTTTCATGAAGCCCACATTTATGTGTTATTTTTTCTATTATTGGTCTGATGTAATATTCTAATCTTAGATGTTATGTTTTTGTTAGCTTTAAGCAGAAAATCATCATCATAACTGAAATAAAGTCTTCAACACATCTATGTTATTATGTTACACTTGGTGAATTCAATTTAGTTTCTGAAAAAAATTGAACTTTTTAAGAATATTCAAATTTATTGACTATAACTGTACATGTGTAGCAATAGAATCCTAGATCATCTCACTTTTTAAGCTGAATGGACCATTCCACCCCTACTTCACAAGTGCTCTAAAGCAAAATTAACACTGTGTAAACTTTTCTGTATCCTTAATCTTGAGATCAGTAGCCACTTCATTGCTCTTTGGTAACAACTTGTTTCAAGTTTTTTTGTCATGTTGTACTTGTTTATAAAGCACTTAGCGATTTTAAGTCAGTTTCTTGGATGAATGTTCAATTAATGACAATATTCTTCCCTTTAAAGATGAACAACTTTTGAGTTTTTGTGCATGAGTATTTAAGGTTATGTGATATTGTACTAATATTGGATAAAAACACTTATTTGGTGGGTGTGAAGAGGCTTTAACTATGTTTAAAGTGGAGGCTTTTATCACACTTATGTCAAGAAACTCAGAACTTAAATGAACTGTATCATGACACCAGGCAAAGATGGATGGTAAGAGAAGATTTATTTAAACAACTCAGGGAAAAATGTAAGGAGAGTCCCAGCTTTGTCTTTCCGCTCCTCAGCCAGACTCCTCTCCCTTGCAGAAGCTCCCTGCAGCTGTATATGGAGGGACATCTGAGGGAATCCTGAAAGTGGATTAGGGCATCAGTTAAATTGAGTTCAGGCTCTGGGAGTCCAATAGCAGCTTAGGGGATGAGAACTTGATGTTACCTCCAAAACTCCAGTTAAGTTCTTATGGAATATGGAAGAGGTCTGAGAGCATTTACAAATCCATGTAATGGGAAGTTCCAGGGTCAGGCACAGAGAGGCAGAAAACAACAGGCAGAATCGATTGGTCATTACCAAGGCAAGGGTCATACACTGAGAAGACAGACTGGCAATCTTACTTGGAGACGTGAAGCTTTATAAGGAAGTTTGAGAGGACTGGCAAGGGTTCAGGATCAAGGAGGCAACAGAGAAACTTGGTCCGACAAGGGTTAAGCTGGAATCAAAGTCAATGCGTCAAATAATGGGTCATAAACTTTCACTTTGGCAGGGAAATACTGCTGAAACACTGTAGCACAGCAAACAGATGATCTGGCGCTGGAAGGAGGTCTGAGGAGGGTATAAATTCTGACAACAATGACATAATGGGACGATTAAGCCTAGCTGTGTTGCATGACTGATCACAAACCATGACAGGGTACTCAGACAAAAAAATATATGCAGTTACATTCACACTTATCGACACCCCTGAATGAGTATAAATATATTTATACTGAGAATAAATATATTTTTATATTGCAGTAACACACTATCATCCTGGAATTTGTAGGAAAATCAAACCTGTACGTATGTTTCATCTTGCAGCCACTTTTTAAATTTTCATGGAATCATGGATCATGGAAAGATCAAAAGAAATCTTCCAAGATATCAAGAAGACATCTGTAATCAGAGTGAATAAAGACCCCCACATACTTGGGCGTCCTTCAATCCGTGGAGGTCTGCAGGTACTCGAAGTGGACTCAATGGGGACTCAAACTGGATGTCCGTACATCGAACTGTTTTGTTTGTAACATCGAGCTTATAAAGTTGAGAGGTAGCACAACCAGTCACAAGGATGGACAATGTAACTACCACTCTCTGTGCCACACTGACAGGTGCCCAACTTGCCCATCTAGCTAGCTAGCATCCATTCGGATAGTGGGAAATCACGTTCGCTTATGAAATCTCAGCCATCCGTTGACAATGCGGGTGGAGTCCACGCAGCTCACAGAATACATGCAGCATGCCGGGGTATGTGGAAGCCTTAAGTCCTGGTGCTGTTTCATCTTTTTCTTTGGTGGTGGCACTGAGATGAAATGAGATGACAAAACATTTTGGGAAATGTAGCTAACATTTAGACAAAGTTAGCAGGACTAAGATGACTAAACCAGAAAGATTTGGTTTCTATGAAAGTAAACTAACAACAAGATGCTATAAACAAGCCGTATTCATGGCAACATTCCTAACAGACCATTTTAATTCATTTAAAAGAGTTTCTGGCGGCTGCTGATGTCTCCTGCTTCCCAAAATCAGAGCCGTTCAGGAGGGGTGTGGGGCATGCACAGTGACATAATGCTGCGTTGCACTTAAGAAAAAAAAATCTCTGTTTAGTTTTCTTTTATGTTGGCTCATCAATTGCTCCTGTGTGCCTCTTATTTTACAGATATTCATGCTTGTAACTTGTGCTGCTACCATCCTGCAACTTTCATATGTTTCCCTTCTGCAACACACCTGAATCAAATAAATGGTTCATTACCTGGTCTCTGCAGAGCTGACTAACTGCTGATGAAGGAATTCAGCTGTTTGATTCAGCTGTGTTGGAGCAGGAATGCATCTAAAAGTTGCAGGATAGTAGCTCTTGAGGACTGGACTTCGGCACCCCTTGTTGTAGAGCATACAAGCCACACCTTTATTTTCTTTTCTCTTTTCCAGCTCAAGACCAAGGTCTCAGATTTGGTCGCGCTCATTTTCATCCTGTTCATTTCACTCCCTTACACCCTCCAGGACATGCTGAGGGTGGGAAACTTGGCCAGTGTTCCACAGCCAGAACAAAAACCAGACTGTTCTTCCTGAATCTGAGATCCAACTGTCCAGTGGATCCTCCCATCCAGAACCCCTGAAGATACCTCACATATATATATATATATATATATATATATATATATATATATATATATATATATATATATATATATATATATATATATATATATATATTTTTTTTTTTTTTTTTCCATTCACAAAATTAAAGGGAACACTAAAATAACACATACTAGATCTCAATTAATTAAATAGTCTCATTGAAAAAACTTTATTATTAACACAGTGGAATTGATTGAGAGTAACACAAAAATTATCAATGAAAATCAAAATTATTACACCAGGGAGATCTGGATTTGGATTCATGTGCAATATGAAAGTGGAAAATAACATTGATTTAATGTCAGTGAATATTCCTCAAGACAAGTCTAAATGAGGCTCAGTAGCGTGTGTGGCCTCCACTTGCCTGCCTGTATAACCTCCCCACAACGCCTGGGCATGCTCCTGATGAGACGGCAGATGTTCTCCTGAGGGATCTCTTCCCAGACCTGGATTAGAGCATCAGTTAGCTCCTGAACAGTCTGTGGTGCGACATGGCGTTGGTGGATTGACCGAAACATGATGTTCCAGATGTGCTCAATTTGATTCAGGTCTGGGGAATGGGCAGGCCAGTCCATAACATCAGTGCCCTCATCATGCAGGAACTGCTGACACACTTCAGCCACATGAGGCCTAGCATTATCATGCATAAGAAGGAACCCAAGGCCCACTGCACCAGCATATGGTCTCACAATGGGTCTGAGGATCTCATCCCGGTACCTTATGGCAGTCAGGGCACCTCTGGCTAGCACACGAAGGGCTGTGCGGCCATCCAAAGAAATGCCTCCCCACGCCATGGCTGACCCACCACCAAACCAGTCATGCTGGAGGATGTTGCAGGCAGCATAACGTTCTCTACGGTGTCTCCAGACTCTGTCATGTCTGTCACATGTGCTTAGTGAGAACCTGGTTTCGTCCGTGAAGAGCACAAGGCACCAATGGCGAATCTGCCAATTTTAGTGTTCCCTAACAAACGGCAGTCGTCCTGTATGGTGTAGGGCTGTAAGCACAGGCCCTATATGTGGACATTGGGTCCTCATACCACCCTCATGGAGTCTGTTTCTGATGGTTTGAATAGAAACATGCACATTAGTGGCCTGCTGGAGGTAATTTTGTAGGGCCCTGGCAGTGGACCTCCTGTTCCTCCTTGCACAAAGGACAAGGTAGCGGTCCTGCTGCTGGGTTGTAGCCCTCTTATGGCCCCCTCCATGTCTCCTGGTGTACTGGCCTTTCTCCTGGTACCTAGTTCATGCTCTGGACTCTGTGCTGAGAGACACAGCAAATCTTCTTGCCCCCACTCACATTGATATTCCATCTTGGATTAGCTGCACTACGTGAGCAACTTCACTGGGCTGTAAAAAACAAAAAATGCCTTATGATACCTCTATGCGTGACAGCACTGACAAAATGAAAAAGTGACTAAAAGTTCAACCAGAAAGGTCAAGAACAGAAAAATTATTTATGGTCACCATCTGCAGAATCACTCTTTTATAGGGGTTGTCTTGCTAATTGCCTCTCTTTTCCACCTGTTGTATGTTCCATTTTCACAGCAGCAGGTGAAATTGATTCACAATAAGTGTTACTACCTAACTGGTGATATTGATTCTACAAAGGTGTGACGGATTTGGACTTACATTGTTTTATTTAGGTGTTCCCTTTCTTTTTTTGAGCAGTATATTATATATACACACCCTGCCCACAGCTGGGAGACACAAGGTTGCCCTTAGAGGATATGATCTGGACACATTCTCTAGGGTTAAAGGTAGCTTATTCAAGTATTTGTCACTTCAGACATAAAATGATAGTCTTGCTGGGTTTAATGTTGCATGAGCAAACAGTAAATTCTGCTTTTGTAGAATTAACAGGCAACAGGCTGAGGAGAAAATACAGAGCTGGTAAAGTGTGACAGAGGTTGTGCATCTTCAGAAATACCCACATTCAACAGACAACAAACACATTGACTGAAAGGAGAAGGATGACTGGTTTAAACATTCATTATTCCCTCTGTAGTTAGCACCCTGCCTGCAGTAATGACAGCAATTCAATTTCACACTAAAAACCTGCAGAGAAAGTCTATGACAAAGCTACTTCAGATTAAAATTTCCCTGTTGACAGCTGAGTACTGTATTTTATCACAGTGTTGGGCCCAGCCTACAGTAAATTGAAACCTTGACTTCATCAGACGTGACTGAAGAAATATTATGGGAAGTAAGGGGAACTGAGACAGACGGTGCTGAAGTCCTTTGAGATGCTGCAGTCTGGAGGAGGGGCTGGAATACTGGAATACAGTTTAACTGCAAAATGAGGTGTGATGATAGAGAGAATGTGACAATTAAGAAAAGCAAAGTTAACCTATTTGCTTGTAGATGATCATTTTTGGGGGGTATTTTGATGCTTTTGATGTCATGATGGTAATTTTAAATGCAGAAAATAAGATCTTTACACTGGACCACTGAAACCTGAAGAAGCACACATCTTCAACTCTAACCCTGTTCTGCTACCACTGATCGAGGTGTCTGTCTATTCTACCCAGGTGGACATTCGTTAGAACATTACTGAATTGTTCTAATTTCTAATAAAGTCTCACATACAAACACCAGGAGTCTAAAACTGCAATGGGTGTTAATGACGTTGGCTAAAGATGATAAAGAATGAAGTAATGTCTTTGAATATAACTATACAACCAAATATGTGTTTTTTGCAGATTTTGATTTAATGGAATAATTATGTGAAAATAGATAATCATAATAATACAAATAATAAATAATAATATAATAATACAGTTTTATTTATAATGCACTTTACATGTAAATCTCAAAGTGCTACAGAATAGCAATAAAAGCATTAACCAGTGTAAAAACAATAAAAACTCATTTAAAATAGTAATCATAAGAGCTTAAGAACAAGAATGTTTTCAGTTCTTTTCTGAAAGACTCCATGGTCTGCGGTGCCCTCAGCTGGTCTGGAAGCTCATTCCACAAACAAGGAGCAACTGAGAAAAATGCCCTGTCACCCATCGATGTTAACTTTGTGCAAGGAGTATGAAGACAAAAAGAGCCAGTGGAGCGAAAATAGTATCCTATGTTGTGGACTCCCATGAATACACTGATGGATGAGAAGACAGTTCTTGTCTTGAATCTGAGCAGAAATGGGGAGCCACTGAAGAGAATACAATATTAGGGTGATGTGGTTGTATTTTCTTGTTTCCGTAAGCAGTCTAGCGACACTATTTTGAATACTCTGCAGCTTTGTAGATTTTTATTTGAAATTCCAAACAGCAGGGAGTTGCAATGGTCCAGCCCTGAAGTGATAAATGCATGGATACGTTTTTCAGCATTTGATGGGGTAAGGGATGGATGAAAAGCCGCAACGTTTTTCAGATGAAAGAACAAAATTTTTCATAGATGTTTTATGGATATCAAAAGAGAGATGAGAATCAAACCGTACACCAAGACTGGTGACAGAAGAGTAGAGTTTAATGTCCTGACCAGAAAATATAAATGAGGTTTGCATAGATGACTGCAACTGATGTTCAGTACCCACCAGAATAGGTTCTGTTTTGAGCTGTTAAGTTTGAGGAAATTCCATGTCATCCATGTCTTTATCTCTTCCAAGCAGAGAGTGAGTGTGGAGAGTGATGATGGAGATTAAGTGGATGATGAGACAAAAGATGGATGTAGATATATTTTAAAATAAAGTTGTGTGTCATCTGCATAGCAATGAAATAATATAGCAAAGCATGAGATGATTTTGCCAAGGGGAAGCATGTAGAGGATGAAAGAGTGGGGCCCACTTGAGGAACACCACAAGTAAATGTATGATTTCTGGAGTTTGCTTTCCCTAAAGAGATGCAGTCAGTCTTGTCAGTCCGATCAGAGTGAAGCCACTGGAATATAGTGTCTTGCACCTGGATCTGGCGGAGTCTGTTTAGGAGAATGTCATGATCTATAGTGTCAAATGCTGTGTTAAATCAAGCCTAAGGCACACTTGTGTAACAATCATGTTGTCTGGTTGGCATATCAACATCTTGATATGCCACACCTGCGGGGTGGGATGGATTATCTATGCAAAGGAGGAGTGCTCACAATAAAAGATTTGGACAGATCTGTGAACAATATTTGAGAGAAATGGTTATTTTTTTTGTATATAGAAAATGTTTTAGATCTTTGAGTTCAGCTCATGAAAAATGGGAGCAAAATCAAAAGTGTTGCGTTTATATTTTTGTTCAGTGTACATGATATATATATATATATATATATATATATATATATATATATATATATATATATATATATATATATATATATATATATATATAGACACAGGCATTTTTCTGTCTGGAACTGCTTCACTTTTTGCTAATATTCATTTTTCATGGCCTCTTTTCCTCCTGGAGGTACTGCTGCTGCTATGGATGTTTTCTGAGGTTTTCTGATAAAAGCATTGTGCAAAATCCAAAGCCACATTCAGTGAACTGAACTTACCTAGAGCCAGAAAAATGACCTAAGGCCATGTTTGGAGAAGACGAGAGCAGGAAATACTTACTTTTCACATGATAAGTAACTGATCCTTAACAAGTAAAAAAGGCCTCTATGAACCCTGTCACATTTTAGACACTCAGTACCACTCCTTCTTCACTTAGATAGGAAGCACAAAGAAAGGTAAGCTCTGTGTGATGCTAGCAAAGCTAGCTAGCTAATGTTGACACTCTGCCTCAGTACCAAAATTCTTTACCTGACCCTCACAAAAAGAGATTTAGTCAATATTAGCTTGACATGTTATGTTAGCTACCTTTGTACACTATATACTGTATGTATTAGGGCACTAGTTTTCTTTTCTTGTCAGTTGTTTGCCACCTTGCTTGGTGCACAAGCTAACATCACAAAGACAAATGCGGTGTTTCACATTTTATTGTGTCATGTAGAGTGGGGCGTCAGTCTTGGTCTTGACTCAGTCTCACCCTTCCTCGGTTTTGGTCTCAGTCCTAAAAAGTCATGGTCTTGTCTTGGTCTCAATACACTCTGGCCTTAGTCTTGACTCGGTCTTGGGTTAGGTGGTTTTGACTACAATACTAACAAAATGTCTACATTTGCTGTTGTTGAGTTTGGTGTTTCCTCAGTCCAAAAAAGTCTGTTACTGCGTGAAATTTCGCTGGCAGAGGCTGGCAGCTGATTGCGATTTCCAAACAACTCCAAAACCTGTAAAACCATAGGAACGTCTCATCTTTAATGACAATACAGATGACAGCCTGTCACAAGATCCAAAGGCTTCCTCTAATCTAAGTGGACTTAAGGTGGACTGACAAATCACAGCTGATAGGGCGCACTCATACTGCCAGCAAGCTAAACTAACTCCACACAGTGACGTTCTACTTAATTTCATCTGGCAAAAGTGTAGATGTTTTCACTAAAACAGCAGATAATAAACATTCCTTTAAGTTTTTTCTGTCTTTTTTGCTTCTAATAAAGCCATCATTAGAGGAATCTTATTTCAGAACTATTTTGAGATTGTTTCTTTCTTTCCCATGTTTGTTTCAGGGATCAAATCAAATTCCTAAATGCAAACAGGAAGGTTAAAAAAATGCCCCTCATGATGACACAAAAAGAGAATCACTCACATACAACTGCATCCATGTACACTATCCTGGTAATGGCATCAGTGGTAGTTTAACTCTGACACCAGCATAAATGAATATGAAGGGATGAAATAGGATTAGCTTCTTTACTATTGATTAGCCAGGCGTGTAATAATTAAAGCGGACTCAGCCGCAGGGCTGCTGCAGAATTTGCTTGTGTGTGTGATGAATGCCAAGGTCCCCAAACTCAAGACTGTTCCACTCAGCACAATCGTGCTCACCTCTCCTGCTGCCAGTTGCTCTGTAAAGAGGAACCACCACATGGCCATGCAAGACAGGGTTTACTCCATGTGTGCAGCTTGAAGAGTGTGTTTCACAGGCCTGGGTGTGGATGTGTTTTGTTTTTTTTTTTCTTGAATGTTGAGTCTCCTTACAACCTTGCCTATGTGCATATTCAAACACTGTGCATGCATGTTGTCTGTGCACCTCCCAGCAGTTAGGCCACTATCTCCCTGCAGCATAATCTCTTGATTTGTAGGATTGACCCCTCTTAATTCAGTGGAAGAGAATTGCTGTGACAGCAACACTGAATGGATTTTCAATGCACTACACCTGCTCTAATAAGTTTAAGGACAACATCCTACTTTACTTCACACACACACACACACACACACACACACACACACACACACAAACACACACACAGAGGCAGAGTGAGAGGATAGGGACAGATCACATGTGCAGATATCTTACAAACTGAATGAAGTCATTAGCCTGAATCAACTGATTGAATTCTTCCACTCTAGCCTGTCGCCATGCCCATTCTCTGTAAATGTGTCTCTTTAGTCTGGTGCTTCTGATCAATGTCCCATCTATGAGCTCTGTCTCGGTGGGCTCATCCCAGGACATCTTCATTAGAAGTCTGTTGCCTGATCTTGTTCGCGGTTCGCCGACATTAAAGCCTGTTAAACCTGTAATCCATCAGTCTGATTCCTGCCTGCCAAAAAGCTTACATCAGACATTTGGCAAGTTGGCTAGCCCTCTCAAGTATAAAGATAAAACCTGTAATCTTGTGTTGGACATATTTTCTCCCAGGATATTGTTGTCAGAGCCTCTGGAAGCAGCCAGGAGGCGCTCTTGTACCTGAGTGAGTGACCATCTGAGTGTTTCTACAGAGGTTAGGAAGCTCAGATATATTCCTGACTCTACAATGCACATCAGGAAAAGGGGAAAAGAGGAAAATAGAAAGAGGGGGTGGTGGGGTTGGCAGTTCCCCCTCCCCCCCAAAAAAAACAACACAAGGATTTTATGTATGATAAATGTCCTGAACACAGATTTTACAGTAACAGCTCATAAAATTAGAATATTGTGAAAAAGTTCAATATTTTCTGTCACTCATTTCAGGATGTGAAACTCATAAAGAATCAGACCTAGTTGTTCATTGCTCTCTGCTCGTGTCCTGCTTGGTTGATGAGCCAAGCCGCACAGTGATGGATGAATACAGGATAGACTGAATAATGTCAGTATAGAAGATGACAAGCAGCACCTTTGGCAGGTTGTACTTCTTGAGCTGCCGCAGGAAGTACACGCTCTGCTGGGCCTTCTGCCGAACAGCGTCTATTTATGAGGACCATCTCAGGTCCTGAGATAGAGAGGTTTCAAGGAACCAAAAGTGATCCACAGTACACACAGTGTTCTTGAGGACAAGATGCTCCCCAGTATCACCTGCTGCTGCCTGTCAGTCAGTAAGCTGATCAACTAATGCGTTTCCATGGGCATGTGTCGGTTCGGTATGCTATTTTATGGACCATCATATTCAGGAGAGCATTTCCAACACCAGCTGGACAGCAGGTGGGGTTGAACTCAAACGCCTAATGTGGCGTCATACTAGTGCGATGACAAATGCGACACACTGGTGTGTCTTGTTTTTCTGTCCCCCATTCAATGGACTGTGTTGTGTGATGGCAGTAGCTCCACCCTAACCGTACTGTACCATTGTTCTATTGACCTACAAGTGAAAGGAGCCCAGGAAAGGTGCAGTTCGGGTCAGTTGTATGGGCTACTTTAACACTGGAACAATGAAACAGATGAAACGGCGTGGAGTGCCGAACAATACCGACCCGTGCCGTACCGCTGAGTGGAAACGAAGTATATGTGGTTCACCCAGCACCCTGGGTAGATGGTGTTGAAGGCCGAGTTGTTGGTGTGATTATTCAGAAATGAAAGAATCAAAAGAACTGAAACTGGACACCACTATTAATGTGTCAGAGAAGATTTTGGAGACAGTGTAGTCATATGAGATCAAAATTTAGCTCTTTCGCATCAATTCGACTTGAGGTGTTTGTAAAGATGAAAAATGCTGAGTCAGCCCTGAAAAACTAAATCCCCACAGCCATCCACAGAAGTATACTTCAGGATTGTTTTTCCCCTGCTGGGATAGGACAACTTCACTATATTGCTGGACACATGGGCAGTAAAATCTTGGATGACAGTGTTCAAGGGAATTTAAATGTACAAAAAATGAAGCATAAGTCAGTCTTCAGACCTCTAAAAAAATTTGCTTGGGGAAAGTATCTATTGGGCACAAGAACTGTTTTATTCCATTTCAAAAACAATTTAACCATAAATTCTTGATTCATGTCTTGCTTTAACTACTGATTTCAGTCAATGACAGGAATATGCATTTTCACTTGTATTGAATGTGTTTTTTTCTGGATGTTGGGTTCATATTTTTTCTCTTCACATTAGAATGTAGCCACCATAAAAATCAAAGACAGTTGATTTCTTTGTCAATGTGCAATCCTAGAGATTCTTCAAGGGATCAATAATAATTTTCCCCACTGTATACTAAATACTGTGTAAAAATCAACATTTAGCTTCAAATGAGTTTTTTTTTTAATTTCCTAAAGCTTTAAACAAAGTTTGTTCGAGGCTGTTTACAAGTCATTGCTTGAAGCAATATGACTATTTCAAAAAAACATTTATTTGAAATATGCTATTTACACTTATCAAAGGAAGATATGCTATCACTCAGATACAGCCAGAAGAAATGTTTAAAATTTCTGCTTTAATTCCAGTTCATCTGCTGTTCTTCCTATAGCTCCAACGGGTTGAGCCAATGGCCTCCATTTACTATTCTGTTCCTGTTCTCTGTCACCAAGATCAATGTTAAAACAATAATATGCAGCTGCAGTTAACAGTCAACTGTGTAAAGCAGTGATACAAATAGCTCACACAAATACATACTGCACCCTCTGTTTTTCTCTGAGTAATAGCTTTTTAATTACTACAACAGGGAGAAATCGTTTGCAATTTTCACGGGAGCAACTAATACCTCATACTTGGGGTGACAGACTGAGAAGAAGAATCTATGAAAGCTGAGTGGGTCCTCTAGTGTTCAACGTAGAAAACTGCGAGCATGTGAGAATTTTCATCACCAGCACAGCACATCAGCATGAAAGATGCCCGGCCATCAGATCCAATCAAGTCTGGAACTTGTCATTGAGTAAAAATGACTTTTTTTCCCTCCCTCTTCTACTTACCCGCTAAAAATATAGTATCTCACTTTAATACTGTCAATATTATCACATGCCTCTTCTCCTCCAACAGCCGCCCAATAAAGCAGATGGATGCCTGGGACGGATTCAGATTGTGATATCTGTCAGGACCAAACAGGATTATTTGTGGAGCATTACATCACTCAACTGTAAGCAATCCTTCATTTTACAAGGCACATTATCCACACCATGTAATGCACATGAGTGCCTGCTGCTCATAAAGACATACTGTAAAGATTTCCCCAGCCTTCTCCTCAGCTCCTCCTTAAAGAGAGAGAGCAATAACCTGAGTGGACTTCCAACTGTTACAATAAAACTGCAACAGTAAGTAAGTGTTTGATTCAGTGTGATGACTGATTCCTACAATGTGTGTGTGTGTGTGTGTGTGTGTGTGTGTGTGTGTGTGTGTGTGTTGAAGGCAGCTAGCATGTAGGTATATTCCAACAAGGCCTCTACATAACAGTACTCTGTTACAAGTAATAGTGAGGAAAAAGGTACATCTGCTGGATAAGATAATTTGACTGCACTACAGTCAGTCTGGTGCATTAATATTGTATCCATTGATATTGTAAAAATACACACATTTAGCAGTGTGGTCACATTCTTTAACTAAGACCAAATTCTTTATCTTAATGCACTGGATTGTTACAAGTTTGTTGAAGGTCAAATGACAGAAAAAAACTTTAAAAATGTGTATTTTGCATATTTTGCATTCATACAATGTCTTAATCAAAATTCTGATTAAAATTATTCTCAACTGTAATGAAAAAATATTAAAAACTATGACTTTCCACCTGCTAAACAGAGAGACAATGCAGAGCTGAAAGTCAAAATTCTTGTTGCTAAAGCAGACGGCTGTTTCTATGTGACTTCACTGTGGACTAACTATCCGGCTGCTACCATGTCTTTCTCTGACAATGAATCGGACTTTGCTATGAAACCAAATGTAAAAGTCGTCCAGCCGTACCAGTTTGAACCTGTCATAAAGAGTGGAGAAACTGCTGTGCAGACAGAACGCTCTGAAGAAGAAAATGACAAAGAAAGCAACCCTGACTGGAATGCTGAGAGGAGAGAAAATGCAACATGACAGGTAGCTACACTGACACCCATCTCAGTTTATCTGCGTTTCGATTGCAATATCTTCATTATTTTACATAAAAATTACACCGACATTGAGCGTGTCATTTATGCAGCAGTTCAGTGACCTGTGACCTGTAAATCTCTTATGTTGGTGGCGGAGCAGTTGGAAGAGTGAGGCAGCAGGTGGCTGTGCGCTCATATCGAGACGCATCGACCCTGTTTAGTAATGTTGGCTGTTTGAAAGGAGTTCTGTGCAGACATGAACCGCTGTCTGATTAATGGCTGTCCTATTTCATGTTCAATATAAATCACATTAAAACATATTGCTGTATTATTATCCCTCTCCATTCATTTCTTATGGAACTAGTGTGATGAGGTGACAACCATTTCCTCCAGCCAAGCAATCGGAGACATTCATAAATGTGAAATTTCGAGCTTGTACACTAAGAAGCGCACACATGGGCTCGGAACAGGATCTAGGAAAGTTGAAAAATACGTAACTTTTGTCGCTGTCAGCACGTCCCATGTGTTGGGTTTCACCACGGCTGCACTGATCTCCGCCTGGCCTTCCCCCGCGTGTTGAGCCCATGACACGTGGGGACGGGATCGCGTTAGCAGTTGCACCCAGAAGCTTTAGAACAGGTTAAGTTGTCATCTGGTTACTCACCAGTTTGACTGTTCATCCTTTTGGCTCATGATGTTGCTTAAAAAGTCCTGTTATCTTGTTGCAGAAGGTCCTGCCCACTATGGCTGCAGTGGTTTTGCACCACGGGAGCAACTATCTCATCCTCGGGGGTGGAATGGCATACGGGGTTACCAGGGAAATCCCCAGTGGGCCGGTGGCTTAGTGGGCCAGTGTTTCAGCCCGTGAACCACCGGCCCACGGGCTGAACCACTGGTCCACCGCCCTGCGCAGACCCAGAGCAAGCGCGACAGCAAGTACACAATAGGCGACAGGTTCTGGGATGCTGATGCTTTGCTGGGCCATTGTAGCCCAACAATGCCATATCAAATGGCTTCTCTACCTCTCCTCCGCTCCAGTCAGGCAGATCAGCTCTTCAGATGCACGCAGCAGAGCTGATCTGTAACACATGAACAAGCGCTGCAGGGCCGGCCAGCTGAGCTGACAATGAAGAGCAGAGATCAGAAAAACTCGTCCCAATAAGCCCGGGCTACTAAAACAAACAGAGGCACTTATTAAAAACTAAACATTCACAAAGTAAGAAATGCCCTGTCCCTGGTAATGCCACAGAAATTAAATCCCCATTCGTCTCTAGCATCCAGCAGAGAGAGGTGCAGTGTAGCGGCTCTAGTTTGCCACCTCAGTGTTTTTTTTAATTGGTTGGATATAATATTTTAACCTTAACTATCATGTTTTCTTTACTGTAAGCAGAAAATCATCACATTACCGGAAAAAAAAATGTTTGACAACATCAGTCTGAGTGTGATTAATCTATATAATGTATTTCACTTAGGTTTTTTTTCTCTTCAATATAATATATTTCTTTTCAACAATATTCTAATTTATTGAATTTGACTATTTGGTTTTAGTACATGACTTTTTGAGTAAAGATTATTGTTATTCTAACCTTAGTGCTTTGCCTTTGTTCTTGTAAATGCTCTTCAGGCAGCTCTTCTCCTTTCTCCATATCAAAATCTAAGCTTTGGTCCCTCTGGCTTTCTGTTGGCTCAACTGGGTCATCCTTAGCCATAGTCTATGTAAGAAATTAGTATTGTTAATGTGTAAAGGGCTATGTAAAAAACATTCCATAACAAAAATATTTTCAAGTTAGAAACATAATATATACTAACCTTGCTTAAGGTGCTGCAGGCAGTGTCATCTGACCTTTCATGTCTGGTGGAGATACCAGACCCAGAACTATGGGAAGGCCCACCAAACAGGTCAGAGATTTTTACATTCGTTGATGCACTCTCATGCAGGGCTTTCTTTTTTCTCTCTCTCATCTTTTCAGCGCCACCTCAACCCTTTGTACTTTGCTTCCACTGCTCTATCAGAAAACTGCAAAACAGCCAAAACACTAAATTCCTTTAAATCAAGGCTGAAAACCCACCTGTTTAGAGCTGCCATTGATTAGTAGTCTGGACCATAAACCTGCAAACAAATCCAGGTAAGATAAGCTTGGTTTTCCAAAGTATGAAAGTTTGAGTGTAAATCAGTTAAATAAAATAAGTGAATCATTGATTTATATTTTTGCTGATGATTTTGATGATTTTTCATGTGTATTTGCTAGATAATTTTGATTATTTTGCTCAATGTTTTTGATGTTTTGATGATTTTTCTGTATACTTGATTGATGTTTTTATGATGTAAAGCATTTTGAACTGCCTTGCTGCTGAAATATGCTATACAAATAAACTTGACTTGACTAATGCAAGTTATTTAATGTTGCTTATGGTGACAGTTATTGACAGGTAATGTTCGCGGAGGAATGAGATGATAAACTACAATCGCTGCACTGCGCCTCTCTCTGCTGGATGCCAAAGATAAAGAGATTTAATTTATGTGGTACTAATAGGGACAAGGCATTTCTTATTTTGTAAATGTTTAGTTTTTAATAAGCACCACTGTTTGTTTTAGTAGCCCGGGTTTATTGGGACAAGTTTTTCTGATCTCTGCTCTTCATTGTCAGCTCATCTGGCCGGCCCTGCAGCGCTTGTTCATGTGTTACAGATCAACTCTGTGGCCACGCGCAGCACAATGGCCCAGCAAAGCATCAGCACCCCAGAAACTGTTGCCTCTTACGTAATTGGTGTCGTGCTTGCGCTGCATCTGTGCAGGGTGGTTGGCTGGTGGTGCAGCCCGTGGGCCGGTGGTTCACAGGCTGAACCACTGGCCCACTAAGCCAATAGCCCACCAGGGATTTCTACAGTAGCCCTGTATGCCAGTCCAGCCCTGGACCTGACCCTTTTTGTCCTGAATTTATCCGCAAATATTGCTTTCCACAGAGATGTCTGTGCACATTTTATACAGAAAGCTGTAGTAAAAGGAATGAATATAGTGCTTTTCTAGTCATACTGAACTTTCAAAGTGCTTTACAATAGAGACACATTCACCTAATTGCACTCACTAATGGGCACATGTTCATACACCAACGCAAAGAATGGTACACAACTTGATGTTAAGTGCCTTGACCAGAAGCACATCAACATATGATGGAGAAGCTGGAATGAAACCCACAACCTTCCGATCAGAAGATGACTACTCTAGCCACTTGGCCATACTTGCCCCACAGATATGTTAACACCACCATGATTCCTTTGCTGGCAGATGTCAAGGTTAAAGAAAGCTTAAAAACGTTATCCTTTTCAGCCATTTTGTGTAAACATTCTCTATTGTAAATGAGATACAGTAATGAGACCTCCGAAATAATAAAACTATAAAAATAAAAATAAAAACAGTGACTCGTTGAAGTTTTAACAGCTGCTTTTTCTTTCTGCAGAATCTAGCTGTGCTACAGTGCTACTGTTAGCATACTACTACTGCTGATTTAATTTGAACTGTTCTATTTTCATTTCTGTCCTCTGTAACAAGATTTTTAATGCTTATGACAAGTTAAATGTCCTCGCTGTTGACTTTTTGAAGTGTAACGTTTCTGATTGAAGTTGCTATATCCTTCAGCCACCACAAGAGGAGCAACAGCCCCGATTATTCCCAACTTTCCATTTTAATGATGTCGTATGGATCAGTGTGGAACTTTTCTCTCTGACTTTCTAAGCTAAGTTAGTGTGTACCTGCATGTGCTAGTATTTGACCTTTCTTGTTCCTCCTTCACCCCCAAGCTCTACATCTGTGTCTCCTCCATTGTTAGGTCAGTGTTTGGGTGGAATTCGACATTTCTCCATACGGCACAAAAAGTTCTCTCATTAATTCTACAGAGAAAGACTCGATTACTGAGCTCAGGACCTCTTACTGCTGAGAACAGCCTTTCCCCTCAGCACTCATTGATTTCTCAAACCCTTTCAGCCCTTACTCCCCCTCTGTCCAGGCCAGCTCAGCACACACACACAGACCTACACACACACACTGTTTCACATTGAATCATCTGAATATCATAATACGGTCTATGATGTATGCTAACTAGACAGCAGCCCTAGCTTTGATTAATGAATATATTGTGCAGGTTCATAATGGCGGACCATGCGGCACACAGCCCAAACCATAGATAACTGTTCAGTGGTATTAATCAGGGTTAACAAGGCAGCATTCTCTTGCTGAACAAATGAAGTAGCTTACCACAGACTTGAAGGTACAATGAGACCAAAACATACATACACACACACACACACACACACACACACACACACACACACACACACACACAGAAGGATCTACATATGCCTGATAATCCTCAGCACCAGGTTGGCTTTTGAAAAGGGTTTAAATACACTTTAGCTCAGGTTTGATGAAAGGAAAAGCTTATCTTAAGGTGGCCTCTAATATAGTTGTTTTTCTCCTTACTTCAAGCATGAATAAAAATTTACCAAGAACATTCATTACATCAGTGTTTTTATCCTTGCATGGTTATGCCTCCTTTGCTATTAAGAGGACAATGCAACCTATGCAAATTGTTCTTATAAAACCAGGGTATAAGTTAGAAAAATATAAATAAATCCACAAGACATTAACATAAAAAATGTGGTAGAATATTACATAGAAGTATGCTGGAAAGCAGCAATTTTCAACACATAGCAACGGTTTCCAGCATCACCACCATTGCTGACCATGGGAAAGACATCTTTTCTATGCACCCTTTTAGAGTTTAGAGAGCCAAGGTTTGAATGTGTGTTTTTATCTGACATTTATAGAAATGTTTTGTTTTCTATTGAGTATTTTGTCAAAAATAAATCTTTAAACAGAGTTTTATATTTGCAAGCATAGTGTAAAGAATTGTTGCTATCCCCAGAGGTTGGTTACCTTCCTGAAGATGCCTTCTGACTGGATGAATATCAGTTAGAACATAGCTGGTCATTGGTGCGACAAGAAGCAGGGTACACCCCCTACTGGGGGCCCATCCATCATGGGGCAGGTGATAAATACACCAATTTAGCAAAATGCAAATTGACAGAAAGTATTTTGTATGAATGATACTAACATGAATGGTTATTGTACACTTACCAGTGAAGAAAGGAAAGCAACAAGACAAATTTCTCATTATCCAGGGACAACAGATGAAAATAGCCATTTGGATAATTCTGGCACATTTACAGAAATGTTAATTAATATGCATTGTTCCTGTAAAATAAATCAATGCATTTCAAATTTCACACAGTGATTATAGTAAAATTGGACAATATTAAAGAATCTGAGGTCAATATTTTTCTAAATTGGCAGCACCAAGATAATTTTTACCTTTATTTACAAGGTAATGTCAGATGGTAACACTTTATTTCATGGTCTGTTTTTAGTCATAGAGGACACTGTAAACACGTATTGTATCCTGCTGCCCTCTGGTGGCTAACTTGTAACCAGCGTCTAATTCTAGTTTTTTCTTCTTTTCTGAAGCCACTAATAGCAGGGGTTCATCAGCTCTGTACAGTTGGAATTTGAAGCCATAGGTCAGAAAGCTGTTTTCTGTTCTGAAGCCCTGTTGTGATTAACAAAAAATAAAACAAAACAAACAATTATCTGGAGCCAAGATCTCTATCAGTCTCAGCCTTTCTCTCCCTCAAAGATGCACCCTACAGTTTCATCACTCTGCATCCTTAACCAGCTATTGTGAAGAACACTGTTTTAAATACTAGAATTTGGGCTTGTATACAGCACTTTTTATGGAAAGAAGTGCACTGTCACAGGCTTTTTTTATGAGATTCTTTTTATAGCCATAAGCCATAAATTTATTAAATTAGTATTAAGCCAAATTAAATGAATCCCAGTTTTATACAACAACAAAAAATAAAAGTGATGATTAGTTGCACTATGGTAATGAATTTATATTCAATATCTGATAGGTGGTTTGGGAAACAAAAGCAAAGCAGACCAGTCATGTGATAATGTATGAATGAATTTGTTCATACAGTGTTTGTACAGTGAAAAAGACAAAATCATATTCAGAGAAAGTTCAAACATATTGTTTCAAGACATGATGTTTGTCACTATGTCAAATGATGATGGAGTTTTACACATCAAGATAAATACATCAAGATAAACTCAAGATCCAAGTTTGACAAAATCTCATCAAGTTTTAAGAAATGTACATAAATGTTTTTATTTCTACTCTGTGTTTAAAACAGTTTTTTAAATCTTTGGGTGGAGTTACATCATGACTTCTATAGAAATAATAATTAATTAATATATTCACTTTTTGCAATCTCAAGAAAGGTAAAGACATATGGCACAAAAAAGTTTATAGCAATAATGAAATAAATATTTTGCTTTCATGGCTGTGTCATATTTTCCCTTTAGGCCATGTTGTGGTATTTTCTCATTGACTGACTGTAGCGCTAATTATTAACTTTTTTGTAGTCTCTTTCATTATCTACAATTTCATTAAAGCCTAGAAAAGGTAAAAGCTCCTGGGTTGTTTATTTGGAAATAAAAGCATAAAATACTAGAAAACAGCTTTATGCTGCTTAAAAAAAACTTAATGGAAAAACAAAATAACCCACAAAGAATCATAATTAAATTATTTTTTTATTAACAGATTCTAGATGCAGCCTGAAGCTCACTGGTCTTGGACAATACAAGTAAACACAAAATGTAGTTATTAAATGAAAGTGTTTATTAGTAAGGGAGAAAAAATCCAAACCTACATGGCCCTGTGTGAAAAAGTAATTACCGTCCACCCTCATGTTGCAATATAACTCAACTGTGGTTTATCACACCTGAGTTCACTGTCTCTCGCTACACCCAGGCATTACTTTAACAGCGACCTGGATGACAAAGTGAAGTACATCAAAAGGTTTTTAAAAGCTGGACATCATGCAGAGATCCAAAGAAATTCAGGAAGAAATGAAAAGGAAAATAACTGAGTTCTATCAATCTAGAAAGGGTTACAAAGCCATTTTAAACGTTTGGGACTCCAGCGAACCACAGTGAGAGCCGTTATCCACAAATGGAGAAAACATGGAACAAAGGTGAAGCTTCCCAGGAGTGACCAAAATTACCCCAAGTGCTCAGCGATGGCTCATCTAAGAGGTCACAAAAGACTCCATAACAACATCCAAAGGACTGCAGGCCTCACTTGCCTCAGTTAAGGTCATAGGTCATGCCATCACCGTAAGAAAGAGACTGGGGGGATGGCCTCCATCGCAGAGTTCCAAAATAAAAACCACTGTTGAGCAAACAGAACATTAAGGCTTGTCTCAATTTTTCCAGAACACATTTTGATCATATCCGAGACTTTTGGCAAAAAATCCTGTGGACTGATGAGACAAAAGCTGAACTCGTTGACATCTGACGTGAAAGTAACACTGCATTTCAGAAAAAAAACATCATATCAACAGTAAAATATTGTGGTAGCAGTGTGATGGTCTGGAGCTTTTTGCTGCTTCAGGACCTGAAAGATTTGCTGTGATAAATGGAACCATGAATTCTGCTGTCTACCAAAATATCCTGAAGGAGATTGTCTGACCATCTGTTGGTGACCTGAAGCTGAAATCAACTCGGGTTCTACAGCAGGACAGTGATCAATAACACACCAGCAAGTCCACCTCTGAATGGATGAAGAAAAAGAAAAATGAAGATTTTGGAGTTGCCTAGTCATAGTCATGACCTGAATTCTATGACGATGATGTGGCATGACCTTAAAAAGCATGTTCATGCTGGAAAGCCCTCCAATGTGTCTGCATTAGAACAATTCTCCAAAGATGGTTGACCAAAATTCCTCAACAGCTGGAAAAGACTCATTGCAAGTTGTTGCAAATGCTTGATTGCAGTTATTGCTGCTTATGGTGACCCAACCAGTTATTAGCTTTAGGAGGCAATCATTTTTTCACACAGGGCAATGTAGGTTTGTTTGTTTTTTCTTCCTTAATAATAAACACCTTCATTTAAAAATGGCATTTTGTGTTTATTTGTGTTGTCTTTGACAAATATTTAAATTGGTTTAATGTTCTGAAACACTTGAAATGTGACAAACATGCAAAAAAGTAGGAAATTAGGAAGGGGGCAAACACTGATTTACTGGATCAGTGCAGATGGTCAGACAGACAGAACAAGTTAGTTCCTCTGAGTACACAGATGCTTAGAACAAATCAATGCATAGATGTGCCATAGCTATCTTCAGCTGAACAAAAACAAAACTGAAGTAATTATCTTTGGACCTAAAGGTGAACGATCTGGAGTCAGGAGGCAGCTTCAGGTGTTACAGCTAGGAACGAGTGATCAGCTCAAAATCTGGTTGAAGTGATGGACTCGGACATGAACCTTCAGAGACACATAAAGACAGTTATAGGTGATAGAAGTCAGCCTTCTCTCACCTGAAAAACATTTCCAGGATTAAAGGACTAATGTCCCAACAAGATCTAGAGAAACTCATCCAAGCGTTTATCTTTAGTCGCATTGATTACTGTGACAGTTTCTTCACAGGTCTCCTCAATAAGTCAGACAGCTGCAGCGGATCCAGAACGCTGCTGCTCGTGTTCTCACTAAGACCAGGAAAAAAGAGCACATCAATCCGGTTCTAAAGTCCTTCCACTGGCTCCCAGTAGCACATAGAACAGACTTTAAAATACTTCTGTTAGTTTATAGATCACTGAACAGCTAAATACTAAAAAACATTAAAGACCTGCTGTTGTATCAACCTTCCAGACCACTCAGGTCTTATGGTTCATGGTTCAAGTCTACTCTGCATCTCCAGAACCAAACATGCAGAAGCAGTATTCAGTTTTTATGTTCCACAAATCTGGAACAAACGCCCAGAAAACAGCAAAACAGCCAAAACATTGAGTTCCTTTAAATCAAGGCTAAAAACCCACCTGTTAAGAGCTGCCTTTGATTAGTAGTATGTGGAACATTGATCAATATTTTTGAATTATATTTACTTGATGATCTTTATGATTTTGATGCACTGATATTTGCTCAATGATTTTGATGTATACTTGCTTGATGTTTTTATGTTTTCATGATGTAAAGCACTTTGAACTGCCTTGCTGCTGAAACGGGCTATATAAATAAACTTGACTTAATTTGACTGAGTATAGAACAGACGGCATGGCTGCTGCTTTTGCCTGAACCTATTCTGCCAGGGAGAGGACTAATCTGTTGGTTTTATGCTCCTGAAACACCACACCAAGTGTGGTGATTAGGCGAGGCTCTTGGAATCATGCCATGGCCTGCAGATACAGCGGTTGGGATGAAAAGCAAGCTAAGCACAACACTGATCACTCAGGGACTTTAGAGACATTAGGTTTTCTATTAATGAAACATCTTTGTGATTTTATTACTTCTTAAATCTTCCAAAGATGTTTTGTTAAGAACTTTCAAAATCTTGTTATAACATAATGAAACAATTCAGTGCATTTTTATTTAGTCTAAATTGTATATTTAAACAGACAATCAGATCATATTTCTGTTCTTTCCATTACACCACTAATTTAAAGTCTACCTACAACAATTCCTTTTACAGCATGAAGCTGAATATTTAAGGCTCAAATCATTATACTTCAAACTCTTCATTTTTTCAAATTATATTCATTGCAGTGTATCTGAGTATCTCAGGTAGGAAAGATTAAATGACTGAAGACATTTCATAATCTAGTATTTGGTTTCTCAGAGCTTAAAAGGTTTCATGACAAAAAATAGACTCTTTTTCTTATTTATTTATATCACACAAGTGTTTTACATTCACATTATTACAACAGTAAACAAGAAAGAATCACTTGAGATTTGTTTATGTAATTTATTTTATAGACTAAATTTCCTTATTAAAGTAACAGTATAATGTAGGTCATAAAATGAAAACTGAATCATTTTTAAGTCACAGTATTTCATAGGGATTTTTACATTGACTAGGAATGAAAAACTTTGTTTCAGTTTTCAACAAAAATCTGTATTTACAACAAATCTAAGATGATGCTTGTTTTTAACGAGCTCATAAAACAGGATCATAAGGAACAAAAGAAAAAAAAAGAGACTTGTAATTCACAATAACCACAAATTATGTTTCCGTTTGCAGGGTTGCAAGCAGAGGTATTTGTCCACTTAAAGTATTTTTGAGTTTTTGGATTTTGTCACAGTGAAATGTTTTAGAACAACAACCATTAATACACAGAAATAACCTTGGTAAATACAAAAGACAAACCGTTATCGAAAGATGATTTCATGCATTAAGGGAAATAATGCCTTAATGCCTTAATAATGCCAGCCTGGTCCTATGCCAAAATGTAACTGCTCCCTGAACCTAAGAGCTGGTTGTTTCACCCTTATCGGCAAAACATGTAGTCAAGTGTTTGTTCTCGAAGAGGGACTTTAACCTCACTGTTGGGAAAAAAGGCACTGTATTCTTCATCCAGAATTGTTTTATTTCAGCCACACTGGAGGACTTTTTTTTTTTTTTTTTAACCACTATCAGCTTTTTTAAGTTTATGCCAAAACATGATATTTCATTTCTCACGCTTCATATTCTACATGACCAGATCTACACATTTCTAAAACTTTTGTGCTGACCTTAGAGTCTAGTCCAGGATTTCAACCTGCTTCATGGTGTCTGCATCGAAGATGTGGAGCTCGTCAGAGCTGCTGTTTAAATAGAAGCCAATTTTCTTTGGCTTGCTTTCAAACTTTAGTTCTTTAGTCACATTTCTATAAGTTTTTCTGTATTTGTTATCATTGTATGTCAGGGAATGTTTTTGTATCTCTACTGTCCAACAGTTTTTGTCTTCGACATCTATCTCCCAATAATGTGGTCCAGGCTGATTTGTATCAACTGTACAGGTAGTTTGAAGTTTGTAGTGTTCCTGCCATGTTGACAGTAAATCCGTATAGCTATGATGACAGTTACGTCGATAATAACGATAGCCTCCTGACGATCTGGAATTGCAGTTATTCATGACCTGTGACCATCTTGACCAATCAGGTGGATCTTGGCTCTTAAATGAAAGCTTTTCTGCTTGAGGCTGGATCATCTGAAGCATCTCTTTCCACACAAAGAACTGCAGGTGGCTCTCATGAGGTCCCAGTGAGAAAGATGAATTCACCACTTGGAGATCTGATCCTTTGGGGTTAGGTTGCGGTTTTGATATCATCATACTCTTGTTCTCTGACCAGCTCTTTAGGAAACTTTCAGGGCCTGTAATCTCTAGAAAAGATTTGAGCTTTTCCCCAAACTCTCTGCCTTCAGATAAAACTTTTTCAATAACATTTAACCTCTCCCTCATCTTCTCAAGCTCATCATTCTCCTTGTCTTTCAGTTCATTCAATATTTCATTTTCTCTCCTTCTCAGGAACTTGTGCATCTTCTGAAACTGACTATTAATCTGGCTCCTAAACTGCTGAGATTTCTCTTTAGATTTTCCTATTTCTTCATTCTGTGACTCGGCCAGACGTTCTATCGCACTGATATCACGGGCATCCATCTCCAAAAGAGTCTCCACCTCCTTTCTGACTGATGCAGCAGCTTCTTTAACTGGTTTAAACTTGTGACTTTCATGTCTTTCACAATCCCTGCATATAATACAAGTTAACTGTTGATCGGTGATGCAGAACAACTTCAGCTTCTCGTCGTGTTCAGGGCAAAACCCCACAGCGCCCTTTGGAATCAAGAAAACAAAAAGTGTCACAACCACTGACTCTAAGGTCCATGTATCTTTCATTCAATAGTTTTTTAAGCTGACAATCAAAAACTGACAAATTAAAATTTTCGCACGACATTAAAAAAGTACAATATATCGATGTTTTTTTTGTATGTTTGACTTGATTTTCACATCAAAAATCCATAAAACTATGGAAGCTGAGTGCGGACGTGTTACGCATAAACTTTTTTCTGATGGTTTTCTAGAGATAACAAGTTATGCGGATGGTTTTCTCGAGAAAACGACTTAATATTGAAAAAACAAACTTTGTTTTCTCTGGATCACGCGATGATTTGTGTGTGTGTTAAACCTGATTCCATCATTTAATTGCATGCCACACCAGCGGGAGAGGACTTATAAGCGTAAGTCATGGCATGCATGTGTAATTCTGTGAATAAGTGACAGGTAACCAATAATGGCACCACGGTGTTGGTGGTATAATTAAACCATCGGGAAATTAACTCGTTATCTCGAGAAAACGCCCATTGTTATTTCGTGATCATGACATAATTATCTCCTTATATCGAGAAAACGGTCGTCATTATTTCGTGATAACGAGAAAACTGTATTCGTTATGTCGTTATAATGACATAACTCGTTATCTCGAGTTAACCATCGTGGTGGAAAAAACACGCGAGTACAACCGCTCTCGGCTTCCGTAATAAAACACCCCGCAAGCTCAAATGATTTTGACGGTTGTTATGTGACATCTTGTGCGATATTCTGTTCCCGTGTGAAGATCCGTCCCGACGTGTCGGAAGAGCGCACTGCAGCCAGAGAGGCGGGAGACAGCCACAGCATCACAGATTTTCTGATTGATTTGTCAGTAAAATGACGACACATAATCGTGTCAAGGTTGTTACTTTTTTAAATCCTGGTTTAAAAAATGTATATTTATACTCCTTTTTTTAATTACCGAGAGAATTAAAGTCTTTGGCAGATATCAGTCAGCCACCACACACTGCTTTCAACACACCGTGTATATTTCAAGCATCTGAAATATTTCAGCCATCATGCTGTCAAGACTGTCAGATCCGCGCCTTTCTGGCTGCAGTGCGCGCTTCCGGCAGGGGGGAACAGAATATGCACAAGATGGCACACAACAAGCATCAAAATCAAGTGAGGTTTCAAGTTGAGTGTTTTCTAAATGTTCGATTTTTTTTGATGTGAGGATAAAGCCAAACATACAGAAAACATCAATCTATTGTCTTTTTTGACTCACATAAAATGATTAATGAAATATCACGTCAGTTTTTAATTTGTCAAATGATTGATTCTCAGTTAAAAAGCAAAGGTACACGGACCGTACACGGACCTTGTACCCCGTGGTAAGCCGTCGTGTTCTATGTTATGTGTGTGTAATACGTAATATTTAAAGTCAAAACCTTACCTCAGTGTCTTTTCCAGATTCTTTCTCTTTCTTTGTTTTTTCAGCAAGACTTTTCAAGATGGGATTAGTTGTGAAATCCATCCTGTCTGTAGGAACAGTTGCGCGACACTGTGGACACTGATTCAGTGACTTCAGAGAAAGTGTGATGCATTCCCTGCAGAAAGAGTGTCCACAGAAGAGGGTTACTGGATCGCTGAAGATGATTAGACAAACTGAACAAGTCAGATCTTCTGAAAAGGAGGAAGAAGATGCCATGCTTCTCCCGAGTCTGCTCTTCTCTGAGTGTCTGTGCTTTCAGGAAATAGCTTTCTGTTTCATGCAAAAGCCCCACCCAAGCTTCAAACAAACATTTGACATTAGCTTTAGGTTTCCTTTCTGCTCAGTACTCCCAGCTGCTGTGAATTACCTGAATGGTAAAAAACCACAAAGGAGGTGGCTGGATGCCACATTTTCTAACTCTACAGAAATAATTGTAATACTCAGTTGAGAGTGAAGGAAAGAAACACTGGTATACATTTGTGCATGCAGATATTTGTCTTTGGAACAATTCTACACAGAAATATTCAAATCCCTTTTTATGATACTCAGAATTGAGCTTAGATGCCTCTGATTAACTCTGATCATGCAGTTGCTTCTGATGACAAGAATAATAAGACATTTTTTAACAAGCAATTTTCATAAGACTCAAGGTCACTTTACAAAGAAAGATATTCTCAAAGTTGACCACCTGTGGTAAGTTTAGTTTATTGGGCATGGCTTGAAATGAATTACAATTGTTTCTTAATTAACAAGTCACATGAAAGCAGAAAGCACGAAAGGAAGTTAAGGGAATTATTCATACTAGACCTTAGAGACTGGATTCAATGAAACCCCAGAATTTGTGGAGATTACAAACAAACTAACAACTAACTGAAAGCACTCTGGTCTTTATTATTTGGATATTAAAGAAGTCTGGAACTGCCAGACCCCTCACTTGATCTGGGCATTGAGCAAACTGAGTAATAAGGGAACAATGACCTAGGTCTAGTAGGTGACCAGGAACTTAATGGTATTAAATGCTTCAACATTCCTTTGTGGAAACAGGAGAACCATCTAGAAAGTTATTGCTTTTGCTTTATCAGTGATCTTTATCAGGCATTTATGTCAGATTTACCTGAAGGACATGGGAGCCTTCTTGAATCTTGCTAAGCCACACCTTAGAGAGTGTCAGACCAAGAGAAACAACATAATCTGGTCTGATGAAACCAAATTAAACTTGCTGGCCTGAACTTTAAGCTTCATGTCTGCAGCAGTAATTGGGTGACCGATCTGCATAGAACAGGGGTGGGTAAGCCTGGTCCTGGAGGGCGATTCATCTTTTTATCAAGTAAATATGTTACTCTTGTTTTACTTTTATCCATCAACATGCTTTACATATTTTTATTTTAAAATGTGTTGCTGTTATAATAATTACTTTAGTTATGATTTTTCACTAGCCCCAGTTTTTTTTTTGTTTGGTTCCCCCTCACCTGCAGGGAACTTGGTGACCTATGTGAAGCATGTGATATGTGTGGGTGGAGCACCTGTGGTGATGGACAGCAGCATCACTAGCAGCGTCATGGGAAAGAAGCTAAGCAAAAAAAAAACAACGGCTGAGGAAAAATAGCTCCCTCTAGTGATCAAAATCCTGAAACTTCTCACAGAATTAAATACTTTAACTTTGGTCACGGGAGAGGAGGGAGGGTTCAACAAAGATGGCGGCTTGAGCAGACGCACCTTTTCAACCTATTGTGCTAAACTTGTGCAAAACCCTCAACTAAAGCCCTACATAATTATTAATATATTTTTTAAACAGAGACCCAATCCTTTTTGAAAGGCACAAATGTTTTCTTGAGACAGGAAAAGATTCTCAAAAGAGAGCAAAAACCTGCCGGCGACCACCACCAATGACCTAACTACCGCGTGACACGACTACTCCAAGATGGCTGATGCTGCAACCTGACATTCCCGAATGAAGAACACTTCCCTCCACTGCCTTTTTCGCCAGAAGGGATCCCTTGTCAGGAACCAGCCCACAAAAAGGCTGTCATTGTACAAGGTGAGGAGAAAAGCGGCAAGAATCCCGACATCATTAAGACTCTTTCCAAGCTGATCAACACCCTCTTTGACACAGTGGAAGAGGGGCTCAAAAAATCAATTGACTTTGCTTTTGAGGAAATTAAAGACGTGAAGAAAAGGGTTGACACAATTGAAAACAGGACAACAAAAGATGGAGCCACACTCCTCGAGTTAGAGAAAAGGCTTATTGATTCGGAGCAGTACTCCAGACGCTGGAATCTGAAACTTTATGGAGCACCAGAGATTGTTTCAAAAGAAGACGTGAGGAAAGAAACCATCAGGATCTGCCAAGCTATTTTTCCAGAAGGAAAACAAAAGCTACCTGATGTGATTGATACTGTTCACCGCTTAGGGAAAATGAAAGAGAATGACAACAGACTAAGAGGAATCATTCTCCGGTTCTCCTCCCAAATGTACAGAGATGCCATGTGGAAAGCTGCGAATACATCTTCCTAAAAGAGCGCCATCTTCATTTCACAGAGAACCTGTGTTCAGAGCATCAAAAAGCCAGAGCAGCACTTTGGCCAGTGATCGAGGCGGCGAGAAAAGAGGGGAAAATCGCCTACTACATTGGTACCTGAGCCTATGTTGGCCTCCCTGCAGACTGATATGGACAGGAGGGACCAGTGCAGCCTGTGCAGCTCTCAACTCATCATAGTATTCTAATGAGACAACTTCTCTACTATCAATGGGAAGAAGATAAAACAAGAATTCCTAGTGCCACAGAAATATGCACTGGAATCTGAAATTTTAAACCTACATTCTATTTAGGTCATTTTGGTCAGAAGCATTAAAATATGTTCATACTTGTTTGGCAGCTCAAAGTTAAATTTGAGTATGCTGCCGTGCATTTGCACTCTTCAAATGTTCTTAATGAGTGTTCTCAATGAGTAGCATTAATTGAAATAACTACATATTTTTTCCACTTTATTTGTAAATAGGTGCATAGTTTTAAAGCAACACAGCACGCACACAACCACAAAACTTTCATCCTTTTTCCCTAAAACTGTCTTTATCTATAGGTTCATTGAATGCCAGGGGGTTAAAAAATGCCACAAAACGAAAAGCTTCATTTCTTTTTTCCAAACAGCTAAATACAGATCTTTTTTTCTTCCAAGAATCACATTCTACTACTGTGTAATGGGGTGATAATATATATTCATCACATGGTAGCCAGCATTCAACTGGTACTCTTACTCTAAAAAACAAATTTGAAGGCGACATCCTTTTGAACAAATGTGATCTTCAGGGACACTTTGTATTCATGATATCATATTGCAATAAAAATTTAATTACTATTATATTTATGGTTATAACTCAAAATGTGAAACCTCACAAATTCTTTCTCTGATAGAAAATAATCTAACTGATGGCTTAAATAAATTTCCCAATGCCATAGGAGTTTATTTTAATATGATATTAGATAATCAACTCAACAAATGGCCACCTCGATCTCAAGGTTCAAGTACTCTCCTTAAATCATTCATGCAGAGATACAATTTAAAGGATGTATGGAGAGAAAAACTTCTTTTGGACTCTGCTTTCACCTGGAGTAATAATGATGGGTCTAAACAGTCTAGTATTGACAATTGGTTAGTATCTGATTGCCTTGCCAATGACATCAGCGTCAATATTCTTCTTACTCCACTCACAGATCATAAAGCAATATATATGGCAGTAAGTCTGTCTGATAGCCATTCATGGAATAGGAAAGCCTACTGGATTCTAAACAATTCATTGCCGTATTAAATCAGACTCAGTACAACAAAAAATCTTCCAAACAATTTCTTATTTTTTTGACAAAGCTAACACTGAAAATAAAGAGGGTACCACCTGGGAACTGTTTAAATTTGAGACTGCAAAGTTTCTAAGACAATATGGTTCCGATTTAAAAAGTCGAAGAAAGCTGAAGAAAGTAAAATCATCGGTGAAATTATGATGGTCTCCAAAGAGTCCCGAGAGATGTCTCCTTTAAACTCTTACACAGAATTTATCCTACTAATCCATACATGATGAAATATATTAAAACAATAACCCCCAACTGTAAGTTTTGGAAAGAGCATCTAGAAACAATCAGTCATTTATTCTGCAAATGTCGTATCACAAGAAAGGTTTGGAAAGAATGTAATAACCTTATAATTTGTAATATTGACACTAAATTTTCACTAAGGTGTGAGCATATTATTTTTTGGTTTTCATGGAAAGAATACAAATACAGGCAGAACACTGACAATTAATTTAATTATTATAGTTGGCATATTTCTTATTCTCAAATGTAAATTTTCATCATCTTCACCCTTTTTACAGTTTTAGTGAAGGAAATCGTACTACATTTATTCACTATTTCCAAAAGTACAAACAATAAAGATGTTAAAACATATGAATGTTGTTGGTCATTGAATATTTTTAATTTATCATAATGCCTGTCATGTCTGCTGTCTATTTTTTTTTTTTTTTTTTTGTACCAACGTATTTATTGTAGAAGCCTATACCCCTGCTCCTCAAAAAAAATAAATGAAGAAAAACTTTGATCACAGTATAACTGTTTTTCCATATTATGGTATCTATATTAAACATTCTACTTTACCAACAAAATGCTAAAAATTGTAATTAAAGACTTTATAAACTGAGAGTTTGTGAGGTTTTGAAAACATGCAGTCAGTTTTCATTAATTCTTATGGGTGCAGTAAATATTTCTTCAGGAGATGTTAATTAAATTTCATGCTTAACAAACAAGACTCAAAAAATATTTAATCAGAAATGGAATTTTATTTGTAAGCACAGATAAATACTTTACTGATACTTTTATATATAAAGCTGTAGTAAATCACAGGTAAGTATGTTCAAAGATATAATCATGACACTGTTCCTCTTCAGAAGTAACACACAAAAGAGTTGATGAGAACAAAAAGAATGAACACAACATTAAATGGCTGATGATTAGCTAGGCTTTCAAAACACTGAGATTGACATGGCTTTACTGATCCTAAACAGGAATTCAATTCTAAAGTTTGGCCTGTTTGTTGAAGAAATAAATATTATATATCCAGAATTCTAGAACCTTTACTGTCCCACCCATAAAAAATCCACATAAACCACACAACACACACATATGTACAATTGTTCTGTACATTATGCATCTCTTGATATGAACTGTGGCAAAATTTGTTTTTATATATGAAACAGATCTCAAACACCCCCTACTTTTTATAGTGGGGTGTTTCAGTACAAATCAAAACATTCATGTAAGTGTTTTGCGCCTAGATGTCCAATCTGGTGGACACTGATTCAAGGATTCCAGAGACGTGATACATTCACTGCAGGCAGAGCAACTGGATCTGTGAAGATAGTCAGACAGGCTGAACAAGTTCTCTTTTGAGAAATAAAAAGAACATATCATGGTTCTTTCTGCTCTGTTCTTCTATTAGTGTGCTTTCAAACGCTAGCTTTCTGTACTGTAAAACGGTGCCATTGCTGATTAATGTTTTTTCAGCTGTTGTATAACATTGCCATCTAGTGGTAAATGCCTAAAAATAAGACTTCTCAAACACAGACATGAACTGTAAGACAGCCCAACCATGCCGGACAGTTCTCAAACTGTGATGCATCCGATTAGGGGCACACAGAATTACAGATTGTCCAAATCAAAAATAATGTTGATAACCCAGTGTACACTGAACTGTGATGTAGAGATAAACGAAGCACCAAAGAAATAATTGTTTGATTAAATTAACAAAGTCACAAACTGTTTTTGATATCCAAGTCTAACTGATGCTCTGGTGTCTTCCGTATGTAAACTGCAAGAGTCCTTTGTGCTGTCTGATGTAATTAATACAGTCATTAGATAAATAACAGCACATGACACAGGCAAAATGGCTATTACTTTATATCAATATTCTCCCTTAATGTAACTGTTGTTTTATTCAAATTCACACTCTACATGTGTTGGGCAAAAGTCTCCAACAGCATTAAAAAAGCCACAGACAGTGAAGCTCTCAGAGAGCAAACTAATCATCTGAAGTGAAAATGTAGCCTGCTGACCCAAATGACTGCAATTACACTGATTAATTAAACATTGAATTATTACAATTAACCTTTAATAAACTGATGTTCAGCATTTTTAAAATTATATTTCATGTTACAGAACAGATGAGATCCTGTCCACTAATCGCTGTGTGTCTGACATGTCTGTAGATGTAGTTTCATGATGGTTTGCTTTTAATCACATTAGTGAACAACATTAACATAATAAAATACTAACAGCTGATAAAATGTTAGAATTAAATAATTTTGCTTAAACCTTTTATTGAACATTTTTTAAAAATAATTTGACATCTCCACAACTTCATTTTTCTATTTTTATATGTATGTACTTCATATCTAGAAGTATGTTAATATAAAATGTTAGGATATAACAGCATAACAAACAAATCCATGATTTTTAATATTCAATTGATTTATTTATATTATTTTCTTTATAATCTTATATTTCAATGTAAATTAGGTAAAACTTGATCATCAGTGTTCATCTAGGACTACATGTTGTGCTGTTTTTTAACTCAGGTTATGAATTTTCACTTATATTTTTGTTTATTGTTTTGTTTATTGTTTTAGTTTCCAAATATATACTGTTTGGTTCCACTGAAATCTCATCCAAGATATTTCCCCCTTTATCTGGACTTTTTTGCTCAGTAATGGATGAGATTTCAAATGTGAGTACAATGCTTAACATACCCCAGTAAAAGTACTGATTTTAAAAAGTACAAATACACACAAAAATCTTACTCAGTTACTATAATGTGAGTAAAGGTGATTTGTGACCTTCCACCTTTAGCAAAATAGATACATTTTACATCCATAAAATGATTCCATTCTCAGGAGCTTCGCAGTGCTTTATGCTAACATTAGTTAATAAATCTTTATACTGCTGCAAGATTGCATTAGATAGTGCTTCACATAAAAGTCTGTAGCTTTCCAGGAGGATGGTCCACATTCTGTAACAGTAAGCTTCCTGTCTTAAGAAAATTAGGAAATGATTAAAACTTGTTAAAGAGGAGGAATTATGTAAAATTGATTTTTTTTTTTTAATTTTATATTTTTATTTTTTATTCCTTTATTTGATGGAGACAAGAATATACATTTAGCATGTTATATACATTAGCATTTATAGCCATGGTTAATGTGCAATGTTCATCCCTAGATATCATATATCATTTTATAATATCATTCTCTCATCACAAACACACCTGAAGTGTTGCTTAAATTCTGTCATGCAGGTTTGAGGAATCCTTGAATCTCTGGTGGCAGCCATTCAGGGAGTGACAAAACGTTTGCTCATAAAACCCCTATTTAACCAAAGCTCCTCCTTGGAGCTGGAGTCTCCAACTGAGTTTCTGCCTCATGGAGCACCCCTCCCCTGCGCCTTCCCCACACAACTCCAGACTAATGGCAGCAGCAATTAGCAAACACCTGGTAGAACTGCACGTCTGCTGAGGTTATCATACAAACTACTCCTAAATCCAATCCTTCTAGGGATGGTTGTAAATGGCATAAGGGAGGAGCATTGTTGTGAGGACGTGCTGTAGGTGGAGTGTCGGAAAGAGTAGGAGCTTCTTAACAAGTAACAAGTAACAAGTAAAGTCTTTATTGTCATTGTATATTTCCATACAGTGTACACAAGCACAACGAGATTGGGGCACAATTTTATCCTCAGTACAATTATATCAAATAATCCATAAATAACAAATATAATAATAATAAATAAATAAATAATAAACACATTATGCACAAAAATCACATGACAGCTAATGGTGTCGAATATCAGTGTTTAACATGGCTATAGCCCTGTTGTAAAAACTGTCCCTCAGTCTATGTTTTAAGCACCCTAAAACGTTTGCCAGAGGGCAGCATCTGAAACACCTGATGCCCTGGGTCTGTGCTATCTTTCAGAATGCTGACTGCTGAGGTGTTAGAGCTTCACCTGAGGTTTTTGTCCATGTACAGACCAAGGAACTTAATGCTGGGCACCCTCTCTACACAGTCCCCATTTATACAGACAGGCTGCAAATCAGTTTTCCTTCTCCTGAAGTCCACAATCACCTTATTTGTCTTGGAGGTGTTGAGGACCAAGTTGTTTTCTGTACACCACCACACCAGCCTCTGTACCTCCTCTCTATTGACCTTCTTGTCGCCTCCCGAGATGAGTCCAACTAAGGTGGTATCATCTGCAAATTTAATAATGCCGTTGTCTGGGTGGGTACCGATGCATTCATAGGTATACAGAGTATACAGAAGATGATTTAGTACATAGCCCTGTGGAGAGCCAATGCTGAGGCTAAGGGCTGTCAAGAGATGGGGACCAACCCTGACTGTGTATTCGGTCAGAGAGGAAGTCTCTTATCCAGCAGGTGGTGCTAGTTGGAACATCAATGTCCAGTAGCTTTGCTGCCAGTCTGGCCGGGAGTATAGTATTGAAGACAGAGCTAAAGTAAACAAAAAGGAGCTTGGCATAGCGGCCCTGCTATTCCAGATGAGAGATGGTAGTATGGAGGACTGTGCAGATGGCATCCTCTATCAATCTGTTAGCCCTATATGAAAAATGAAATGGGTCAAATGCAGGGGGAAGACAGGACATGATATGGCATTGCACCAGTTTCTCAAAATACTACCTGACCACAGGAGTCAGAGCAACTGGTCTGTAATCATTTAGACTGCTTCTGATGTTGGTCTTTTTTGGCAGTGGGATGATAGTGGCCAACTTCAAGCAAGGTGGAATGAAGGACTGGAAAAGTGACTCATTAAAGATCTTAATAAAGACCCCGACAGTTGACCTCGCACTCTCTGAGAGCCGTCACTGTCACTCTATCTGGTCCTTCTTGAGGCTCACTGCTTTCAATATGCATCTCACCTCATGTTCCTGCACTGTGAGGCTGAAGCTGTTATGGTTGAGTGCTCAAACTGCTGCTGTCTTGTCTTTTTGCCTTGAAGCATGCAAAGAAGTGTTGCACCCCGCCTCCGCTCGCACCCCACCACCCTCAGCTATCATGGTGCTGCTGAAGTAAGTAAGGTGCTGGAGTGCCTGCCACACCTGGTCTGTATTGTTATTTGAGAAGTGGTCTTCAACCTTCCTTTTGTATGCTGTCTTGGCCTCTCCCTCTATTCAGGTTTGCTCTGGCTGTGCCACCATGGTAACCAACTTCTTACAGAGAAAGAGGCCAATTTCAAGCTGTCAAGTTGCGAAATCAAATTTCCCTGATTGTGCTATAAAATGGCCCTGTATGCCTGGAAAATACATACAACACCCCTTTAGGTATATTAGGTCTGTCTGATGTATTTAAAAGAATAAAAGCAAATTCAGATCTTATATTCTGAACAAGTTTCATTTTGAATGAAGGGGTTTCCTATGGGAAGGCCATTGTTTTAGACCTGCTTCGTTTCCACTGAGAGGTATGGGAGGGGTCGATGCAGATGGGTTGGACTCTTACTGGGCAGGCGTGGTTAAACCCAAATGCCTAATGTGGCATCATTTTAGTGCAACAACAAATGTAACACACAAGTATGCCTTGTGCTTGTTGCAAGCAGTAACATTTTTCTGTCCCCCAACCGATGGATTGTGTGATGCCAGTAGCTCCATCCTAACTGCACCATTGTCCTATGGACCTATAACTGAAGGGGCCCCAGAAATGTTGTTGTATAGTTCAGTTATATGGAAACAGACAATATAGAGTATCCAACCACACTGATCTATGTCATACCATTCATATTTTAACCTTGCAGCCATGAAGGTGGCTTAAAAAATTATCAAAAAGTGTTCCGTGAGACACTTTTGATCTGGAAACTGCTTTAACTGTATTCGGTCAGAGAGGAAGTCTCTTATCCAGCAGACATCCACTCTTATCTTCACTCTGGCTAATTCAGCTGTAAAACTAACATAAAGAGGGCTGTCTGTAAAATGTGAATTGCTTTTAACCCCTTGAAGAACTTACACTTTGAACCTTACTGTAGAATTTTTGTTGAAACAAACTATTGAAACAAGCTTTATGACATATTTTATGTGGAACATTTTAACATTTAGCAATAAAGATGTTGCAAACTTGTTGGCAATAAAACTCTGGTCAGGATGTTATCAACTGTTTCCTTAAAAACAATTGTTTAGGCTTGAGTGACATCAGAAGACAAGGTTGCAGAGCAATTTCAACTCAACACTCAAGAAATCTTGAATCATTCTTAACATCTTCTCACATCATCTCTGACTCCTTCAAGGTAAGTTGAGAATTTACAATGATGCTCTTAAACAATACGTTCTTCTCATGAGCGATATGTTCTTGACATTAACTGCACAAGAAGCTCCCTGTAGCATGGTAGTTTCCTCCTTGTGGACACAGATAAATTATCTCTACCATTATTGTTACTGCTTGGGCAGACTTAACTATTATGTAGATGTTAAACCTGACATCCTGTACAGTTATAATACCAACACATATATATGTGTGCTGTGTTCAAATAGTGTCAATTGGTAAAGAAAAAATGATGGAAATCTAATAAATGGGACTTTATTTAATTTGGTAGTCAGTTCTCTGCTGTGCATTTAAACCTTTAGCAAGTACCCTAATGCTAATAATTACTTTACAAATATTTTTTGGTCATTGTTCTACAGCATAACCAAAGTCCAGTTTAGGTTAAGAATGGGGTGGCCTAAAGTTGTGTGGGGTGTTAAGCAGAATTTGATTTGGGGCCTCTCTTCCTGTTAAGAACATCAGCACCACTAACAGCTTTTCAGTACAGATATGGTGGAATCTGGGAGCAGGGGAGAGGGGTTCGATTGGCTGAGCATAGACGTAATGGTGGATAATTGGTTATTATTTGCTGAGATCTATTAAAGAAAAGATTAAACTGATAGCAACAGTTTGTAACTATGGTGACACAACATTTAAACAATGGAGATTATTCTTCCCAGTTCCTTCAAATGTCAAATTTGAATTTTAAGTGATTTAAAATAGTTCATTTTATCCATGCTGAAGCTGTGAAATCAAATCAAATTTAATATCAGTCCCATTCTCAATAAACTACATTTTGAGTCTATGTTTTGTTTTTAAAATTTAAGCATGTATGGCTGGCCCCAATAGTTTGGTGGCTTAGTTAATCTATGTTTTGGGCTGGCTGTCAAGATCATAATGATGACCAGACATTCTGCCTCAGGATTTACTGCTGAAGGGAAGGATTAGCAGTGCTCGGCAACAACTGATGGTGTCCTCCAGGACATGTCATGTGAAATATTGTCTCTACTACCCTGGAAATGGAGCTGTCTGCATTTCACGACAGTCATATAGCAACTGTGTCTTTAGTAAGAGGCTTCTTCAGATTCGTTGCAAGACTGACTTCTACTGGAGATCCTTCCTGCCCACACCATCACTATCTACAACGACTCTTTGAAGATACTTAGTTAGTTAGTTATGAGTTTCAACAATATTTATTTTCCCTTTAGGATTAATAAAATATTTTTGAAGTATTTTCGAACTGAATTGAATTCAGCAATCTAGGGAAAGTTCTTTATTGGAAATATTTATAAGACATAGCGGAGTAAAATATTGACTCGTTAGTGATCCTGGACACTACCCGCAAAATTTTCCACTATGCTCATGTATAATATATATACTTTAATTATCTTTTTTATTATTATTATTCCAAACCCCGCTACAGTCCTGACCACCTTACCATCAGTCAAAGTGAGAACACTGCTGCTTCAGCTCGTCTCCTCTATCCGCTCAGCGATTGGTCCAGAGCTGATAGCGCCACAGGGCTGAACATCAGCCTCCTTACAAAGTGCTTACAAGCGCTCCTTTCAGAGAGACTGGCGCTGAACGGCGGCGTTGACGCAAACGGAGCGCATCTGTTGCGTTTGTCTCCCTTATGGACAGATCATTCTGGTAGAAGAAGCGTGGCCGATGAAGGTCGATATCAAGGTAGGCTGCTTTATTTCAACGGTGAGAAGGATGCGCTATTTGGTACATCAGCAGCATCCAGAAACCATGAGCGGCACTGATCACAGGGAATGCATCCAATCTGAAATCATACGTGGCTGCTTTTGTAAAACTGGTGGTGATAATATGAGCATATATCTTGAGTCAGAGTAATCCAGCTTTCTCTGGTCCTTCAGCATGATCTGTCATTTACAGGGCAACAATCAGCGCTGATGAGACAGGCTTTTATATTGTATTTGCCGTTATTGTGCCTGAAATCCGTTTTTAAATGACAGGTTGTGTCCATTCTAGGTTGATTATTTGAAAATCGCAGTTCTTAGAGCTGCTGCAGGACATCATTCCACCCTGCATGTGTGAGTGTAGACAACATACACCATTCAATCACGTGTTTTCTATTCAATTAAATCTTGTGTTTTTTTTGTATGAGAGGGTGCACATATCGTAGACATGCTCAGTAATGCGTATGATACTTGGAAACATGGAAACCGCTGCAGAGGAAGAGATTATTTACAGCATCCTACGTGTCATTTGGTACCGCCGTCTGCGCTTTGTTTCATTTGCGGTCTGCAGAACCAGTGTGCTCTGCTGGAGCCAGACGGCGAAACCTGACTGAGCATGCAGCATGCATCAGGCAGCCCATGCACCACAGTTACAGAGGGATTTCCCTTTACGGTGCTGATGCTATTTCTGCCCTAAATGGTTTAAAGGCCGGAAACAGACACGAAAAAGGGAACATTAAGTTCACTTATCTAGTAAAACAGATTAGTAAGAACCAGATGAACTGGAGCGTTATTTACAGATGTCGAGACCTACATAGTCTCGAAGCTTTACTAACGTCCCTGTCCGAGAATCATTGCAATTGTTTTGAAATGAGACTTGATTTTAAATTTTTGTTCTTAAGTAACTGGAATTTGTCTTAGATTTTCAAAGGTGTGTTTATTAAAAATCTGCTAAGTCTGAGTTTATCTACCAAGGTAAAACAATAACAACAGAGCTGTTATAAGGATATTTGAGGCCCTGAGTGGAATTTAATTGGGGGCCCAACTGCAGGTTAAATCACCATCCACCACAGCACAATTAGAAGTGAAACATCCTTGTCATTTAGTTGAATTAAACATTTATTTTGTTGCAATAGAAAATTGTTTCTGATTTTTAACTGTTAATATCACTTTACCTAAAATCAAAAATCACATACCATGGAAAAAAATCAACTGAAACAATTTGTCACTAATGCTCAACGGCGGTACTGTGTCCACCATTACCTCACTTCAGCAGGGAACATACAGCGAAGTCTGGAAAAGTTCATGGAAACGCTTTTTCACACAAGGTAAGAATTATAGATTTTATTATTTTACGCCAAGAATATGATTATCTGTGCAGTTTGGTTTGTGGTGTAATAGGAAACAAATGAACAGACTTTAAGATTTTGAGTTGAATTTTGTAGTAACGTAGCTAAGTTGACATTTTCTAAATTGATAGTTTGTAAGCCTGCAAAAAAAAAGATATTTCGACAGGCCATTTGTAATTAGATATACGTATATTTGTTTTGTGACAAACAACTCATGCTTTAACTCAATATAGACAATAGGAGCGACATGTTCTGTTAGTTGCAACCTTTCCTTGTCGGCTCCATTACAAGTGCAAAGTCAGGTTCATACACAACTGCTGCTCTACTTTGAATGTGAACATGTGGTCCACCGACTCTTATTCGCCACTGAGATAGGGTGGGTAATGGTGATGTCCGAGTCCTTAATGAATCGCTCAAAACTCATGAGTCACACTACTGACTCAGGAGTCACGATTCGTCATCGTTTTTTTAACCCGTTCACTTACTCCCTCTGCTTCAGTTGACTGAGTGAAAAGAACAGCCCAGACAACATGTCCCTGGTAAAAGGTACATCTGTGGTTTAATTTGGCTCTACTCCCCGTTACCTTTCTGCTCTGAGCTGTGAACAAACTCTACTCAACTCCAATTTGAGCCACTTCCATATGTGGAACTAAATCCTATCCGGTTGTTTCAAAGCGTCTGCAGTCTGAATGGTCAGGTTGCATTTTACACGACTTTTATGTCATTGATATCAGACATGTTTCATAATTCCACACCAAAAGAAGCCAGACTTGGTGAATCTGGACATAAACAAAATTATTAATATGAAATGATGAAAGAAGTCTGTGTCAGGGAAGATCCTAACATCCCAATCCCACAACTCCTGGTCTGACTCTACATCCAAACAGACTTCTCGACAGAAGCTGCAATCAATGATCCACTAAAGGCAGTTGCTCTTAGTTCTCTCTTTTTATCACGTTCTTTCATCTTGTTCTGATCTTGTGATGATGCTGTTGGCTTTGAATAACTTTAAAATCCATCCATAGACAGCGGCAGCCATTATTACTGCCGTAAACAGTGCGCTGTTGTGTAACGTCTATGTTCTTCCTTTGCACAAGTGGGTCACTTTGGGGTCATAAACCGTTCACACAGAAGTCTGATTGCGGTCACGTTTAATTAGTAGTATGGACAACCACAAAAAAATCGGATTTCAGTAAAAAAATCAGAATTGAGCATCAAGATCTGCTGTGTGAACATAGCCGTGGTAAACTGGTTTTTGAAATTCCTAATGCCAATACTTGTGTAGTAAATGGCATTTAAAGATTTTATTTATGTTAAGCAGCTATATTTTCTCTCGCCCTTAGAGCCTTGACATGACACTTAAAAGAGAGTGTCTGCTGAAGTGTCATTGCGTTCCTTAGAGAGGAAGTGGACAAGCTTATTAAGGAATATTTTTGCATTTTCATTTAAGCTAAACATTGATATGTATTGCCAATTTAAAGGTACAGCCAAATATTGCATTACCAGAAGTCTCTGTGGCCAAATTATGAAGATGGACAAAACTTTACCCAAAGTTATATGGCCTCTTAACTTTACTGTGAAGTATAAATATTGTTTTGTTTTTCAGAACTAACACAGCTATGTTGATGGATAATTTAATAAAACTTGTACCTAATGCTTCATACAGTACAAAGTCAAATTTTGAAAAATATTTTCACAAGTCATTACATTTTCCCACCACAAGGGACAAATGTTTTAAAGTTTGAGTGGTGTAGATAAAATGCTATACAATAAACTGATTCAATTAAAATTGTTTTTTTAATAGGTTGGTCAATGGAATGAAGCTGAGCTCACCCTTACAAAATCCACAATGGCAGTGTTTGTCATCAGACAGAAAGAGGACCCTCTGTACCCTCCACATGACATCGGGATCACAATTGAAGGTGTGAAAGCCCTAAATGAGGTGCTATGCAACTTGGCTTGATCTATTCTCTCAACCTGAGCTAACCTACCAAGCTCAAACACACCTTTGCACTTCAAAAAATGTTCATGGACATAGAACCAAAGAAATGACACAGTCTGAAGTGTACATTTCTGAATTTCTGTTAGATTGTATTTAGAAGGAATGAATTGAAAGCCCCATTATCTCAAGTTTTTCACTGTTTAAATGGTTCCTACTGTAACTCATTGAATTAATGTGTAGCCATGTAATCAGTGTTATAGATTTATGCTAGTAGTTGTTACATTACCAGTCTCAACTTTTGAAGGTGAGGTATTGAATTAAGCATATTTTAGAATGAGATGAATGTTTTTTGGTGAAGATAAAGTAGAGGTGTAAGGGCAATCACTTTGCTGAATTTGGTCTGGTGTGTTGTTTTTCCTTTGTTCCCTTTAGCAAGTGCTGTTTAAATAGCTTTTGTGACCCTTGTTTAGAAAAAACATCACACATTGTATCCTTCAAATGAGAATTTCTTAATTTTTAGCCAGTTGATGGTGAGACATTGTTGGTGATAAGAAATCCTGTATTTTGTAAAGCCATAGCTTTTGTTCAATTTTAAGAAATAAAATTGTCTATGTATAAGTAGAATTTGTCTGTTATTACACTGACTGAAATGTATAAGATGAACAATATTTTCAAATATGCCTGTAAAAAATTGTTTGTTTTTAATTAAGTCCAAAGAGCAAGTGTATTTGGAACTTAGTGAAACTTTTATGTTTCCCAGATTCTCTAGTAGAGAGCAGAATTCATGGTTCCATCAATTATAGCATATCGTCTAGAGCCTGAAGCAGCAAAGTATACCCAAACTATCATTCTGTCGCTGCCATTTTTGCATTGCTTGCATGATTTTCTTTCTCTAAACTGTTGTGTTAGTTTTACATGATATGTAACATTATGCATACCTTCTAAAACTTTCCATTTTTGCCTCATCAGTTTACAGAATATATTTATAAAAAATTTAGGCGATCATCAAGGTGTTTTTTGGCAAGTTTGATACAGGCCTTAGTGTTGTTCGAACTAGTCTGCCATAGATGACCGATGTCTTTCATATTGTTGAATCATGAACTTTTAGTAACCTTTCCAGACCGATAGACACCATAGATTTTGATCCTCATCTGTTCTTGAATTTCTTTAAATTGTGGTATAATGTGCTGCTTTTGAGATCTTTTAGTCTACTTCAAATTGTCAGACAGCTGCATGGTGGCACTGTTCGTAGCACTGTTGCCTTGGAGCAAGAAGGTCCTGGGTCCAAATCTCGGCCTAGGGACTTTCTGCATGGAGTTTGCATGTTCTCTCTGGGCACTCTGGCTCCCTCCCACAGTCCAAAATCATGACTCACACATGACAATTGGTCTCTCTAATTTGTCTTTAGGTGTGTGTGTGTGTGTGTGTGTGTGTGTGTGTGTGCATGGTTGTTTCCCTTGTCTGTCCCTGTGATGGAGTGGCGACCGGTCCAGGGTGTACTTCGCCACTTGGCCAATGACCACTGGAGATAGTCACCAGCCCTTAATAAATGTTATCATCACCTGAAAACTATTTTTTTAATTTAATGTACTCAGATGTTGTTTGATGATCTGAAACATTTAAGTGTGATACAAAGGGCAGATACTTTTTTGCAGCGCTGTACATTTTATTTTCCTCCAATTTACCAACTGAGCTTTAAAAATTGCTGTTCAACCTGCCTGAACAACATGGGGCTGTTGCATGGTGGTGCTGTTCTTTGCAATCTTTGAACATGTGGACAATTTTTTGCTCAGTTAAGCTGGCAGTTGAGGTAGTTGCAACAAATAAAAGTGGACCCCAGGTTCACTCTGAGTGAAAAAAAATGACTGGAGAAATAATAAACCACAGTGAACCACAGTGAAGAGCTATCAATCTGTCAATCCTTTCCGTGACTGTGAAAACAAGTATCTGTTGTCACTTTGAACTGACAGGTTCCTAGAACAGTCTGCCATTGTTTTTCATGTTCTTCATTTGCATGCTCTTATCTGATATGTTGGTGGCAGTGGTGCTATCTTCAGAGGGAAAAAACAAACAAACAAGTAGTTTATGAGATGAGAGACAAAGTTTCATTTTGCAAGTTCATTCTTAAACTTATCACTTAACCTCCCACTCCAATCATATACAGCAAGATCGACTGATTAGATCCACCCACTGTGGAGTTCGGTGAGACATGTCCAGCTGTAATCTATCTGGGACATATTTCAGCATTCAGCCTAGGAACAAGAAGCAGCTCTCTGATTGGAGAATGTAAAGTTGGTTGTGGGCATGATGTGTGCTGCTAACCTGTTGACCAGGATATGAAATATTTGCTCAGCTCATCTTTAAATTGATCAGTTGGATGTTTTCTGATCTCACAAGCAGTAATTAATAGTCATGTTTATTATCGTCATAAATAGCCTACATCGCTTTTGCTGTATGGACATTCAAATTGTCAATATACTGAACTTGTGCTGTCACAGAACTGTGGCTTTGAAGCAACAAAGAAGCAATTATGAACCCCAGATGTGAAAGTGTGTGCTTGAGTTTGACAACCTGCAACCTCCATGTTTGAGACTCTTGCTTTGATGTTAGACACTTGTTCACCAAAGCCTTCAAGGAGCCTCCCCTACTTTTAAATTGATTATGTGGGAGCATTTTTAGTACCTGGTAGAAAAAAACAACCAGTGACAGAGTGAAAGTCAAGATACAAGGGATTTGTAGGCAACCTTATTTCAGTTGGTGACAATAAAGGTAAACTTGGTGGAACCGCAACATTTAATTAATTATCTGCAAAGTATAAAACAGCTCATGTTAGGTTTACAGTTGCTACACAGCTTTCATATGCATCCATCTTCCAAGCAAGAGTTTGATCTGATAACATATTAGTATCACTGCAAGCAAAGTGCAGCCAAACATAACATCTAACCACACAGTTCCTCCTTGGGCTTACACTGGGTTAGGTTTGGGCTGAATTGAGCAGTCCTCCATTATACAATCTGCAGAAAAGGAATCAGAATGAAATAAAAAGCCTTTATTACTAAAGATTTACACATGTACTCATACATGGGAATTACTGAGGTATATTGTCAGAGGTATTGCATGAAGAATTTAATATGTAAGAACAAGTACATTGCCTGGGGATGTCTTTAAAAGATAGTCCTAGTGTTGCCTCTTCATGGTCATCTGTTGAGCCATCAGACTCAACCTGCTGAGCTCAACATACTAGGAATGTGTGAAATGCTCAGTGTGAACAGTTACCTGTAGACAGGTAATTATCTACAGGTAATTTACATTAATAATGCAGCATAGTGAATCAGGTTTTTTGACAAAGGTGGAAATTACAGTTGAAGTACTGCTGTGATGTTGAACTAAACAGACCTGACCACTGGCTCACCATAAGATTCACTGCAGAAATATTTACATCCTCAACTGGCCTCACTGGGCTGTGGAAAGGGGTCCTCATTCTCAGTGTTCGACTCCTCATGTTGTGGAAGATGTTTGATCAGCATCCTCTAAGGGATCAGATGATGACAGATAAGACCTCTGTCTCTGAGTTATCCCCAGCAAATGTCTCCAAAATCAGTTTCAGTGCCTTTAACAGAGAAGTGGCCTCTGGAAATTATATTATGTGAAAAATGAACTAAAAATTAAAAAAGTTTTTGACCAAACATGCAATGTCACTTTATATAGTTGTAAACTAATATTTCATATCAAGATCTTCTAAACTATGATTTCATAATTACATTTTTGCAAACACTGAGCTAAAATTAGTACTTTTTAAATTTTTTTACTAAGGCTAAGTCCCACTGTCCACATTTGTGGCCCTCAAGCATAGGGGAGCGTTGCTGTTTGAATACCAAAACTAAATTATTAACACTATTATGCATAACAGAACAGGAATCAACATTTTATTACATTTTTCACCTTGAAGATATTTTGCTAGGGTGTGGCTTTGACATGTTCATTGCCATCTTGAACTTAGTCTGCAAGGTGTTTTTTCTGTTTTGGTACCACTGGCAACACACACCTTCATTGTGTACAACAGGTTTCAGGTACACTGAATAAAGCACTATGGTACTGACAACCAAAATGTGTATGAAGGGTTAGGATTATATGTGGACGCCAGGTCATAGTTCGTATCTGCTTCAAGTTTTCTATTGGAACTAAACTAACAGTTTAGTTAGGTCAAACTGTATAATGTCCTCTCTAGTTCAGAATCTGACGTGGACTTCTGTATTTTACGCTGATATTCTTTAAAACACAATTTTATGATATGTGAATTGTTTACCCTATTGCTAAAGATAAAAAATATAGATTCTTAGTGGGGATGCACCGACTTTTCAGACAAAAAAAATTGGTATCAGCCAAAATCAGAATTGGCAGGTCAGGCTTTTTAAAGATTAGTGATCAGCCAAAAACTGTAATGGGTGCACCCCTAATTCTTGGGATTTTTTCTTCCCAAAATGATAGCTAAAATGTTATTTGAGCTTCTTCTTGTGAACCATATAATGTAGATTGTCTTAGATATTCTCTTCCATTGAGGTGGAGATATTCCACTGCCCCTAGCAGATGTAAGAAAAAACTGCAAGTTTAGAACTTTAAAAGTTATTTGTAACATTCTCATGCTTTAGGCCTTCTTTTACTTTCTGAAATTATGAAGTGTATGACATATGCTTGTGATAGAGCATAGATAGATGACATTAATGTGAACATTGTTGAACTAATTAAAGCACCTTGTCCTGCTGTGTGGGTCCTATCACTGGTGAGATCAGTGTTCATATCTGTGTGTGGACTGTTAGAGAGCTGACTCGACGCTTCCTGCCTTACTCATACGTGCATATTTAAGATAACATAATTATGTTAGACAGTCATTTCAACCAGAATGATGTGTTGTGTACAATAACAGGGTGTATTTTCATGTGGAACATTCCATCTATTTTAATGATACCACTGTGATTTCACATGGAGTTCTTCTTCTAGAGTGATAAGCAGAAGTAATACGGTTTAATTTGAAGAGACTGTCTGATTCAGTCCACAGAAATACATGGAGCCAGATTAGAAGGAATGACTCAAAACGCTCTGTGTGTAGTGAACCTGGACACAAACAAAACTTTTAAGCCTCAGCATCTTTTAAAAAAAACAAACACTTTTTTTGCATGTTTTTTTAGTGGTTTTATTTTTAGAGTCAGGCAAGTCGTGTTAAAATGTCAGGTTTGAATGTGAGAGTTTATATGGTTTGCTTGATGTGAGATTTCAACATGACTAATTTTGAAGATTCATTCATTTTAAAATAGGTTGTTTGTGGTAGGTTTTCTAGAACAACAAAAATCTAGTTCCTGGAAGGTGCAGAGTGACCCGATATGTTTCTCCATACATTAAACCTTTCAGGTCATGGGCAGAATTTTGCATCAGGAGTGTAATAATTATAATAGTTCCCAGGCTCACATAAGTAGCACAATCATGATTATAGTATGCTGTTTTTAAATGAAATCAAGATGGGTTGGTATTTAACAGTTTATTTAGGGAAAATCTCATTTGTTTGAATGAGTAAAATATATATTTGTCCATTAACTCTTGCTGGGCCCTTCTTCTGCGGTCCTCCCTGGTGTGGAACAGTATCATGTTCTTATTAATGCCTTCTACAGCAGAACTGCAGTGAGTGAATCGAAATAAACACTGATAGGTGTTTCTAAATTTCATTAGCCGAGAACATTCACTTATATGTGAGGAAGCAACATCCATAAAGAAAAGCCAGGCAAGAAGGTTAGCTAACTGGTGCAATTTTTTTCTTCATCTCAAAAGCATTTTTCTGCTTAGTAGTGCATTACTGTTGTGATGAGAATCACATCTGTTGGCTGTCAGATTTTTCAAAGTTGTTTCATTACCTGAGATTCTGGTGTTTGTAAAAGTACAGTATTTATAATAGAAGTTCTTATTGTGGAAGAACTTTGTAAACACAAAAACATAATAATTATTCTCACTCAGTTTCAAAGCATCTTTAGTTTGCTCAATTTCAACTAATCATATCTGCTTATATTTGCTCCTAAACAAGTACCTTTGGAAATAATAGCTCTCTGTTCTACTTCTCCAACAGAGAGCAGTACTCTGGTGGCATGTCCAGGAGATGTAGGTCAGGCCATTTATGCTTGCTTTGAGTCTGTGTGAGTCTGTAGCTAGATAGATTCATTTTTGCTTATCTAACTTGGTGTAGATGGCATTGCAGTAAACGTGGCTTCAAATAATTGGCTGTCCAGCTTATCCAGTGTACATATTAAAGGTCTTCAGGTAAGACACTAAGCCCATACTTACTCTGATGTCCCCATTGGTAATAGATGGTGAGTATGACAGAGTAAAAGGATTTTTTGTTGTTGTTTAAAGTCATATCAAACATTCTAATTTCCTCAAATTATTTGAACTGTTCTTTATTACAGATCTAAAAGCCACTGATCAAAAGCATTGTTACTACTTTGCAGCTTTAGGTCTTCATCTTTGTACTTTTTCCATACTGTCTCTCTGAACAGACTCACTTCCTTATCAAATTCTACTGCTAAAAAGTTCAAATGATTTCCATGTTACTTGAACAAAAGAATCAAAAAGAGTTTGAATATCTGGACATTTTTTTTGTTCATGTCTTGTTTTGTTTTTGTTGTTTGCAGGCTTTGCAGAATGAGAAATACAGACAGAACAGGGGAAGGTAATGAATGTCAGAAGGAACAGTTGGAACGTTTCATTTAGAGACAAGTGCTAAATGAGCAGGGCTGTCTGTTGCCTGTGGGGATGGTTGGCATTTACTCTCTAAGCTGCAGCCAAGCGGAAGAACATTACTGGGTCAATGCTGGAACATGACTGTCGACTTTATACTGGGAGTGCTGGAACCAAACAAAAAAGGAAAAAAACTACAAAATGACTCATACTCTCTGAACTTCATAGTTTGTGACCTTGTAACCACAAACATTAATGTATTTTATTAGTATTTTATGTGACAGATCAACACAAATTAGTTCATGCAAGTCTGAAAAGGCTGAGCAGATTTCAGCTTTAGTGAGCAAATTTAAAGGAGGCTTACATTTTGACACCATCTGTGTCTTCATCACAAAGCAGCACGCAATTCTGAAGTGCAAGGAAAAGGCTACATAGACTTCAAAATATTTACAAAAAAAAGTTTTATATGTTTGGCATGGATTTGTATTCAGCCTCCGTTACTTTGATACCCCTAAATAAAATCCAGTGCAACATTAACCCCAAATATAAATCAAAACCCGTGCTGCTTTTGGGGTATACTTCAGTGAAAGTTGGTTCTACAGAATATTAACTCAGAGGCCTGAAAACTAATACATGCCACATTTTTCAGATTTTTATTTGCAGAAAATTTTGTGAACCGTGTATCAACTTTCTTCCACTTCATGAATTTGCCTCACTTTTTGTTGGTGTGTCAAATAGAATCCTAAAAAAAATGCATTGATGATTGAGGTTGTGACATACAAGTTGACACTATAAACTCCCAAGCAGTCCTCAAATTGTTTTGTCATTAGAATTTCCGTGTTTGTTTCTTAGCACATCAAAATGTGCAGGCTCTAACAGGTCATCTTGACTGCAAAAGAAATTATGAGGGAAGGAACAGAAAGACTTCTAGCATTGTATATTGTATATGATTATGCAATGAAAACTTCAAAATTTGTGTAACTTTATCATTACTAATGTCATGCTTCATATGAAACTATTATCCCAAAAGTCTGAATTGCACCCTGAAGTATAACCATTTTTATGTGAACCTTCAAAGGCTAAATCTTTCTCAGAGGTCCCAATAATTAGTTGAAGATCAGGGTTAATGTTAAGCTGAACCAGAGGGACACCACACAGCTCACTGGAAGTGTGCAAGCAGACAGGATATATGGAGGAGCAGCAGATACAGAGTTTTGTGTGGAAGACATTTTAAAGATTTAATAGCCAGTCCATCTTTAAGCAGTCAACTGTTCAAATGGTTTTCAGTATTTAGTAAAAACAAACAAACAAGCAAGGTGTTTAGCTCTGTGTAAGAAAGGTTGATTAGTGTGTCAAAAATGTCCCATGACCTTCTCAGCCAGCTTTGTGGACTGGTGCCAGCAGAACCACCTCCTGATCAATGCTGCTAAAACCAAGGCACTGGTGGTGGACTTCCGCAGACGCAGACCCACCTCACTGACACCGGTGAACATCCAGGGAGCGGACATTGAGATAGTGGACTCCTATAAGTACCTGGATGTTCTCCTGAACAATAAACTGGACTGGACTCATAATACTGACGCGCTTTACAGGAAGGGTCAGAAAAGACTCTACCTGCTGAGGAGGCTGAGGTCTTTTGGAACTCTTTTGGAACTCCTGAAGACCTTCTCTGACTCTGTGGTGGCATCAGCCATCTTCTATGGTATGTTAGAGCAGCAGCTTATCTGCAACTGAGAGGAAACGGTTAGATAAGCTCATCAGGAAGGCCTGTGCTAGGATTCCCCCTGGACCCAGTGCAGGTGGTGAGAGATAGAAGGACTCAAGCTAAAATAACACTTCTGATGGACAATGTCTCCCACCCCATGCATGAAGCTGTTGCTGCACTGGCGAGCTCTGTCAGTGACAGACTGCTGCATCCTTGGTTCGCTATGGAGCGTTATAGGAGATCCTTCCTCTCAGCAGCTGTTAGACTCTATAAACATCACTGCTCCCAAAAAACTCAATAAGTGTTTATATGCATACTAGTATCTGTACAACTTACCATTTTTCTATTGTCACTAACTGTAAATAGTTTTAATGCTCAGAGACATTCATATCTTGTACCTTTTTAATTAACCAATTCAGTCACTTTCACTTTGCTGCTGTTGTACACAAATTTCCCCATCGTGGGACAGTAATGGATATTTCTATTCTATTCTATTCTATTATAATACATTTCTCAGATTTATTTATTTATTGTTTATGAATGGCTTTTTGGTCCCCATAGACTTTCTATTATGCCACTTAATTAAAGAATAGGCCTTTGGGCTTTAATAATTTAGCTTCAGTTATTAAAAGGACAGTATTATGTAAAATCAACTTTTTTGAGCTTTACATCATGCTCTACTGTTATTCCCTCATCAAAAACATACCTGGAGTGTTTCTTTGATTCTTTCATGCACGTTTGAGAAATCCTTTAATCTCCCGTGGCAACCATTCAGCTGTGCAAAATGCCTGGGTGGATACAGCTCCACCTGCAGGGTGCATCTCTTCCTCAGAGCTGCAGTTTCCAAGCTTCCGAGCTTTCACCTTACAGAGCACCTCTCTCCCACGACTTCCCCCAGACTAGCCAGAATCCTTTTTAGGATTCTCCTTCAGACTAGCCAGCAGCAATTAGCAAGCACCTGGTGCAACTGCACATCTGCTGAACTCTTTATACAAGCAAGTGCAACGCTGGTAAAAACATTGTTAAATGGTTAATAGAGAAGCGATGTTTGTAAAAACTGAAGGTAACATAGTTACTTGATTGTGCTATAAAAAGGCACAATGTGCCTGGAAAATGCATAATACTGCACCTTTAATTGCTATACATTTTCAACAATGCTTAAAAGTAGCCATAACATTTTTCCAACTGCTTCCATGGCTCATGATTGGATTTTTTTCTGTTTGGTCTTGGACTGTTGTTCAAAGATCATCCTGCTGAATTACCAGCCACCAGAGTGGGTTTATCCTGCCACCACGCACCAGCCCGAGCCATATGGCCAGATAGATTTAAATAGAAGCTGCAAAAGCAAATGAGGTGGATTAGCAGTGCTTGCCTACAACTGATGGTATAATCCTGGATATGTTACTGTGGAATATTCTCTCTGCTGCCCGAATATTGAGCTGTTAGCATGTCATGACAGTCATGAGACTATTATACAGCAACAGTCTTCAGTCAGAAGCCTCTTCAGATTTGTAGCCAGACTGACCGTAACTGGAGATCCTCCCTGCTCACAGCATCACCATCCCCAACAACTCTTAAAATACTGAGTTACGACACCATCTAATTTTCCTTTGGGGTAAATAAATTATTTTTGAATTAAATTGAATTTGAATTGAAAAATAGCAAGGGAGGTAAATATATATATATATATATATATTTCCAAAGGTTATGTTTATATAAATGCAACCAAGAGTGGTATATTTAGTTTCCAAGATACCACTCTTGGTTGGACTGATTGGGATTGATTGGGAGTGATGCATTTTTTTGTTCAACTATCACAAATTTAAACATGCAGAGCATATTGAACTTTACTGGGACTTTAAACTATACCATATACTTTGCTCATATTAGACCAAATTTGCATTTTTAGCCCCTAAAACTACGGGTAGGTTTGATGTAAAAATAAAAGATGAGCATGTGGAAAAGCACCTCTTCCCTACTGCTAATTTCAGTGGATGACCTATGATGCTGCTGGCCTATTTGTTTTGCGAAGCCGCTGAGAACCTTGTTAGAGTGTATAACATCATGAACCCTTGAAAATACCAGCAGATTTTTAAATAAATGTTGGCCTCTGTCTGAAAACTGAAAATAGATGTTCAGTTTCCCTACCAAAATCCTGCTGAAGGGAGCATAAGAGAGGACCCATCACTCTGGAGCGATTGTTTAAGGAGGAATGGTCACAGATCTCTCTTTGTGCAATCTATCGAGGGCTATACACTGTTAGAAAAATATGTCATTTCAATACTATATCTGAAAATTATGATGATGATATCAATTCCATTGTACTATATCTCCAAAATTGTTAGCATTGCAGGCACTAAAAATGGACACCCGCTGTTATCATTAAGGGTAGTTAGTTATGGCTAAATGTATTATCGATATGAAGAACATTACTTCTTGACATGGAAAATAGAAAATTCTACCAAAGACTGGGTCCAAGCAGTCCTTTGTGACTGTGATATTGCAATGATGATTGCAATTTGATATATTTTCGCAACTGAACAACAGCAGCTACATTTTCTAAATTTTAATTTTTCAATTTAGGATTATGGAACTGCACTGAAGGATACATTTCATTTCAAAGGTTGTTACTCATCCAAGGGTGCCAGAATGTGTGGAGAGCACTGTGGATCAATGGTTTACTGTAAGCTTTTACTTTAACATAGCCCAGAATTGTCTGCATGAAATCCAAGAAAAATATGGAGTTTTCCCTATAAATAAAACATGCATGATCACTAACTCAATGTCTATATGGTAAACAGACAAAGAATAAGAAGTTAGCCAAATAGTAAACCTGTTATATTCTGTCTATTCTTTAGCCTGAGAACAAGTGCAGGGTCAACAGGGACAAATACACAATACATGTTGCCTTATTAGAGAATGTAAGCTTTTCTAATTTTAGGATAAAAGAGCTGGTTCCTGGAATGAAGTAATCAACATGGCAACTTGCTCTCAGTGTCAGACCTGTACTCCTGTTTTATCAGACCAATATTCCAGAAGAATAAATACTTCAAAAGCCTTTGTGAACCACAGAGGAAAAACTCCCAATTCCAAAGCAAATAACTTTCCTGTGAGAACATAAAGGAGCTGGTGGGAAGGGCAGAACCCAGTGCTTATTAATATTACAACTCCCTACTCTGATCTCAGCAAGATGGGGGTTTGGACCCAAAAAAAGCCTGTGAGAACATTTCCATTGCTGGCCTCAGAACAACAAACAATGTGACAGGAAGATGCTGCCTCATATTAGTGCATTGTTTGGGCAATGGCCTGGTTCCACTTTCAGGATACTCCCATTTTTAATCATCCCATCATCAGCTGATATTAATCCACTCCCTGAGGCCTTCCCATCCAATTGCAAACCTTCTGCCTAACAAGTGTCTAAATTTACTTTCAGCAATTTTCGTCATGCATGTTGTCATACTACCAAGAACAGGAAAGAAGGCTTCATTTTATCTGTCAATCTGTCAGTGAAGTACTAATATGATTCTAATTGGATTGCAGAGATTGTCGACCATTCTAAACCTTTTAAACCGCCTGCTGATTACTGGAGATTGGCTGAACAGACAGTAAAGGAGCAGGCAAGTTGTCGCATTCATTTGGTGTTGCTCTAGAGACAGCTTTGTTTATAGCACTTGACTATGTGTTTGTGTACTTCAATGTGAAGTCAGTGCTTCCGTTTATCCAGACAGGTGTTACTGGCCATTCAGCAGGCTAGGCAAAATGAGTCAAATTTCTTGAACAAGTTATACTTGCTGTTTTAAGCAATCTGTGTGGCTCTTTGGTTTCTATGTTCACAACATATCAACAGCTTTGATGGTTTTCTTATGTGCCAATGACCTTTTTGCCACTACTTCCATCACTGTTTCCTCAGAGGTGTGAAGTATATTTTTCAGTGGAGTCTTTAATTCACTGTTTACAAAAAAAATGTCACCTAGTTAGCAAATTAGCCTGTTGAGATTGGTAACTGATTCAGAGACATTGCTGTGGAGCCAGGTTTCAGTCAAAGAAAGACGCTCCTACTTTTTTCTATGTTGTTGCTACAATAATTCACCAATAAACTAATTAAAAGTACAACTAAGAAGAAGTTTAGAATTAATTAATCTGAGGAAGGACATTAATGCAGCACTTGGCCAGTGGCTCTTTAGCAAAGTTTCCACCTCCTTCCTTCCCCAGTTTTCTATTCAGCAGTCATCTATTCCCAAACAGCTGTATTTTTTGTTGAGCTCTGCCCATTGTCCATTCATTCACTTTCTATACCTGCTATCTCAGTTGATCAATTGGCAGGAGTTGGGGTATACCCTGAATTGGTTGCCAATTTATACCAAGGTTTACACAGATACACTGAAAGATTGATGCACCTGATCTATTATTTTAATCACACTCCTATTCCTACCTTTTGTTTTGTGAATTTGTGCAGAGTCACAGTCACCGATCATAAACACTATTTTACTCATCCTAACCTGCTGCTGTGTTCATCTAAACAAGACAACACAGGTTTTTATGTGAATACTTTTATTCATTCCCTCTCAGGGGGTTTAGGGCCATTAGTATCTACTTAGCATGGCTCATTAGTTTCCTCATTTTACGAGTGAAGAGAACAATAACCCTGTTTGCTGCTAACAACATGACATGCAGTTCATTCAGTACTTCCTGCTTGTTTTTTCTCCAATTCAGTACATTAGTTGGTGTCATATAGCTGTTATTATAAGGTCCAGAACAGGTGAACATTTTTTTGTTCAGTGGATTATGTAGACCAGGAGAGCTCCTCCCACCCTGTGGGACTGCTCAGTGGGATCTGCTGATGTGCTACCTCAGTGTTAGACTTATAAGAGGCTTTGAGAGACAAGCTTAGCACCAGGCATGGATGCCTTTTTCAACTTTCCCTCTCTCCTCGTCTCTTCTGCTAATTTTTTCTATTTATTAAACATCACAATATCTCTTTATCACAGAAGGGACTGAAGGTAGGAGACAGAATAAATATTTATTTTTAAATATTTATTTTTATTTCAAAAAAATGTTTGTGATTAAGTTGGAGTAGTATGGCTGTTTCTGTCATGTTGAGTGTTTCTATTTGCATAATAGTGAATGTGGTAAAAGTGAAAGAAAGGACTGTTATTATCAAGGATTTAAATTTTTCTAAAGCTACACATGAACTTATAAAAATACTGCCTGAGAACATAATGTGGAATAGGTGTTGTTTTCCACATAAAACCTTAAAGGTATAAGTTTGTCATAGTACCAGGTGTAGTTTCAGAAACATTTTTATGTTTATCTTTATTATGCAAATATTGCATTTAATCATTTCAGCCACACAGTCTTTCAACGGAATTTGGTTAATGAGGAAAAATGTTTTGGGTTTTTTTTTTTACTTTTGTTTTGACCTCTTAATAGCTCATTATGGGTACTCATGTATCAGGTAAATGTGCTATCTGGGGAATTATGTAGCAGTTGTTCTTTAACGTCCCAGTCATTCATGTCGCTTATTTACATGTTTTAGGAAAACTATTTTTTTTGTATTTTTGTGTAGATTTGAAAGTATGCTCATTTAGTTTAGCACCAGGCTAAACTTCTCAATTTCACCTTTGTTATATAGATTCATGGAAAAACCTGATCAGGATGGATTGCTTTCTGCATGCTTTCCTTCTGCAAGGTTATTAGATTTTGACTAGAATAAGTGATTACCTTGTATAAAAAATACTGTTCCTGCCTTTTTCAACTTTCCCTCTGATTGAGTTCTGATTTTGTCAAAATCTACCATTTCTAATCCATGAACTGTGAAAATAAAACAGATCTGTAGTGACAGCCATAAATCTAAAGCATATTTTACATTCAGACATTATTTGCTATGGTTGAACCTGTCATTCACATGTAAATAATGTTTTGATGAGAAAAACTGTGATTTTGAAAGTTACTTCCAAAGTTTTCATCCAAACCTGTGTTCTGTTCTATCTCTGCAAGGTAAATTAAAAAATATCAAAGAAAAATATGATGGGACCATTTAAAGGGAAATCTTTAGCTTTAATTATTTTTCCTCTCAATTTTTGCATGATGTTTTTTTTAAATGTTGTTGCCACCAACTGGTATGCCAATAGTAATATATTTTTTTTTATTTAGAAGTAGACCAGTGTAGTTGGGGCTTAAATGGTAAAATCACTGAATATTGTTTTGCTTATTTTAAAAATCCAAAGTCAAATCATATTTTTCACAAGTCAGTTTTATACCATTTTCTAGTTTCATTCCTAAAGTTTATTATAAAAAGAAAGCTGCATTGCATGCATAATATACATTGAACATTTCATGCCAAGTAACCTCTCAGTTCGAGCAAAGCTTCATATTTTGCTCAAATCTGGTTGTTTCTGGTGCCACAAAGATCAAAAGACAAATTGTAAACCCTAGGTCTTTAGTAACACAAAAATTTGTCATTTAAAAAAAAAAAGTTTGAAAGTAAATGAAGGTTAAAAACCAAACCTAAGTTTTCAGAGTTATGTACTTTAAGCTGATTAATTACCTAAAGGTTCAGACTCATTGGTCAATGTGGGTTTAACTCAGATTTTTGGTATAAACTTTGTCCAGTTCAGGCTGGTATAGGCCTGGAGCTGATCCCATCACTTAGCAGTTAAAATGTTTCTGGCCAGTTCATCAGTCATTCAGTCTGTAGATGACAATGAAACTTCTTCATGTATCTAAAACTTATACTGATCATAGTGTTTGGTCAGATTTTGTGATTATTGTAAAATATTTTTGATGTGTGATCTTCAGGGTGTCGGACATCAGATGCACATAAAAAACAAAATCTCTCCTGTTATTTATTAAAAACCCAGGGACCCTTTTCAAACCTATTCTATTGCTTTCAGTAAAACTATCCACGGCTGACATCCAGTAATCTGTTCTGTCTTAGCACACTTTAATGTGTGTGTCAAAGATGAAAACTGGGACTAGTTGACTAAATTGGGCTACACTGCCTGCAGTAGCCTTTTTGAACTTATTTGTCCTTGGTGGAACATATGGTTGAGTTAAATATTCTTTCCCAGTCCTTGAAATCTAGAAGACGTTACGTGTCTCAGTCTAAGAAATAAGTATGGTGAACATTTATTAGTTTGTTAGGTAATTTGTTTTGGCCTAATTTCCACTGTTTTATCTTAACAGGATGCCATTACTCTGCCCCTTTACCTGGATCTCTTTCCGTCTTCTACCACCCAACATGGATAATCCTTTGAAGAGTCTCTCCAAGTCTTCAGCCCTGTAAAAGACTGGCTTTGAGTACGGTGGACGCATGAGCTGTGCACCAGAGGAGATAAAGAGCAAGAAGAAAAAACAGAGAGATGAACCCAACTGAGGATTGACAGGAGCAATATTCCCTCAACTTTCCACTGAGTCAGATTTACATGTTTTTGTCTCAGGACTACTAAGAATAAAATACATCTCTTTTCCATTCATTGACCTTCACAGGACTTCCAAAGTACCCCTCAAAGGGGTGATGCCAGTGTTGCTAAATGCCGACGCCTCTTTTAGCTCCAGGCAGGAGCTCCTGGACCTGCAGGACTGTCCCCTCAATGGGGGTACGTCTTTGGGCACCCCTAGCCCCGTGGATTCCCAGACAGGAAGCCCTCTAGGGTCTGGTCCTAGAAGCTCTGGCGGGCCAGGAGCTGATGATGTCGCTGGGACCCTTATTTTCACAAGGGCTTCAATGCTGCCAGGGCAGGTATATGGAGAGGGCAATCAGCCTGATACAGAGGTTCCTTTGGAGTTAACACTAAAGTCCAGTTACTCTGATCAACTGTGTGGTTGGGGAGCTCTAAAGCCTAAAATCATCCAAGTGTTCAACACCCCTCGCTGGGTGCTGTTCTTCCTTTGTGTGGCCTCTTTTCTCCAGGGAATGATAGTCAATGGCTTGATTAACACAGTAGTCACTTCCATAGAGCGGCGCTTTGACCTTCCAAGCTACCAGGCTGGTCTCATTGCCAGCTCCTACGACATTGCTGCCTGTGTCTGCCTGGCCTTTGTCAGTTACTTTGGTGGGACTGGGCACAAGCCCCGCTGGCTGGGATGGGGGGTACTCATTATGGCAGTGGGTTCTCTGGTGTTCACCTTGCCACATTTCATCGCTCCTCCCTACTTGGTCAGTTTGCAGGAGCAAATTGGAATGTGTTCTGCCAACAGTACCAGCCCGTGCCAGAACAAGGAGGGAGGAGGACAGTCGAGTTATCGCTTTGTGTTCATGCTGGGACAGTTTCTGCATGGTATTGGCGCCACGCCTCTGTACACGTTAGGGGTCACGTACCTGGATGAGAATGTCAGCTCCAACTATGGACCTGTTTACATCGGTGAGTGTCATGTACAGCCCTGTGTTGTTTCTGTGTGCAAATATGCAGTGTACATTTATTAAAACTGATATAAAAAAAGAAATACAGATTTATTTAAATTGAAAATTCAAAATAAATGTGTTTTTATGATGCTAGAAAAACTGTACATCATAAAAAGGGACTATTTTCAGTGCATTTGGTAATTTAGCAACATTACACAGTTTAAAACAAGCTTGAAAAGAAGCACAGGCAAGCCTCAATTTATTAACTGCATTAAAGAACCATGTTTAACATTACCGCTTAAACAAAATCATTTATGTGTTCAAGGGAAAAGAGACCCTTTTTGAAAAAAATCTGGCAAATTTTCTTGTAGTGTATGAAGAATTTAGATACTAGCAAATGTATTGAATGAAGGTGGTGATTTATAAAGTTGAATTAACGGCAAATATTTTCTGTTTAGAAACAAAGAGTATCATCAATGTGGTAATAATATTATTGTTATGTAAAGGGGAGGATTTTTTTCATTTTCTTATTAATTTGTTTCTACATTAGTCATTTACTCACTCCATATGAACATTAATGTAGTTAACTTAGGCCTCACAGAATGTATTATTCAGCAGGATTTACACTGTTTGATGGCTGTGCTGTATTTCATAAAAGTATGAAATAAACAATTGTTAAAAATACTGGAAAAAGAAAAGCTGCATTTTAATTTTACTGTTCTTTAGTTATGATTTGTAATGTTTTAATAGACCTAGCTAAGTTGGCTTTGTGGTACTAGACTTTCGACCGTTTCATAAATTTACAAATGTTCATTTCAAACACTCAGGGTTCTTTTGCAGCACTGAAAATTTTAGAAAATTCTAGGATTTCCCATTCAGATAAGTATGGGAGAAAAAGTTTAATATGGAAAAAAGTATTTTTGCCAACTATTTAAAAGATGCACATCCTAATTTCTGCAAAATTTACAGGGTCCTCTGGTCTGGAGTATTTTTTACAACTACACAGTATTCATGTTGAAATTTTGCCTTACTGTACAGTATTTTTTTCTATCCTTTATTCTGTTTTTGATATATATTTTATATTCTTTGTGTGAATCAGTTTTCTGTTACTGCCTCTCACTGCCACTTTGCTGCTGTTGCACAGAAATCTACCCATCGTGGGACAACAAAGGATATTTCTATTCTATTCTATTCTATATTTAGAAGTAACCTTTTCTGTTTGCATATTATTAATTATATTTTTGGGGTGTTACTAACAGTTGAGTATACAAATTTAAAAATTAAAAAAATAAAACTTTTAAATCTGTCTTGGCCTCTAAATCCTATTTATGGGATCTGCCCCAAGGTAGTTGAGCTGGGATTAATATAACAAAAGCACTGATCTTTCTTTTTTGTTTATTTGTTTTTTTTTTTTAAATTTGTAAAATGAAAGCATCAGTGATCACAACATATGATTTTTTTCATGCAGTTGTAAGCCTCAAGCTTTGGATGACTATGAATGTATGTTTGAGCATCATCATCATCGTTATCATGGAAAGTTAAAAATGACATGCTGACCTAAAAGTACTTTACTTTGCAGTCTGCAGTGTTGCGCTGTAGCCTAACACAGTTAAATCTAGATGGAATCATTACAGTTCATTTCTGGCCAGCCAATTTTTTTGGCTTAAACTTTTTTAAGTTGAGTCATATAGTAAATTCATCCCTAAATCTTCTCTCTTTCATTTGAAAAGCATTTCAAGAGTGGGGAGTCAGAATCCCTTTTTTGCTTTTATAATCCCTCATTAGGTTTTCTGCAAAGTGTCTTGTTTGCACTACTCAAACATTAATGCTCAGGAAAAGCCCCGAGATATTCAACACTTACCTTCCAAGGTTTTTACATGTACCAAGGCCAGCAACATGCTAAACTCTTCTCCCTCTACAAATACTTCCAGAAAGTTCTTGGAACCATTCAAAGTCTCATGCCTGAATTTTTTAAGAAATGCCTTAAAAATTATAAATTTACCAAACAAATAAATGTCCATTTAAAATGTTCTTACTCATTTGTACCTAAAGTGACATTTTGGTGTTTTCCTGTATTGTTACATTCATTCATTCATTCATTCATTCATTCTTATTGCAGCAGACTTACAGAAGATAATTACTCAACTGCATGAATTAGCTTATTGGGTTGAAAAGGTTTGCACACAAACATAAACTTTCACAATATCTACTGTCGGTATCTTGTTTCCAACGAGTGCAAAGTTGTCATTGTTTCAGAAGTTTGCAATGAAATATACGGAACTTGACCCATCAAACACAAACATACAATGCAGAGGGCCTTATTCTTCAAAATTGTTTTCTTTCATTAAAAAAAGCCTCTTTAGATACAGAGCTCATAAAAAGAACAATGGGGCTCTTTTAACCTGCATGACAGGAGGTGAGTAGGAAGCAGGAAGTAGTTGTATTGGAACACCCTGACTCTGTGTCTTTGGTCTCTCTCTCTCCAGGGATCTTCTACACAGCAGCTATTGTGGGGCCTGCTGCAGGCTACCTGCTGGGAGGTTACTTCCTCAACATCTACACAGAGATTCACCTGACGTGAGTCTGCTTTGAATAACTAACAATATAAGGGAAAAAATCGCAGTATTCTCTACCTCGAATTTTACTGACTAGTACTGGATGTTATCTTCAGCTGAATGTACCTTCTTACAACAGCTAAATATAACATGACCTGAGAAAGACTAAAAAAGAAATGGTCTATTATACGGTATACTAGAAAGTATTATGAGGGGTATATACCAATATTTTTAGAAGTATGAAATTAAGTGTAACAGAAGGAAAGCAAGTCCAAAGCTGCTGAAGATTGATGTCATCTTACATAAAACCATGACCAACCAAAGGGAAACTAGTGACAGCAAAGTCTTCAAGTTGAATTTGAGTTTGTGAAACAAAGATTTCTAGAGCAGTTTGTCCAGTGAGGACAAAGAGGTCAGGACGATTGTCTGCAGTCATTAGCTTGGAGACCTAATCAACAAACCCCATCTGCCTATAATTCTCCACAGTGATGTAAGACTGCTTGTGAAAAAAGCTGTAATTCAAAAAAGCTTAAAATCTGGCAGCATTCAGTAGATGCTGTAAGTTCTGCTCCGTTTCAGACCAGCATTGTTACCCTTCACACAGACCTCTGTGGACACCCATTTCTATTAACAATTGTGTGACCAGGTTACTTTATACAAGTAAGTTGTGCTTATGCAAAATAAGCTAGCAGTGAAGGAAAGCAGCTAAATTTATGTTTTCTATTGACCCTTTGCAACTTCATCACTTAATCAAGCAAGGTGCCATGATGGACGCCAGAACTGAGAGACAGCAACATTGAACGGAGGGACTGAGATCATTTTCCCAAGTTGTTTTTGCCGATATAGCCATGGTTTCTACTTGTTTAAGTTGAGCTAATATGTCTGTGGAAGTCTATTTATTTATTTATGAAAGTTGGAAATAGCTAGCTTAGAAACTGACCCATACCTTCTCCCTCCTGATGTGTTGATCAAATTGCCAACTTTGCATGGATTCACGCCACATGATTACCACTACCAGTATGTCATAAACGATGTTTCCCTTTATACCGGGAAACTCACTGTACATGGTAGTCTACATGATGGTAGGGCATTTTCTGCATGGTTACTAAAGATTATATTTGACTGCATCTTACTAATATTACTTACTTATAAAGTATATGAACGTTAATCTTCTTACCTTATAAAATGTGTTCACTGCAAATCCGCATATATACCAAGGACTGCCAGTCCTTACAATTGACAGCTACTATCCATCACCATCATCTTTCCTCATTAAAAGTTATACAATAAAATGACAAGTTTGGTTTCCCTGTCTGTGCTGCCAACCATGCAGCACCCTGTGACCATTTTTAAAGTGAAATCAACTAAATAAAAGTGATATTAGGCTATAAACTGTTTGTTTTTTGACAAGCTTCATAGGAGCACATACATAAGTTGTTTTGACCTCCGTCATGGCGGAGTGGACCGTTTTCTGAAGAGCGTGACGTTATGTGTAAAGGTTCAATACATATCACTCCTCAATTTACGAGGAACTCTGTTGACTTTGATGGCACAACAAAATTGTAGCTGTCAAATTATTGTTTTGAAAGCTCAGTCAGGCATGAAACTTATACTCTAAAAGTTGATCCACATTTTGTAGCCCTGTAAAGTCACTTTAAGCAACTGTTATGTAATATTTATAACATTTAAAAAGGTCAACTGCAATTTATTTATTTTACACATTTTCAGTATTCAGTGTTTTCTGGCTTCAAAATAAGATGACATTTGGTTTTTAAATTAAATGAAATGAATTTTATTTAAATTATATTTAATTAATATATTTAGTTATTGTTGCAGATCAGAAATTGTAATGCTCTTGTAGATATTGAAAGAAATATGAAACTTGTGTAAAATAATATTTATACACTAAGTAAACTTGAAGTTAGACAGAGAACAAGATCAGTTGGAGATTTTGTCAACTTTTACACTATTTGACAACAGTTTTAAAAAAATGTACATTAACCATGAAAAGTATTTTAGCATTTAGCATTTTATTGAGGACAGTAAATTACATGAGAATGTAGCAGTTAGCATGGTTGTTGCAGTAACATTTTTTTTGTTACAGAACAGAGATGACTCCAGAAAACCCACACTGGGTTGGGGCTTGGTGGATTGGCTTCCTAGCAGGAGGAGCAGCTGCTTTACTGGTAGCTTTCCCCATCCTGGGCTACCCACAACAACTGCCAGGTACCACTCATATCCATTGCTCCATCAAACCAACTTTATCCTAAAAAGGAATTCCAATTTTAATGTATATCCCAGAATAGGGACATAGTTTGGGAAGACTAAATATCAATCACAGCCTAATATTCTGTTTTCGTGCAGGCTCACAGGAGCATGTGGCAGGGCGAGTGTCTGAGGCCCACCAGCTAAAGGATGGAAGCCACACTACAGCCTCTGACCCTCAGTTTGGAAAATCAGTCAAAGACATGCCAAGGTAGGACTCTGATTAAAACAGGGGTCTGATTTGGATACAGCTGAGTTCTTTGGTGTCATCTTATAAACATGTGTGGGAAATTGCCAGCTTTTTAGCTTTGTATCTGCCATAGCCTGAAAAAACTTTCTGTGCATATTGTCCTAGATACATTGTTTTTAAGAAAAATCATAGGAAAGTACCCACAACTAAGACACACAAGATAAACAATTCATCTGTTGATAGATGTTATCTCATTTTCTAGTCTGCCAACAATATGAATTCTGATAAATAAAAGTGCTATAACTATTGTCCCAAAGGGACTTAAAATTCTCAAGTCGAACTAAATAAAAGTAATATTTTTTGCTTAACATGTTTTTTGGTGTTTGGGATCATTGTCCTGTTATGTTACCATGTTTCAGAAATGGTTTGGCTCCCAGACAGATAGACTTACATTTGACTCTAGAATTACTAGAATTACTCTAATTCAGAGTTAGCTCAATAAAAAGTGTCCAGGTAGTGTGGGTGCAAAACAAGCCCAAATCCTGAAACTCCTATCACCATGCTTGACAATTTGCACAAAGTATTTGTACTAATATGCTGTTGGGTTTTCACATGTCACTTTCCAAACCTATGTCCTGCTGACATATTCGTTTTAGAGACAAACAAGCTTGTTCTGTCTTTTTCTAAATGATATGAACTTTAAAATATAACATGCTAACTGGGCCCTATAGTTCAAGATGGAGCCATTGGGTTTTTCTCTCAGTATTGCATTGTCCAAATTTGTGAATTATAGGTGGGACCTCCATTCCTGGGGAGACTGGGGGCCTTCTTAAAATAATGTTTTCCACTTGTGACTAATCTTTCATAAAATTTCTGAGTTCAGTTTGGAAATGGCATTCTCACCTATAGATTATTTTTGTAAGATCACTGCTGACATCTTTATTGCTTGGCGTTGTTTTTCACAAACCTTTAGATCAGGAAACTACCCAAGCCTGTACTTTTTAATTTCATTTGATCAGCCCGCTGGTACTTTCCCTCCTTCGCAAGACTAGGCTTTGTTTTTCCTCACACTGCTTTTTTTTCCCATTTAGACTTTGTTAATGTTTTATACATACTGACAGCTTTGAATATGTGATGTATTTTTGTACACTTGAGGCTTGAAGCACTTCCAGCATCTTCTAAAAACCAGATCTCTTGTTTTGTCCTGATGCATAAAGCCCAAACAGGTTTCTTTTAACTTTGTATCGTATCTATTTGAATTATTAGAGTTTGAAAGATGTGTTTCACACATAAATGTATTTTAAAGTAAAGCAATTATAGTCAAAAGGAGTTCTGTGAAGGTTTGATCATTGTAAAGATGTCAAGTCCCTGTTATGATACCTGTATATAAATACCTAACTTCTATGTGAGATTTGCTGAAAATGTTGTGACTAGCTGAAACTGCTGTATGCCAGTCATTAGAGCAGAGCATTGCAGGAGAGTGACAGTTCTGACTCTTTAGGTTACAACTGTGCTTACTATAGGCCTGCAGAGTGACGTCATTTCTTACTAAGTCTCTTTTGGGATTTGCACAGGATTACTTAAAACATTACATAACGTGATTATTTATCTTTAGGTCCAGTGCAGTGATTATCTCTCTCCACACTGGGGAGATTAGTGTGGGCTGTTTTAATTAAAAAAACGAAGCTTAGGTTTATTTGCTCATGGTGAGCACACACATACACACACACTTCATACTGACAGTCTTCTCTGACTTGTTTCAGATCTGTGCTGCTTCTCTTAAAGAACCCTACGTTCCTCTTCCTGTGTTTGGCGGGAGCCACTGAGGCCACTCTCATTGCAGGCATGTCCACCTTCGGGCCAAAGTTCTTGGAGTCCCAGTTCAGTCTCAGTGCATCCGAAGCTGCCACATTGTTCGGTATGTGACTGAGCAGAGAAAAACAACACTTACTAGAGGTGGGCGAATCGATCCAAAACATCGATATCAATATCAAGTCGATATCAGTATCAGATTAATGCTAGCGTGGTGAGATCAATACTTTAGTTTCAGATTCCCTCTTAAAATATTGTTTTAATTTTGTAATGTAGTTTCTCAACCTCAAAAAAGGTTTTGATTTGCTCTCAAATGATAATATTTTTGTTATTTTGTTATGTTATTAAAGTATTGTGTAGACACCTATAAACTTTGTCCAAACTCTGTCCAAGATTTAAAGTAAATATTTCAAAGGAAAAACAACAAAATCACCTAAACATTAAAAGTTTGATTGTCAAACTTAAATAAAAAGTATCACTTTCAGTATTGGTATTGGCAATGCATGCCCTGTATTTACTTGGTATCGGATCGATACGAAGATATGAAGTATCGCATACCTCCAATGCTTACAGATAAGACTAATCATTTATTGCACTGTTTTCCACAGGGACAGGTGGAAAAAAAAGAAGATGTGCCACATTTAAGATAGGGACCTTTTATGGAGACAACACAGTAATGTAATACACATGAAAAAGTATATGCACCTCTACTAAAGTGGTAGTTTTGCCATGTAAAAAGATGAATAATTTCAAAACTTTTCCACCTTCAGTGTAATATATTTCTGATATTATTATTATTATTTTTGCTGTTGTTGTTGCTGTGGTTGTAGTTGTTGGTATTAATACAAAAAACCAAGCAGCAGCAATAACCTGGTTCCATAAATGCACATGCTGAAACTAATTTTGTTGAACTACCTTTTGATGTTGCCTAGCATTCAGTCTTCCTGGGTACTAGAGTTGCACAATATCAGGAAAATATGTAATAGTGATACTGTTGTTGAAAACTGTAATAATGACATCAAGTACAATCAACAAACATTTTCCAGGCAGCTTTGTCTTTTGCCATTACACAACAACCCAAGCGCTCCCTGTGAACTTTATCCTAACCAATATACCATCCAAGCAGTCCTTGGAGATTGCGATATTGCCCACACTGATACTGTGATCACATCTTCAATTCAGTATGCTTAGTATACACTTCCCATCAGTTACAGAGAATTAAATTAGCTATAAATAAAGTTCAGACTCCTAGTTTGATGATATTGTTGTATAAAGGTATCAGTCAGGAGAAGAAAACAAGAAATTCCACAAAGTATTATTTATACTCCATGGCAAAATGATAACAGTCATCAGAAAAAAGTAGAATGTTGACATTACAAAAACTTGATGCTTCTGTAGAAATAATTGAAAGGCATGATAGAATCTGGTGAAGAAAGCAGAAAGGAAACCAACAGCAGTGAAGGAGCTTCAGAAATCTCTTGTTAGTACAGGTTGTGTTTTACATGTGACAACAGTGTGCAGTTTCTTTTCTATGTCTGGTCTAAAGATGTAGGGTTTCAGGGTGTTTGGTGGTTTTTGTTATGGGTTTTATTTTTCATAGTGGTGTTGTTATTCATAGTCCCTGCTTTAGTCTTGTCTGTAAGTTTGTGTTTAGTTATCCTTTCATGTATTTTTTCTCTAGATTATTTTCTGTTTGGGTTTAGATCATTTCTTTTCCTTTTTGTTTCAGCTTTATTTTCTGGTTCTTCAGTGTCTGATCTTGTCTGGTGTCCATTGTCTTGCCTTGATTGTTTAGCTTTCCCTTTCAGTATTTAGCTTATTTTCATTCCTCTTATATTTCTAGTTTAACCTTTTTGTTTGTCTGTTCTTCATAGAATCCCAATTCTGCCTTAGCCTTGTTTCTTAGTTTTTATTTATTTGTGGAAGTTTTTATTCCCTTCTGGTCTTGTTTTTGTTCTAGCCTGTTTATTTGTTCTCTTGTCTTGTCTGCTCATGGCTTTAAAATTCCAAGACTTGATTATCATTTTCCCTGTGCATTAGTCTTAGATTCTAGTATCATGTTTTAGTGTTCTCATTAGTTTTGATTCGTGTTTAGCAGGTTCTGTTTCTTATCCATTAGATGTCAGGTTTTATTTCTTGTTAGTTTGTATTTCATTGGCTATTCCTGCTCATCCTTGCAGGGTCGCAGGGGACTGGTGCGTAGCAGTCATTGGGTGAGAGGTGGAGTACACCCTGGACAGGTCATCAGTCTATTGCAGGGCAAGAAAGAGAGACATGGCACAAACAACCATGCGCACACCCATTCACACTTAAGAGCAATGTAGAAAGACCAATTAACCTAGCAGTCATGGTTTTGGACTGTGGGAGGAAGCTGTGAGTATCTGGAGAGAACCCATGCATGCACAGAGAGAACATCTAAACATACAGAAAAACCCTAGGCCTGGATTTGAACCTAAGACTAGAGTCGAGAACAACATCTCACATAAGAGATATCCCCCATGTCTAATAAATCTGGAGAACTTTAATGATGAACAGTCAAGATGTGGGGTCCTGACAGATGTCTACCAAAGAAAACTGAAGCAAAAGGTTTTACAACAAAGTATACAAACACAATTTAAAGCTAACCACATCATGCCTCTCTCTCTCTCTCTCTCAGCCAGTGAACAATGGGAATCAGATTTCATCTTATGTTTCTGTGCAAAGTTCTTACCAAAAACTGGGGTTTAATGCTTTCTTTCAGTGCTGTTTCTTCTTTCACTCCATCCTTTGTCTCTGTTACCATTCCTGGTTTCACTGTGCACTCTCAGGAGGCTCTGTTTCATTGTCTTCTATTTCCTTGTTTATCTCCACCTTCTCATCTGAGCTATCACTTTCCTCCCTATCCACCTGTAACTGGGGCACAAGCTAACAATAGTCACTGTAATACCCATCAGATACATTTTCAACAATATTCAAAAACCCATGTAGCTTAAAACAGAAAACCTAAAACAAAAATCATTTTCATGCAGCTGGTCGGGGCTGCTTTATATCTTTGATAGCATATGTCCCTGAGAACATTTTATGCTGCAGCACAGTTATGTATCAGTACGGCTGTTACTGTATGAACAAATGATTACAAGTTATGTGTATTTGTATTGTAGTTCATTGTATAATAAAGAAGGAAGGTTAATAAATAAAATACAAATGCATTATTTACTGAATCAGCACCACTGTATTCATACAGTGGCTCTCAATAGCATACAGTACACCCAGTTCCAAAACATAATACACCATGGCAGAGAGAAAACATGTCACAGTGATGTCACATAAACTGAATGTTTCTACGTGTTTGTAGATAAGATTGGGTGTCTTATCTACACTGGGTGTCTTATCTGACAGGAGGACTGGGTGTCCTCCTGTCAGGGAGGCTTCCAAGAAGCTGACAGCAGCACTGTAGGAGCTGCAGGGATTGCTGGTTATTACTGTTCTACATTGACACAGGAGTGGATTTTCACTCCTGTCCCATCCCACTCCCGCAGATAGAAATCTTGTCCCTTCCCAGTCCCGGGCTAGAGTAAAATAAAAAATTCCTGTCCCATCCCACTCCTGGTAACATTACTTCCACTCTCATCCTGCTCCCATGCAGAATAACTCCCATTCATGCACCACTCCCATTTTTTTTTCTTCATTTAGTCTTTATGCAATACACTACATTTTATTTATTATTTCTTATATTTCTTCTCCCCTTTCTTTTTTAGATCTTTTATTTCAAAAGATGTTGCAATGGGAATAGTTCATCTGTGGTAATATAGGGAGGCATTTATGACTTTATTCTAAATAAAAAAAAAACTTTCACTAAAGGGCACAAGACAAATAATACATGATCAGAAAGTGCAAAATACTGAGCGGAGGATATGCAAATGTAATGACTTAACACCCACAATGTCATTTACTAAATCAGAACCAGACTGCGGGTGCTGTTTTTGCGTGCGTCTATATTTAGCATGTTTGAAAGGCAGGTGCAAACTGGCGTGCAAAAATGTCTGCGTGGAATAAAGTAATGCAACTGGAATAATGACAATATTTATGTATTTAAACCAAAACAAAAAACACAATGACTAGACATAAATATTGTGCCACATTATTTCACAAATAAAACTGAACATTTACAGCCACCAGAAAACCATCATAGATATAACAGGTTTGGTCCTACAACACACCACACACAAACATATTTCACTCACGAACATTCAGATGTCAGATGGAAAATCTCACAAAGCATCTCAGATGTGAGTATAGAGTAAATAAAAATGGCAGACAAGGAAGAAGCAACAGCTATAGTTTGTGGACTATTTTTAACAAATCAAAAAACAGCACAAAAAGACATCTCCGATGTCCACTGGATTTTCTGGTGCATCATGGCAGTTGTTTTGTGTTCTGTATTTTGGATTCCCCTCCGTGTTTGCATCACCTTGCTTTCTAAATGGCTACACATTACATTCAAAAGGCTGCACGCCAATCCAACATGTTGTCTATCCCCGATTTGAGGTGGGAGTGGTACCGACGTCCTTCCGAGCAGACCAGATCACTCTTAATACACCACACACAGCAGGAATATCACATGGGATTAGCTTTAGAGCCATCATGATAATTGGATTGTTGGAAACTGGAGATTGAGTCAAAAACTGGCATAATTATCTTGCTGTATGATTCTGGCACACTTTTGCATATGTAATCAACTGGGCATTTGGGGAATTGTAGATCGCCACTGCACTAATTGCCATGCAATTTTTGTTTGCACAAGCAATTTAGTGTTCCTGATTTGAAATCTTTTAAGATCAGGACCCTAGGGCAGCCCACACTTTTTAACTTATGAAAGAACAAAACAACAGCACCTTAACTCTCTTTAGACTCATGTAGTATATAAGCATTTGCTCATAAACCTATTAAACAAGGCCATAGCCAAACCAAAAAGCCACAGCAGCAGTTATAGATCAAATTTACAGAATTTAAGTTTAACTTCTGGTTTGCATTCGATGTGCTGTTCAGTAATCAAGCACCGGTCAACATTGTTAGCACTCACAGTAGACCACGAATATTTTCTATAACTTTGACTGAAATATATTGATGTTACAATTTGCTATGTTTCTTTACCTCTAAGTTGAGGCCATTTTGTCAATGTATTTCTGTCTATACTTTTTTCTTTGCCTCTTAAGGATACATGGTGGTACCAGCAGGAGGTGGTGGTACTTTTTTAGGCGGCTACATCGTGAAGAGGTTGAACTTGCGCTGTCGAGGCATCATACGCTTCTGCATGATGTGTGCTCTGGTCAGTCTACTTGCCATTTTCATCTTCCTCGTCCACTGCCCCAATGTGCCCATGGCTGGTGTGACGGCCCCTTATCAGTCGGGGCTGATGGGAAAGCACCAACTGGACCAGTACAAACACCTGTATGACAAACCCAGGAAACCACGACTCAGAAACAGGTAGGCATTATTCTCATAACACCTGTAGGTGAAAACCCATATGACTGATTTTTTTTTTTTTTTTTTTTTTTTTTTTTTTTTTTTTTTTTTTTTTTTTTTAGTTGTCCAGATTGGGCTACAGTTGGTTCTGTGTGGCCTTTGACTTAGCTCTACATTTCAGTTTAACATCTTTACACCAATGTACTGCTGTTCCAAGTTCTTTTATAAAAGGAGGGAGAAAGGGATACAATTTTAGGGGCACGTTTAAAGAGTTACAGGCATTGTATCTTCATTTATTGGTAATCACCAGTTCAAATTAGCTGCAGAACACTGAAATGTTTAATGTTTTGTCTTAAATATTGTTGCCACAAGTGGTTGAACTTATGGAAACACACCAAAGAGTTCAATATTTGTCTCATCAGACCAGAGAATCTTGTTTCTCATATTCTGAGAGTTCTCAAAGATGCCTTTTGGCAAGCTCCTGACAGGCTTCTGTGAGCCTTTTATTAAGGAGTGGCTTTTATCTGACCATTCTATTATACAGGTCTGATTGGTGGGTTGCAGCAGAGATGGTTGTCCTTCTGGAAGGTTCTCCTCTCTCTACAGAGGAATGCTGGAGCTCTGACAGAGTGACCATTGAGTTCTTGGTCACCTCCCTGACTAAGGCCCTTCTCCCCCGATCACTCAGTTTAGACAGATGATTAACTCTAGCAAGAGCCGGGCTGATTCTAAGCTTTTTCCATTTACCAATGATGGAGGCCACTGACTTTTAAAGCAGCAGAAATTTTTCTGTATCCTTCCCCAGATTTGTGTCTCAAGACAATCCTGTCTCGAAGGTCTACAGACAGTTCCTTTGATTCCATGCTTGGTGTTTGACCTCTGACCTGCACTATCAACTGTAGGACCTTATATAAAGGTGGACTCCATTGATGTTGTAGAAACATCTCAAGATGAGTGGAAACAGCTCAATTTTGAGCTTCATGTCAAAGGCTGTGAATATTTATGTAAATCTGATTATCCATTATCTAGCCTATCTCCTATGATCATCAGGCAAGAGGCAGGGGACACCCTGGACAGGTCTCCAGTTCATTGTAGGGCAACATAGAGACAGACAGGACAAACAACCATGCACACATGCTTAAGGAAAGAGACCAATTAACTGTTAAGTTTTTGGACTGTGGGATGAAGCTAGAGTACCTGGCAAGAACCCAAGCATGCACAGGGAGAACATACAAACTCCATGCAGAAAGATTTGAACCCAGGACCTTCTTACTGCAAGGCAACAGTGCTTCCAACTGTGCCACTGTGCAGCCCTAAATGTGATTTCTTGGTTTTCTATTTTTTTAAAAATTGCAAAACACTCAAAAACCTTTTTCCACATTGTCATAATGGGGTATTTGTGTGTAGAATTTTGAGAAAAGAGATTAATTTCATACAAATTGAAAATAGGCTTTAATATAACAAAATATGGGAAAAGTGAAGCACTGTGAATACTTTCCAGATGTGCAATGCATTGTGGTCCTTAGGAAGACAATGCCAATCAGCCAAAATCCTAATATGCAGGTCAGACCATAAACAAAAATCAGTTGATCTATTGCATCAGCAGCCCTCCAGATACCTTACATAAAAGTTTAATCTGACTTCATTATGGTTCAATTTAGGAAGAATAATGCATTAATGAGAAAAATAATAATTCTGTTCTGTTCTCAATGATGCATTATTGAGAACATAACTCACAATGTATGAAAGAATAACCTGATAAGAAAGCAAAGGAAAGCAAAATCAGAGCCAATGAATCAGCAACAACCTCTGTTATATGGTGGCATCAAAAGGAATATGTGAGGAGGAGTCAGAGTTTGCTGCCTTTAAAGCAAAGGCTGAAGAAAAGCTTAAGAATAATGTTCCTCAATGGAATGCAGAAATAACCACAAATTTAAAATGAAATTTAAGGTGCCGTTCACAGAATCCGTGCTTAAAACTTACACTCATTCTCAAAATTAGTGTCTAACAATGAGAAATGAAAATGAGAAATAATTAAATAGAGCAAAAAATAACATTGTTTTATTAATGAATAAGTTAAAGATGCAACTGGCATCAGTAAATGAGAAGGTTATTATTTATGTTTTTTTCACAACCATCTACAGGAAATCTTTTTAATTTAGTGGTATGTGCCTTTATTGACCTGTGGTATTTACTAAGAAGTAGAAGATAAAAAAAGCCAATGTGTATGGTGGGAAGAGTCTTTGAGAATGCCTTTTTAACTCATTGTTTACACAAATGATTTGGATTTCTAAGTACCTGATTAAATTTAGGTAGTTAGGCAATTCCTCTCTTTGGGATTCAGAGCTGAAGTTTTAAAAATTCTAACACAATGAATGGACAAGGTTGGATTTCTGTTGACTGAGTGTTAACCTTAACAAAAAAAAGAACACAAATTTTAAAGTATATAACATTCAAACTTTACTCAATGATTTAAACATTTTAGTTGTAACAAAAACTTTGCATTCTGAATAATCTTAGCACAGTCTCTGGAATAGACTGTTAGTTTGATGTAATGTCAACTAAAGGCATTTCAAGATTCTTGGTCAGAATAATGAACTGTTTACATGTACATAACTAGGTATTTTCAAAGTTAGTTTTTACCTTTTTTTTCAATCTAAAATAGATATTTACTAATTCTGTAAAATCAATACCATGTACAGGTTTGAAAGCCTAATAGGTTTAAAGTTGCTTCACAACTTTGGCGCTCCTCTCTGAGTTTCAGCTGCTCTCTACATAGCTCTCACTACCTAAGTTCCCATTTCCTCAGCAGGCAAAGTACCTATTAGCTGTCTTAAGTTGTAAATGATGTTATTACTCCTTTTTGCATAATTAGAGATGTGCAATTCATTACAATGGATTCTGTGGGGTAGCAGAATAATGTTTTGGAAGAGACAAACAGAGTAAAAATGTCCCTAAATCTGTTTACAGTTACAAATCTACATTCTATCAATTCTTGGTTTTGTTTTCTATAATGACACACTTCCAACCCTCTTCATATGTCAGGTCTTGGAAATGGCAAAAGTAATCCAAAAGGCAAAGCAACACTGGTTTTCTCTTTTTGAGATTAGTTTTTTTGAGTTTGCTTTGTTTCTAACCTTATGTCCTACAAGTAGTCAAATTTTACATTTACATTCATCAGCCAGTAGCTGTGTTTCCATAACAAATGTGCACACAACCTTTTTGATAGTTTGCTAATATAAAAAAAAAAAAAAAAAACAATTTCACAGCTGTTTGCTTTAAATAAGAAATGCTGAGATATATTCCTGTTTCAAGCCACTAGTGCTCATCATCAGCTGTCAGAGGAGACGTTGGCGTCTCTTTTAGGCTTTAGAGTGATGATCCCCTTATACTTGGGAGCGGCCACATGAGTGGCATTTTTTGGAAATTGTAGTCAGCAGTTTTATAGAAAAGCTATGAATTCAACACTTTCAAATAAAAAACTTAACTTTTGATTAACTGTGCAACCTCTGGTGGAGCCAGCTGTGCATTGCCCAAGGAGGTCAGTGCCTGCAAATAAGCGTGTTGCTGCTGGTGTGACTTGTGTGATGTGAAAAAAGTGTCTCCTTTGCAGTTTTGTAAAATACACCAATTTTGATACAGCTGAAAAACCACCTCATCCTAGCGCAAAAAACTCTTTATTGAAAATCTTGAGTTTTTTCTAAATTGCCATGTTTCCATGAAGCAAAATTATTTTTGAAATTCCAATTTGCTCAATTTTATGGTCAGTGGAAACAGCTATTGGTGGCATTGTGCGTGTGGTTTATTTGCACTCTTAACATGTTGTGGTGAACATGTCCTACTCTGTCTGCAGCGAGGAGGGACTGCTTTTCAAGAACTGTCATGGCTGTGAATGTTTTGGGATGTGGGTGGGGTTTCACGGCAGCACCCGCTACTCGTTGACAGGAGTAAGATCAATATGTTTGCTTTAGAGTCTGAAAAGGTCTTCGATATCACCAGAGAAGTCAATAGATTTGCTGACTGTCACTTTTGGAAAAGAGTCACAAAGGGTCTGAAAATTTTCAGAACAAAATAACAGAACTGCTAAGTTGGCAGCACTGCTTGCTTCTACTCTAAGAGCTGTGTCAGGATTTTCAAGGCAGATCAAAAAATGCAGCAGCCAGTACAGTCTCTGTTACTAGAAACATGATTGTAAAGGTGGAAAACTGGTATTATTATGTTATTTTAAAATATGTAGAAACTGCAGTGACAAGTTTAAATGGCTGTGAGTCTGACATGCAGAGGTGGGCGGTAACGAGCTACATTTACTCAGTTACATTTCCTCAAGTAAATTTTGGGGAAAAAAATTACTTTTAGGAGTAATTTTACTGTACCATACATTTTAAATTTACTTGCGTAAAATTTTGACATAACACTACTCTTAATTGAGTAAAATTTCTGGATATTCTACCCACTGTGAGTAACTTCACTGAATGAAGGACAAATATGATTTAACCAAAAAAGCAGAGGACACAGACATACCCACAGTTTATCTTAAAGTGAGACTTCTTGTTTGTACACAAGGCTGTTATGTAACACTATTTTCTATCTGCTGGATCTTTTGTGCTATTTGGAGATCAAAAAGATGCACGAAAAACACTATATATTGTCACTGAAAGTCCCTTATTGAAAAAAATTGATTTAGAAAAGTGTTTCCTCTGCCTAAATTTGTTATTTTGTAATTGTTATTTGTATTAATTATTTTTATATTAGTCTTTTTTTAAATACCACAGTTTTCACATAACTTCAACTTTTAGTTTTTAGTTTTCTAAGATGTTACACAGATATTACTCAGTACTTATGTAGCCTTTTTATTAAATACTTTTTTACTCTTAAGTAATTTCTTTGATGGCTTTTCATACTTTCATTTGAGTATAATTTCTGATTACAGTACCCACCTCTGCTGACATTGGAGCAACATTAGGTATCAGTATTGAGTGTATTCGGAAACTCCAATCGAGATCATCATCCTGTGAATGATATTTGACCAGCTTGAGACATTCATAATGTTGATCTACCATATTAATGCTCCTCTTATTGGACTTTTTTCAAAACGTTGCCATTTGCCAATGGCCAAAAATAAAATCACATAAAAGGATGGTACTAGCCAAATTTAAACAGACTAAATTCCTTCTCTTTCCCCTTTCCATCCCCTTTCCATCTGTTTCTCCCCATCTGTCTCTTTCTGTCTTTCTTCCTCTGCTTTTGTCTGCAGCTCTTTTCTCGACATGAACCTCACAGTGAGTTGTAATGCAGCTTGTAACTGTGCCAGAGAAGTGTACAACCCAGTGTGTGGGGCGGACGGGGTGATGTATTACTCCCCCTGCCACGCCGGCTGCACCTCCATCAACCACACAGAACCCTCCACAGGCAAACAGGTACAGCACACACTGTGCTATGAAAATGACACCAGCAATAACTGAGGCAGTTCAGGCGCTGATGTTTCCTCTATTGTATTTATGCATTTAGTTGTGCCAGAGTTCAGTCATGTGATTCAAAGATTAGAAAGTAGTTACTTCCCGTTGTGTAAAAGCGAACTCTTTGAAAGAGAACAGAAAGCTCTGCCACAAAATCTACATTTGAGGAAGCTTAAATGTCTTTTTTTTTAGTTAAATGTGTTGATCTTACTTTGTATTTTCAGAGAACTTCTCAGTTTTCATATTTAGTTTGTAAATCTTACTCCACAGTTAAAGATTTCTAACAAAAGTACACATCACCCATTTTTGAAAAAAGAACAGGAAGAATAAGGAACCTGCTTGTTTATAAAAGACATATGGCAATCCTTACTTAAAATAAATATTTTCTCATAGATCAAACATAGATCATAGATCTATGACCAACCATGCTTGTGTCTATGTTTCAGGTGTACTCTGGATGTGGCTGTGTGGTGGGGAACATATCCTGGGGTGAGGAGGGCTTTGCTCTGACAGGGAAGTGCAGCAGCTCCTGCCACCACATGCCAGTCTTCCTCTCCTTGCTCTTCATCATCATCTGTTTCACCTTTCTCTGTAGCATCCCAGCTCTCACTGCCACTCTCAGGTAAACAGTGAGGAGTACATAACGAGTTAAAGTGAGCTGTAGTTAATTTGCAGCAAGACAGTTGGCACCATGTGGTTTGTGCCAGTGTGGAAACGCAGGAAGAGAGTTACTGGTTGTGAGTCTAATTTCAGCAACCAAAGTTTGCTGAAATATGCTTGAAATATAAGTGTAATACTTACAGTTATTGGAATTGTTCAGGTTGATATGTGAGCAATATAGCAAAATCATGTATAGCAACTGGATACAATAACAAGGGGTCAATAAGACAACTGCCAAACAAAGTTATCAGAGTGGTTCTATCAGCGTTTGGGAAGCATGATTTCAACTATTTCAGTTAAGCTAACATGGTTTTATGCATTTTAAAAGGTCATTTTTAAGCTACAGCAATGATTTAGTTGTTTCTTACTAGGTTTACCTCTTACGCCGTGAAACCCTGAATCCCTAAATCCATCCAGTGGTCTGGCATCATTTAAAATGATCTCATTTAAACTGAGATTAAAGCTCCTATCCTTCATGTGCCTCTACCAAAATGCAGATGACAGTTTTTTGGACAATATATAATATGTATATATATATTTTGGGATTTGTACAGAAGTATTTAGTAAGTCTTTTAAGTTTCATGTCACCATTTTAGTTTTGCTGAGGTTTGTTTCTAAAAGTTTTAACCTCTTGCTGCATTAATTTATTTAGTATTATTAAAAAAAAGTACTGTAATACTAATAATTTTTGCTGTGGGCGACACAGTGCAGTTGTTAGAACTGTTGCCTTACAGCAAAACAGTCCTGGGTTTGAATCTCAGCCAGGGGTATTTCTACATGGCGTTTACATGTTCATCTTGTACCATGGGTTCTCTCTGAGTACTAAATCTGCACAGATAATCAGATGTTGTCAATGGATGGATGTTTTTTGCCATTAAGCAGATGCTAAATTAGGCAGAAATGGTTGAGTATAGCACATACAATAAATAAATGTAGGTCTTTAGTATATAAATTAGAAAGGTTAGACATAATTTGGCATAATTCTGACCACTAAATGGCAGCAAGGGGACTTCCAATATAATCCTTGGTGTGTGTGTGTAGAAAATACATCAACCAGCATGACAGAACACTAAGACCCAAAGTGGTTTTTGGTATATTTATGACAATAGTCTACAAGGGTTTAAACCTAAAAGTCACAGCCCTGGATTTGAGTTTCCAAAAAGTAGACCTTTACTCAAGAACCCACGGACTAAACTTTGAGATGAAGTCTGTTTTTATATCTGTCCAACACTGTCCTGTACAGGTGTGTACCAGACAGTCAGAGATCATTTGCACTTGGCATCCAGTGGATAGTGGTGCGCACACTTGGTAGGCTCAACTCTTTTTTCAAGTCTGCCTTAAATCTCAAAATCACAACTAAAAACATTGTGACTTTATTCTTCCCTCTGTACCACTGTTTTCCATACAGGGAGTATTCCAGGACCAATAGCATTTGGCTCAGTGATTGATATTTCCTGCTTATTGTGGCAAGACCAGTGTGGCGATCAAGGCTCCTGCTACATCTATCACAACTCAGCCATGAGTCAGTACACACTTGTTGCTGGAATCATCTTCAAGGTAATATTTTTTTTCATTCCTAGTCAGTCAACATTTCTCTTGGAAGATGTTAAAAAGGAAAGAAATTGGAACAGAACAAATAGTTTCTAACTGTGGTTCTGGAATCATACTACCCATAGCATCATGGATTTAAATATCAATTATTTTGAAAAACTTTTAACAAAAAGATTAAAAAATATTAATTTCAAGAAGCTAAATACCTAAATTGCTAGGTTTGGATAATAGTAAACACTACAGTGGACCCCCGCCTATTTGTGGGTCAGTATTTGCAGATTTTTCAGTGGAATGTATTTGAAGATTTTTTTTCGTAGAGCATATCTAAAACACTTGTAAAAAAAATGCAGCTTGGCAAGCTAAAATACCAAGGTGCAATCCTACTACATACACCATTGACTGGCATTTGCCAACCAGCCAATCCAGGAGCACCATTCATTTTCCTTGGCACTGATTGGCTGAATCCCCAAGAGCAGAGATAAGGAAGACCATGGATGTTAGCTTCTGTGGTCGTATCAAGATGGTTCTACTATGCATATTAATGCATATTAAAGTATGTTTGGTGTTTAAACTATTAAAATAGGCAGTTCTTATATTTTTAGAGGATCTCAAGTATTTTCAGATTTGCTATTTATTAGCTATTCATGGCTAATACATAGGGTCCACTGTGCTGTATTTTGTCATGATTCGGGGAAAAAGGAAAGTGGTACTTTTAGATAGCACCCAGGAGATAAATCTACCAAATGCTATCTAAGTATATTTTTCATCTTGCATGTGACATTTTTTTTGTGCTGAAAGTCAGTAATTAACACCTGTCTTCTGTTTCAGCTTTTGGGGACCATCTTCTTCCTGGTAGCCAGCGTCCTCTACCAGCCGCCTCCAGAATCTCCTCAAAGCAGCTGTGAGAGCACATACCAGGGAACCGAACACTCAAGCGACCTGCCAATCAAAGATCTGCCTGAAGATGGTGTCATTGTCAATCTGCATGCCAGGTTATGACATCATAGATCCGCCAACCCAAATGCTGAGTCTCTGTTTGTGTATTAAAAAAAAAAAAACTACCCAAAATGCCTTCACGCACAAATGCACATACACAAAGTATGTGTAGCACTTCTAACATGCTGCTCTCTCAGAATGAAATCCTGCTTTGACTGCATGTGTTTCTGATGTGTTTGAATGACTCAGCAAAGCCTCACAAAGGTTTTTCTCCCAACTTTTCACCTCTGAAGACAACTGAATTCTGACCAGTTTAATAACTTTAAGTCTGGGTGCGATGGTGTGAGTTTCATCTTGTTATGTCCAGCTTGACACCATCTTTAAAAGGCCAATAAGACTCTTGACAGAAACATTTTATGGATGTGAAAAAGTAAGAAAAACAATGTCTTATTCTTTTGTCATTTTCCAGTGACTGAGTGGTAGATACGATCTGTTCTTCTCTAAGAATAGATAAAGCCATGTTTTAAGATGCTGTAGGAAATCTCAAGGCCAATGAAAATGTAGCCAAATATTCTTCATATCACATCATTTTTAAAGCAGCGTACATAACGACCCTTACATCAGATAAAGTGTTCAGACATTATCACGCTTTCAACACTCTAATGCAAAATTCATATTCAAACCATTTTTCCATTTAGCTTACTCCAAACATCCATTTTTAAAGGCTGCTAGATAGTTTTATCCAACAAAACAAAAACAAAAACCTTTAGGCTGTAGTGTCTAATCTTGGAAATGTCTCTAGAAACTGCACATTTGGATTTTAATAACCGATTCCAGTCTTCCTGGCAGATTCTGCCACACTCTGAGTCAGTCTATAACCTGTCATTCTCTAGTCTTTTGATGTTCTGTTGTTTAACAGTGAACTTGCAACAGACTCTTACTGCTCAGGGGCATTCTTGGACATGCCTTGTCTCCAGCCTTGTCTTGAGTGTACGCTCTATTAAGGGCTCGACACAAAGCAGGCGATGTCGTTCCCTATCCATTCATCTTCTATGGAACTTCCGTGATGAGGTGCCAATTGCTTGCCCTCCTCTAGCCAAGGCAAAATTTGTGCATGGAAAATTTAAAGCTCGTACACTTAGACATGCACATGAGGGCTTGTGACACGACACAACACAGTTGGAAAAATGTTCAGCTTTTGTCTCTGTCATCGCTATCGCGTCCCGTATGTTGGGTTCACCCCAAGTGGCAGAAACCTTCACCTTTTGCTGTCGTTCGTTGCTTCCTGAGTGTGGACCCCATTTCACTGCAGTCTCTTGTCCCCTTGAACTGAAGTATCCATAATTTGAAGTAACTTAGCTTCAAGAACCTTTGCAAATGTTTATGTCAACTCTGCCCTCTGCTATGAACTGTATGAACCAAAGGAGTCCTGATCAAACTTCTGCCATCAACATGCTTCATTGTTGGGATGGTAATAACAGGGGATATTTGCTGGATAGGGTCTATCAGAAGGGACTTGTGTTGTTGGGGCAAATCAAGGGTCTCAGCATTCCATGTTGTTAGAGTACCTTCAGGGAACTTGCCAGATTAAGGATGGTCTGTCTTAGCGAGGTCCTCTGAAGGGTTTTAGAAACACAGTTGGCTCCCCTATTGCATGGTAGTGTGAGTGTTTTCTAAAGATTTTAAACATGCACAAAATGTTTGAGTCAAGGGGACCTAGGTGGTGGAGCATAAAGACAGCTGTGGCAGCGCCACCATGTTGATCTCATATTCAGGCTCCAACCTTGTCCAATGGTAGTGGCATTGTTAGCACAGTATTATCTTGTAGCACATAGCTTAATGCTAACAGCACAGTCCTACAGAGCCCCTGCTACTGGGGAGTGCTACCACTGTATGAGTGGCATGAATGACTTCACTGAAGGACATTTTCCAAATTTGCCTTGATCTAGTCACATTCTAATAGATCATTTAGGTCTTGGAGAGTAGAGCCGGGTCTTCATCCAGTGTGAAGGTTCCTTGAAATCTCCAAACAGACTGCCATGTGCCTTTTTATTCAGTGGCTTCAGTCCAACATTTGTACCAATCATTTACTTAAAAGAAATTCAGTTGGTGTATTTGTAAGTTTTTTTTTTCTTTCTTACTCTTTGTACTTGCACCTTTGGAAATATTGCTGATATTATTATAGAGTGAAGAGAATTTGGTAGTTTGGATATGATGGATTACTTTCTGTGCTGATAGGCTGTAGGGGTTCAGAAACCATCCCTGCATGTCAGGTTTTAAGTTTCTTTGCTTTAGCTGATCTGCAAAATCTGCTCAAGAGGTCTGAATGCTTTCGACAGCAAACATATGATGATGTGCACATTGATTATTATCATAGATGAGTAGCACGAATGCATTTTCACCTTGAGAAGCACATGTATACTTTTGAAAGCAACAGGGCAACATGTACAAGAGATTTTGGATTCAAAAGTAGTGATATTTTGAATATAAAGATATATACACATAATGACTGACATAGGTTGCTCTGTTTATTAACTGACGGTTCTTTTTGGTGTAATCACCTTTTAAAAAGATTGTACAAGTGTGTGCTGAGAAACACCAGCAGCAAAAAAAGATGGATTTAAACGAGAAATTTAACTAAATGTTAACTAAAGTTCACCAGAAATTCATGAATTAGTCTTTAATGTCAAATTTACCTTTTGTGACAATATTTTTTCTGAATTAAGTAATAGCTGTATTACCAGCTATACTAACAATAAATATGATGTAGCAATGAACAGCATGCCTCATAACAAATTATATGAACAGCTTTAACAAAGCTGGATGGAAATACCTAAAATGTACTTACATTTCATTTTTCAGGCTACCAACGTTTCGAATTGTCCATAGCCTGATTATCTTTGCATAATTCTATGAACTGAAGCGCTCCGTATGTGTTTATGTTAGATATGGGATGTTAATGCTACGACACTGAATCAATGGAAGGCGGTAATTTTCTGTGATTAATTTAATTTGACAATGTCCCACAAGATGTCACTAAATACCCTGTAATGTTTCTTTGATGACACTGAAAACAATGGCAGATGAATATCCAGGATGAACAGAAGAAACCTAAGATCTAATAGGCATATTAATATGCTGATCAACATTATTCAAAATAAAAAATAAAAAAAAACATGCATTTTTTTTAAAGCTGATATTTTTCATTGATGCCATTGATTGACTTTCAATAAATTGTAATTATTTAGACATACAAACTTAAAATCTATGAGAAATATTCAAATATATTTTAATGTAGCCTTAGCTTGTTGGCAGTGTGGCAAGATAAAGTTTTCTGTGGGCAGCAAATTTCTTTGCTATAAACATTTTTCTGCACACAAAGTAATAAAAATGCTGATTCCTATGACTTTCTAAATGAATGTGTTTAGCTAAGCATAAAACAATGTCTGGTAGAATACCATCTTCATGATAATCCAACATTCAGCATGATAAAGCTGCTAGCAAATAATCTAACAGTCTAAAAGCTTCAGCGAAATGCTGACCTCACTATGAAACGTTGGCACTTGTGTACCTTACCCCACTGGTTATAACACATGGAATGATGTGATTTTGCTTTCGTGTTTGGCTGTTTAGTTATTTAGTATGACACAGCCTTGCTCAATAAAAACTCAAAAGGATTTAGTGATTGCTGTTTATTAATAAGTTGAGTGAAACCAAAGTCAATTTGAATACTAGAAACCCAAAAGCAGACAGATAGATGCATGAAAGTCCACTGAGAGTTTGAGTTATCCCAAGATTTTCATTTTTTAAGAGTTAATCTGAGAAGGAAATAGTTTTATGTGTGCCCTGCATCTTAACTGAATAATGTGTTAGACCTGAAAAAGACAAGGCTCATAGGTAAGACATACAGTATATAAATTCTACAGTGTATTTTACATTTGGACGTAATTATTTCAGTACTGTTACTCTCCAGTTGTGCCAAAGCAGCTTTGCAAATTAGCTGTTGTGCTTTATTTTGGATCAACATATTTATGCAAATAATTTATTTATGATAATTTGCACGTAAATTTTTAATTAGCAGTGTAATTTTAAAAGTAATGATGCTTTGTGCTTGTTTGTCTATATGAAACCACCCAACTTTCATTCTCCAGTTTGTGATGTAAAATCCCACCAACTGTATTGCTCTGTATCGTTGTTGATGTTGTGTTCAATCCTCATGTTATGAATAATCTTAACACCCTTCAACTGATGGTGAAAAATTATTTCCATATATATCTGTAAACCCTTTTACATGTGCTTTTCATTGTCTCCTAGCTTGGAAAAGCAAATGTATAAACCCCTTTTTTTTAAATTGCATATTATTTTTTGTGCAGTATGTTGTTTTTAATGGAAGCTGTGAACTTCAGTTTTTTTTATTGAATGACTCAAAAATGTGAACTGTTTTTATAATTACAACATTTGAACAACACAAGATTGTGTCTGAATTGTTTGTCTGTGACTTTGTATATTTGTTCATGGTATTTCTTTAGGACCTTTCTGGTACCTTCTGAACACTGGTAAGACCTTTCAGGACTAAAGCCCAGTCCTAATGCTTTTCACATTAGAAAGCTTATTCTTGCCAATTTTAATAGTTCAATCACCAAATATATCTTAATATGCATTAAATGTAAACTTTCTTAGCAACAAAGCAGAATCTAATGTCCACAGTCTTTCCTATCTCTGCCCATGAAAGATGTAGTCAATCAGGGCCAAGGAGAATATATGGCGGTGCTTGATTGCCTACTGTGCAAACTGCAGCCAATAGCATGTCAAGTAGTATTGCATCTAGGAATTTCAGTTTTCCAAGCTGCATTTTCTTTCAAAAATTGTAGATATGCTCTATGGAAAGGTATGCGAAAATGTGAGTTTTCCACAAATTCACAACAAATGTTGTCTCATGGCACTTTACAAAAAAGTCATTTAAATTCAATCATACATACATTCCAATTGATCCTAGTTATCAAACAGTACAGTAAGCTCGATTAATTAGTCAACATAGTTTAAAAAGTTACCATCTAAGGAAGGCATGGATCATGTCACAGAAGAAGCCAGTAAAGAACAAACAAACTAGAGAACTAAATATATCCTGAAGAAAGCATAGAGAATGATATTAGATGCAGGTGAGGTAATCAGGTGATTGGGAACAGCTGAGAAAGGGTACAAGCAGGCAGGCTGAGGGAAGGTGAATAATAAATATAGAGGGCTGTACTGGGACTAGAGAACTGCAAATCAAGGGGGAAAATAACACTAAAGAGAACAAAACCTAAAAGCACAAAGAACAGAGTAAACGAAGAAACAAAATATAGAGGAATCAACAGGTACAGAAAGACTTTTAAAACAAAAGTAATGAAATCAGTATGGCAAGATCTGTTGAGCAATAATAAAGGAACACAAACATAAATGAAACCAAAATCTCAAATTCTCAAGGATCATAACAGTTTTACTCATTAAACCAAAGATAAACAAAGAGTAAAGAGCACTTGTAGAGTGCAAGTTGAGCCAAAAGTAAGGACACCCTGCCGCCTAATACCTGGTGTTTCTCCCTTGGGCTGAAATCATTCCAGAGAGATGCTTCTTGTAGCCATCCACCAGTTTCTCTAATCAGTCTAAAGAAAGTTTGCCTCACTCCTCACTTTCAGCTGTGAGAGGTTTGAGGTGTTTCTCGCATGTAAGGCCTGTTTCAAGTCACCCCATAGCTTCTTAATAAGGACTGGCTGAGCCCAAGATGTAATTCAGCTCGTTGTTGGTGGATTTGCGGGTATGTTTTGGATAATTGCCATGTTGTAGGGTCATGTTCTCCTTCTGTTTTGACTTAATTTTAATTTAAAAATTCTCTGTCATCCATCACATGAAAAACCTATAAACTGAGTTAAAAGTAATTAAAAGTAATGGGCCATCCTTTTTAACACAGACTTTACTCAGAGGAGCAGCAGACGTACTGTGTCCTATAACCATGCTCAACACCTTACCCCTGTCTTCTTCTCTCTCACTGGCAAAGAGGGCTTTTAACTGTTTATAGGCTTCAGACTGCAAGTTATTCAGAAACTTCTTTGGTGAGAAGTGGAACATCTTCAGCTAGAACCTTGTTACGCACAGCATTGAGTGTTTCTTTCTCTACTCTGCCATTCATGTGTCTTGGCTGTGCAGGTGACTACAGGTGTTGCCACCTCAGCTAATCAGCAGGTGAACCAGAGAATCTAAGCACTGAGAGAACTGCTGGGGTGTCATATCTAGCTCAGAGACAGCCCTGGCTTCATGCTAGAACCTTTTTGGGCTTTAATTTGACTAAAAACCTCCTGGTCCGGTTACTCCATGGTGGGGGCGGGGGCCTTGTTGGTGACCAGGAAGGTGTGTGTGTTGCTCTTGTCTCTTCCTTTGAGAAGGAAGGTAATTGTTTCTGTGTTAACTCCTGCTGAGAGGAGGATGACTATTCTGCTCCTCTTGAGTAAAGGAGAACTTACAGGTGATTGCTCATTTTGTTCTGAAGAGGCCTCTATTTGGTTTAGTATTTTAAGTTATGTTCAAGGAGTATTTTAATCTAGTTTAAGGAGTAAAGGTGTTAACCTGATTATTCTTTCAGGAAGCTCAAGCAGGGCTGGAGTGGGACTCATTTTCAGCCCTGGAGTTTCATGCCTCAGACCGACCCATTGATAAGGACCTATTATTAAAATCATGTAATTATAATCTTATGTTAAGTCTACAATAATGCACTGTTTTGTAAAGCCTTGCAATTCAATGCATTTAATATCTCCAATTCAGTGCATGTAAGAGTTACTTCACAATGTGGATTTATTTTAACTGGAGAGCACATCTCAAACAATATTCTGTACTGCACACCCTTTTCAACAATATCAGAATCTATATTTTGTTCAAATGAGCTTTCAGAGATATCTGAAAATTGAAAATGAAATAAGAATAAAAAGTATTAAATATCAAGTTGTTTAAAAATTATAAAAAGTGTTGGACTTCTAACACTATCATCTTTTTTTCAAGGAAACAGTTCCATTACAACTTAGATTTCACAAATACGAAAACATGAGTTAAAGGGCAAAAATATTACAAAAATACAGAGGAGATGTCACTTGTCTTGAGAGGGGCCGGATACCTTAATGGGCCAGCACAGCCCGCCTTCTGGCGCCGGGTATGAAAAATACTTACTCTTTACCCTTTTTATTGCTTTTAAAAATCAATCATGATCAACAAAATTTGGCTTTTTGACAAAAAACAAAACAAAACAAAAAATACAAAAACTTTCAAGTAAAAGTGAAAACTGATTTCAATAAAGGGTTAGCCAATTGAGCTCAATGAATACAAAGGAGATCACCTGAGCACAGTGACAGAGCCATTTTCATAGTGGTGGCCAGGCTGGGTCCGTTGCTCACTCAGGGATGGGCAACAACTGATCTGTGCCCGGGCTACTTCAGAGCACAACATCCACATCTTCAAACTAATTCACTAAAAACAGAAAATATTTTCTTGAAGGCCATGCTATATTGATAAATATAGGACTTTGTCAATAGTATCACCACCACCTGTTTAGGAGGGGAACTGCTTGTTCCAGAGGTGTGCTCTGCTGGTGCGTTACCTCCCCATGGGAAAAAGCAATCACTTGGCAGCGGTGGCCAGTGATTGGCAGGTGCCTATGAAGACAAGACACCAAACACTGTACATCACCACAAATACACCATCCCCACTGTGAAGTATAGTGGTGGCTGCATCATGCTGTGGGGATGCTTCTCAGCACCAGGCCATGGAAGACCTGTAAGAAGGAAAAATGAATGCAGCAAAACATTGGGAAATCATAGAGAACAATTTGTTTCCATCTGTAAGAGAACTATGGCTCCAAAGAACATTTGTTTTCCAGCAAGACAATGACCTGAACCATCCAGCTAAAGCTACAAAGAGATGGGTTGAAGACAACAAGGTGGATATTCTGGAAAGGCCCAGTCAAAGCCCAGACCTCAGTCTAATAGGGAATCTGTGGCTGGACTTGAAAAGGGCTGTTCACAGCTGATCCCAACACAATCTGACAAAGCTGGAACAGTTTTGCAAGGAAGAATGGAGGGAAATTGCAATGTCCAAATGTGCAGCCTGATTGAGATTTATCTTCATAGACTCTGTGTTGTAATTGCAGCAAAATGTGCTTCTACTAAATACTAACTTGAAGGGGGTGAATATTTATGCAGTCACTTATTTTATGCTGCATATTTTTATTTACTTGTCATTAGTTTTCACTTTGACATTAAGTTTGTTTTTTTTGGTTTTTTTTTGTAAAAATTTAACAGTTCCCTTTTCCTTGGTGATTTGGGGGAAAGTCTTGACAGGAAGACAAAATGTTAAGGGAAAAAAAAATCCTCTGAAATGAGTTATTATCCAACTGCATGGAAGCCCATTTCCACCATAAAAGAAAAAATAAAAGACCAACAAGAAGTCATAATTACGACTTTCAAAGTCATAATTATAAGCTAGAAAGTCATAATTATGAGATTCAAAGTCATAATTATGAGATTTAAAGCCATAATTATGAGATTTAAAGTCATATTTATGAAGTAGACAGTCATAGTTTTGAGTTTCAAAGTCATTATTATGAGATGAGTCATGATGAGATACCGATACCAGAGCAGTTGGAGACAAGCCTCCTTAGAAATACTTCTCAATTTGATAACAATCCATTAAAAAGGGGGAAAACTGCTTTCTATTGGTTAGGCTCATCAAATGGAATAAGACAGACAAGACAGCATGCCTACTGGAAAAAATGAGAAACTGTTTCAAAAAGTCATAAATATGACTTTATAACTCATAATTCTGACTTTGAAAGTCAAAATTATGACTTTCTTTCTCATAATTATGACTTTCTTTCTCATAATTATGACTTTCTATCTCATTATTATGACTTTGAAAGTCTTAATTATGACTTCCTGTTGGGCTTTTATTTTATTTTATTTTTTTCTTTCATGGCGGAAATGGGCTTCCATACAATTTGCTTATTTGCACCACTGTTATTTATAAAGCAGTGAAAATGCATTTAGAATCATTATTTCACCCAAATCAAGCCTTTAATGATCAGAGTTCTGGGGCTGGTTTGATATGTAGTGGCGCTTACCTGTCACAGTCCTCCTGTCATCATTTCTGACCACTAGGTGGCGGTAAGTTACAACTATTCAGTTACAAGCGTTCAATGTTGTTAAACAGACTCAGATCAACACATTTTTTGCTGTATTGTTTAATTAGACACGACATATAACTTTTGATATACAAATTTTTTTTATAGAAATATGTAATTAATCCATTTTTAACATTGGGGTTGGAGGGACTCATACAGAAAAACTTTTAATACGTCAACTAATTTTACCCCATGTGAGCATCGTCTTCATCCTTAGTAAACTGAATAGAGATGATGGAAGGTTTGCTTTGTGATATCAGAAAACAAACTGACCATCTGAGACAAACAGTTGTGGTTCTCTGCTTTCAACCCCTTCACACTGCTGTGTACCTGTGATGTGGAAAGTCATTGCTCACTGATGACACACCGCTCATGACAATATTGAATGCCAGTAAAAAACGTTCCCATAAGATTGATTTATGCCTCCATGTATGATGGACCCAGAGCTTACAGAGTACCCTGAAATGCACTTTTCTAATGCTATGTTGACGACCACAGCATATGTTCTTTTTTTAGTTCTCATTTCCATCACTCTGTCAGTTCATGTATCAACACAATCTGTTCACGTTCATGCACACCATCTTCTGCGCCTTATCTGAGCTTCCACTGTTTATCAGAGCAGGAGATGAATTCAGTTTCTTTTGTTTTTCCTTTTCCTGTTTGAAATACACATTAGGTTTCCTCTATTGATCCAATGTAAGTAATAAATTAATACCTTAGTACAAGTGAACAACTTGTACATCTTAAGAGTCAAAAGATGAAACAGGATATTTCCCATGATGTTTCAGCAGGTTCTGTTTCAGATTAGCAGGTTTGCATTGACCCTGAACATCTTTATGTTTTAACAGTTGAAACCAGAAGTTTACATACATTAAATAAAAAGACACAAACACCTTTTTATCCTCACTGTCAGAAGTTATGTAAACTTATAACGTACCTTATAACTTATAACGTTATGTAGAAATATCAAAGCAACATCCAAAGACATCAGCCAGGAAGTTAAAGCTTGGGTGCAGATTGGTCTTCCAGATAGAAAATGATGTTGAGCATACAGCCAAAGTGGTTATAAAGGGTTAAGGACAACAAAGTTAATGTTCTGGCGTGACCATCACAAAGCTCTGATCTCAATATTAGAAAGAATTTGTGGATAGATCTGAAAGGCAGGTGTGAGTGAGGTGGCCCACAAACCTGACTTAGTCCCACCAGTTCTGTAAAAGTAATCAAAAACTGAGTGGCGCCAGATTTTAGCGGTTGTAGGATTTCTTTTTTGTTGTTGGCAAAAGACCACAAGACAGTTCACCCCCAAGCACTAGACTTGCGCATTTGTTTTAGTTGTACTTACCCAGAATGCCCTGCACTATGGTCCATTTCCTGCTTATGTAGCAGTCTCGGGTCTGCCTGGCATTCTCATATGCATTTGAACTGCATCATCTCAAATTGGTTTCTTGAACACAGCACTGAGTTCACTGTTCTCCAATGATCTCCACAGACAAAAGATTTCAATAACCGATGTGGTTTAACAGGACATATGGATCATGGATGTGCAGCCAACAACTCTGCAGCAACTGTGTAATGCTATGCTGTCAAAATAAACAAGAAGTATCCTGGGAATGTGTTCAACATCTTGTTGCACTGTTGTCTGCCACAGATAATTAAGACAGTAACAGTAAAATAAAATGCTGCTCTACTTCACAGTTACTACTTTTAGAGCCAACATATTTTGAATCAAACGGATCAAACAGACTTGACATATAACTTGTCTGTGTTAGTGATTAAATACATTGTGACATCAGAATAATCTAGAATTTGTCCCACCACTGTGCCTCATATTAACAGAGGGATTATTGCTACAAATTGGAAAAATGAAACAGAATTTATACCATTTGAAATATTTTTTCTTTGTTGGGGACCACCTAGACCGTAGACTATAAATAATAAGTCTTAAACTTTTACTGACCTGAAGAACTTTTCTCGTAATGTCTCATAATCTTGGTATTAGTGAATACAGAACAGAAGTTTAGCATTTAGTACTGTTTTTATTGTTATTTTATTATTTTGTACAGTGATTGTATGTAGGGTATATGTGGACTTCCAATGTATGTTTTATTTTAGATTGTATAATTAAATCACCTGCTCAGAGACAACAGATTGAAACTAGCTAAACTTAGGCTAAATCTTCAATATTATTGATGCAATATTATTGGGTTTTTTGTTGTTTTTTCACACATTGTCCCTGTTAAATAAGCTAAACTAAATTAAACTAACAACCAAATATTTTCTTGGAGGTGCTATGAAGATTCTCTGACCTAATCCAGGGGGAACTGTAGTACCCGTAGCACCTTCCTGGCACCACCACTCTCAAGTATCCAAGCATTAGTTTCCCAGAAGGTTAACCATGGGTAGAAGAAACCATGCGGACTAAGTCCAACTTTCTAAGGGGCATTTATCCAAATTTTACTGAGGGTGTATGGACAATGCTGTTAAATATTTTTTTGCCTCCTTACAGATTTCTATTGTTTTTAAGATCAAAATGCAGTGCGATGATCCATTTATTAAGGCAAAACAGCTATCCAAACCAACTGGGCCCTATGCGAAATAATAATTATCCAATCAGGATAAAGTAAAATAAATAACTGACATGCTGCTATATAACAGTACCAGTGGCAGACCGACCTGTTCTGTAGCAACAGTGAATAAACTAGAAAATTAATTTACAGTCTGTGGGCTTTCAAAAGTTTTTTTGTATGCTGATGGTCCTAATAAATCATGTCTGGTTGGAGCCAAAAAGTAAACAGGTGCTGTCTCATTGTCACTGCAGTGTTGATAAAGCCCTCCAGAAAGCTTTAGTTGCCAGACATAAGGCGCAAGCTCTACTGTGATAAGGCTTTTCCAATTAGCTGAAATGTATCCGTCTGTATCCGTGTCTGCTGAAACACTTCACCTTCCAATAAAAAATGATTTTGGGAAAGTCTAATGTGTGCTTTACTCTAATTGACAGTTAAACAAATTATCTAAATGATTGCACGACATACATTGTATGGGTCATTTTGATCATGTTTTAGCGAATTAACAACTCCAAATCATTTTAAACTAGTATTAAAAACTTCACTAATTTAATTGTGGTTGTACTGACTGTCAACACACTCTGGGATCCTGCAAACACTCGCTGAGTTTCACCAAAATTTCACATTTCCACAAAATGAATTGTTGGATGGCACGACTTGGTTTATATTTAATTATAACATTGGTTTAAATGTGTGAGTGCACTTGTTTATGTATGTTGTAATAGCTAACTCTTGACAACGGACCAACATTGTACGGGCATTTGTAGTTGTGAGAATATTTTTCCATGCCCACACAATGTAAAAATATAATTTTTTGGTTAAGCGTTAGGTTTAGGTAGGTGTATACTCGAGGTGGCTGGGTTTAGGTAAAAGGTTAGGGTTAGGCTATAGAAATTAACGGAAGTCAGTGCAAGTCCACACAAGTACAGTGAGATGGGAGTGTGAGTGTATGTGTCTGTGTGTGTGCCTTTTTATAATTCTTTTAATTTTGTCTTGAATGCTGATGAGCCAAAGGCAGTTTTTCATTCTGGTGAATAATGAAGATTCTATTCTATTCTATTCTATTCTATTCTATTCTATTGTGTTGCTGCTATCTGCTTTTTCTCAGCATTCACTTTCAACAACAAATAACTAATTACATACCAGCACAAACACACCCATCAAGGTCAGCCTATACGAGCATCTTGGCTCTGTTTTTGTGTCATGTTGTACTTGTCCTTGCTCTAAATGTGACTTCTTCCTGAAAAATAAACAAGTACAGACATGACAATAAGAGAGAGAAAAAATCTATTTCCTTGGTGAGAATATGTGACTGAATCCTGAATGAATCATGTTCAGAATGTTGTAAATAATTAAAAAAATCCTTTTAAAATGTGTTTTTAATGCAAAGCTGCAGTCTATAAATGACATTGGAATTAATTATTCAATCAACAAATGAACTTGAGGATTGTATTTTTTATACAAATTCAGAAATGTATCAGATTACACATTGCTTATATGTAGTTAATACAGTTATGTGCAGTTGTAAATTGTGACATACTGTATACTTCTGTATACATTGTGTTATTTTTGGTTAATAAATGAAAAAGGGTTTATTGTTTTAACCTGATGGTTGCCGGGTGCACACTGCTACCCTCAGCATGACAATATCATGTGTCACACAAAAACAAAGGACATATCTTCCAGAGTTAATGTATTTCAGTTCTAAAGCTTTATCTCCCTGGCAACCGTACTAAGCATGTATTAGTGGAAACAAAGCTAAGTAATACGTTCTGTAAGGTGTTGCATCTTGTTTTGAAAAACAGGTATCTATTTTGCTTCTTCTGTGTTCTTGTTCTTGCAAAAATGAAATATTTCAAGCAGCACCATGGTTCAAAAATGGATGATTTTTACTCTGGATGTGATTTACATAAATATGCATAAATATTGGCAGATTTCCCATGAAATGCTTTTGTAAGACCTTATTTCAGTGTGGACAAACGCCATAAGTGATTTAAACTCTAGTGTGGGCCTATTTTGGAGAATTCAACCTGCTATGTTAAAGAATTCTCTGGGCAATCGAACTGCTGATAAAATGGTGAAAAAAATATATATTTTAATCTAGAATATCATGCATTTAGCAAATAATTAGTAGAGTGCAGTTTACTAGGTACCTGTAAAATCATCAATCAAGAAGTCTATAATTACAAAACTAATGCCATGCTCAGATTTTCTCTGATTACATAGTGATAATTACATTTCATTAAGGTAAAACAAGTCAAATAAGAGAAAAAGAGGATAATTATAGAAAAAAAGTAAATTAACAAATTTATGAATCATAAATGAACAACATATGAATAATTCCACTGCTGCTAATGAAAATGTTGGTTGTTTTAGGTTATATAATTTGTTGTTTCATCTGCTTTTTAGTCCTGGTGGACAAATGGATCCAAATGAAAGCTCATTTACAAATGCTGAAGTTTAATTTTAGATCATTTACACAGAGAAAGCCCTTTCTTATTTTATGAAAATTATCAAATAATAAAACATTTGCTTTGAAATGATGGGAGAAAGCGTTAGAATTATTTGACATCATTATAATTTTCTTATAGGAGATTAGGTATGAGAATGTCTCACTTAATCTTTCACACAATGCATCAGTGGCATCAATATGTAAAACCTTGTTAAATAACAGTTCTTGCTTTAATAAGTCTCAAATCTTTCAAATCAATCCATCTGAAAGGAATATTAAAAGTTAATATATTCTGAGAATTCCACTAAATCAAATTATTGTTCTATAATCATCACTGAAAGAATGAATGATGAACTTCGAAGTAATCAAACTAATATAATGACTACATTTTGTAATCTAGACACAGTATCAGGCTGGGTCTGGGCAAAATCCACCTAAGAATAAAGTAAAAATGCCGTATCTGTGCCACATGTGGGCCAAATGCAGTTTTTCTATGGCACCTGTGGCCCACCTCTGGCCCAGATCCGTGGTGGTTACAGGCCGTTGGAAAAAAAGACCCCGGCCCAGGTCCATTTTACAGGTCCGGGCCAAATCCTAACCCATAACTCTTCAACTTGCTGCCATCAGCTCTCAGATAGATCATAGGTGAAACTCTGACAGAAAGTTTTCTTATACTGATTGGTTCAGTGACCTCTGCAATGTTCTCGGTGGGTAAAGTTGAAACTATCTGGGATCAGCACCAAGTGGTCAGGTGTGTGTAATTTGTCAAAATGATCGCTGTCAAATTGTTCCATCACTGTTTAAAAAAATAATTATTAATATAAATATTCAGTTAACACAAGCCCTGTTTTGGATATATTTCAAGGTAAACACGGAGGATAAACAAGCAGACTGCCCTGTCTGCTTGCTGTCAAGAGGAAGTGGGTGGGGGTCGACGTATTATTTTAATTAAGCTTTTACTGCTTTATTTTTTAGACCACCATTAGAGTAAGTAGTGTAACTTCTCCCTTTTTAAGCTTTTGTCATCTGGGATGTGTGATTAATGGGAGCAGAGAAGGGTTAAGCTATGTGCACATTTATTGCAGCTCTCCACTTGTTATAGTCTAATGAACCTCTGCACCTTACTTTCTTTCCTTCCTCAACAGGGTAAGCTGCCTACTCCTCTATTTAGACTATAGGTAGATAAACACAGCTTTATTGCGCATTCTCTTTTGGCTTTCTCTGTCTATGTATTGCTTATTAAATGTGCTACAGAAGCCGTAGCCCGACCGGACCATCAAACAAATAATTTTGCCCCAACCCGAATTTTGGCTCAGGTTATGGATCTAAACTCCAGTGAAAAATGTGTCTTTTAACAAGTAATTTGATAAAGAATTTGAAGATTAAACAATCTGTATGCCATGCTCTGTTTATGATTTGTTAAAACAGTCAGAGGGACTGTAGGCCTAAAAACAAGAGCCATCCTGATCTAAATAAAATAATTTTGTTTTCAAAAGTTATTGTGTGAAGTATGAGTAGGACTTGTTAAGTACTTGTTATTGGTACTCGGTATCAGCGAGTACCTAAACTGAAGTACTCGTACTCTGTCTTGAAAAAACTGGTAATGGGGACACCCGTAATTTTTTTCAAGCATGAAAAGCTGGTTAAGGTCATGCCACAGTATCTAAAACAGGACTTTGACTGGGCCATTCCAAAACCTTTATTAATGTTCTTTCTAAACCCTTTGGTGGTGGACTTGCTGGAGCAGTGGTTTTGACCTTGGAACCTTCCCATGCATGCAATTTTTCGGGAACAAATGTGGTCTAATTCTGATGTTAATTCTATTGTTCAATCAACCTTGATTCTAGGTTGATTGATGTCTCATAAAAATCAGGCCAGAGTGCAGCTGGTGAAATTAACTTTTCTAACAGCACAATAAATCATACACTGCATAGTGAAAAGAGAAGACCACTTAATGTGCTTCCATCCTGGATACCCAATCAGTGTATGGTCTTTGAATTGTTTTGGCAAAGTCATGAAGGTCAATAGATTTTTAATCGTATACCATCACTGTAGCAGTTTATGGGGGTCCAGGGCATAGTGTGAGGGAGCATGGTGACTGTTGTGGCAGCATATCCATTTCAGGCCAGTGCACACCACTGTGTCATTAACAATTTGCAGTTGAATATTTATGCGTATCAGAGTACGAGGAGGTGAATACAAATGCAAGCAAGACCTTTTGGATCTTTATTTGTGAACATATTTAAAAAAAACGTGATTTTCATTCCAAAGGTATCTTAACTTGTGTTGATCTGACATATAAGTTCCCTTCAGGATGTTGCAATGTTTTTATTTTGTAATTGTTGTGGCACCCGTTTGAAAAAGTTGTGGTCAAAGTTGCAATTTTTTTTGTTTGTTTGTTTTTTTGTTTGTTTGTTTGCTTTATTTTTGCCATAGGCTGGTCTTACAAGAAAGTTGAAATTACTGCACATAACCCTCCCAAAAAAGACAGGATTTTAACATAGTTAATACTTTAACAAGTATTAACTATGTTAATACTTTAGAACATATGGTTCTAAAATCATATGTTAAGATGATTAAAAACAAAAAAATGTTCATCAATACAAATACAATAACAGTAGAATCTTTCCCCAGTAGCATATCGCCCACAGAAAATTAAAGTGCAATTAAGATTTTCAAATATCTTCTTGAAATTACACCCTCAATACAAATAAAATCACATCTTGAGGAGCTGTCAGTGTACAAAAGAAGAATTCTATATTGGTCATTTAAGTTAACATGAATTGTATACTCAGTATTAGCAAATCCTACAGAATATCTCAAAATGTTTTTAGCAAAAAAAAAAAAAAAAAAAAAAAGGGCAAATGTAGAGTCACACATGCTTTCATCTTGCAGGTTCAGCTTTCAAGATATGTGAAACAGGAAGTTAGATTAGAAGGGGGCTAAGGGGATTGGTCAAATTTCAGCTGAGCTGCAATGAAATAAAGAAATAAAGAAATAAAGAAAACATTAAGGTGACTGGTCAGATTTGTGAAAAAGTTGACATGACTGGTGAAAATTGCATTAATGTGTCATGAATTTCCATTAATAGTTGCAATCTCAACTTCCTGGAGGGACTGATATAAAATTCCTTGAACACTGACAATTATTGTTGTAATGTGACAAAAATGCATCAAGGTTAAAGGGGTATTAAAACTTTTTGGAGCAATAAATGTTGGTGGAAGTAAGAGTTATTTTTAAACTGCTTCCATATCGGAATATAATAATTCTTTTGAGCGCATAAATAACATCATTCATTTTAAAAGTTCAGCAAGCTATACATCTGCTGATGAGAATTTGCAGTTGAAAACAATAGAAGCACTCAGAAACTGCTATAAACGATTTTTTGTGTGTATCCCTCTTTAGAAAGAGTGAATTGTGACATTTAAAAAGATGCGGGGACCAAAGCTACCTGTTGTTTATGAGCTCTATGGAGGTGAATTACACAGCATGTGCTAGACAATGGAATAAACTTAGGTTTTTAAGTATACACCTATAATTGCATACCTTTATGTGCAAAAACAATTATTCTGCCCACAATGTACAGCCAAAGAAAAACATCTATGCATAGAAACTGCCCCTGCTCAAACTTTATGAGATGCCTGACTTAATGTATTACACAGAAATGAAATTATATAGATTTTACCTCAGAATGTACCCTTGTGCACCGCTGGGGGTATTTCTAATCAAGACTAGATAGGAGGGAAAACACTTCACCTGACTATGACATTTAAAGAGGTAGAGTCCTATCAGATCCTAAATTGGTTTAATTGTCAGCCTTTATTCTGTTGCTTTTTAAATGCAAATGTTTATAGTTTAATCACTAGAGATGATATCTGTAGGTATTCATTATGCATAGAACAGCTGGTCATTCTTCAGCTAAAACAACAGTGAGCCAGTCTGAGGGCTGATGACCTCTGCCTCATGTAAATGTCAGAAAAATGAGTGCAAAAATAATCCTTTTATCACATGCTTACTGTCTGAGAGGAAGATGAAAAACTGATTCACTATTTTTGAATGTTCTGTCAGGATCCAGTGATCACCAAAGAGCATGATTCAAACAGATACAATGCCTAGATAATTAGTCATGACATGTTTACTTTGCAAAACTGGTAAGAAATGTAAAAATTGAGCTATATTTTCTGAAAATAACAAAATCACAGCTTGATCTGCAAATTCTTGCTTTATGTTGCTTCATATCTCCCTAAATTGCAATGCTAGCATGGCCCATAGAGCTGTAATGGAATGAAATTGGCTGCATTAAACAAACAAGAGCCTAATGTGTTTCTGTGAGGAAAAAATGAGGTGTTTCTTTGGCAGTCACTGTCAAAAATTGCGCACCAATATCATTTGTAGCAATCTGACCTATGGCACAGGCCATATTGGCAGTTGCTAAGCAGGCAAACTGCTTGAGGAGGGGATGAGGCACTGTCGCAAGAACTACCAAAAACAAGCAAACAAAAACAGACAATATATTAAACAAATAAGAGAAATAATGTGCAGCTTTGTCAGGTTCTGTTCCCTAATGGTCTTTATCAAAAATAAATCTCAAAAATTATGGACCTCCAATTGCTGTTAATGAAGCTTGCCAAAAACCAAATGTCCCCACCGATGTGCTACAATCTACTGAACCAAAGTAAGTAGGAAAAAAAGCACTTTTAGGTTTTCTCTTTAGAGCATGTTAGTTTTATTTTGCAGAGTATAATATTCTGAAGAAGCCATGTAACCCACATGCAGAATCAAACACCGAACACAAGCTTAAAAAGATTAAGAATGGTTTATTTACTAAGATATTAAATGTGCAAAGACATCTCAGGATCCAGGACATGGTGGCATCTAGAAGAGGGAGTGGGGTTAGAAGCAGAAGAGGTCGTGAGGAGATTTTCATTGAAAATGCACAAAGGACTTCTCTTACAACAGCAGCCTTAAATCGAAGGTAACCAGACTTTTGCTCAGTCCTTCCTTAAGATGTTTCAGGATTCTGTGCCAATTCTGGAGGGTTGCAGACAATGTTGATGAGTGATAGAGTTGATTCTAAAAGTTGTTTGGTTGGAACATCTCCCTCCTTGTCAGGCTCTTTGGTTGTAGATTTGGTTCAGGGGCACTCCTGTTGTGTAGCAGTTCTGAAATTCTTTGGCAAGCTAAATAATGCCTCATAATGCATCTGTTGCAGCTGTAGCTGCTTTAATAGCTATCCAGGCATAGTATACACCCTTTTAATTGATCAATCTAAAATCTCAACTAGATAATTTGCTATGCAGAACACATCAAGTAGTCTGTCTGATGCAGCTGCCTCTGTTCTGTTTTTACTGTTCAACAGCAGGTAAATCAAATCTACATCTGTCCTTGACAGATGCCATGAGGAAATATTAAGCACCCACACATGAAGACTCTGAAAAGCTATTTTTATTGTGCCAATAAAATGACAGCACCTTTAAACATTTCTAATCCTCCATAGTAAGAGAAGACTGCGAAATGTAGCTTGATTACAATATTGCCACAAGAGGATATCTATCTATTTTTAAAATCCCATACTTTGCATATTTTTGTCAAGTTATTCTTGTGTGGACAGAATCATAATACAAAATATATTATAAATGATATTCCTTAGCCAAAAATAGCACAAAAGCATATTGATTCTAATTCAACCTGGAGAGAATCACACACAGTGAAAAAGACACTTAGAGAGTTTTATTGACCTAAAGTTCTTGGATGCTTGGACCCCGGCAGAAGACGAGTACACTAAGAATCACCATGGGCTTGAATGAACGACACAGGGTGAGGATTTAAGGCCGTCTTCCCCCCCGGGGCCCGGACCTGGTGGTGGAGCAGAGGGTGGAGAAAGGGAACCCGAAGGAGCCTGAGAGGACGAGAGTGGAGACGGGGCAGAGGTGGGACAAAGCTTGGCTGTTGAGCAGGTGGAACCATGGATTGCGAGCCTTATTTCTGGAATCTTGGATGCTAATTGGCAACAGTGAAGGCGTGGACCCAGTGATGGATAACGCAGGTAAGCTGGAGAGAGTCTACCAGGTTGAACTTATGGCAAGCCTTCATTACTCTAATTTTTGACCCACTTATAGAAGAATGTATCCTGTCACTCATGCATCTAAGGGTTAAGAACAAGTTCTTGTTATAGTTTTTCTCAGTCGTTTTGGTTAATTTCTCTTATCATCCCTGACATTTGCAAAACAGTAAGTGCATTTCTCAAAACAATTTCTACAAATAGCAAAACACCATGGATTACCTGCAAAAGCCAGTCTCTTTCTCAAAATCTTTAGTACATCTCTCAAAAGTAAATATCTGTGTCAATGAAGATGTCAGTGACTCGTATGACAAGTCCTTGTTTCAGTGTGTATGGATATGACTGTACACACTGAAATTGCTTAGTCATGTTGTCAATATAACAGTGTATTCTGGAGGAATGTTCTGTTGTAAACTATGGCTAAAGTTTTGATCTCAAGCATTGTGAATTGTAATTGTGAGAGATCAACGGCAAGAGATTGGACAAGATTCACATTTACACTTTTACTGTAATTTGCTGACCGACCATGCTATTGTGGTACAGTAAGGAAAAGACAGCACTGCAGAGCACAAAGGGGAAAAAAAGTAAAAGTAAAAAAGAACTAAAGTAGAAATGGGAACATATGACAATCTCTTTATGGAAAACAACACGTAGTGCTGTAGGAATTACAGTGCAGTCTTCCTACACCGTCTCACATTCCTGTCTGCTGGGCCACAACCTCTCATCCATATCACAAGGAAAATCCTCTGACACTGCAGCGTGGATAGAATCTTTTAGAGTGTCTTATCCAGGCATCCACTGTGAAGTCATCACATGTTGCATCCATGGCAGCCAAAAGGTTCATTGATGTATGTGGCTGGCGGTCATATACTTTCCATCTCCATGCTGAGAAAAATTCCTCAATGGGGTTAAGGAATGAGAAGCAAGGTGAGACAAGCTCCATCAGCACAACTTCACAACTGATGTGAAATACAAAATGAACCTAAATGTAAGCAGAAAGAATTTTCGGTGTGAAATGTATAAAGTGACAGTAGCTCCTGCCTCAGTTAAATCAGTAGCATACAACTTTTACAGTAAAAAAGTAAAATTCATACAAAAAACTTCAATGAGAGAAACAATCAACTAAAACTCTGGCACTGACTGTACTCTGAGGCCAATATTGTGCCTCAGAGTACAGTATTGTGCTATATATATATATATATATATATATATATATATATATATATATATATATATAAAAATTCCCTTCTCACCCTTCACGGGTGGTCTTTCTCAACCTCTGAGCTCGGGTCCTCTACCAGAGGCCTGGGAGCTTGAGGGTTCTGCGTAGTATCTTGGCTGTGCCGAGAACTGCGCATTTCTGGACTGAGATGTCTGACGTTGTTCCTGGGATCTGTTTTAGCCACTGCTCCAGTTTGGGGGTGACTGCCCCGAGGGCCCCGATGACCACAGGCACCACTGTGGTCTTCACCTTCCAGGCCTTCTCCAGTTCCTCTCTGAGGCCCTGGTATTTCTCCAATTTCTCGTGTTCCTTTTTCCTGATGTTGCAATCGCTTGGTATTGCTACATCCACCACAACGGCTTTCCTCTGTTGTTTATCCACCACCACGATGTCCGGTTGGTTCGCCATTACCATTTTGTCTGTCTGGATCTGGAAGTCCCACAGGATCTTAGCTCGGTCATTCTCCACCACCTTTGGGGGTGTGCCCCACTTTGATCTCGGGGCTTCCAGTCCATATCCTGCACAGATGTTTCTGTATACTATGCCCGCCACTTGGTTATGACGTTCCATGTACGCTTTCCCTGCCAGCATCTTGCACCCTGCTGTGATGTGTTGGACTGTCTCAGGGGCCTCCTTGCACAATCTACACCTTGGATCTTGTCTGGTGTGGTAGATCTGTGCCTCTATCGCTCTGGTGTTTAGGGCCTGTTCCTGTGCAGCCAGGATGAGTGCCTCTGTGCTGTCCTTGAGTCCAGCTTTTTCCAGCCATTGGTAGGATTTCCTGATATCAGCCACTTCAGCTATTTGTCGGTGGTACATCCCATGTAGGGGCTTATCCTCCCATGATGGTTCCTCCAGCACCTCATCCTCTGGTCCCCATTGTTTGAGACATTCGCTGAGCACATCATCGGTTGAGGCTTTGACCTTGATGTATTTATGGATCTTGGATGTTTCATCCTGGACAGTGGCTCTCACACTCGCTAGTCCTCTGCCTCCATCCTTACGGCTCGCGTATAGTCTCAGGATGCTGGATTTAGGGTGGAGCCCTCCATGCATGGTTAGTAGTTTCCGAGTTTTAACATCCATGGTCTTTATCTCTTCCTTTGGCCAGCTTATTATTCCTGCAGGGTATCTGATTACTGGCAAGGCATAGCTGTTTATCGCACGGATCTTGTTCTTGCCATTGAGCTGGCTTCTCAGGACTTGCCTTACTCGTTGGAGGTATTTGGCTGTGGCTCCTTTCCTTGTGACCTCATTGAGGCTGCCATTTGCTTGTGGTATTCCCAGGTACTTGTAACTGTCCTCAATGTCTGCTATTGTTCCCTCTGGGAGTGAGACCCCTTCTGTGTGGATGACCTTCCCTCTCTGTGTAACCATCCGACCACACTTCTCTAGTCCGAATGACATCCCAATGTCAGTGCTGTAGATCCTGGTGGTGTGGATCAGTGAGTCGATGTCTCGTTTGCTCTTAGCGTACAGCTTGATGTCATCCATGTAGAGGAGGTGACTGATGGTGGCTCCGTTCTTGAGTCGGTATCCGTAGCCAGTCTTGTTGATGACTTAGCTGAGGGGGTTCAGACCTATGCAGAACAGCAGTGGGGACAGAGCGTCTCCTTGGTATATGCCACATTTGATGGACACTTGTGCAATTGGCTTGTAGTTGGCTTCAAGGGTGGTTTTCCACATCCCCATCGAGGCTGCAATGAAGGCTCTTAGAGTCCTGTTGATGTTGTACATCTCTAAGCATTCAATGATCCAAGTGTGTGGCATTGAGTCATAGGATTTCTTGTAATCAATCCAAGCCGTGCACAGGTTGGTGTGTCGGGTTTTGCAGTCTCGGGCGACTGTTTGGTCTACCATGAGTTGGTGTTTGGCTCCTCTGGTATTTATGCCGATGCCCTTCTGTGCTGTACTCATGTATTTATCCATGTGCCCACCTATCTTAGCTGCTATGATGCCTGACATGAGCTTCCATGTTGTAGAGAGACAGGTTATTGGCCGATAGTTGGATGGGACCGAACCCTTTGAGGGATCCTTCTGGATCAGGATTGTGCGCCCTTCAGTTAACCATTCAGGGTGAGTCCCACTTTGTAGCAGCTGGTTTATTTGAGCTGCCAGTCGCTCATATATATATATATATATATATATATATATATATATATATATATATATATATATATATATATATATATATATATTTTTTATTTTTTTTTTTTTTATTTTTTTTTTTTAATGAAGGGAAAAGCAATATATATACATATATGACATTTTTATGAGTCTGTGTAATTTAGCAGCATTTATTTGAAACAATTTTGCATTATCTTAGGCAAGAAAAATTATGTTTCATTTCAGATAAAAAAAAACACTTCCAGTTTGATTGGCACATAGGAAAAATGTGAATGAAAATCTGATTTGCTAACAGCATTGTTGAAGTGTATCTTAATACAAACAGTTGAGCTGCATTTTAATAGTAACAGAAAAAAAAAGAGCGGTAGCAGCATCGCAGGCTGGAAATCATTGCTTTGGTTTCTGCTTTGTTGTCACACACCTAGAGAAAAAAAAAAAGAAGTATGAGATCAAGATATTGTTTTTGGTTTCAGCTCAGAATTCAACACTAGCTCACTGGGCCTCTGCTTTTGTACCACACTGTGCAACTGCACATCGTGTTTCCTCACTAACAGACGTTCCCATCATAGTTGCTTTCAAAGCTGAACACAGAATCCCCCCAGGACTGGGCACCTCCTCCTGTTCTCTTTGTACACCCCCGAGTTCAAACATACAGAGAAAAATATTGTGAAGCTTAGTGGAGACACCAATCCCATGTGTCTGATACCAACAGAGTGATGAGACTTTTTGGAGGAAATCAGTAAGCTCACAGTAACAGTTATACAGCAGATAGAACTACTGCTACAGAGCCCAAGAGAACAAAATACCACTGAGATTTTAGCAACAGCTACATTTACTCAAGCAAATTGAGGGAAGTTCCTGGGAATAACCTCGAAGCTAATGCTAATGTTTGCGATCATTGTAATCAGAGCTGGGGTGTTTTCACCCCTGATGGTCCAGTAGACTCGTTTGGGGACATAATTGCAACATTTGTTACATTTTCAGCTGGAGCAGTTTGCTTTCACACTGCACTGTGTCAAACGAACCAAACCCTTTGAGCAGTACTTTAAGTGGGCCGGTACGCAGTGGTACGCAGTACCACCACTTCTAAATTTGACCTCTCTGAACAGTGAAAACCGGGATTCATCTGTAAAGAGATCACCTCTCCAATGTGCCAGACGACATCGAATGGTGTGGGCATTTGCCCACTCTAGTCAATAATGATGACGAACTGCAGTCAGGTCGAGACCCTGACAAGGATGACGAGTATGTAGATGAGCTCCCCTGAGACGGTTTCTGACAGTTTGTGCAGAAATTCTTCGGTTGTGCAAATCGATTGTTTCAGCAGTCATCCAGGTGGCTGGTGTTAGACGATCTTGGAGGTGAACATGTTGGATGTGGAGGTCCTGTCTGGTGTGGTTACACGTGGTCTGCGATTGTGAGGCCGGTTGGATGTACTGATAAATTCTCTGAAATGCCTTTGGAGACGACTTATGGTGGAGGAATGAACATTCAGTTCACAGGCAACAGCTCTGGTCGACATTCCTGCAGTCACATGCCAATTGCATGCTCCCTCAAAACTTGCAGCATCTGTGTCATTGTGTTGCGTGATAAAACAGCAGATTGGTCAGAGTGGTCTTTTATTGTGGCCAGCCTAAGGTACACCTTTGCAATAATCATGCTGTCTAATCAGCTACCTACAGTGGGGAGACTCCGGTGCAACAGCAGAAAGTGACTGGTATTCAAAGCATGAAGATTCACGCAAAAATATAATATATAAAAACAGAATTAAGAAAAACATACTGTTTAATAAAGGCAAAGTTACAACATAAAAATACTTTATAAATAATATACTCCAATCATGATGATTGTGCAGCTGAGTAAGATAACTTAAGGTGTATAAAAAAATTGGATGTGTATTTGAGCATTAAGAAAAATAACACACTCCATGTTTTCTATGAATGTATGGAGCCAACCATAAAATATAGTTGGCCTATAAAGCAGGCAGATATGCCAGCACACTGCTTTCCTGAACGCTGGCTGGATGGCAGCAGTGTTCATGTGCCTCTGTGTCAGGATAACAGGACTCTGACACGGTGTTCCAAGGCTTGCCATTCTCTCCTCTAGGTCGACAGAAATCTCTTATTCTTCGTTGCTCCATCGAGATGCTGCGAAATATTGCAGTCCGATGCACAGAGCAGCCTGCACCTCACTGTAGCACCGCTGGGTTGTAGCTTGGGAGGACTCCACCATTTCCATCTTGTCGCAAGTTTGGAAAATGGCGGCAGTTGTTTTTCTTTATCTCTTTGCTTCTACGTCTGACCACACCCACAGCCAATCAGTGAACAGCAGTATGTTTACGTCACATAAATTACCTACTCAGCCCTAACCGACCCTACTCCAGAGCAGGGACCAGAAAAGCATGTACCGAACTGGAAAAAAACAGTAGTGGAAACTACTTTATTCCTACATTATTCCTCATTATTGAAGTGACAGGGGAAACAGAGTTTTGATATTTTTAGTCATCCATGTTTTCAGTGAATAAATCTAAGGGACTAATTCAAGCCAACAAATCATAGCTGCAACACAAATGCTATAACATCATAACACTAAAATGTTTCAAATAATAAGAATTTAGAGATTGTGGTATCTTCTCCAGAGTCAAGTTCCCTGCTTCCAGCAGCCTGATGGATTCCTCCACTTCTTGGTGTTCCATCATAAAAAGTCCTGTCCCCCAGCCAGTTATTTTGATTTCAGCAAACATAAAGACAGGTAATGATCTAAACAAAGATAAGAGCTGATTACCAAATGTGTGGACCTATATTAGCAAACAATTATTTTAAACCATTATTACAGAAAAGGTGAAATTGTAATTAAATGTGCAGTATGTAAATAACTTTTATGAAAAATATGTTTTTTTACATATTTGTTAAAACTGTTACCATGTCCTGACAATATAATGTAAGACTGATAATCTGTATAAAAATCAAGATCTTCTGCCTCCTCCCTGTGGTCCTATAGCCATCTACAGAAATGCACCACTCCTGGTCAGAAACAACCAATCAGAGTCAGGATTAAGGTCTTTGGACTGTCAATCAGGCTCGTATAGCCGCTGCTCAATGTGCTAATGGCAGAGAAACAACATACTGTTACAGAAAAACTGTTTATCTGCTGTCATTGGTGGCCTTGCTAACTAGCCTGAGCGTTCACAGTGTTCCCCACAGGCTCCGATGTGGGGAACTAGTTGTAGCCTAGCAGAGAGCAAGGGGGAGGGTTTTAGCAGCGTGAAGAGTGCTGTATTTGTGCAGATGGCTGTAGGACCACAGGTGGAAGGCAAAGGAGCTAAGTTTTTCACACATCTAACTCATTTTATACTGTCAGAACATAGTGACAGCTTTAACAAATATGTAAAAAACATGTTTATACAAGTTACACGCTGCAGCTTTATTGTGCTGGTGAGAAACAAACAAACAAGTTCTAACACTGAGAAATGATTGGGAGAACCTCCACAACAATGTTCAGTTTCTGTTAAACATGGGGAACATTAATCCATAACATTTATTCTGCAAATAGCTAAAGGAAGCTTTAGATCCTGAGCTTGCATAATCCTAAAAACTAATTAATTTTCAAAACTCTGTTTGTACACCAAGAACATTTTCTGCTGTATTTCATATATTAAACTGGCTGCTGCTGCTTAATGAACAGCAGCATATTTAAAATACAAAGAATTTAAAATATATCAAACATTTGTACTTGATATGGCGTCAAAGTTAATGTTTAGCTCATCCAAAGGTTTGCACATGTTGTCATGCACCTGTCTACTTTCACCGATTACCATTTTTCAGTAATGACTTAAAGCTTAGAAGACACAGTTCACTGCACTCAATAAACTAGTGCTCAAAGAGAGGCTTATTATTTAGTATTTCTGCCTGTTCCATGTCCTCATCCTCATGTCTGTCATTTTTTTTCTCTTCATTTCCACTTTTTTTTAGACCCACTCACTTTCTTTTACAACACTCATGATCCTAAGCCCCTCTCCTGCTCCCAGTTCTGATGAAGTATGACCAGAATACCAAAATAAACCTCTCAGACACAGTGGTACTTTACTTTACACAGTGCTTTACTAAGCAGTAAAATTGCTTGGTACTCCAAATTAGCAGCAAATGGTTTAATGGTGTGAAAATTAAAAAAAAAAGATAGAAAAATTAGGCTGTAAAGAAATTAGATTGCAGAATTAATGCACAATTAAGAGAAATGAGTGAAAATTGTGAAGCTCAAATAACCAATACAAAGCTTGTAAGGTTTTGTAAACCTGTTGGTCGGCTCCAAGGTGAGCATGTTGCATTTTTCATTTCTGTCTTAGGTTGTATTATCTCCCAGCCTCTTTATTAGATACACTCTTTATTAGGAGACCTGTGAGGAAGACAGGTTGAGCAACAGGTAGTGTGTAGGTATCTTACCGAGATCTTACTGTGGGTTTAGTGGAGATCTGGTCTATAGGGGAGCGAGCAGGGTCCGGCAGCTGTGGGCCTATGAGCTGAGTGAGAATCAGGAGAAATGTGATGTCTGACGGAGATTTTCACAGTGTATAGGAGGGCGGACAGCTTTAAGTTTGCAGTTGACCAGTGGAAAAGCTACCAGAGGAAGGGGTTGCCAGGAGCACATAAATTAGGGCTCAAATGATTAATGAATGAATTGGTTACTGAAATAATAACTAATTTAGTAATCGATAAATCATTACCTGGAGAATACAGACTCATAAAAAGGCCAATTGGTGAAAGAGCTTTACTATAAATGATCAAGCATACACTAATGGAATGCTATGTTAAAGTATTTTAGACAATAAAATTGTTTTTTTTTTCTTATTTGAAAAAGAAATTGAAATGTTTATTTTTATCTTTTAATGCATTTCTAATATTGTATAAAAATGCTTAAATGAAAAATTAGCAGAATGTGCCAATTATTGTTATCCAACTAATCGATTGTCAGAATAATCGATAGATTAATCGATAACTAAAATAATCGCTAGTTGCAGCTCTAACATAAACACATTGAAAGTTACAGCTTTCACATTTTCCAACTTTTAACATTACAGAATATGAAAGAAGTCTAAAGCACATTTCAGTCTAATGAGACTTTTGCAGGGAACTCTATTGTGGGACTGCCAACATTCTTTTGCAGTAAACTCACCAGGACGCGAGTTAAGCCTGTAACCCAAATATGTGCTGACCGGATGTTTCTGAAATATTATGAGGAAGAGTTTCTTAGCCTGGTAAAAACCAGCTCCTTGTTCTACGCTTTGCTCCACAGGGTCTGGACCCTCGGCTATTGAGAAACAATTGCTTGAAGATGTGGACTCTGTTGAAGTTTTAAATTTTACCCATTCCCTAACGTTTGCTCATGAAATTTGTAATGTGCCAGGTAGAGCAGAAATTGTCTGCACTGTAAACAATCATCCCCCACTGCAAGGAGAGAAGTACCGAGCCAAACGAGATGGCTGTTAATGTTAATTCAATGTTTGGAAGGCCAAAACAGATTGAACATCTTTGTTCACTTCCTCTGGTGCCATTGCTGAAACTACAGGCAGACTACAATTCCAGAATATTTCAGAACATCGATCTAATCGTTGACGACTTCTTCTGTTTGCCGATTGGCCTGGTTGAAATTCTACCAAAGAAATCCAGCTCAGTGGGAGAAAGCCCAGATGGAGCGCTTAAAGGAAATGAGAATCAAGCAGAACTACATAAATAGGTAATGGCCAGGCTAGATTCATCTGTAAATTGTGAAAGAACGGATGTTGGCACCAGGTAGACATTACTTTGTTGTTTAGTGGAACAAAAACTAGTAACTAGTATTACTAAACTACATTTACTTGAATAACTTTTTGGGAAAAAAATACTTTTAGGAGTAGTTTTACTGCACTGTACTTATTATTCTTAAAAACTCTCCGGATACTCTACTCACTGTGTGTACCTTCACTGAATGAGGAACAAACATGTTTAAACCAAAAATGCACCAGATACAGACAAAACTACGGTTTATGTTGAAGTGAGTCCCCTCCTGTACACAAGCTTTGTTCAACTGAAATGTTGATTTTTATCTGCTAAACCCTTTTTGCCATTTAGAGATCAAGAAGATACAGTAAACAGTGTATACTGTCAACGGAAATACTTTACCCTATTCTAACTATATACAACACACACACACACACACACACACACACACACACACACACACACATATATATATATAATATAGACAAAATTATGCTTTTATATCTGATGACATCATCAGTTACTCAGTACTTAAGTAGCCTTTTTGTTAAATAGTTTTTTTTCTTTTGTATCTGGAAACAGATGTTTAAAAATCGTGTAGCTTTTTAAAATATTTTTTACGAGTCTAAATCTTTTTTACCCACACATAAACTCTTATCTATAGCTGCACAAAAATTATATTTTCAACTATTTTTTTACAAGGTTACAAAACTTAATTCACAACTATACAGTCAGAAAATACAAGCAGAAAATACATATGATTGCAATTTTTGCACATATAGAGTAAATATGCTCAAAATGAATCTAATTAAAACTTGTATTAAATATTTTATGACAAAGCTGCAAAAACATTAACCTTGAATTTTTAAAACACATTTCAATAATGGTATTCTCAGACCTTGCTAACTTAGCTTTAAAGCTACTCCTCCATCCCCACACAGTCTCTACTCAACTCACTTTGGTAATGACCTCCTCCTCTAAATTCAATTATTTTGACAGAAAGCAATATTGTGTGCCTTTGATGTTTTGCTCCATGAGTGTCTCAGATGCTATTTTGTTTCAGTTTACCACATTCAAGTGTTAACACTGTCCCCCCCTCCACCCCCACTGTGACCTTCAAAGGTGCTCTGAAAGTCTTGCTAAACCTCCAGAGATATTACTTAAAGTAATTTCAGCTGATGCATCCAAGAAACTAAAAAAAAAAAATAATAACAGTCATTTCTTTTTAATTCACCAAAAAGTTGTTTGAAAGGTTGCTTCTGCAAATTCTGTGTATGTGTGAGTGCCCATGTGTGGACTGAACAAGTTTTTCCTCTTCCTGCGCTAATTCTTTTCAAATAAGAGCAACACCTCCATATCTTTATTGTTGCTATGTTGGGGACACAGCAAATGTAGAAGAACTTGCTCTGGTCAGATGAGACCAAAGGAACTTTTAGGGTGTTTTCACACCTGATAGTCTGGTAGACCCAATTCAGTTGGGGACCAAAATTGCGACAAAAAATGTGCATTACCATATTTTACGCACAAGTTGGCATGTATGAAAAATGAACGTGCCGTGAAAATTTGCGTAAGTATACGCAAACCTTTTACCTGCCGCAAAAATGTGCGGCAGCCATGCAAACTTTTTCAGTGGACAATAACAAACTACAAAGCACCAAAACTCACCTAAATACACTGAAATCTGACTCCATTCATTGTTATTTAACCCAAGGAGCATGAAACCTAGTGCTTCTTCGCTTCTTCGCTTCTTCATTATTTTAATATTTTATTGTTTAAACTTAAACGTTAAAACTGAACCACATTTATTCTCATACATTAAGGTAACACACACACACACTCTCTCTCTCTCTCTCTCACACACACACACACACACGCGCACACACACACACACACACACACACACACACACACACACACACACACAAAGATAAAATAAAATGATGGGAAAACCTCACTTGAACGTCAGTAGTAAATTTCTTCTGTTTTGTCACTTATAGATGTAACTGCGCATCGGTCTGTCATCGAAGCGTATAAAATGCAAATTATTTGCGGGGCATTTTCATTCTCACTGCTAAAGAAAACGGGGTGGGATCAGCAGATTAACTCCAAAAAGGTCAGGTTTGATGATTATTAAGGTGGATAAGGTCTAAACAATCACACGTACATAAATAGCTGCACAAAGATGTGCGTAATTGTGGAACGATGGCAGGTTTGGCACTGCTGGAGGACATCCCAGTGGAAGGATTTAGAGGGAAGGTGTGTTCAGAGATCAGACTGAAGTGCTAGGACATGATGCCACTGTAGAATCTCCACGACCATCATCCTGAAGCTCTGCGCAGAAGAATGCGTTGCAGAGGAAAACTAAGGAGCCGAGTGTTTCTGGTTCAAGTTCTCACTAAGTCGGGTGTCCTTGCAAACGGAGCATTTCAGTGGGAATTAGCTGACAAACTGGGAATATCACTGTCATTATTCATTTGAGCCATGCCGTATATCTTGCCCAGATACACAAGGTTCTCCGACACTGCAACTGAACAGGCAGAAATTAAGTCGCAATTTCCAATTTATGAGCCGACTTCTTAACGTGATCAGAGCTGTCGACTGCACTAATATTTCTATAAGGGGACCATCTGGAAATGAATGTGCCTTTTATGAAAGCATTTCCATTCTGTAAATGTACAACTCATTTGTGATGCGCAGTTGTCTCTAACAAATAGTGGCACGTTGTCCTGGTTCAACACATGCTTCCTTCATACTGTGGAATAATTGATTTCCCCATTCAATGCAAATGAATGCAAATGAATACTTTTAAATCCCAACTAAAAACTCATCTGTTCAAAGAAGCATTTTCCCTCTCTACATTTTCTTTTTGTTCATTTTACATGTTTTGGTTTTTATTTTATTGTTCTTATTTTATATCAAGATGACCTTGTGCACCCTGAAAGGCACCTTTAGATAACATCTATTTTCATTATTATTAGTTGTAGTTGGAAACAGACTCAAGCAGAGGCTGTTGCCAGGGTTATTCAGAGACGTGGTGGGAGCCTTCTGAGTATTTATACTAATTTACATATGCATTTATGGGCGGTAACAGGGTGGATCACTTGGCACCAGCAGGTGCTCTCTATTTCACACAAACTGAGATGTATAAAGGAAAGGTGCGCAGCCACATGCGGGCGCACGGTTTCATACATGTGAAATTTTTTGTGCGCCGCACTTTTCAAAATTTGTCCCAACGCACACTTTTAGTTTGAAAGCTGCGCGCTCTTTTATGCTTGAGGCCCCTGGTGCTGCTCTGCCCTGCTTCAGCTCTCTGTCCTGTCTTGTTAATTCTTTCGGAGCCTCTTTTTGCATATGCCATTTACAACTGTTCTTAGGATAATAAATTAATCAAAGCAACACTCCAGGTATGTTTCTGATGAGGGAATGACATTATAACACAATATTAAGCTCAAAAAAGTTGATTTTGCATAATACCCCCATTTGAAATATGATGTGTGTATTTTTATTTGTAAATCTATTTGTGTCTTCACAATATCGAGCTATTTGCAGATAAGGTTTGTTGGATGAAAACTTTCTATTGTTAAGACACAAAGGTCAATCAACAGATAAAACTTGAATCTGGTGAGGTATTCGGCTAAAGCATTTGGCTTTTTCGTCATAACAGCTTGTATTTGGGAGGAAGGTTACTGAGCAGTGAGTAAGGATGGATGATCCAGTGGGAACAGGATGATGTGGACAGGACATTTTAAAGGTCACAAGCTGTGGTGTCCAGTGGGGATTCAGAATATAGTGATTTTTTTCTTCTGCACTCCTGATAATTTGCTTGATGGATTGTAAACCTGAACCTACTGAGAGCTACTGCTACAATACAACCAAAAATATTTTCTATAGTGCTTGTTGGTATTATTGTTACTAGTATTATTAGTCTTGTATAAATTTAATTATCAGAAGGTCTTTTGTATCATCATACATTCTGAAAATAGAATTAAAGCACCCAGATGATTTGAAATGAAAATTGTAACTGAACGGTGTGATTACAATTTCAGATCTAGTGAATTACATGGTTGACAGAAGGGGAAAATCAAGGGTGGGTTCGCTGCAGAATGTAGAGTTGCACTTAATGTGTGTATGATCCCACACATGTTTGACTGGGGAAAAATGATCAGGGGGTCCAGAAAGCCATGGTGGGTTCTCACCATGACACAGCCACTTCCGAGAAAGACCTCAGCAATTGCTCTCGCCCATTTATCGTTTGGTGGTTCTTTGTTCGGCAGCTTACTATTTCCATGAAAATAACAAGCTGTTGAGTTGTCTGTCTAAGGAGAGAAAGGTTGAGCATTTTATGATGAAATCAGACCAGAAGAAACACACAATGAATAAACAGACCATAAATTAGTCACAAAAAAAAAAAAAAAGACAAAAAATAGAAAAAAACCCCACCAAACCTCAAAAATACAGAACCAATAGAACTAAGATCAAAACATGAATGAAAGCAGAAAAACAGAAAAAAAAAACAACTTTAGGATACAGTTGAAACCAGAAGTTTACATACACATAATAAAAAGACACATACACATTTTTTTCTCACTGTCTAAAGTTAAATCACACCAAACTTCTCTTGTTTTAGATCAGTTACCAAAATTATTTATATTTGCTAAATGCCAGAAAACTTAGGGAGAACATTTTTTAGAGATTTTTTTGTAACTTTCTTCGAAATCAAAATTTTACATACATTTGTTCAGTATCAGGGATAATGCCCCACAACATGATGCTGCCACCCAGGGGTGAGTAAAAATATTGATCCATCAGTGCATTCCAATTAATTTATTTCCAATTCAATATTTGGAAAACCCTGTGAATGGATGAGATCCCCTGACCAGTGGGTTTGCGCCATGCTGAGCAACGCTTTCGAGACTGTGCAGTATCTGGGGATGTTTGAGATTTCATACTCGAGAGTACCACTTCCTACATTTCCCAAACTTTCTGCCAGTGTAATGAAGAAGGGCACTGGATAGTAGCAAGTTTGATGAACTACTTGAACACCTAGCGCCATTTCTTTCCCCCCAGGCACCCATTGCACACCTGTCAGTTCAGCACAGAGTGGCCATAGCGCTGCCCGTCCTCAGGACTGCCTGACTGCTCGGAGCAGCACGCTATATCAGCTAGGTGTCACTCAAACCGAGTCTCTTCTTCTTCTTGAGTTTATTGGCAGTTGACAAACAGCTATTTATATGCATTACCACCACCTACTGGTGAGGAGTGTGGGTCAGAATGGCAATATTGTTCAAATATACTTAAAAATAAAAAAATAAATACAATTTTAAAAGATATTTTATTTTTATGTTAACATAAACCATTTCTGTTTATACAGGCAAGAAAATAAATATCCTAAAATTATCCACAGGGACTCTAATGAATTATTTAGGTAGCTCTTATTATGAAATCAATATCGAAGCATTTAAAGCAATATCGAATCGAAATCAAAGCGAAATGTCACCAAAGAATTGAAATTGAATCGAATTGTGGGGTTCTAAACAATACCCAGGCCTACTGCCACCCCCATACCTCACAGTTCGGGTGGTACAAGCATCCCCATTTCTCCTTCAAATGTAACGATGGTCATTATGGCCAAAAAGTTCCACTTTAATTTCATCAGACAAAAGGACATGTCTCCAGAAGTCAAGGTCTGTCCCTGTGTGCATTTGCCAACTGCAATCTGGCTTTTTATGTTTCTTTTGAAGTAAAGGCTTCTTCCTCACTGAGTGGCCTTTCAGCCCATCTCAGTATAGAACACGTTTCCCTGTGGATAATGACTCTGTTTGACCAGCTTCAGCAGCATCTTCACAAGGTCTTTGGCTTTTGTTCTGGGGTCGATCTTCACATTTTGGACCAAAATCCATTCATCCCTGGGACACAGAACCTGCCTCCTTCCTGAACGGTATGATGGTTGGACCATCGCATCATGTCTATACTTGCATATAATTGTTTGAAAAGATGAATGCAGCGCCTTCAAGCATCTGGGAATTGTTCCCAAGGATGAACCAGACTTGTGCAGCTCCACAATTATCTTCCTGATATTTTGGCTGATTTCTTTTGACTTTCCAATCGTGTCAAACAAGAAAGCAGGGAGTTTCAAGAGGGCCCTTAAAATACATCCACAGGTGAGCCTCCAAGTAACTCAAATGTGTCAGTTAACCTGTCAGAGGTTTGAGGAAGGAAACCCAAAAGGTTTGACCCAAGTCATACAGTTTAAAAGACAATTATCTCTGATACTGACCAAATGTATGTAAACTTTTGATTTCGAAAAAAGTTACAAAAATATCTCTAAAAAATGTTCTTGCAAAGTTTTCTGGCATTTAGCAAATAGAAATAATTTTGGTAATTCTAATTGACCTAAAACAAAAAAAGGTTGGTCTGATTTAACTTCAGACAGTGAGAAAAAAATGTGTATGTGTCTTTTTATTCAGTATATGTAGACTTCTGGTTTCAGCTGTATACTGCTGACTCTTCAATTTGCCAAAACTTAATAACATCAATGAAACATTCTTTTTCCTCACTATAGACTCAGGTTTTATTTGTGGATAGAGTGAAAACCTAGACAGAAGCTATATTTCCATTGACCATAAAATTGTGCAAACTTGAATTTAAGAAATATTGGAAACACAGCAATTTAAAAAAAAAAAAAAAAAAACCTTACGTTTTTCAATACGTTTTTGAGCTAGTATCAGGTGTATTTTCAGCTGTATCGAAATTGGTGATTTTTGCAAAACTGTAATGGAAACAATTTTTTCTCATCGTGCCAGTTTGTATACAGCAGCAACGCGCCTATTTCAAGGGACTGGCCTCCCTGGACAATGCGCAGCTGGCTCCACCAGAGGTCTCACAGCATCGCACAATTCATCAAAAGTTGAGTTTGTTATTTGAGAGTGTTGAGTCCATAGCTCTTCTGTAAAATCACCCGCTACAATTTCGTATATATACGTAGCTACTCCCAAATATAAGGAGCTTGTCCCTCCAATGCCTGAATAAAATGCAACTGACGTGGCTGCGACATTAATATATCTCTTAAGTGTTTATATCTGTTGCCACCATGATTTTTATGACATCATGTGAACAAGCTTATTCACATGTGATTTTATTTGCATTTCATATTTAATGGAAACACCATAATTGCGAAATTGTGTTTTTCTTTTTATTCTGTGGTTTCTAATGGAAACGCAGCTACTGAACACATCTTAAGTGTGTTTGCATGAATGACTTAATGACCAAATACACAACACAAAACTTTTACCAAGTCCTGACATCATGACAGCTTTCCAGCAGAAAGGCCATAATCTTCAACATTTGCACCGATGTTTCTGCTATATTTTAGTATTTTCTTCAGTATATCCCAAATATACTTTGGCATGTTAGACCTGCACACAAACTGTATCAACACTGGGAGATAAAATGTGTCTCTAAAGGTACAATGGCAATGACTTTGCAGATTTTAAAGTAATTATAATGTGACTGAAACATTCAGAAACACTTTGAAATTAATGTTCAGACAGACACAGCGGAAATCGCATAAAAAATGGCTGTGACCTTCTACTTCTCAGGTTGAACTGCAGAGAAAAACAAACATGCCCTGCAAATTACTTTACTGCCTCAGGAATTCTTGAACTGTTGTTTGTGATTAGTTTTTCACTGTATCCACAAATGACACATTGAAGAAAAAGATTTTCAATGCCTCACTATTACTGGCTTCTAGTAGATTTTGTGGTCAGGAGAATACATCCGGTCTACTTTTCTCTGTTTTTCTGGAAAGGAAAGAATGCACTTCCTTCCAACCATCTAATAACCTTTAGTCTGATCTTTGAATATCATTTGATTTTGTTGCCATCTGTTTTAAAACAATCTATACTGAGTTAGTTTTTCTTGGGCGAATTGAAAAGTCTTAGCCCTCTCCTAAAAACAATATCCACTGAAAAATCAGATATCTTGCAACACCTAATTGAATTATCAGCCTTTATATAGTCGTTAAAGTTGGCAGGATAGTTATGAAAGTGGAGCATATCAGAAATCTGAAATGGTCATAAATCTGATGTAATTTTACCAAAGTTCTAAATATCAAAGTTATTGTTCATGTGACTAGTGCTTTGTTTCCACCATAAACAAAATAATCCACTGACAAAAAGGATTTTTAGGAGAATGTAAACCTCTTGGCAGTGGCGTGCACAGACATTTTGAGGGGGCAGGTGCTCAAGTGGAAAAAATGGACACCTGGTGTTACAAATGGAACTGCCAATATATGTACATTCACACAAGAAAATAAATACCTTTGTCTTTGATGTGTGTGTGGGGGGGATTACAAAAATGTGGGGCACTGGTAATATAGGCTTTTAAATCCAGAAATGGGCCTCACATTATACACTGTGAAAAAATTAAAAAATAAAAATTCAAAAGGGCACTTTTTTCCAAAGAGAGAATGAAAACACAGATGATATGATAACTGGTTATGTTGTGACATTTAAAATAGAAAATATTGAATTTGACTCTGTTTTCCAATGGCAATTGGAAATAGATGATAAGCTGTTCCGGTAAACTTTAAAATACTCACCGCAGTACAGGCAGAGACAAGAAAACACACAGCTTCACTGTCCCTCTGCTCTGGGTCAGCCAGCTGCTCCTTCACTTTGATATAAAGAAACTGTACCATTTCTGTCACCTGAGGATCACGCCTTAAGCTGCAGATACACCCTTCCAGCTAGACCTCTGTCGGTTTCTGTCAAAGTCCTGTTGCATATCTTTACTAATAGAAGTTATACCCTGGTCAGATAGGGAATGTTTGCAAACTGGTAAATGATAGTGGCTTTGCTGTTTCATATCTTGCTCTAGATTGACGTGACTAGCAGGGGCATCCTCACTGCTGCAAACAGGACCTGGGCTGGATCTGAGCAGCTGTGAATGAAATAAAGACACTGGTGTAGAATGTGGAGTGCACATTTAAGCATGTCACACAAGCAGAAGTCTAAAATACAAGCGATTTAGACCCAACATGAATGGAAATCCAAAAGTGCCACGATTCGGTTCATTACAAAGGTCAAAAACTCATGTTCATAAATGTGAAAATTGTAATATAACTGGAGCTATATACATCAAATAAATTAACTTATCTTTTTTGAAATAAATAAATGTAGATATATATCTTTATTAAAATTGTTTTTTAAATTACACATCAAAATCACTCTCCAGCTCAAACACGAGATGTGTACTGCATGATGATCCAATGCCAAGTAAATGCAGGGCCAGTATCGCAGATACCAATACCGATACCGATTCCATTTCAATTTTAATTAGAATTAATTTAATTACTTTATTGGGAAAAGTTATTATGAAAAGTTGAGACTTTTAAAATATACTGAAAAGATATGTAATTATGTATGGGATGGAATGCTGTATCAGTCATGTCTGTAATGGTAAATGTGAATTGATTTTCAACTAGCTATAACTTACTGTGGGTGGGGGCCCATCTTAGATTATCTTGTCCTGAACCCAGACAAAAATGTCAGCTGGTCTGATGCTTCAACAAAACCCACTGTGATCTGGATAAAGCAGGCAGCACTGTGTAGATTATGTTCTTTGATTTCTCCATTTAACATAATTTAGCCAGATTCGCTTTGTCAGAAACTCCAGAAGACACAGGTGAAGGCCTCAACAATCACCTGGATCAGTGACTACCTAACAAACAGACCACAGTTTGTGAGACTGAAGGACTGTGTGTCTAGCCAGATGGTCAGCAGCACAGGAGCACCACAGGGAACTGTACTCTCACCATTTGTTTTCACTCTGTACACTTCAGACTTCCAGAACAAACAGACTCCTATCATTGACCAATGTGTCTTTCAAAGTTTTTACTTTGTAATGCACTTTGGTCAATGCAAGGCATTCTTGGAAGGTGCTAAATAAATAAAGTTTGATTTGATCTGCAAAAATACTCAGATTACTCTGCAGTCGTCGAGTGTATTGGAGATGGACAAGGAGTTGAGTACAGAAAGCTGATGGACCGCTGCTGTCCAGATGAACAATCTGGACAACAGACTGAACGGGAAATGCAACAGTAAACTTATCTACAAGAAGGGACAGACCAGGCTGTGCTGTTGGGTTAACAGTATCAGAGCCAAGTAATTAAAAGGGCTAAAAACCTGATGAAGAAGGCTGGCTCTGTTTAGGAGACTACTCTGGAGCATCTGGAGGTGGTTGAACATAAATGGATTCTTCATAAAATCAAGAAAATTACAGAGCATCCTGAGCATCCTCTTCATGAAACTTACACAACAGCAACTTCAGTCAGAGGCTTCTTCAGATTTGTTGTAATACAGACCACTACAGGATATCCTTCATGCCCACAGTCATCATCCTCTACAGCAACTCTGTATAAAAATGTATGGGTTACAACAACACTTAATTTCCTTCTGGGAGTAATAAAGTATTCTTGAATTGAACTGAATTGATCAGTTTAACCATCGTCAACATCTCAGTTTGTTTGACCTTATGATCACAACACTGGCATATAAAAAGTCTGGAAATGTATTATTTCCAATAATATATTTTTTCCTTTTGCTGTGTATCTTACACATGTGTTATATAAAAAGTAAAAAGAACAAAACTATCTCAGCTACATTTACCTGAAGGATTAAACAGCGTCAAAGACTAGACTCAGAAGTAATTTCTATTGTTATTTTTTAATCATCACATTGCATTATACAATGGCAAAATTGTTCTTAAAATCTCCAAATGCACATGTCAGAGTAAGATATGAAAACTGTCACACTTAATGAGCCATAAGAGTCTAGAAATAGACAAATATGTAGTTAAAATGTAATTATCTTTTCACTGAGAGACCCCATGTTAGCTTGGGATTAAAACCCTTTTCATTGCAAACATTTTGATTTGCCACCGTAAAAAAGGTGCAGATGTATTCACAATGGGCTGGCTCCATTAAGTGTTCCGGAATGTCAGTGAAGCAAATTCAATAAAAGCTGGACGTAAACATGGTGCAGCCATTTCTGGAAGCTGCTTCTGTGAAAGAGGACTGTGATTATGACAGTGTTGCTGTTAATGAGGGATGCATGTGTAGATGACAACGAATGACATGCACATCAGTTAATCACTCAGCTGATCGGCCACATACAGACAGCTGTGTGGTCTGTTTTAATAAAGCAGCTAATTCTGGGTTTCTGCAGCTGTGGCACCATCGTGGGTGATCCATGGATGTATCTCACAGCTTGAATACAAACCCGCTTAATGTTGCATGAATGTGATCATCATGCAGCAGGAATCTGTTGAACTGTTCTGCATGAATGACACCATTTTAATAACTAATGCCAAATACAAATATTAAAAGAAAATGATGATTACATAAACATCTGTCTTTAATCTTTCTTGCAAATTTACTCTCAAACCAAAGCTTAAGTTTTCTCTTAAGAGTTAAAAAAAAGTTCAACAAGGGAATTGAACGGAAAAAAAAAGACATGAAAAAAAGAAATGTTAAATCTTTAAATTGATTTATTTTTGACATGGCACACATTTCTTTCCACTTTGGGGATTGGAGATCTTTAATAAAGCCAACCGAGGGCTGTAGCTAAATTCCAATTTATTAAAGACTGATGGTCAGAAGGAAGGACCAAATCGAAGAGAGAGAAAAGTCGGAAAAAGTTATAGACCTTTCCCTGTGGGGCCGCCAGGGCGCTGAAATTGAGCTCACGCTGCATTCAATATTGTGTCTTAATTGTCCTGTTGTCATGTTCAAAAACAGCCTAATTAGCTACAAAATAATGGAATCATTTTAAATATGAGAACCCACTACCTGAAGCTGAAACAAGTTAACAACATGAAGTAATGATACTATTTAAGTACATGGCTAAAGCCTAAATGGATTGTATACAGCCATGTGTTTAAAGAAGAAAAAGCATTGTGACTTATGCTTCTTATGCTTCATTTTTACTCTCCAATAGTGAAAAAATATTTCAGTAGTGTTGACTGTATCTGTAAAAGAAAAAAAAGATGACTACACTTAAAATACTGAACCTACAAACACCTGAATCTCATTGGAAAGCTATGAAAATGTATTTATCCCTTTACAGGTGCCCTGAGAACCAGGTTGGAGATCATTGTACCAGTGAGACAACTGCAGAGTAAACCCAAGTGTGACACACACAAAATGTGCAGTCACATGTGTTTGCTATTATAATAAAAATGGGTTTAATGGGTCTATTTAGACTTTCTTGTAGCACTTCAGTTAAAAGGGAAAGATAATTCTGGCAAGTATTATTAATATCTGTTTGATTGAGCCTTAGGTGGATGCAATTGTGGAGTTCACCAAAAGGGGGGCAGTGTAGTGAGCAGGCAATGGGTCCACCAGGTGAAGGAAACTTTCTTGTCAACAGGGTTGCTGCATCCACTCATACTGTGATGTGGGGTTGCATCCAACCAAAGCTCACTGCTTTGCTCATCATTTCTCCTGTTTAAAACATAAAAAAATCACATGTAACAGGACTGTATAATATTTCAGTCCTCTATAATCAACTTTTGGGTGGTTTTATAAAAGGTAGAGCAGTAAACAGATTAATTGCTACCATGCTGTTATTTTGTCTTTATTGTTCAAACATGCAAGTATTGTGAAATGTATTTTATAATTGTTTAGGCTTGTTTAGATTGTTTAGGCTGTGCTTGTCATAAGGCAGACACGAGGCTGTTTAATGGGAGCGCTCCACCATTACGTGAACTCTGATAGTAATAGGAGTACAAAAATCCCAGGCCTTATTATTATGTTAAAGTATCACTACTTTAATACAAAAATGGTTCTTGTAACAGTATTGTGGAAATTATACAGACATTTTCTTTCAGACATTTAAGATTCTGCGCTACTGTTGTGGAAAATATGTAAAAAGGATTGATTAGGAGACCAAGCAATAGTAAATGGGAATATTATTTCAGTCGATACTCAAGTAACAAAATAAGCTTGATACAGTGTGGAAAGCTACAGATTAATACACAAGTGAAAGCACTATTTTCTGGTAGCATATGTATGTTAAAGCAAAGACCATGCAATAGAGCAGATTATGTAGTAATAAAATAATCATAAACACTAGAAAGATTGTATAAATATGATTTTTGATTGAGGTAAAATACAGGCTCAATGTAAATGAAAATGTATTTTTGAATATAATATTGTAATTAAACATACTATTAAGCAAGGCTGCACCAAACCAAAGCTCATTACTTCTTGGCTCATCATGTCTGTTGTTTATTCTCCTATAATTCAGGATAATTCTTCTGCTTGGTGCTTGCGTACTTTAGGCCTTTAAGGATCCGTTAATTCATTACTTGGTTGCCCACATGGGTAACCGTCTGAGCACTTTGAACATGTCATTGCTCCTTCTTTAGTTTCAGTCTGAGCTCTTCCCTCTCACCCACAATTCACTGTTTACAGAATGAATTCATGACAAACTGTCTTTTTTGGATTCATTGCAAGTTTTTCTCCACAATGGCTGCCAAAGGAACTCAGCCTCTGAACCACCAAGCTGAGATTTGGCCAGCTGTTACATTGGGGGTTGTTTTTCTGGCTTATATATCCAGCATCAGCCAGTTCTGTCATCAATAGCCTTTTGGCTGATGTTTCTTTGTGGAAATGGCAAAGTTATTGACTGAAAGCTTTTGAGAGATTTTAATTGCCAAATGATAGATTTTATTGTATTGAAATTTTTGTGTTAGAGATTTAATGTCAATAAATTTCAGTGGTAGTCAAAAAAAATTATGTCATTAGGCACTAACCAAATTTCAAGATAGAAAAGACAGAAGAAGTTGTTCAATGTTTCAGTCACTGTTGCTGTAGATAAACGTCTGTATTGCTATTAAAACAGCTCATCCTATGTTTTAACTTAAAATGTTGTACATGTCAGGAGGAAAAGAATCGATAAAGAGGTGACACAAGCAACAACTGAAGCATTCAGTCTCGCCAGAAGGAGTTTATTTAGAGGTTTGCAAGACCCAGCTTTTATTTTGGCAGTCCACTTCCGCTAATTGACAAGTGAATTTGCATATTACTTTTGTAAACTAAATATTTAATTTGGAGAAAAAATATTTAGCTTGCTAATTACATATTTTGCTTGGAGCTAAATATTTAACTTTCTAATTACATATTTAGTTTGGAGCAGAATATTTAGCTTGCTACCTAAATATTTAGATTGTTAATTACATATTTATTTTGGAACTGTGACATTTGTAAATGAATCAATAACATGGTAAAAATATGACTTTGAAAAATTAACCCCCATTTTTTTCTGTTATGAAAGGCTAAACAACCTAATTTATTCTTGTTAATTTTTGACTGTAACTTTAAAAAAAAAGCACTCCATGCAAATTCCCCCAAAACACATGTTGGTGAAAATGTGTAAAACATCCATCAAGACACTTTAGGCATGCAAACCCTAAAAACTCAAAACTAAAACCTTTTTGTAAATGGTTAATAAACAGAAACTATATTATTCTGCCACTGTTCAGTTGCTTTTTAAACATAAATATTGAATTAGCCAGTCATATTGCAGCAACATTTGGGGATGCAGACATAGTGAAGATGATTTGCTGAAGTTCAAAGCGAGCATCTCACTCACAACCTTCTGCTAGGTTTACAGAGAAAGGTTGGAGGAAGAGAAAATATCTAGAGCTGCAGCTGTGTGGTTGTAATGTCTTCCTGACATCATAGGTCAGAAGGAGGAAAGTGCAATAGAAGCTCATATAAGGGCTTGTTTCAACCGAGGTACTGAGCATGGCATCTCTAGACACACAACACACTGATCCTGATCCCTAAAGCAGATGGGCAGCTGCAGAAGATTGTAGCAGGCGCCACTTCTGTCAGCTTAGATCAGGAAACTGAGGCTGCAGTTCACAAAGGCTTAATAATGGGAAATGGCCTGCCTGCACTTGTATACCACTCTACCAAGTCTGAGGACTGCTGAGTGCTTTACACTAAAATAGGTCACCCATTCATCCATTCATACACATATTCACACAATGGTGGCTAGCTACATTGTAGCCACAGCTGCCTTGGGGAAGACTGTCAGAAGGCTGCAACATTCAGATGTTAGGGTCAGAATTTTTATCTGAATGCTTGTTTGGCTTTTTAAAAAGGAGTCAGTTTTAGAATACCAGCACTGTCCATTATCATAAGGGTGTGACTGTGGCTACATGACAGTCAGAAGTTTAAAAGAAAAACATAAATGACTTAAATGTAGAAAGTGATGGCAAACCAAAAACACACTGCAAAGACTCTAATTACTACAAAACATGATGGCATGACTTGCTTCATATAATATAAACTGACACAAGGTGCAGAAATAAACGGGTAGCAAAATGACGAAAGGTTCTGTGAAGAAATTGAGACAGCTAAACAGTAAGTTTGAATTATTTGTCTATCTGTAGGAAATGGATGCCCTGGGTAGGTGTAGTTTGCACAACACTTCCACAGCACACACCTTTGATGTCTTGTGCACTGGAATGTATTGAATCTTAGAGGCTTTATGGATATTCAGATATTTAAATTTCCTGACATGCTTTTCTTTCAAAACAAGCCTAGCGCCTTCCTGAATAATCATGGGTTTCCTTTTTCCATCCCATTCCATTTTATTTATGAAGCACATTTAAAAAACAAAACAAACAAACCATAAATTTATGCAAACTGCTGTACAGTGAGGACAGATAAAACTGAGACAAAATCAATAATGACAATAAAATAAACTTTAAAAGCAGAATAAGAAGTATTAAAAGATAACAGAGAACAACAAACTAACTCACATTATGTCAAAAGCTACTGAAAACAAGTGTGTTTAGGATCAAAAAGTTGCAACAGAAGAAGCTTTCCTAATATTTAATGGCAACTTGTTCCCCAATTTTGGTGTGACGACAGAAAAGGGCCGATCTCCTCTGAGCTCCAGCCTAGTTTTTGGTACAATCGTCAGAAGCTGGTCAGCTGATCTGAGGGCCTGTGGTGAAACGTAAGGCTGGAGCAAGTTGGAGAGGTATGGAGGAGCAAGACCATTAAGGCATTTAAAGGCCAAGAGTCTTTTGACTTGTGGGTTGCCCCCACTTGTTTTACTGGCATACTCAAGTTTTATACAGTTTTATAGTTTTATACAGTAAATTAAAACAAAGTCTCAGTGAAATATAATTCCTGTACACAAGACTGGCTGAAAACAGTATTTGTCAAATCCAACCCATTCTATGTTAAACTGCATCAGATTGTGTCTTTCAAAGGAACACTAGTTTCTGTTTCAGATCTTTGTCTTTTTTCTAAGACTGCACTCTCCATCTTTTCTTCCCAACTACTTATACTTATGTTTCTATGGAGGCCCACAGAAGTCTGTTTTGACATGCAATGTAAATTCACTGAGCTGAATCCTTTGCTGTTACTTTCCTCTAAATACTGGATTGTTTTTGCATGATTTGTGCTATAACAATGATGGCAACACCCCATTTAAATACAGCATGTATGTCACAGTATTTGGATTTCATTCTAACTGAATCAGCATCAAAAATGTTTCAGCTGCTTGTTTTTTCTCTCATTGAATTCCTGTTTTCTAAATGTATTGATTTGCAGTGTAATTTTTTACATTGTGTCATGTTGTTGAATATACTTTGTTTACTCATCCATTTCTCCCAATATTTCTCTTTAAATGTCGTTTGCAACTGCTACTTTTCATTTAATTTTCTGACAGCTAGATATTATGTTAGCAAAGGGACATAATACCATTCCAGAAAAGATTCAAATTCTCATTTATCCTCATGTAAAAATAATAACAGTATTTCCAGTTCAGTTACTATAATTTGTATTTGGAGTTATCTGATATAAATGTAAACACATGCAAAAAAGGAGTTCTGGGAATATTACATAAAGTACATAATATTAGTAAACCTGGAAAAAAACTCACCATCTGTAAAGTCTAACAGTGCATTTTACTGATGAGACCCAGAAAACTCTCTCATGGAACTTTTATCTGCCTGGGCTGCAGAACACAGCTATTCATGTAAAGTATACTTCCAGACTTTACGCAATAACTCCTCGACACACACAGCTGTAAACATTTATCCATCCAGTTACCTGGTTTAGAATTCAAGGGCTCACCTATTCACAGATTTTTCTGTGGAAAATTATTAGCAGTAATCTAGGGTATTTAAGGATTTTTCGTAGAGCGTATCTAAAATATTGGAAAGAAAATGCAGCTTGCGAAGCTGAAATTTCCAGGCACAATGCTTCTTGACACATGCTTTGCAAAGCAGCCAATCCATGAGCACCATTCATTTTCCATGGCACAGATTGGCTGTACCCACAAGAGAGGAAATAAGGAAGATGTTAGCTTTTGTGGTAGTGCCAAGATGGTTTCCAGTATACGTAATATTGCATTTAAAGGTATATTTGGTGTTTGAGCTATTCAAGTAGACCAGTATAGGCATTTTTAGAGAGGTCTTAAGTATTCATGGATTTTAGCTATTCATGGGCCGCTGTGGCCCCTAACCTCTACCCAAGGGTGAAAGTAGTTTTAAATTTTTGCCGGTACACACAAATGTGAATGCCAAGCGAACTGGAGACCACTCCAAAAGCAGGAGGCAGACTATAGTGCAGGACATGCTGGGTAAATACAACCAAAACACATACAAAACTAGAGCTTGCAGGAGAAATGGCTCATGGCCATTTGCTAAAGACAAAAAGACATCCTACAACCACAAAAATCTCACACCACTCCATTTTTGTTTACATTTCGTGAAGAAGGAAGTTGCAGTTAGTGTTTTCTTAAGAGGTTTTCTTGTCGTTTCCTTCAGTGGTTCTTGGTGCAGCGCCACCATAGGCAAGGGGATAAACAGGTTTTTCAAAGGGTTTGGTTCATTTGACGTAATGCAGTGTGAAAGTAAACCGCACCAGCTGAAAATGTAACAAATGCAGCAATTTTGGTCTCCAATCAAACCGAGTCTACTATACTATCAGGTGTGAAAACACCCTTAGTTCATCTCAGTGGTGACAATGAAACATCTCAAATGTGCATAGAACTTGGGCTGTGTAGAGGGCAAGCCGGTCTCTAACAGCTTACAGAAGGCTCATAATGATGTAACATTTCAGGGCTGCCAAAAATTAGACTTAAAGAGGCAGACTACATCGAGTCATTGACTTGCAGCATTCACACCTCCAGCTCTAATTTGTTTGCTTATGCTTCCTCGTCATGATTTTCTGGTAATGTCTGCTTTACACATATTCCTATGAACTGATTGGAGTGTTTTGTCAACACATGTCAGACAACATAGGAAAGAATATTTTTTATTGGGTCTTAGTACTCCATCACACTATTGCACTGGCCTTACATTTTATAAAGCAGGAATACGAGCAGTTTTAAATAATGTTCTAGATTCACCTTCTCATCCATTTTGCAGTGAAGTATTTCAATGCAAACTAAACCACAGATTTGTATTCTTTTATTTTTTGGAAATGTTGAAAAATTCAGCAGCACATAGTATCACAACTAATTCAATACATGTACTCATGGTATGTCACAGCTATGATCCAATAGTAACATTAGTTAGTAACATGCTCTGCAATGCAGACGTTTAGTATGCACAAATGAAGATTTACTCACTGAGTAACTTTTGGGATATGAGTGGTCAGAGCAGCTCCATCTGAAAAACTCTGACCTAGTTTATGAATAATTTAGCCAATAATTATTTGACACTTGGGGGCACTCACTGACAGCATTTAGGACAGGGGTACTCAATTCCAGATCTTAAAGAGCCACAAAGAAACTTTTGCATCTGTCAAAGGTCCATTTATTATCGTCTTTCAGGTAACATGCCATAATAATTATATTCAAAATAACTCAAGCATCTCAGGAATTTATAAAAATAACATGCATGATAAAACAAAAATAAAGAGTCCATTTTTAGCTTAACAATAATAATCAACCCCTTCACAGAATTGAAAATATCAAGATCTCAGCAATGGAAAAATTATTTTACGTCCCATGCCAGCCCCTAGTAAGCACTCTTTTGCTTTTTGTTGTTGTGTCATAGAAATAACAAAAATTATCTTGCAGCTCGATAACATGATCTTTGTGCAGTTATTTTTGTTGTTCTTACCTCATGTCTCTACAGAATGCCCATGCTGTCTCTTATACTCCTGTTTCAAATTTGAAACCTTTTTCCATTGCTATGGTCACCTGGAAGGAGGAATGAAAACAATCTGCTCTGTCTATTGCTGATTTCCACTGCCCACTTTCCCTTTTGCAGTGAATTTGGAACATGTCATTGTCTTCCAATGTAGGCTTCTAGTGTTGATGAAGTATCAATTAGCAAACTGCTCCAAAAGTGAAAGTAAAAATGTGTCATTGCACCAGTAATGTCCAAGTAACACTGTGACAGGCTGTCAGCTCGTCATTTGCATGGAGATGGTTGTCCATGTTGCTGTATTACATGGCTGATATAACAAGATCTAATGGTGATCCCTTTATGTGGAAACATAGCACAAACAATGTCAATATAGTGAAATAATTCCAGCTTGGCGCCCCCATTGATGGCCACTGGTTTTTGGGGATTGAATTTTCTTTTCCAGAATAATTTAAAAAGAACCAAATAAAAACCTGTGAGCTCACATCAAAAGAATCAGCATAACAATGGGAAGTGTATGCTGTACATCCCAATACATACATTCTTTGCAAAACAGGAGTCCATCAAAAAGAACACACTTAGCTAATAGAAATACTTGATGATGAGATGTGCTTAATTTCTTCACATTTAGACTAGTTTTGTTTTACCTTACCATATGCTTATGCCTAAGCAAACATGAAAGTGCTACACCTCTCATCAATGACATTTTCCCCACAATAAATAAAATTCAGTTCAATCAGTTACTTTCAAAAGTAACCTAATCTGTGAAACAGAGTTTGTTTGGGTGTAATTTAATCTGAGTAATTCCAGCTGTTCTGTAAAGGTAACAGCAGAGAGGTCAAGAAGAAAGCTGTGGAGTAGTTTAAGGCATTGTTATAAAACAATATCACATGCTCTGACCATCTCACAAGGCACTGTTCAATCAATTATATGACAATGGAGATAGTATGACACCACAGCAAACATTCCACACTGTCCAACTAAACCAACAACTAGGGCAGAGATGGCATTAATCAGAAAAGCAACCAAGAGGCCGACGGTTACCCTGGAGGACCTGCAGTGATCCTCAAGTCAGGCTGGAGAAACTGTCGGCAGGGCAACCACAATTTGTGCACGTGTGGGCTAGATGGAAAAATGGCCAGAAGAAAACTTTGTTGAAAAAAAAGCCTTAAGAAGTCCAGTTTGCAGTTTGCCACAAGCAGTGTAGGAGACAGCCTTCATGCCTAACATTGTGTGCGGTGAACACCTAATCTTGCAACATCCATATGCTGTGGGGCTTTTTGCACTTCAGGAGTACTGGTCAGAATAGAAGTGAAGACAGATAGAGCCCAGGGCAAGTCCTAGAATGGACCAGTCTTGACCTTCTTTGCTAGTTCACTAGTTCACTGGGCGGGATAGGACTTTACCCTCCCCCTCCCTGTTCCTCTTTCACACTTGTTGTTTTGACTTTTAATAACCCTATCAACTTTAGCTGATCATATTCATTGTTACACTCATAATATGTTTAATATGATTTATAATCAACTTTCATATCAATAAATGCTTAAAATCATCATCAAATCATCATTCAATCATCACTTCATCACAACACTAGTTACATATACTTCATTTTAATCACTTTTACTTCAGTCACTCATAAAAAGAGGAAACATATTTCAATGTGCACATCATATGCTCATTTATCTATTTAGTCTTTTTATCTATGTGGAAAAGAATTATTATTTATTTATTCATTCACCAATTGTGTTATAAGACTGCATGAAACTGTAATGATCTCACCATAATTCTTCAGTTCATTCAACACTGTGAAGATGTGATGAGAGACAAAAACGTCTACTAATCTTTAACCACAAAAAGTCCCAAAAGCAGTGTGAGGTTATTTAAATGATGATGTGTGTTTGTATTTTTCAATGAGAAAAAAAGCCATTAGGTAGATAGATTTCCTCCTTAAGAGGAAAAACTATGTCTCAGAGTGAAAAATATCAGTGGGAGTAGAGTCCCTCAGAAGACATTAACTGCGGCACCCAAACAGGTGCCTTACAGTGGGTGAGAACCATTTGTGTGGATGCAATAAATGTGATTAATTGTCTGCTCGCAGCCAGTGTCAGACAGCAAAGCCCGGTAAAAGAAATTAAGTTATCCACGGCATGGGAAGATCTGCAGATGCACCGCTGGCTGTTAAACTGTGTGGGAAAAAACACGTTTTCTGTATGGTTTGTTTGCAATAAAGAGGCAAAGCTGCTTTGCAACATTGGTTTGAACAGTGTTGGCTATTGCCAACCATTAGAGCAACATTTCCTCTCTTCCCGTCCAGCGATAATATCTCTGCACACTGTGAGTGGATCATTAGCAGAGAAGACCCAGCCATAAATGAAGTCCAGAGCACATTGTGATACACTGAGGATAGGTCTACAGCTGTCATGTCATCTAACAATATTTCTCTGTATTTCTGTGACAGAAAGAAGAAAATGCCCTCTCTGCAGTATTTAATTAAGTCCTTTTGGATGACAAGTGAAAGATCTTAGAGGAAAAATAAGGCAAATTTCTTCAGATGCTTAGGATTGTCATCTGCTTCATTATAATCTAAGTGCTGGGTTGAAACAACCAAGTTATGTGTTTTTTAGTGGTGGGACTCTATTAAAATTTTTAATGGTGTTAATTGCAGGGTCTGTAATTAACTGATCAAAGTTTAATGCATTTAAATTGAAATACATACATTGACAAAATAAACATTTCCTCCCAGGACCGAACAAGCCCCCCCTCCCTTTGCTCATACATGCCTCCATTCACAATAAGCCATTACCCAAACCTCAAGTCATCACATCATCCAACCAGAAAACCCTGATTAACTCACGTCTCCTTTTCTGAGAGGATTCCAGAACTCAGACCAGTGTGGTCTCACCTCCCTTGTTGCATATTCCTTGTAAATAAACTTTCTCATCGTAGCCATTTGTCTCCTGTGTGATTCTGCCTGTGGGTTAGGAAATTGCCACCCATCAAGACATGATCATTCATGTAACTTCTTTGAAAACAATACTATAGAAATATGAACTGTGGATGCTGACATTAGCGTTGGGGACGTCTGTGCTGCTGCAACATGTTTAGCATTGAGATGTTTAGCATTAGGCTTGAATAGCTTCGGTCAACTGCTTTTTGCACAACATGCATACGACAATAGTCTTTTCCAGCATCCCGTCAGATCGGGCTTTTTTAAAGCAGAAATTAACCCCTAGTGGTTTATCGTTGTTATTTTGTTTGTACCTCAGATTTACCGGTATACCGAAAACGCATGAATAAAAAGGATCCACCTCGGGACTTTTGTATGTGCTTTAAAATTGTTAATGCATTAAGACCTATGTAATTAATCAGCAGTATTGCGTTAAAGTCCGAGCCCTGTTTTTGTTTTAATCCTGTCCCAGTGGTGCTACGACTGCACTGTGCAAAAAATGTTCAAAATGCTCCAACTTCTGCCCACGCAGAATAAAGCCTGCTTTTGGGCTGGGGAAAAAAAAAAAAAAAAAAAAAAAAACTGGGGAGGAACTAAGTGTCCAGAAGTAGCTTTGGCCTCTGTAACCTGAATGGCCACTTCACTTTAAATTAATTTAGTTCAGAGGAATGTTGAATGCTAAAGTGACGGTCTAAATTACAAGGTACTTAGTGCCTACCAGCCTACATCATTTAGTTGGCTTTTAGTTGGCTGGTTCAGTTTAAAGCTCAATAATGGGAACTTCCATATTCTGCTAACACGATCTTCATGTGTCACCAGGTTGCCTTTTCTTTCCAGTTCTTTAGCTACCAGTCCTGCCCAACCTCTGGGCACTCCTTGCTAAAAGTCTAGCTCCGCCACTGCAAACAACCCATCAGTTTATACATGTATTAATAATCTGCTCATACACAATTAAGTGCTTTTGCTGGTTTGTTAAGATGAATGACTCCAAGATCAGATGGCACACATGCCAACTGTCCGCGCGTCATCAAAGCAGCGCCAATAGCGAGCACGCCTCCTGCTGTGCCAAATATAAAAGCAGCTGTGCTCCGACTTCCACACAGCGGTTCGGCTTTCTTCAAGCAGGAATAAACATATCAGCACACAGATCACGAAACTTGTATATTTATTTACATGTTTTATATTTAAAACCAGAATGGATTTAAACTTTACGCTCTCAGAGCGCGACTTGGCCGGCTTTGGCGCACTGGCACAGCGGCTTTTTGGGAACAAGTCGCTGCCATCTGTTGGAAACGACACGGGCGCTCCTAGAGCGGAGGAAGAAGACTTAGAGGTGAACACTGACATCTACTCCAAGGTGATAGTCACTGTCATCTACGTGGCTCTGTTCGCCGTAGGTTCTCTGGGCAACTCCATCACCCTGTACACCCTGCTGACCAAAAAGAGCCTGCAGAACCTCCAGAGCACCGTCCACTACCACCTGGCTAGCCTGGCCGTGTCGGATCTGCTCATCCTCATCCTCTCTATGCCCATCGAGCTCTACAATTTCATCTGGTTCCACCACCCGTGGGTGTTCGGGGACGCCGTGTGCAGGGGTTACTACTTCCTCCGGGACAGCTGCTCCTACGCCACCGCGCTCAACATCGCCAGCCTGAGCGTGGAGCGCTACATGGCCATCTGCCACCCGTTCAAAGCGAAGAGCATCATGTCCCGGAGCCGCACTAAGAAGCTTATCAGCGCCATGTGGATCGCGTCCTTCGCGCTCGCCACTCCGATGCTCTTTATCATGGGCCAAATGACGCGCAACGGGGAGAAGATATGCACCACCATCGTCTCTGCTGTCACCATGAAGACCGTGCTGCAGGTGCGTGGGGGGATTCTCTCCCTGCTGTTGGGCATGAGGGGCTTTACACTCCCGTCTCAGCTGTTGGTCTTTGCGCAGCGAAATGAGCCTGAAATATGGAGTGAAAACAGTATGCATTAACACATCAGAACTTACAGAATGCTCACCTTTAATCGGATAGAGTATGGTTGTGAGAGAGGGGAACGGAAAGACGAAAGAGGTGTTTAAAAACATGGAGTGAAGGTTTTACGCACGGCTGTGTCAGATTGGCGATTCCGGTTTGTGCTCATAAGTCTACCCAGGAATTGTTCATATTATGCAATATGGTTTTAGCTTACATCTGAGACAAACTGTGCATAAACCGTAAATCAGCATTATTTCCTACTAAATCAAAATATATAAAAAATGTTTTTCATAAATATATTTTTGTTCATCTAAAGTGAAGAAAATTAATTAAGGTTATTTAGTGCTGCAGGGATGCTACATGTGTGATCCAGCTGCTGTGTTCACTCCTAATTTGGGGTGGGTAATAAGGACTTCAAATTTGATCATGATATTTTGTAACATTTATTGTGATAGCAATAAAAAAAAGACAATAAAAAGCTCTTGAAAACTTCTTTTGACTATGACTGGATGTCACTGTAATCATAGCTCCATGCTCTTAAAAAACACACCCATGTTAAAATAGGCTTCTTCAGGACACCACTTACATAAAGCATTATGATTTTCATCACTAATTTCCACACAGTAAATGTCCTTAATTATGTTTTCAAGTTTATTGATTTTTGTTGATGCTCTCATGGAATAAACAATGGAGAAAATAGTCAGTTTTGGGGTTTTTAAAACATTGATTGGAAATTATCATAGTCAGGATAAGTTCAATTTCTAATTAAGATAAGAATTATTGTACCCCAAATATATTATTTTATATGTAGTCCAACAAGTTGAATTTCAGTCTCATCTATTTAAAGCTCCTTCTTCCACAGGTCTGCTGTGTTCTTTACATGGCAAATGCAATTAGAGCTACTTATGGTTTTCATTCTACACAGGCTTTCCTCTTGCCACTTTTCCATAAAGGCCAGATTTGTAGAGTGTCCACTTAGTGGTTGTCTGTTCAACAGATTCTCCAAACTGAGCTGTGGATCTCTTCGGCTCCTCAGGAGCTACCATAAGCATCGTTGCTGTTCTCTGACTAATGTTCTCCTTGTTTCTTGGTTAATGTGGACAGATTGGGATGGATTGAACAGAACTATGTAAGATGTTCTGAACTTGGGATATTGTTTTAGAACCTAACCCAGCTTTAAAGTTCTTCCCTTTCACCCTGACCTGCATGTCTGCTGTGTTCCTTGGTCTTCATGATGCAGTTCTTCATTAACTTTCTCTAAGAAACCTCTGAGGCCTTCAAAGTAGAGCTTTATAGTGAGATTAAATTACCTACCACATTAATGTAAGTTGTGAAGGTAATCATTTCACACATTTTTTAAATCATTATATTCTATATCAGAGTAAAAGGGTCTGAATGGAAATACAGACTAAACCTTTCTGAATTTATTATTTTTATATAGTTTTAGTGGTGGGCATTTATCATATTGATTATCGTGATTATATCATAAGAATTTTGATTTATTGTTGTCACGATAAATTCTAATTAAGGATATTTAAAATCCCCCAAAACTGTATGTGTTGTTGTGATTGCTATTTTTACTATTTTCTCCACTGTTTGTTGAATGAGATTATCAAAAAATATCAATAAATTTGAAAATATGATTAAATGCAGTTGTGCAGTTTAATGATACAACACACACTTCTTTATGTGACTGATGTCCTAAAGAAGTGTTTGTGGGGCTATGATTGCTGTGTCATGCGGTCACAGTTTGCTAAAGAAGGAATAATAAATAGTTCTTATCACCACTTTTATCGTTATCACAATAGTACCACAACATATAGTGATAAAACTTTAAGTTCATATCACCCACTCTATGCGGTACTCTATGTTAGTCTATTACATTTGTGATATATATACTTTTGTGAGGTATTGTTATATCAGCAGCACTGGTGAAAAAAATGGGAATCTGGAATTACAAAACTTCGATGAAGTTAACGGTGGTGAAAACATAAGATGCTACTGTAGATAAACGTACCGAATCAGATGTACAGGGTATGAATGCTTTTGGAAGGCTTGTTACATCTTAACTCCATCTATCTGTTCAAATGTACCATGGAAAATATGCCTCCTTCACAATTATTTTATATCATTGCAAAGATATGTTGTACTGATATTATTTCAGTTTTTTTTTATTTGTGGAAAGCTTTAAACGAAAGTTTTACTAATTTGACACAAAGCAAAGGATGTGATATTTCCGTCTTCTTTGTTTTAAAAGTCTACCTTTGCTTGTATTGACATTTTTACTTCAGAATAAATATTTTGTAAATGGAAGCACCTTTAAAAGATCTGCTTTGACAAAGTACAGGAACTTAAATTCCTAAAAAGTCAGAGATGAAACATTTGTGTGTGTGTGTGTGTGTGTGTGTGTGTGTGTGTGTGTGTGTGTGTGTGTGTGTGTGTGTGTGTGTGTGTTTTGAGGGGTGGTGTCCTAATCTCACTGTTCTCTTTTTAGAACTGTTGCTTGTCTATCTCTGTCAAATATTCATGGTGGGCTGCTGTGAAACTGACACTTAACATACAAGCATGACGCCTGGTTAAAGCTAAAAATTATAGTAATTAACCACAGCGAAGATGCATTATTTGTTTGTCGCCTATTTTGCCCTTTTTTTAGCTTTAATATAAAACCAAAGTATAATACAACATTGCAAGTAATTGCAACAGTCAGATGTATTATTTTATATAGGTTGAAGCTAGATGCAGCACAACAGATAACAGAGAGAGTGCTGGAACTGGCCAGGATGAGAGCTCCACAGTGTCTCATAATATTTTATACACCTCAATAGTCAAAACTTGAGCAGGTTTTCTGTTATCAGCCACAAAAAGACCCCAAAACTGTATCTACAGGCATTTTTTAAATATAAAGATAGTGCCAAATAGACATGGTTCTCAAACTAAGAGGAAAATCACACACAGACAGGTGTAAACAGGAGTAAACCGAAAAGAACTGTGGATTTCTTTGAGCATCACAGCGATGTAACTCACAGGTGCACAAAAATGAATAGAAAAATTTAGAAATGTCACTTTCATATCCTGTTCTAATTTCTAATTCTCATCAATGTCACTATTAGAAGCTGCAATACCATTTTATATATATGCGGAGGTAGCTTCAAGTGCCATCTACTAAAAGAGGCAGCAGTAGCAGGTAAAATATGCCTCAAGAAGTGTTAATGTGTCATCTGACATCCCAATTAAACTGACGTCCACCAGCCTCTGTTATCTATCAGCATATAAAAAGTTTCACTTCCTGTTATTTTATTTATTGCTCAATTGCTCTGTATCCATGTTTAATCAATTAAATGCAGTGGTGGCAGTATTACATCACCTTAACATGTTTCTATTATAATGTCTTATGATTTTTTTTTGTTCTCCCACTGTTTGTTTTGCACCACCTTTTAGCTTTTTGATTAAACTGTTCTTTAATTGACCTTTGTTGCATATATTTAAACAGATAATTATTTGATATTTATCAGATTGATGGCTGTTTATGTGAGAAACAAAACAACTAATTATTAAATTATTAAATTATAAAATGCCAGCTCAGTCAGGATTTCATATAAAAAAATCTTCTAAGTATAGCATGTCTGCAACCCAGCAGTCTGCTTTTCAGAAGAAATTCTCTATTTGCTGCATTATTTATGTTTGCCATTTACAGCACAGTTAAGCAGCAGCACAGCAGCAGAATTCAAGAAGGCCAGACTATCACCCCAAGCAGAGTTCTGTCTGTGTTCCTAATAATCCACAAAGGACTGTCCTGCCTCTTCCTCCCTGCCTTCTGCACTCAAGTCTTTCCAAGTGTCTACAAGCCAAGTGATGCACACATGTACCTTCTTTCTGCTCAGAGTTACTGATTGTTGTGGAAAGAGTCTAGATGTATGGAGTCTCTGGTGCTGAACTAGCATGCAAAATCTTTCAGAAAAAACACCAGAAAAAACATGCACTCTTCGAAAATTCTGTGCAAGGCATTGACTGTCTTGGCCAATGATTTCTTTGTGGATTTAAAAGTGGCAATGTTTGGAAGAGTTTTTCTTCTGTGAAGCAAAATATATGCTTGAGCCATTTCTATGTATAAATTCAATCAAAGCAGCCTAGAGCAAGATCTTTCAGGATCACTACAGCTCTACTTGGTCATCATTATGCTGGCTTGGTGAATAGAACAAGGAGAAGAACAAAGATGAGATAGAGGGTTTGAGGGCAAACAGATGGAAAAAAAACTGTATTGTGATGCAGACGAGCAAGTTGGTAGAGGATAGCATGACTCTAGTAGTTTCAAACTACTGTGGCAGTATTTTATCTAATCATCTCAGCAATTTATATTCCAGTGAAGCAAAATGATGTTTTTCTTGGCTGATGTTAAACTATCGACAAAATAACACAGCAAAGAAAGACGAAATCAGTGGAATAAATGAATATAAATCTATATATAAATCATACAGTGGTTAAGGTGAATGTTATTTTATAGATTTTTACACTGCCTTACTTTGTTCATTGGTAGTTACTTTGATTGGAAACATTTAAGATGTTGTGTTCAAAACAAGATCGTTGGAGGAGCGCTACTTCCATTTCCCAACAGAGCAATAAAGGTTTATAAAGAAGTGTTTGCATAAATTGAGACTTTTAAGACTGAAGTTGCTTTAAACAGTAAAAGTTGGCTTTGATCTAGATTTATACCAAGAAAGTTACATTCTGCGGATGCTTATAATCTTTACATAGAATGTCACTTTAAAAATCCTAAACTATGCCTTTAATAACAGGAATGTTAAAAATAACACAGTTAAGGTCAGAGAGCTGAAAAATATTTTTTGTAATCTAATTGTTATAGTAAGTTTAGCCATCTTATTGCCATACTGAATGAATATTTATTTACATTCTGTCTCTTCTTGATGCAATGAAGCAATATTTTAAACCAGATGGCAAGAGTACAAACCTCCCATGAGAGGGCTGAGGGAATTTACTAAGAATATAGAGGCCCACACATCCTCTACAATGAATGGTGAGAATTTTCATATCATATGAAATTAGAAATTTAGGGTACTCTAAAATAATTATTAAAAAAAACAATCTTGGAATGGTAAATTTCAAAAATTACCACGACCAATAATAAATAAGTTGTTTTGACCAAACAAATTCAGTACACTAAGCTCAGTGATTTTATATTTGTATCTACACTTTGCTATACTATATTCCATAAAATATATTGCTGATAGAGAATTCCATTTTAAAATTTCAGGAGGCTTGACAGACTTTTGGTTTGCTCTTGAGGCAACCAAGCAGCAGATGTGCCACATGATGAGTTTCTGATCCATGTCTGTCTTCAAATCTCCCACATATGGCTCTAACATTTTTGTCTGTTAAATGCCACCAAAGCAGCTACTTCTTCTCATATCCTCTTTCTACCACCCTTACTTGTGCTGACTTATAGTCAACTCTTTGGCTCACATAGGTTCAAACTTACAAGACAGTACTCTAGTTGAAATGTGGAATATGCCAAAATAATTTCGAGAAAATAAGTTTTCTTGATGATTACACTTTTGTGAAAGGTTGAAGTCAAAATGTAAACATAAATGATACACATCCCTAGGATATATTGGTCTTTTTTGACAGTTTAATCTAGTATTAGGAGAATGAAGAGCAAAGGGCGGAGAACATATCCCTGAGGGGTTCCTGTGTCAACTTTTAAAAGCTGTTTTTACTTTTGCTAGATATTACACACTGCCATGCTGAAGATTGCCACTTTTTTATCAACAACTTGAAACATGCTCTTACTAATGACTCACAGGTTTATTGTGATAAACAGCTGCAAAAAGCTGCAAATAGAGAGTATGCACACACACACACACACACACACACACACACACACTTTGTCATCATTATCATGCAGTCAGTCAATAGAAGGCTCACTGGGTGTGTGGCCTAGCTGTCCCTGCCTGGCTAGTTATGAATACCTGCTGCTAATATAGAAATCTTTCCCCAGTCTGTCCCACATAATCAGATTCATATTAATTTATGAAAAAAAAAACAGTACATGTTATACACCGTCATACACCAGATTGCCTAATGTCCATCTGCTTGTCCCTCCTCTGGTTGATGATAATAAATATGTATGCTGCATTGCCAAAACTATTTGCTTTTCTTTCTTCACCCACATATGAACTTGTGTGACATCTCATTCTTATTCTGTAGAGTTTTAGCTGATGTTAGCCCAGACTTTGCATCTCTTCTAGGAAGGATTTCTGTGAGGTTTAGCAGAATGTTTATGAGAATGTCATTCTTCCAGAAAAACATTTCTGAGGTCAGACATTGATGTCGGATGTGAAGGATGTCTCACAATCTTCCCTCTAATTCATCCCAAATGTTTTCTGTCAGTTTGAGGTTAGGACTCTGTGCTGGCCGGTCAAGTTTTTTCACACTAAGGTTAGTCATCCTACAAAGTAGAGAGCATGAAATTGTCCAATATGTGTTGATATGCTGAAGCATTAAGAATTCCTTTCACTGGAACTAAGAGTCTGAACTTAGCTCCTGAAAAACAGTCCTACATCAGTATCTCATCCAAATGGGATAATGATTTGTCTCCAGAGGACACCTCTCCACTGGTCTAGACTCCAGATGTGATATGCTTTTCTCTACTTGGTTATCTCGTGTCTTTTCCTCCTGTAGCATTGTCTTTGGTTTCACTGCATCGAAACAATTATGTCCACAGCTTCCTCAACAAGGACAGTCTGCTTTGTTCCTTCTTCAGTGTCGCATCTTCAGTCCAGTCTGGAGGACTGGACAGTTTCTAAATGTTCACCCTCAGCATTTTTCTTTAACGAAAACACTGTGTAGGTGTGGTAAGGTAGAGCAAAACATGGATTTAATTAACATTGTGCAAAGTAGATTTAAAATGTAAACACAATATTTTGTGGCATTTTATTGTGACAAAGATGAAAGGGGCAATAAAAGGTTTTACAAAAATTGTCAGCCTTTTTGGAAATATGTGTGTCTGTGCTCAGTCAGAGCGACACCAATATGGATACCGCTCTAAAAATAAAACTTACCCATTATCAAAAAGGCTACTTCAGCACACTAGCTATATCAAGTGGTGTCATTACTACCTCTATCAGCATTCAACAATTGTTTTCAGTCACATTTTGAAATGTATTGATGTGTATTTGGGCAGGACAGTGGAGCAGCTATTTGCACTGCTGTGTGGGTTCCTGACCGAGGACTTTCTGCATGGAGTTTCCATGTTTGGACATGTGTAGGGTCTTTTCTGGTATGCTGGCTTCCTCCCACTCTTAAAAACACACACATGTTAGGTTAAACCGTCTCTCTAAAGTGCCCTTAGGTATGAATGTGTATGTAAATGGTTGTCTCTGATCTGCCCTGTGATTGACTGGATATCTGTCCCAGCTTTACCCTACCTCTACTCCATTGACTGTTGGGGGCATGTAGGTACATGGGAAAATGGATGAATGATTGATATTTATTGTTACTCATATTGAACGAGAAATGGAAAAATAGAAAGAAAACTTTTGAATCTCAGGTTTCTAAACATTATTAACTGGACTGTGCTATTTTCATTATAAAATCACAATTTATTTCCCTTGATAATGATAGGTTAAAACTGTACAACCCCAGTTGTGATAAAATCTGAAAGCAAACATAGGAAGTTTGTTCCTTTCTTTTCAACCCATCAGATATTCTAGACTGGTTTTAAGCTGGTAAATATCCACAATTGATGTCTCTATGCCATCAAAATGATCCTGAAGCATTTAAATTAGGACATCACTAGCTCAGGTGGGAACAATTTTGCTTTGAATTTTTATTTTACTGTACATTTCTATTCATTTTTAGCCATGATCTTAGAAAAAAATCTAAGATCTGCATATATGGAAATGATTGAAAAGAGCACAAAGTTAGAGGAAACTGAACTTGCTTTAGTTACAGTTCTCATATTTCCTGTATATTTTTCTGTTAGATAAAGTTGATTTAGTGCATTGCCTCACTGTGCACTTAGAGAAGCCTGTGCACTTTTGAGCTTGTTTGCCTTTGCAACATTAAGTGGCCTCATACTGTGATACAAGGGTGAGTTGTTTGTGCAGCATGGTGAGTTTGAACTGCAAACCTACTAGTTCATCCATGGCAAAAGACTTGTGCATTATTCCTGTCAGGTTCAAGAACATCTAAAACACAAACCAAGCAAAAGCTGAGACTCCATAGATTCCAACAATATGTGTCATAATGCTCTACACCAAAGTATCAGGAATATAGAAGCCAGATAACAACAGTAGAAATCGCCTCAACAAAGAACAGTTTTAAAATTTGTCTTATGTTTAGTTTTTGTTTTGTTTTTCGAAAAAAAACCCAAACAATTTTTTTTAATCTGACATATTTGTGGTCTTCTATTGTCAGCAATTTGCACCTCCAACACGGAAATGTTCTGCTAACTCAGACTAGCTGACAGTTCTGCGAATCACATTCATGAGTATAGCTTCGATGTATTGGTTCTGATTATAATGAGGGGTCACTGACTTAAATCAACCAAACTGTTTCGGAGATGGAAGGACGTGTGTTCGTAAATGGCCAAGAAGCAGTTGCTGAAGTGTTGCGCGTGACGCAGAGAACACTTTTATTTAATTTATTGAACACAGTTAGTGATTTGTATGTATGTAACCTTTATTTACCCAGGAAATAAAACTCATTGAGATTAAAAATCTGTTTTACAAGAGTGTATTTTAAAAGTGAAATATATATTCTTGTATATTAGAAAAATCAAATGGCACAGTTGGGGTCAAATATGGCCAAATTTGGCAACCTGGAGACCTCGCCTGAACTTTCTATATATTACATCCTCTTTGTTTTTTTTCTGCTTCACTTTATATGGATAAATCTAGGCAGAGATAATGTGAACATGTTATAATGTGATTTGGTTGAGGTTTAGAGCTTCATTAGAACCATTCTAGAAGAAATCCTAAAAGTGTTTAGAGACAAAACTAAAATTTTGTTATTTGTGCTGCGTACCCTCTGCATTAACTTTTTCTCAGTAAATAATATTTACCCATCTTAGCAAATCTCTCAACTATTCTCATTTCTAGAGTAAGTAAATACACCTGGGGGTTACAGAAAAATGCCCTTTTTGTTATGGGTATGAAATTTTTCAAGCAGATAACTAAATAGCTGGATTTTTGCGGATGTGAAATTCTTCATAAAATTGTATTAATTGACTTTTAAGGGCAATTGGTTGCACTTGGCTTTGTTTTAACATTGTCTGAGTGAAGGAGTCTGAAGTCAAATGTACACCACACTTTTTAGATGTATTTTTTGTGGAAAACTTTGAAAATCTTTTTTCATTTGAGTTAAAATCATGCATCACTTTTTTCCATCAATCACTTCAGATTTCACTACAATACACTGAAGTTTGTTATTGTGACAAAATGTGAAAAAGTTGTAGAAATGTGAATACTTCAGCAAGGCATTGTATGTGAGTGAAGGAGGTGTTACTGTGAGCTGGCTGTGTGTGGTGTTATGTTATGTTTTCATCATGCATGTCTGGGTTTTCTCTCTTTACTCCTGCATCTACCCACAGCCAAAAAGCAGCCAACTGAGGTTGGTTGTTTGGTGACTGAAAAGTGACCTTAGTAGGAGATGTAACTGTGGATGCTTGTTTGTCTTTGCACTAAACTTCTGAGCTGTTCATGGTGTATCTACCTTTAAACCATTACCTGCTTAAACAGACTGATTGGAGGTAATTCTACTCAGTTTCATTTTATGTCCTATTTTCTGCTTTTCATCAGTACAAATGATATGTTTTGTGCTTGGTAGAATTCAAAGGTGCACTACTCACTTTAGAAAACAGCTAAAGTCATTGTTTAGATATTTTTAAGCAAGATTATTTATAATGATGTTTTCTTTTTTAAGTTCTATTGGATGCAAATCTTCAGCGGGTCTCCTTGTTGTTAAGCCTGAGCCAAAAATGTCTACTTACAGGTTCAGCGAATTCAACTCAGGGATCTGCTAAATATCAAAGTTATGTCAGATGTGACAGAATGAAGTAAGTCTTGAGATTCTCTTTAAAGTTTTGCCAGGGCTACAGTAAGTTCATTTTCCTCCTGTATGGCCTGGCCAAAGTCTTGTTAGTTCGCTTACAAAACAGAACTGCTGTGTCTATAAACCCAGATGCAGCCAAAGTTCGAGCCCTTAAACAATCAGCCAAAGAAGAAAAACAACACATTCACTGACTGGATGAGGTGCATTTAAACCCCAGTCATGTTTTTAAGATTTTGACCCCACAGAAATGGCTCTAAATAGCACTAAGGGCTAAGATGGTGTACTTGAAATTAAATTACTTTTGTTTTGAAAGAAGCAAATTACATTCATATCTCAGATCTATTAGTCCGATGTAAAACTGTATTTTTGCATTGAAAAAAAAAAAAAAACATCCTGAACATTTTATCATTTCTTTAGTAGTTTTTTTTTTTTTTTTTTTGTCATGTCAAGCATCTTACAAAAACAAGAACATCCAGTATTAGCAGGTGAATTAGCAGATTTAGGGCAATGGGGGTGAAAAAACAAGACTGAAATTTTCAGTACCAGCAGCAGAGTTACATTTTAGTTTCTTATCAAAGCTGACTTTTGTTTAGAAATCCATTCTGAAATCATTTTCTCTGTTCTAATAGCCAGTGAGATTTACCATTAGCTACATACTTTGTGTCTATCTATCTATCCAGCAAAAGCTTTATCTAGCATAAAGACTGGGCCAAGTGTATCACCAATAGAAATGTCTTTCACTTCTAGACCATTTTCCTTACAATGACATTTGAAATTCTTTTAGACCCTTTATAAATCTCTTACCAAACGCACAAACTGCTACATTTTTTTAAGGCCTCAGAAAAGCTCTTTGGATCTAACCATGTAGTTCACTCCTTTCTTTCAACAGTCAGAACACACCAAACAAAAATGTTTAAAGTAAAATACCTATACATGTGTGTAACTTTAGTCAACACATTGCTGAAAATTTGAAAATGTATTTTCTTAAGACTTCCTTTGGAACATCGGTGTTTTGTTTAGTTTTCAAAATGTACACATTTGGACAGATACTTATTGTTAAGATATTCCAGCAGTTTAGCAGGCTTGTCTCTCCATAACTCTAAACTTACCTCAGATTTGAGCTTGCAGTTGAGTACTGTTCATCACAGCAACAAAGGAAACAAGACCACAGAAAAACAGATCCCCCGTTAGGCAGTGAGAGTATGAACTAAAGGGGCTTTGGGGAAGTCCAAAGTTGAAGTCCAAAACCCAAAACTATATCTATAAAAAAAACATATATACACAGTAAAATAAATGTCAAGCAGTAAAATGAATAATGTCTCAGTTTGAAGGTACACAGTAAATACAATTTTACTGGTGCTGAAAAATGAAAAAAAAAAAAACAAACAAAAAAAAAAAAACAAAACCTCATGAATTCTTAATGTATTTCCAGGTACCCATAAAATATGCATGAAATTGTTTTTCTTTGCATGTAAGGTGATCCTTCTGTAAATATTTCTTATTGGGAATTGACTTAAAAAAAACAATCAAATTTATCTTAGCTCAACACTCCAGATTTCGTTGATAAGTGACATTTTGTAATCAACAGGATTTCATTACTTCATGGAGCATGTTGTGAAATGTTCTGGCGATGCATGTCAGCACTGTATTTTTTGACAGACACTTTAAGGATAACGTTTCAAGAAGAGAGTTCTGCCTTTAAGTATCCTATTGAAAGAAAAGTTGAGATTAAATTTTCAGCCTGAGAACAGTGTAACTTAATTTTCTTTCTTCCACTTTTTCTTCAGTGAGCCATGTCTTTAGGCTATGATGCTTAGTTTGTTAAAAGTTTTTTTCATTACTGTTTATTTCAACTGTTTGGGTTTGAATTTTGATAGGTTGACAAGAAGATTACAAAATTTCCTATGAATATTGTGAAATATGTTGTTTGCATTGAGTTCTGCTCTGTTTGTTTTACTACTACTACTTTTTTATAAAGCACTTTAAAACAACAACAGCTGCAACAAAGTGCAGTACAGTACAGTGTCAAAGGCCGACTTATAAAAATGTGTTTTAAGAAGAGTTTTAAAAGTGGACAGTAAAGGGGCACTTCAACTATTTGACGGGAGATCGTTCCATAATTTGGGAGCGGCAACACTAAAAGCTCTGTCGCCCCGAAGCTTTAGACCTCGGTACCTCCAGGAGCAGCTGATCAGCTGACCTGAGGCATTGAGCAGGAGAGTATGGGTAAAGCAGCTCAGAGAGGTAAGAAGGGGCGAGACCATGTAAACTTTCAAAAACAAATAAAAACATCTTAAAATGAATTCTAAGATGCACAGGCAGCCAGTGGAGGGAAGCCAGGATAGAGGTGATGTGTTAGACACAATACCAGACAGATTCCAGGTTCATTTAAGTCACCAATTGTTTCTGCTGGGAACTATAAAACAGCACAAGACACACTGTATTTGGATGTGGAAAGACGTTGGTTTAAACAATGTCAGAATTGTTTAAATATTTTGATTATTCCCTGCTGAAAGTGAGATGGATCCATTTATTTACACACAAAGAACTGGCTCAGGCGAATCACTTGGGAGGAGTTCCTCAGTAGAAAAAAAATGTTATATAACAGATATTTTAATAAAAGACTTTCAAATGGTTAAGATGACTTTAACTGTAATGTTTTAAGCACTTTCTAAACAAAACTTAAATTCACCAGAGAGAAAATAGGCTAAGATTAAGACATTTAGAATAATGTGTGTTGGACAGATGAATCTGAAACCTGTTTGGTAAAATACTGCTGTCATAAATCTGTAATGACGAGCCACCCCTGAGTTCCTTCTAGGTATTATCAAATTGGAAGTGTAGTTGGTGATATCCGACAGATGTGAGCATGTAACTCTAATGACAAGAATAAACAGCTGAATATGTTAAGATCATTCTAACAACAATAAAGAACGCAGAAATTATCAAAAACACAAACATGAATGAACACTAAGGGTGACTTGATTGAATCGGGGACCAAAATAACAACATCTGTTACACTGTCAGCTGGTGAGGATCACTTTCACACTGCATTGTATCAGATGGACCAAACCTTTCGAGCAACTCATTTACCCAGATTTTAGCAGTTGGAGGATTTTTCTTTTGTGTTTAGCAAAAGACCACGAGCCATTTCTCCCAATAGCGCCGGACACACTAGTTTGTTTTGGTTGGATTTACCTAGAATGCTCTGTGCTCTAGTCCGCTTCCTGCTTTTAGAGTGGTTTCCGGTTCACTTGGCATTTACATATCCATTCGAGCCGCACCAAAGTTCACTTCAGCCGAGACCGAGGTTTGTTGATGGACCAGTGTTTCCTTTTTCATTCCCCATCACAGAGTTTGTTTGCACATTCACACCTCCCCAAATGAACCAGACTTTCTGGGCAAACAAACCAGAGTTCAATTAAAGTGGACTAGACCGGGCTGGTGTGAATGCACAGTAAAACCCAAAAACCCAAGGATCATAACACTGTCTCAGTCTAAATGAAACTCGCTTCACTGTGCTCTCTGAAACTGATCTTCTAGCATCTTACAGTTTAAAACAGGTTTCAGCCTTGGTGGTTCTTAAGTTATTCTTCTTGAACATCCTAATAACTTTCCTTTGGTCAAATATTGGTGAGGGGGTATGGATATATTTGAGCCTGTGTATGATTTAAAGAAAATCTGCATCAAATTGAAATTTATAATATTAAATTAGCTATTTTTTTTGCTTTAGAATAAACAAATTATTCAGAGACATATTAAAACTCTCTAATGTCTGTGTCCATGAATAATGAAAGTAGGGTTCTTGTTCCCACTGTAGCTGTGGTGGAGAATTAAACAGTTTGAACTGGTTTTGGTGGGGCTCCACACATGGACTCTTAAGTCAGGGGCTTCAAAAAGTTTCATCTAAATTTAGATGCATAGGATTATATTCTACTACTTCTATTTATAAGTAATGTAGCACTTAACAGTGTAGAATAAACCTGTCTTGTTTCTGTTGCTGCTGTTTTTGTGTTTTCCATTATATTCGCTTCTTTTCTCATCTCTCCTGCAAAAGTCTTGTTAAACAGTTTTACTGACAACCAACTGCTATAAAGCATTTTTATATATATTGATCTATCTTAGTTCTTGCAATATGTGCTATTATTATTATTATTATTATTATTATTATTATTATTATTATTATTATTTAAAGATAACATTCCTGATGTGGTGCCACAGCAGCCCCTCTGTGTTTCGCTGATATACTGTCTTTAGATCAGAGATATAATTAACAATTGGAAATAAATCATTTCTTTCTCTATTAATGTGTATGAGGCCAGACCTCAGCACTGAATGAAATGTGGATTAGTACAGACCATGTGTCTGTCCTGGCTGTTGCCTTCCATTTGCAGGAATATATTAATTAGTAACAGTATAGGATTTAATGGGAGATGCTGGATGGCTGAGATAATTGATTTTGCCATGCTTTATTCATTTCGCTTACAACTCCTGTCAAGTAAGCCTCACAGCTCTCTTAACATGGACTTTCTAGACTCAGTATTTTAGTTCTAGTGAAAGTTCTGTTCTATGCTTTTAAAACATCCACCAGGCTGTCCATCATGATGTTAATATCTAGATAACAGAATGTTCCTCAGGATGACTCTTGTTGTGTTCTCTGCCTCTCAGCTCCTGTTTGATAGAGATATGAAGACTGCAGGTATTCATGAACTCATCAGGACCACTGCAATTTAACAAGCACACAGAAGGCAGAAAGGAAGGGAAGGCCAAGCTACTATTATATATAACTATGGTAATCTTGTACAGCACCTTTCATCAAGATTTATGTAAGTGAGTATCTAAAACACCTAAGAGCAATGCTCTGCATGTCCCTCTGGCCAAATGACTGACAAATTAGCTTTTTTTTTGTTTTAATGCACTGTTAAACATAAACCACTTTCATACTCATGCAGTACCTTAAATAAAAGTAATAGTAATCGTGGGCTAATATTTTCAGAGTGTTCTGAACTTGCATTTTACGTGTAAATGTAAATTTTTGCCTGACCTTTAGCCTGATGGGAGGGGGGTTCCCCAGATAGACAGAGTTTTGGGCTTTATGATGAAGCTTGACCCAACCGTGGAGGGATCAAAAAGACTTTTCCTTATTAAAATCAATAAATTTCCACATGGAGCAAGGGTTAGTTCCGGTTTTTGGAGTGACTTTGGTGGCATGCACCATTGATAATAGAAACACTAACCCAGTGAGACATTTCCTTATCTGTTCCTTTTGTTTTGAACAACCAAGACTGGTGAATTACTTGGGCCCCAACGTGATCTTTTTGTATTTTGATATTTTTGAGCACTTGTGAGTGTATTCTTAAGCGCAAAACTGCAGACTTTTTGCTGGACACTTTTTTAAATTTGGAGATCTCTCATTGTAACATGCAAAAGGATTTATTTCAGAGACTTTTTTTCTCCTATGTAGAGTCAGTTGTACGAGATGTTTCAGGTCTTTGTGTGTGTGTGTTATTTAGTGTGGAGGAGTGCATGAGTGGCTGATTATTCTGACTTTATGTGGGAACAGCTGATTTTTGTTTTTTTAAATACTACGTGCCCCGCCTACCTGCACTTTTAAGCTTATGTGTCCGAACTTTTTTTTTCTTTATTTCTTGTGTATTCTTTCTGCTATGAATTTTAATGGGCAGTTAATTTACTCATATTCTAAACTTTCAGAAATCTAAAAGAACTCTGCTGAGCGTGTGATATCAGCCGTTTAGGGGTTTGTTACAACCTTTGGGAAATCTCAGAGTTGATTTAAGGCTCCTATGTGGTCTAAGGAATAGACAAAGATAGACTGATCTTTTACTAATGCTAGTAATGCTAGCCATGCTAGCTGTGATAATTGCTAATATAACATGCATTTAATGTATTCTTTTTTTAAATTATTCTGACAGCTTTTTCAGAAAAACTCTGGACTTTAAAAGCTTTAAAAGGACAGTTTTTGGATTTTTTTTTTAAAGAGGGATTTCCTGAAGTAGTTTTCTTAAAAACAGGGTAGCACGTTTTCTAAGAAATGTAACTTTTTGTAAGCTTTTATTTCAATCATTAAATATGTGAAACATCCACCATGAAACTAATTTGTTCCACATTTCATCATTGAGATAGTGGTTTTGAGTTGAACAGATAATGAAGTGATAAAAAAAAAAAAAAAAAAAAAAAAAAAGTTGCCACATTTTTGCATCAAAACCTATGTTCCTAAAATTTATGCAATTTTTACTAAACTCAAAACCAAGAACATCAAAGAACATGTTGTTTGTTAATGTATTTACAAACCTAATAACTGGGGATTTTCAGTAATTGTATTTTATGAAAAATGAAGCAAAGAAAATTTTTTTTTTTTTTTTTTTTTTTTTTGGGTATTTGATCTGTAAACCCAAACAGTCAGAACCAAGTGAGAGAAAACTGGCTCAATTTGATTACTCACCATCAGCTTAGTGAGCTGATTGTATCAGTGGTCCCAGCCTGACAACTGACTAATTTTGTTCTCCTGATGAAACTGTTAGACACACATAAGGGGACAAACAAAAATTACAAATGCTTGAAGTATTTTGGCCTACTTTGAACTGAGCTTGATAAATGTGTGTATTCTTAGAATCTCTGTACCCATCTTTGGCAGCTACCATTGAATTCATTCTCGTTGACAATTCAGGTGTGGAAATGGAAATTAAAGGTCAATCAAAAGTAACCTGAAACAGTCCCAGCACAGGTGTTAGGTTTGTGCTTAAAGGGGTCATGACAACAAATGTCATTTTTCTGTGGTTTTGGGGGTATAATATGATCTGTTGTGCACTGATGAGGCCTTGTGAATATCAAGAGTTGTTATCAAAAGCCCTGCTTGTAGGCGGTGTGCTTTGTTTCTTTGTTCAAAAGCAGACGAATCAGAGAAAAGTTTATCTTTCTTAGTAGGTCATCTCATATTCTCCAATTAGAGCACACCATCTAGCAAACAGCTCTCCCCCTCCCCTTCCCTCCTCCCCCCAGCTGATACACCAGCTAATTTAAGGGCTAAGTCACATTAGCATGTCTGGCTACTCCACCTGAGAAGGCTACTAACAAGGGGAGCTGTTATGCTCAAAAATGGCTGGAAGTTTCCACTAATGAGAGAACCAGAGGAGAGTAGCTGAAGTTCATTTATGGGGAAGTACCAGACAATTATAACCTCAATTTGAGACAATGTTCAGCACATTTTACTGAAGAGTTTCCCAAATATGGTTGTAGCCAATCAGAGTGAAGTCAACTAGGTAGAGCCACATACCTTTTTACCAAGGAGGGAAATCTGGCCTGCCAAAACAACTTTCTACAAAAAGGTGATATTTATTTATTTATTTATTTTTTTAATGAAATTCTTTGGAGAATTGATATATGATGCAATATCAACTATATGAAATAGTTTATACAGTGATGTGACTATCCTTTTAAGCTTCCCAGAATCAAAAGACTGAAACCCCTCAGCCAAAGCTGTTGTTTCCGCTTGTTGGTACAGTATGAATTGGTTTTAAAAAAATATCAGTTGTGCAGACATGGAGACAGACATTTGTGCTAAAAATAAAAGCAGAGTGATAAAAAAGGTCGTAATTCTTGCAATTCATATACCTTTTACTTCCATGAGAGCAAATTCATTGGGAAAACATCATGATTTGTTCCAAATCAAAACATTGTTCCAAATTCATCAAAGCTTTTCCACAGAAAGTGAGGCAAGGAAATATTAGGTTGTTCAAAAGCTGCAGCATCTGCATTTTCCTGTCCTGGCACGATTACTTTATACACTTAAAAATGTCAAACGATTTAGCTTTCTTTTGAATCACTGAACTTATGCCATTTAAGTAGATTATCCTATTTGCAGATTTTTCTGTGAAAAACAGAAACGAGACTACAGGACGGTTTCTAGTCTGTTTCTCCTGTTAAGTTCCTCAGCTCAGCCTTGTCCTTGTTAATTTAGTTCATGTTTTTCACCTGTGTTACCTGATCAGCTATGCTCTTCACTTATGTCGTGTGTTATTTAAGTTCTAGTGATGTATTGTGAAGTGTGGGATTCTTGTGCTTTTTTACGTCCGTTAGTTTGGTGAACGCCTTAAGCTTAAAAGAATAGTCACTGTTACTGTTAAGTTAAATAAATCTTCAGCATGCCTCATCTAAGTGTCCGTTTGCATTATGGCTCTTCCTTACCTTTGCCGTCACCAATCGTAACATATATCAACCTTTAGACTTAAGAACTTTTAAAATTAAACTTATTTTGGGGTAGGAAAGTGAAAGTTAAATAACTTAATAAGTATTACAAGACTAAAAGATAATTATCAATTGTTCATGCAATAATTTCGGTCTAGGGACAAACAGGACAGGTTTGGAGTCCTAACCCTACAGCATTGCAGTGTTAGAGGGGACCAAGATGATGTGGATTAGATAAGAAAATATCTATTTCAGTCATTAAAGACTTGACTTGAGCTTGACCCTGAAACACTTGAACATCTCTGGGAGGAACCCTGTGTACTGCAGTAAAATGCTGCATGACTATGCTTTCTTTTTCCATTCTACCAAGTAGTTGTTGATCTTTTGGTATTTATTGTATTTGCTCATTTTAAATATTAATTTATTTGCTCTGACAAGAGTTTCCATTTTATTTATTTTGTAATGAGAACAAATGTATTGTGACTATTGAATGCTAACTTGGTAGCAATAATTCTGTTGATGAGGCTGGACCAATTTAGGAACCTTGACTTTTTATTTAACACTAACCTGTTAAACCAGAGAAACATGGAATAAAATAGGTCAATGTTTACTCTGGATCTAAGACAATGACTCAAAAGAGAATAGATTACAGTTCAAATACCCTTTTTGTTTTTACTTGAATTTAAAAGGAGAAAATGAGACAGATTGAACAGAAATAGAAGAAATTGTTTAAAACACACCAATCAGAAATAACATGATGATCACTGACAGGTGAAGTAAATGCCAGCGGCTATTTCTCCATCATGGCACCTGTTCGTGGGTTGGTTATATCAGGGAGGAAGTGAATTTTGCAGGAAAAATGGTCAAACGTAAGGATCTGAGTGAGTCTGACAAAGACCAGTTTGTGATGGTTAGATGACTTGGTCAGAGCATTTCCAAAACATATATATGTAACCATGTTTTACACCATGTAGATTAATTGAATGTGTAAAAAAAAAAAAAAAAAAAAAAAAAAAAAAAAAAAAAAAAAAAAAAAAAAAAAAAAAAAAAAAAGTACTCCCAGATGGCTGTGGCCTCTTTCAGCAGGATGTCCCCTGCTGGAAAACAGAAAAGTCTTAAGAATCTGCTGCTAATGTCTTGTCACCTAATACCACAGCGTATTAGCCATGTGTCCATCAACGTTGTGCGTATTTTGAAGTATCACATTAGAAAAGGTTGCTGGAAATGGCAAAATTCAAAATAATTTCTTCAGTTTTGCAAAAAAGTGTTTACACTGGCTTGAGGTAGTTTTTGGCTTTTCTGAAAAAAAAGGGGAGATGGAAACACATTTGCCGAATAAGTTCTGACGTAGCAAACTTTCCTGTCCACTGGTGGGTCTGTGCCTTATCAGAGGCACAAAACTCTGAAAAATGTCAATGTCTAAACCTCCAGCTTAGAGGGGAGAACTCTCCATTTTTTTTTTTTAGATGTGTGGTCAGTCCTAGTTTGCAACCTCTATATCTTGTGTATTGCAGTCATACCTAGCATCAACATCTGACGAAATGGGCCTTTGTGTGGCCTGGTCGATTCGCTCCAAACAAGTAGATGGAAATACGCCTAATTTGCATTTTCTTTTCATTTTTTCTTCTTTTTTTTGAAAAAAAAAAAAAGTTCTCTCAAAATTCACATAACAATTGGATGGAACATAACTATAGAGACACAGAAAATGTGCATGAATAAACAGGGTACAGTTTGGACCTGTATTTGTTTTAAAGACTGGGTATGTCTAAAAAACCCTTCCCATTGCTAAGTTTATATTCCTGCTGATGGTTTCTAAAGGTCTTATGCATCACACATTCATGTGAATTTGTGACTCTCATTTCAAAAATGCTTATTATAACCTTTTCATAGTTAAACCTACTGTTGAATTAATTGATGATTCTTCAGAAACATGTGACCATCTGTAAACAGGTCAACAAACATATGTTTCTGTTACACAATCAAATAAGCATGATAGTGTTAAAATACTTGAGATGGTGCTAATGGTTCAGTAGCTTGAGTCATTACAACACTTCAGTATTCGTGCAAAACTCAATAACCTCTCTGTCCCTTTCACTCTGTTCATAGTTTCAGAAAATTATCGTGGCAGTAAATAAGATCCATTCATAGGCCTGTTGCCTTGGATACCTTACAATGGGATAGACAGTGCTGTGAAAAAATATGTACCCTCTTACAGAAATCAGCCACACTGGAGGGTTTTTGTAGCATGACCAGCATATTTAAGGTGACATCACAGCATCTCAATCAGACATAGGTCTGGGCTTTGACTAGGCCACTCCAAAATCTTCATTTTCTTTGGGGGTTTTTCCAGAACCATTCAGAAGTGAACTTTCTGGTGTGCTTTGAATTGTTTTCCTGCTCTATAACCTTAGAGTGTTTGGACTTAATGTCACAAACTGATGAACAAACATTTTCCTTTTGGATTTTCTGGTAGACAAAAAAAAAATTGTGGTTCTGTAAATGAAAGGAAGTCTTCCAGGTCCTGAAGCAGCAAAAGAGTCCCAGATCACCACACTACTAGCGTCCTGGGGATCCATCCATCCATCCATCGTCTATACTCACTTATCCTTCCAGGATTGCGGGGGTGATCCCTTTCTCCAGCCATCATTGGGCGAGAAGCAGGGTACACCCAGGACAGGTTGCCCGTCCATTGCAGGGCGTCTTGGTGCTTATTAAGATGTTTTTTGACAAATCTGAGTTGGGTTGCTTTTTAGTTGTGAATGGTTTTTATCTTGTAGTTTTCCCATGGACGTGATAGTCAAAAATTGAAGAAAACATACCTGTACAGAAGTTGTGTAGCGGAGTGAAAAAAATCATTTAAACAATCAACAAAGTGCAAAAACAGGTTGGAGGACTTCATTTTGTTATTAAAAATGCACAGTGTATCATATTCCATGAGCAGCTATTGTGGAGCTAGCTGGTTTAACTGGACTGAACCATCCCTTTGTTTCAAAGGTCATGGAAGGATCAAATCTGTCCTTGGTCTGCCCTGGCTCTCTAAATATGGTTCAAGCATTTTTTTGTTTTTTTGTTTTTTGTTTTGTTTTTCTGCAGCAGTAAAGAACTTCAGTAAACCTATGTGAAGAAAATAATGTGAAACAAAAACTGCAGATAAACACAAATATTTATACTTTGTACACATTAGCTGTACTTATCAGTAATCCATCCTGTAAATTAACTTCTAATGTGACATGAATCTGGAGGATTATTTATTGCAAGAGTGAATTTTGTCCAGTTAAATTATCATTTACAGCAAACTAGAAAACAAATTGAAAAACATATTGTGAGATTTTGCTTTATAGAGGATGAACTATTCTGGCCAACTTATTTAAGCCTATGTATCTGATTTATTTTTTTTTATTTTTTTTTTTTTTACAGAATTTGAACCAGGTGAAGCTAAAAACTATTCCACTTGAGGACTTCTGGCTAAAAAATACTTACAAACAAGAGTTTTGTTTTCATTTTAAAATCAAAATGTATATATTTTTTATACAGTTTTGAGTGTATTGTTATTTTAGCAAATTGCATGTTTTAGAGATTGTATATTCTTGATAATGATTATATGATTACTAAATGAGTTGACCATTATTTCAATGTCCATCACAGGGCAACATGGAGACACACAGGACACATACTGAAAGGCAATTTTGGAGAGACCAGTAAAACAAACACTCATGTTTTCGGACTGTGGTGGAAGCCAGAGTACCCGGAGAGAACCCACAGATACACATCCAAACTCCATGTAGAAAGAACCCAAGCTGGGATTTCAACTCAGACTGTTCTGGCTACAAGGCAACAGTTCTACCAATTGTGCCACCCTGCAGCCTCATTATCAACAACATTCCTAGTAATAATATCATTGGCATTACTGGCATTGTTTCATACTTAAACCACATATCAAACAATGTTCTGATTCTGAAAATCAGTTTAAAGAATTTCAAATAACAAAATGTGCCAAAGGCGCCTCATGGAGTTTACAACTTTTATAATGCAAAATGCTGTACACCTCTACCCAAATTATGTTCCTTTTTTGTCCACATTCACAAGCCCCAAATCAAAAAACTTCTCTTCAAGACAGAGATATGAGGGACATGTTCTTTTTTTTCTTAATCTCTTTAGTTGAAGTTCAGAATAAATAACTTATTTCTTGCTTCAGTTGAAATATATTAGCATTCCCGTCATTGTTGGAGGCCAACAGAACATATAATAACAAACCTGCGTTGAGTCACAGAACCACAACCAGGTCCTTGTAAATCTCGGATGACAGAGATAAATCAGAGAAACCATAAAGTAAGCAGTATTTACTGCCCACAGATGTCTGCTGGCACTCAGTCAGAGGGATATTCAGGTCTTAATGGGACTAGCGTTGGTCCATTTCAAGTCTTTTTGACCTTGCACTGACTTATTTCCCCTAATGGGTGTAAAACCTAAAAAAAAACAGGTAAGACTTATAATTTTCCCCGCATGCCCCTTCTTTCCCCACCCATTACATTTGCCTAATGTCTCAGCTTCCTTCCTCTTCATTCCTAATTATCCACATCCACCAGCTTTCTTGGCTGCTTTTTGTGATTTTTCTTCCCACTCAGCTGGAATTTGGCCCTCGCAGAGAAGCCAGAGCTTACCTTGCCGATTTCCCCCTTCTTCTCCTTTTCATCTTCAATCAGTCATCAGAGTCCAGAAGGAAAGGAAAACTTCAGAAGTCAGCCACCTTGTTCATTAAGACCATTAACATTTTTCATCCATGATTATCCCCTTGAAAAACATCAATCCATCTGAGTGTGTGTCTGAGTCATGTATTTAAGGGAATGCTGTCGGGAAGGAATAATAGGAAAGCCATTACAGGTACACTGATTACGCAGATGCCTAACCTAATTACTACTTGACACATCTGTATACCTTTTAATCAGACAGTCAGGTTCATCATAGCTGCCTAAACTTATGTCTGGCACCACATCCTCGTTCATTCCTCTGTGTCCTTTTTCCTTCTTGGTTTTCACTAATCTCCTTTGCACATGCCCTCTGTTAGTTCCCATCAGCATAAAAGCCAACATACTGTGCTTTGTAAAAACATTCAGCTTCAACTTTTTCTCCCTTTAACTCATTACAACCCCAATCTTTAAAGTATTTTATTATTTTTCATGACAGACCCACATTTTACAGAAAAATAAATGTAGTGTTTTTTGTATTTACTTTTGATACAACTAATTAAAATTTTGTGCAACAAACTGGCTTCAGAAGGCATGATTAAATACAGCCCATATGCGTATATTATAATGTGTTCTGTGAAGGCCTCGGAGGTTGTGTTAGAGACAGCAGACAAGTCAGGAAGAAAGTGTTGGCGAGGTTTAAAGCAGAGTCATACATCAATATCTGAAAATCTTATTAGTTATTATTAGTCTTATTAGTTAGCTAAATGTTTTCAGCTGGACATTCTGGTTTGCTGCACAGATTTTGTTTTTACTTCCTGTGACTTTTTGATTAACCCACTGCTTTCCTTTAGTTAACCCTTCCTCCTTCTCGGTCCCATTCATATCTCCCTAATTTTTTAAATTTTCAGTCAAACGTCACAGTGGCTGCCTGTTAAGTAATAACCTGGTACATTTGCATACAAATATTAGTTTGTTTTCACATGAACCTACTCACCCCCACTGATACCAATATAAAAAGCATAACTTAAAGTGAGAAAAGGTGGTCATGATGATTTGCAACAAGGCTTTTCTTGATAAAGTCAAAGTTTGGGTCCATAATCTTCCTTCACTGAGCTTGAAATGATCCATCAGTCAACTTTGTGGCTCTTTTCTAGCTTTGACGGGCTAATACTGGATTCAGCTCAGACTTATCTTAAAACTGGAATATAACATGAAATAAGAAAAGAATTTTAGATATTATAAAAGTATTTTAAGTTATCAGAGCAGTCACAACAAAGCAGGGACTATAAAAACTAAAGACAAAATGATTTCACATTGTAAACTTTCTTCAGCATTATTTTTCCTCACAATTAGTATGGTTAGGGAAGCTAACCAAAACTGCTATCTCTGTTTTTATTTCCAAGAAAATTGGGATTATTCTCTTAACTATGAGATTTCAAAAGGCTGCCAAGACATCTAAATCCAGAATGATCTATAATAGGCAGAGGTTGAAGGCTTAAAAGGATAAAACAGAAATGACTGCTCAGACTTACTGCTCTCTCTCTCTCTCTCTCTCTCACACACACACACACACACACACACACACACACACACACACACACACACACACACACACACACACACACACACATCAGTTCACTGATCGGAAAAAGATTTTTGAGTGCCTGGTCACCAGTCAGAGCTTATCAAGTTAGTAATGATCTGATCCTGGTCAACAGCCAACTTCTTGGTGCATATCTAGTTATAGTGAAAAGCAGAACATGCCAAAGCACTTCTCAGGCAGTTTTAGATTTTTTATTTTATTTATTTATTTATTTATTTATTTATTTTTAACATAACTTTGGTTTACAGGTAAGCTTTGATGGCAGTTTGGAACATATAGGAATCAGCCTCATGGGGTCTGTGATCCAAAGCAGGATTAGTGACTTAATGAGGTAATGTCAGGTTTAATGAATGTGTTTCTCATTTATTGGGCCTTGTTGTCATGGCAGTGTATAATAGAAACTCAACCTTCTGTAGTGCAGTTTAGTAACTTGGGTTAAACATTTTGGGTATCTTTTCACAAACTTCTTACAGTAGTTTGCTGTAATTTTTGCCTATTCCTGCTGACAGAATTGTCATAATTAAGACTGGTCTGTAGGCTGCCTGGCTTCCACATTCCTCTGCTCTGCCCACAAATTTTCTATTGGACTAAAATCAGAACTTTGTGATGGCCACTCCAAATCATTGACTTTATTGTCCTTAAACCACTTTGCAACTTATCTGGCAGTATACATAGGGGCATTGTCTATTTGTACTAATAATTTGACCCCAAAAGACCAATTTTCTTCAGCAAACTTCAAGCATTTGTTTAAATTCATGGTATTCTTAGTGTATGTAAATGTCTTACTCTGAATACAGTAATAAAGAATATTCATTACTTTTCTGCCATTTTAGACAGAATAAATCCTTTTGATAATGCTTACTTACCTAGAAGTGAAAGAGTTTTGTCCTCTATAATATCATACATCAGGTTTTAACTGTTGTCTGAGTAATTTTGCTGTTACCTGGTATTAGTCTAGTCTAACTTATTTCTTTGTTCTTCCCTAAACAGGTGAATGCATTCCTGTCCTTTGTGGTACCTATGGTTGCCATTTCCGTGCTGAATGGGGTGATAGCCAATCAGCTGCTGCGGATGTTCCAAGAAGCCGAGCAAGATAACCGCATGTCCATCACCAGAGGAAATCCCACCATGTTGAACAGTACAGTGGAATCCAACCGCGCTCAGTCGCTTCGTCATGGGGTTCTTGTCCTCCGTAAGTACAAACTACTAAAACTTAAAAATCCAGAAAAAAGAGTTGGAAGAAATCAAAAGAAATCAAGTTGACAGTGTTTCCTTTACCTAGCAAGTCTAGGCTGTTACCACTATGTCTTTGCCTTTAGTGATCGAAAGCAAACCATAACTTGCAAATAAAACAAATTGTAGTTGGAAATGCTTTACAGTCACAGTGTAAGAAAAGAGTGGGAGCAATTTGAATGTAAGTAAGGGAAGGACTGGCTTTACAATAAATGTCTGACATGCTCATTTTTGACATTCAACAAAATTTCGCTCAATATGTACATTGCAAATATGCAGTTAAATGACAATAAAATCTGTCTATGTGACTGCCACTCATTTTTTATTTTTATTTTTTTGCCACTCTCAAATGTGAGTGAAGGGTGGGAAAACGAAACAGTCAGAGATTGCTTTTCACAGAGGCACAAATTCATTCTACTTTCTGTTTTATCTGCAGAGATGCAATGTTGAAATTCTGTGTAAAGTGACTGTCTATGCTGCATTCAGACCCAGACCCTTTACAGTTTGCTGGTGTTGTGGACCCTTGGTGTTTGAAAGGAAAGGGTTAGGGACCACAACTGCCCGTGAATTGCTGAAAACTTATTGCCTTCCAACTCATCCCATCTATTTGCAGCTTCCCTTAACAACTCAGACACAGGCCGTCTTTCCACTCCCTCCATAACTATATTTCGGTTGCTAAACTGAAGCCAAAGGGACAGGCATGCACAATCGATCTGCACATGGATCCTGCTCCTTCCTGTTTATTGACCAATAGTAGAGGAGCTGGACCAAGAAGGCAGCCTTTGCGTAATGAGGCAGAAATGCATACAGTAAAGTAAAAAGAGGAGACGAGGAAATGTAAAAAGAACGAACACGTGTAAGGAAAAGGGGAATATATATATATATATATATATATATATATATATATATATATATATATATATATATATATATATATATATATGTATGTGTGTGTGTGTGTTGATATGCACAGTGGAAAATGTCTTGGCTCTACTATAGAAGCTAACATCCACAGTCTTCTTCTTCTCTGCTCTTGGGGGTACAACCAATCAGCACCAAGGAAAAGGAATGGTGCTCCTGGATTGGCTGTTTTGCAAACACCAGCTAGTAGCATTGAGCCCAGGTATTTCAGCTTCCCAGGCTTCATCTTCTTTGAGTATTTTATGTATGCTCTGAGATAACATCCTCAAATTGGTGCATTTTCCACAAAATATTTGAAGTGGCGTTCCACTGAAAAATCTGCAAATAGGTGAATCATTTAAAACTGAACCTCAAATAGGTGGTGGTCCACTGTAGCTCAATTTCTGCTTATTTTTTTAGTACCTACTCTCTGCTCCATGTCTGCACTTGATTCACAAAGCAGAGAGGTTTGCTAATAGACCAGGGCAAAGATAACGTAGTGACAAGGTGAGCTCATGTAGCAGCTTTCACAACTTATTTTGCCTCTGGTTATAGTTTTATCTTTAAACATTCTAAATTTAGATCTACAACCTAAATATGGTCTACAGTGCAAACTAACGTCAAAATCTCAGACAGAAAACAGCAAAAATGTTTATCTTCTTGCAGAGAAACAAAGGCATTCCTAGAAATCATAGCAATCTACTGGAGAGAATTTTTCAATCAGTGACAAATGGTAAAAGCTTCATAAAAAAACATTGATTCATCCCTTTGAATAATCAACTGAAGTAGATGAAGGTTACAGTGAAGGTTGAAATGTTTCAGGCTGCAGAATAAAATATTAAAAATGAAACAAGGTTTTACGCACTTAATAAATAAAAAAGGCTTAATAAACCATCTGCAACAATGTCAGACATTGTTTCACCAAAAGAGAGAATGAAAAATACCTTCTGTGATGTTTGCTTTTGTTGCAAAGCAGTACAGATGTTGCCTTTTACCTTTTCTTCTGTTTCAAAACTAAGGCAAGCTTTCAAGAAATGGTAAATTTCTCTTTGCCTTTTAGAATCCAATGCTTTGTGCTCAAGCTGAAATTCACATAAATAATCTAGACATGAAAATAGCTTTTCCACAAAACACATTCAAAGTGCCTCATTCAAATGTAGCCAAACAGCACAAAGATGCAACATTTGCTTGGCAGCACCGTTTAAGAGAAAAAAATCTTTATTTGTAAAGGCTTTGATTATATGAATTGTTTTGCTTAAAAAAACACAAAGTGGTTGATACATTTTGCAAGTGTAAAATTTTGGATTGGATTTACTTGTCTGTTTTTTTTTTTTTTTTTTTTTTTTTTTTTTTTAAAAGCACACTATTTATTTTTAGTTTTGCAGCAGTATCTTTTTGAAATCATATACACCTGCTATGGCGCTAACATGACTACTAGGAAAACGGGCAAATGTTCTGCTCTTCACAAGTGTTCTTTCTGCCAGAGTGAAAATATTTATCCCCTTCATATAACTTCTGCATGTCTAGGAACAAAGACAGTAACAGAAAGATTGTTAAATTACAGAGGGAAATAAAAAAAATTGATTTCTTACGGTTGGGAGAATATGTACTAGCCCAAGTGCACCATCTGCCTCTCGGTTTTCATTACTAGTCATGAAGGAATGAGTGATATTTACAGTATGAATCAGGAGAACAACTTGGAAGTAAAGGCCATGAAAAGCTCATAGGGAACCCTTTGACACTGATAGTATTAAGATTCCGATTGTAACATAAAAGTGAACAAAGGTCCAATTTCTCTCCAGTAAAGAGAGTAGAGAAATGTTCAAATCACACCTTGGCAGAAAGCCACTTCATTTCCTGTAATAGCCCAGCCATCAGGTACAACTCTAAAATGTTCTTTCAATCAATCATCACTCCAGGCAGAAACAAATGTAGAATTATTTACTTCGGTTTGTTTGAATTCACTGGGCAGCTGTGGAGTCACAGGATCAACACTGACACCAAACTGACAGAAACAGACTACATTTAAATAGCTCAAATTTTTTGCTGTTCTTGTGATTTCATTAAGTCAAGCTAAAACGTATTTTGCATTAGCAGTAGGCAGAATATTAAGTTCCACCTAAAATGATTTACCGGTGGTGTGAGGTGGAATTTTCTGTACCACAAAATTTGAAATATAAATATTGTAACAAGCTGAAATGGTCTAATCTTTTTATTCAGAGGAAGACTTTTTTTTACCAACACATTAGCCAACCAGCGAGTTACCTGGTGGGGGGGTGTTAGGGGTTGTGTGGGTGTTTGAAACTATAGGACCCTTAAGAGCCATTCAGCAAATGTGTACTGTATAATTTATTCTCATGATTAAATGATCAGCTGCAGATATAAGAACTTTAATAGCAATCTGCTGCTGCAGAACATTCAGTTAACAAGGAAAAACATCAGGTTTTTTGTTTAAAGTCCATAGTGCTGTCGGACCATTTCCAAAGATACGACATCATTTTATCCTCAGTTTATTCATAAGTAGACAACATTCAAAACAGTCACCAATCTGCCAAGGAGCAGACTTTCAGCAATTTCATCCAAGTATCAAATTCTACAATGTTTCTAGACTCATTCTAGACTCTACACTCCTCAACACAACTATTAGTTGTGTGCCAGTGCCTTTTATGGAAAAGTGGCAAAAAGAAAGCCATTGTAGGAAACAGAGCCATAAGAATATTGTTTAAAATTTACAGTAAGCCAGTTAGAAGACACAGTAAATGTGGAAGAAGGTGCTCTGGTCAGATGAGACCAAATTTGAACTTTTTTATCTTACATGTAAAACATCATGTGTGGAGTAAGACTAACACTATATATCACCCTGTTCAGAACGTCCTCACAATGAAACATGGTGATGGTACCATTATGCTGTGGGGATTCACTTCTAAACCAGTGGCAGGGAAGGTGGTCAGAGTTGACTGGAAGATGGAATGAGCTAAGTACCTCAATGAAATCCTGTTACAGGCTGCAAAATGGTAAACACCGGAGTTGAGGTTTAGTTCCCAGCAGGGCAACGACCCTAAATATAGAATCAGAGCTGCAATGGAATGCTTTAGACTAGGAATGAAAACAAATAAGTGACTTACAATGAATTGTTGAATAACTGTTAATTAGATTAAAATTTGTTCCATTTGATTAAGTGATAACACCTGTTTAAATGGACCTTCTTTTAGTGTTGTGGTGTTCAGGCCAGAACAGGGTGCCGCTGGCAGAGCCAGTTGATAGCTGTAAAAGAAATAATCATGGCGGAGGGATCCCAGAGAAGGAAAGTGGAACGGTCCAAACAGGGTCCAGCACTGGATGCAAAATACACTTTATTCAGTTCTGTTTTGAAATACAAAACACTTGACAAGCTCCTAAAGTTTCACCTAAATAGCTCTCATACAGCCATGGTACATGGCGTGGTGTCAACTTCTCAACCAAAAATAACTGATGTGCTACGATGGTGAGGATGTGATGACAGAAAAGCAGAGAGCATGATGCAGAAAAATTGTAACATGATTGAAAAAGACATATTGCCAATAAGCAACTTGAATGGTTAACGCTTTCGTGAGGTAGTGCACTTCAGGCAGCCAAGATTTAACATTCTTTTGAGAGCAACCATAACTACCTGGTTAGAGGCGCTACAACAAGAGACTGAATTGAAACCATGACTAATTTAATCTTTAACTTCAATGTTACCCGGTCTTTAAATGATAGTTTCACATCTCTATGTTCATCTTCACGTTTTAATCTTTTTACCTTTTTTTTCTATTCAGCAACTTAATAGGTTTCTGTTTTATTATATTTTATAAATATGTCTAAGTTTAATAATGTGTGAGAAAACTTTTTTTGGTTTATTCAGTCACTATGTAATACAGCTGACACAAAAACTGTTAAAATATAATGATATGCTTTTTTTAAAAAAAATTTAGCATATAAAAAATTAGCCCTTCATGTTATAGAAAGACCCTGTAGAGAAAACTTTTTTTAAAGTTTTAAAGAAAAGGGCAGGCTTATCAATTAATCATTAGTCGATTGATAAGATTAATCAATTTTAGATTAACTAATTAATCGATAACTTGCATCCCTAGTTTATGCCAAAACACATTCCACTGTTTGTTCATGCTGAAATTCAGTTGAGAATCTGCGGCAAGAATTTAAAATTATTGTTTACAGACGTTTCTGTCAAATCTGACTGAGGGAGAGCTCACACCCCTAAAAACTTGTAGGTGTAACTGCAACAAAAACGTGGTTCAACAAAGGATTGACTCAGGGGGCTGAATACAGCAGACGGCACACTTTTCAGTGGCCATGTATCATTTTTATTCCACTTCACAATTATGTGCTAATTTAAGTTGGTCTTTCACATAAAATCTCTACAAAAATACATTAGAACTTGCAACATGACAAAATGTGGAAAGCTTCAGGCTGGCAAAAGTTTTTGTCAGCCCAAGAATTATGAATTCCTTTACAAGATACAGTTCCTTGCATCTTTCTGTGCAATTTTGGCTTAAACACAGCTAAACAAAAACATGTTTGAAGACTTAAAATTCTTTTTCCTTTTTTGGTTGTTTTGAACTGATTTCAAAACCTATTTAGGACTAGATGACATTCTAGGTGTGTAAACTCTTAGCCAGTTTTGTAGCTGTTATTTTGATGTTTTACCCAAGATGCTGAATCTGTTCAAACATAAATCAGCAGCACATTTATAGGCAGATTAATAACTATCCCAAGTGATGTGCTGCTCAAGTAATTATCTTCACCAGTCTCTTCTCTGTTCTGCTTTGATTCATGTGTGTAATCAATGCTTAAATCTGCTTGCTGTGTGTTTTTTCCCAGTGGGACGTGCAAAGTGTATTTACAAAGTCTTTGAGTGGAGCTCATAAACACACACACACATCCACAGTGTAAACACCGAGAGCAGATAGACAGAACACAGCAAGAGGAAACTGTAACACTTGCATGAAATGAAATGATCCCACACAGATCTGAGCCTTCCATGCGCCTGTTTGCACACTAGGAATAATGTGTTGATCAATGCTGGAACCTCAGTTCCTGACCTGCATATTGATGGAGCAGTCTGTTACGTCCCAGCTGCTGTGGCAATGCAACCACACACATTAAACAACATTTTGTTCATATCATAGTGATGCTATTAGCAGTGAAGCTTAGGCGCCTGATACAAAGTCTTGTTCTCCCTAAAGACTAAATGACAGGGTATTGTAATGTCATTTCTTACATTTGCTCACTGCAATGTTGTGTTTACAATCAACTCTGGATGAAAAAGGAAAGTGATAATTTTCCCCTGTTGCTGAACAGCAATTTACTCATCTCAATATATTGTTGGCCCATTATAGGGCCAACATGGATTAAAATTTCAAACACAAATTCAGTTCAAAAATATTTTATTTTTCCCAAGAGGAAATTAAATGTTGTGACTCATAGCATCCAGGTTTTTTCCAAAAAAGGTGTTGTAGATGCTAATGGCTGTGGGCAGAATAGATCTCCTGTAGCAGTGTGTGTTACAGGAGTTCTGCTTTTGTAAAGCAGTCTCATGAAGAGGATGCTCAGGGTTGATAGTAATTTTCTTGATTTTATGAAAAGTTCTTCTTTACACAGTCATCTAGAGCAGGGGTCCCCAACCCCCAGACTCCAGTCCAAATCCAGACCCCGAGAAGGTTTTGTCCGGACTGCAAAGCGTTTTCTAATTTACTAGTTGTATTTAGACATTTTATTCCTGCCAGCAGCGGTGTCTGACCTTTGAACAAGCGCGACGGGCAGCTTTGTGGGTCAGTGACATCCTGGGGGTCCACACAGCAAGCTGGCGGTACTTGATGGTGCACAGATGAGTGCGTAAAAGAAGATGGCTTTGTCAAACATACATAAAGGAGTCTACGAAAATTGCACATTTAAAGATAAAATGTTTCACCGAAACATTCATTTTACCTCCTGGTGCAAAGATTGCGCTAGATTTTTTTCGCACTCGATTGACAGGGTCAAAGAAATCCGATCATAATCTATATTTGCCTATCAATTTTTAATGGTCACGGTAAGTTGTTTCTCCACCATTAGCAGATTTTGCCGCGAGTAAATGAAGTTGACTGACAGCACCAAAACCTTCCTCCTGGCTCTGATTGGTTGTTTTAGGTCGGGAGCGGTGCAGCTGTAATAGGCAGGAAAAAAGTCTGATCCCAAAACCACCAGAATCTTGAACACTCACTGATTAATTGGTGCATCGCTATAAATACTTGAGTCTAAGATGGTTTAGATTTTCCAGTTAGCCAAAGATGAACATTGTTGGAGTGAGGAGATCCAAGAAAATCCAGGCAGGGACAGCAACTATAATTTAGAGTGGGTTATAAAACAGCAATCAAACCCTCAGACATATCTTGGAGGACTGTTCAGCACATAAAAATGGGTACTTTCTTAAGATATTGTATGGTATGAGAAACTAAATTAAACTATGCACTCCTAGAGATTCTAAGTACAGAAAATGCATTCAAGGGCTAAAAAAGTGGAATTTTCCCATGCCCCCTTTAAACGATTGCCTTTAAGGTAACCAAGGACTTTCTTTGCATAGACTCTTAGTCTCAGCTGAATGTAAATGACTCCACATGCCTTCTTGTAATTTCCAGGAAACCATGCCAAATTCTTTCTACTCTGTGAAGGAGGTAATTTAATTTGTAGAAAAATGAAAGCAACAGAATTATAACAGAATCTCTTTCCTTTTATTCTTCTCAAGGACAGACAGAAACCAGAGTCCTTCCATCGTTGTCTTTTCTGTTTGCAGATTGATTTCAGCCATAACAAAGCAAATAGTGAATTTTGAGGTCCTTTTTTTTTTTTTTTTTTTTGTTGTTGTCTTCATGGAAACTCTGCACTTTTTTTTTTTTTTTTTTTGACACATTCATTCTCTTCATCTGGTTGACTGTGTTTAGGGTGTTAGGGCTGGTTCCAGCCCATCCCAGCTGTCAGACAGGCAGGGTGAAACTTCAGCTAACTGATAACCCAGAATGGCCACATCAGAGACGGTTCATTTAGATTCATCAGTTACACTTTGTATTGTTGATCAGTGTTTTCATAACCTGTAATTTACTGAGGGGATGAATCCAGTTTCGGTTTACTGGAGTTTATCTCTAAAGCTGTTGTTTCCTATCCCATGTGTCTTGGTGTTCAAAAATAGGATTTGATGTGAGTCTACAGACCCATTCGATAAATTAGAATGTTATTAAAAAGCCCCTTTATTTTGGGAACTTAATCACTAAGTGAAACACATTGCATAGATTAATTACACACAGATGGATGTTTGAAAGCCTTTATTTCTGTTATGATGATTTTCCACTTACACCTAATGAAAACATGATATTTAAAATTAGAATATTGTATCAAACCAATAAAAAAAAGCTAGCTTTAAAAACAAATGCTGGCTTCATGAAAACTACGTTTAATACCTGCTTGAAGGTTATTTTCAACAGGTACTTTTAATCTGACAAACGAGACTCATCGGGATATATATTTAATTTTTTGAATATGACTGTAAACATGGGGAAAAAGGAAGAGGATTTTGGGAAACATTATATTCTGTCACATCTTTCAAATATGTGTTTCGTTTTTGAAGTGTTCCTATTCTGAATAGCGGGCGTATACTGGAATATATAGTGTGGAATTTATAGTTTCCTGCTGCATCCAGACTGGGTTCTACACTGCATGCTGTGACATCACCCTCTCGTTTTTTTTTTTTATTTATTTATTTTTTAAATCTTTTTCATCTTTAAAGATCAAATGACTGTCTGGGAATTAAATTGCAGTTCTGTAAGACTACCTCCAAGGGATAATTGTTATCCTAAGTATTCAGACAGAAAACATTGCTGTCAGTTTAAAGGATCCTGCATCCCGAGGTGATTAAAGTGTTTAGATAGTGAAGTGTGAGATTATGTCATATTACTGCTGAGTTGTTGCTTCAACATATGAGTCGCATTTTTGTCGATTCTGTAGCAGTTGTGGACATGTAGATAGCTATTTGGGAAAATTAAAGTTTCTTATTCAACTACAGTGATGACAGAAAAAAAGGTGGCTCAAACCCAAACTGTGTCGTCTGCATTTTCAGCAGCTATAAAGTATGTATGGTAGCTCGCTCTACAATGAGCTTTACTCACCTAAAACAAAAATTCATACATTATTTATTTTTCTTGATTGAAGTGTACCAAAAACATACTGAACCTTGATTTTTGTGTCGTCCCTTGGCATCACGTATTTCTACCTCATCAAAATGAAAGGCTGATATGCAACAAAATGACAGTGGTATTAGTGTTATAACACATACAACACACTTGGGTAAACGTTTTATTTCAGTTCTTAACTGAGATAACTGTCTCGATTCAAGCACAAAAAATACAGTACAAGATTATCATCATTCATAAATCAAAATCTCAGCCTTTTGTCTTATTTTTGCAAACCTTAAACAAAAGGAAATGTTAGTTTCCAGAATTTATGTATTTAGTTATCAGAAAACCAAACTTTTTTTTTTTCAGAATTTAAATTGCTGATCACCAGCCAGAAAGAAATTTGGCAGATTTCATCACTAGCTGATCAGTTGCTTCGTTATGAAGGTGAAGATCTGGGGATATTTGAGGTCACAGGTCTAAATGTCAAGATTCTGATATTTGAGACACTTTATTACTCTCCTCCTTTTAGACAGTGCTCCATTGTGCTGGAAAGTCCAAAGATTATCACCATGTGGGGCCTGCATTGCTGCAAGACATTGCTCTGGATGGACTTTTTAATCCTCATTCGTATTCATGCCAGCCTTATTGGGCAGGATTGAGAGGAAGTCCTTTTGATTGCATGAGAAGGACCTTCATATGTAGACTGTGTGGAAGCTTTACAGTTGGCACGATCTAGTTCTCACAAACAATGTTGTCTGTTCTTCTCAAGACAAATGATTATCTTTAGATTTTTCAAGCATGATTTCTCCATTAAAAATGCTTGTCAGTTTCATCCTTGTGCTTCCTTCAGATTCTTTTGGACATTTGAATCCTTCTTCACATCAAGTGAACATCTTACCTTATCGTTTTTGATGATAGAAAACAATTCTTTCAGCAGCAGTTTGGTCAGCAGCAGTTTCCTTTATGTAAGGCCATTTTGATACGAACCAATTATGGCTACACACTTTTCCTTGGAGGTAACCATTGGTAACACAAGAACACTTTGATTTTCCCTTCTTTTTTTTTTTTTCCAGCAATCAGTTTTCTTACTAGATTGATGAGTGATTTCAGCTGGACTCTCACAGTTTCACCTGATTATTACTGGCCAGGACAGAAATACAGTATAAATGGGCTTCAGTCATGAACTATTGAGTTAGTGCTTTTTCTGATCACTTTCAACTTTAATGTAAAAAAAAAAATGTAATGCAGATTATGCTGTGCTTTTGCAAAACTGCAGCAGCATCAGTGCCACAGTTATGGGTTATGAACCAGTGTACCTACTTCATAATGATTCAGTGAAACAGCAGCATTAAGTAATACACAATGGTCAAACCATGTGTGTGTATTACCTAAGTTTTTGTCTTATTTTCTGAGAAAACATACTGAGCCCACTTCAAACCACAGCCGAATCAATGTTTGAACATTCACCCACAGAGAGAACAAACATCATTTCACCAATTACCAATTTGTTGCACTTACTTCCTGTTTGTTACAGAATTGATTTGAAGATGTTTTTATGGATTTTTAAAAAAGTGTTAATGGTCTTGCTTTCCTTTTATCCTTTAAATTTTGCTGACCCTTCGGTCTTCTACTGTAGCTTTCTGAAACAAAACAGACTGTGAAGCATACTTTGATTGTGATTCTAGTCATGGCAGAGGCCTTCTCAAAAAGCTGAGGCAGAGGGCTGCAGCAATTTTTGATATTTTTGCATGAAAAGCTATTTATTTTTATTTTATTGCTTTTTTAAAATCTTTTGTACCTGTTTATCAAGTTTACTGCTCAGTTTGTTTACTGTTAGTTTTAGTCTGGATCCAAACTTTGAGTTTAAGTCTGTCACAATAAGCAATTTATGAACTAGTTGCATAATAAATTAAAATGTGCTCAATTTCCATTCTGATTGATTAATATTTTTTTAAACATCAATTTGTTTTAGAGACATAATAACCCATTTATTTTGGTTGTGTGTGTTTTTCTTTAAATATCTTCCAATTCCAGTGTTAAGTGTTCTTTACAAAATTAAACTTTATTGGTGATTGAGGGGGTGAACTTGCATAATTTCGCCATTATCAATATATTACTTGAAAATGGTCTCAAAACAACAATATTATCGTTTATCGCAATATTTACTGGGGCAATTTATCATCCAGCAAAATCTGTTATCGTGACAGGCTTATATGAATTTTTTGTTATCAACAATCTATTCTTTTTCTCAGCTTTGTCCCACTAGATTTTAGCTTGTCCTTTATTACTATTATTGATTGTTGTCATTCCAGATTGCACAGTGTTGTATCATCCATACATACTGTCTTTAGTGTTTCCTTCACTTCCTTAACCTTTTTAGTTTTCAATTAAGAAATGATTATATATGTATGTTTGCTAATCAGTAAAGTATAAATGGAGTCAATGTTCAAATAAAATGCATGTTAAAGGTTTTATTACAAATAAGGAGATAATTATGTTGGAAAGCAAGTGTGTGTTCAGTCCTCAGAGCAGGTCGGGGCTCACTTCCTCTCAGTGAGACGCTCTGGAGGGATATAAGAGAAACATGTTTTGGGTGGTGCAGCAGACCCCATCTATTTCATTATCTGAGACAATAATCAACATGTTAAGAAAATTATTTCAAGAATATATACCTTTTAAGCTTTAAAAAAAATCTGAGATGCACTTTTATTATGTTTATTTATTAGTTTGTAAGGAAGATGCCTCTTTCTGTGTTCTCAATTCCAAACACATGCTCATTTCTGGAGGAAATACTTGACCCTAAGGATTTATGAGAGTATTGCTTTCTTTTCCTACCAGTTACCATCTCCTCTACAGCTATCAAAGAGCTGTTTAAAATATCAGGTTTTTGTGATATAATAAAATGAGAGTTTTACAAAATATTTTAAACTTTTCTCTTTCAATGTAACATATTGTTTACAATTGAATTGAATAACAATTTATTTGGGGAAAATATTAAAAAGGAAAAAATTGTGATAACTTAGTAAACAAATGTCCAGACTTTTATCCAAATACTTTGCTTTGTAGACCTTTAATCCAATTTCCACAATTTCATCTTCTTGGGTTCACACCAGTAAATAAATGTGATTCACCTGAAATAAAGTTCAGCTGTCACCGTAGCATTTTCTTGACATTTGTTCCTGTAGTTGAAGTACTAGTTAGCAGAGCGGTCACCAGAGGTATCAGTCAGGAGGTTACAAAATAATTTCACACCACATACAGTGTGTTTGGAAATATTTTCAAGTGCTTCACTTTTTCCATGTTTTGTTATGTTATAGCCTTATTCCAAATTGTGTTAAATGAATCTCGTTCCTCAAATTCTACACACAAATACCTCATTACGACAATGTTTTTGAGATATTTGCAAAATTAATAAAATAGAAAACCAAGAAATCACATTTACATAAGTATTCACAGCCTTTGATATGAGGCTCAAAATTAAACAGTTTCCACTGATCACCCTTGAGACGTTTCTCCAGTTTAAATTGAGTCCACATATGGAAAATTCAGTTCATTGGACTTGACGTGGAAAGGCTCACACCTGTCTATAAAAGGCCCCACAGTTGAAAGTGCATGTTGGAGCACAAACACCAAGCATGAAATCAAATTAATTTACTATAGACCTTTGAGGCAGGATTGTCTTGAGGCACAAATCTGGGGAAGGATATGGAAAGATTTCTGCTGCTTTAAAGATCCTAATGAGCTCAGTGGCCTCAATCACTGGTAAATGGAGGAAGTTTGGAGCCAACAGGACACTTCCTCGAGATTTTGGGGACACATTAAAAAATGGTGTACTTGTTCAGGGGAGAATCCAAAGATACTCATTTTGTCTGAAAGCAAACATACCCTAGTTACAATACACAACTGATTGTCAAATGTGACTCTAAGGTGATTAAACACTAGCCTGGTAAAAACCAGCCTCCTTCATCTGCTGGGGCAGCAGCATCAAGAGCCAGTGACCTAAAACGCTCAATAACCTGATAAAGAAGCTGATTCTGTTCTGGGGACGACTGCGGAACCTCTGGAGATGGTGATACAAAGAAGGATTTTTGCATAAAATTAAGAACACTATGGACAACCCTGACCATCCTCTTCATGAAACTGTCATTGGAAACAGAGGTCTCTTAGTACGAGTCTTCTTCAGACTGGTTGTAAACGGACCGCTACAGAAGATCTTTCCTGCCCACAGCCATCACCATCTATAGTAACTCCTTAATTAAATTAGTTACAATAACACTTAATTTCCCTTTGGGATAAATAAAGTATATTTGAATTGAATTGTTCTGAATTTTGCTTCGTACAGAGGGTCTATACCCCCAGCTATTAAGAAATGATTGCTTCTGGAGGCATGGACCCTAAGGTTTTAAATTTTACCCAATCGCTAAATTTGCCCGTGGGTATGTAATGTTGCCACTTCGATGCTGTGAAGCGTACTGAAAATTGCCTGTGCTGTAAATAACCATCCACTGCGAGAGAGGGAAGTTGCCAGGCTGAACTAGATGGCTGTTAATTCAGTATTTGGAAGCGTGGCTAGCACAGACTGAATGGCTTCGTTCACTTTCTCCACTGCCATTGCTAAAACTACAGGCTGACTACAATTCTAAAATCACACAGAAAATTGATGTAATCGTTCACAAATTCTCCTTCTGTTCGCTGATTAGCCCATTTGAAATTCTACCAAAAGAATCCAAGGAAATGGGTGAAAGCCCAGACTAAGCTGTAAGAGAGATTTGAATTGAGCAGAATAGTGCAGGAAGGCAATGGCCAGGCAAATTAAACACCAAAGCAGCAATATTTGCATTACCATGGACAACTGTGATATGAGCACAGAGATGTATTGGTAGCTTTCTGACCTGCACTGGTAATATGTATATAGAGAGTAGACTCAAACATGTAGCCTTGATGAACTTTCTTGTAACATTTAAATAGGGGGGAGAGAGCGCACTGAGCTGCACACACTGGTAATGGGCAGAAAGATATACCAGCTGGCTGCTCAATCTGAAAGGCTTTGGACAAATCTCTAAAATACTGCAGCACAGGAGTCCTTGACATCCAGTACTTCCACATCAGCTCAACATTTACTGGAAGCAGTTATAGTGTTAGGTTTTTTTTCTGAAACCACACTGATAAGGAAATGGAATATTATGAAAATACCAGCTTTTCTACCATTTTTAGCACCTTTGCTGGTGCAGAATTTTGAAATGGGTGGATTAGTGAATAAATTATGACCATTATTTCAACAACTGGATTTTAAAAGTTGGCCTGCATGGTAGCGTTCCAACATGAAAACCACTGCTGAGCGAAAAGAACATTAAGGGTCATTTCAATTTTCTCAGAACACATCTTGATGATCCCCAAGACTTTTTGGAAAACATTCTGTGGACAGACAAGACAAAAGTTAAACTCTTTGGAAGGGGTGTGTTCCATTACATCCAGTGTAAAATAACATCGCATTTGAGAAAAAAGAACATCATACCAACTTTAAAACATCAAAAGTAGCCAACCAGCTTCCTTGCTTTGGCGCGGATGCCAGAGAGCACAGGGCGCTGGTCAAGTGACTTCTTCACTATCAGATTCATTGCATGCGCAATACAGATATGATGGCGAAGCTTCAGCTCTCTCACACAAGCAACCATATTAGGAGCACCGTCAGTGACCATGCATGTCACCTTAATAGTGATTCCCCAGTCCTCAGTCAGGGAGGTTTTCATATGAGCTATATTTTCAGTAGTGTATGATTTGGGGGAATGATTGCACTCCCAACAACACTGCACTGAGCCTATTTCTCTCATCCACAAAATGGCATGTTACAGCGAGGTAGACATCCATGTTGATGGATGTCCACATATCAGATGATGTAAGGCTAACAGCAACCGCCTTTTCCACTATAGCCTAAGCCTTCTCCTTTGCAGACTCAAACTTCTCCTCCACCATAGCCTTCAGAGCCTAAAATAAAAACATATGTAAAGATGAATCATGAGACAATGTACACTTAGATTTTATGCATGTATCCATACATACCTGCCTTGTAGGGAGAACATAATTAGGATCCAATTTAGACACAAATGCCCTGACTCCAACACCATTCACAATACTGAGAGGTTGTGTATCCTTCACTATTATGTTGACGAGAAGTTCATCCAGCTCTTGTTTTCTGGTGGCTGGTTAAAAGGGAATAAATACAGTGCCCAAAAATAACTTTTTGCTTGTTATTTATTTGCACAATAAAACAAAAGTCAGTTTAAAAATTGTGTGTGTATGTGGTATTGTAAAACTTACCATGGCTGGGTGTAGCTCCAGTTGCCTCCATATTCTCATACAAGGCACGGTAATGCCTCAGCATGGATGAGGTGTTGTTATTGTACCCCAACTCCTTGGAACACAATAAACACTTCACCAAATTAAGAAACAGTGAAAAATACAGTTCTTGATGAGCAAATCTAATTAATCTTAAATATGCTGTATTTACCTTTTTGGGAGAAATTAAATGAAAATGTTCCCACATCAGTGAAATCCTTCTCTTCCTAACTGACTCCATCCTCTGTCCTCTCCTCACGCTCCTCAATCTTCAAACTATCAAAACTCTATCCAAAATGTGAACAACCAGCAACTCTCCAACAAGCACCACATTTTGACTGAATGCTGAGGCGCTTAAATGCCTGTCAAAACTCATGGGCAATCTGAATCACTTCCTGAAGCAGTCACATGGTACGGCTGGGTAACGAGGCTTCAGCCGTCATCATTTTCGACTCCTCCCCTAAATGAAGCTAGCCTCAATACGGGCTTTGCAGAAATGCCCCCTCCATTACTCAACACGCCTCGAAGCATCGGCTCTTCTCATAACACACCTACTGTTTATCGGTTTGATCAAAGCTAGCGAGCTAAGTAAGGGAGCTATTCTACCGAGCTATGCTAGCTCTAGTGCATGCTAATAGCATCAGGCTAGTGTCTTTTCATATAGCTGAATTTCTTGTGATTAAAAGTAATTGTTTGACAGGGTCTGTCACTCCAAGCCAAGGTAGCAGCTCAGGCTTTTGTGCAATTATTGGCTCGGGAACTGTCCTCGGCCCCAAGACAATAATAGCCTTTGTATATTATGAATTGTTCTAAAGCCCTGGTCCTTAAATGATAAATTATTTTACCAATGTAATAATTCATTTGAATCACACTTTTCATAAACAAAAGTGATTATTTTACTTATCCCACAAGGCTGAACGCTGTCTGTCAAAATATGTGTCCCCCCTCCAAAATATACAATATCAAAACTTCTGACTGGTGATACAGGTGTGTTTACATATGAAATTATTAGTCATATATTGAAATTGTTACTTATACGCCAGAAATATAGACTATTCATTTCTAAAAATAAGAAACATAAGTACAATTTTGAGCTCACTGCAACATTTAACATAAGTTTCAATCCTGACTTGAAATATGTTAATATTTGATCAGATCAGATGGTGATCCAGAGCGTTAACTGGCCACAACTGAACTGTGACAGCAACGAGGGTGAGGAGATACTGTTCCAATGGAGAAAAATCACTGTCACTTGATTTTTAAGAAAATTCATAGAAAGTAGTAATAAAAGGTCTTTTTGTCCTGATTTTTTTTTTTTTTTTTTTTTTTTTTTTTTTTTTTTTTTTTTTTTTAATTCTCATCTTATTTCAAACTTCATTGTTTCCTCATAACAATCCCAGTTGCTATAATAACAGGATATTTCTTTATGATGAGCATATTGATGTGCCTAAGTTTCATTTCATGTCAATGGGAGCTGGGCTTTACTATTTTGTTGTCAACCTATCATGTTTCTCTGCTCTGTTGTGTGCTGCACAACAGCACAGGGAGAGGAGATGAATGTGAATGTTTAACATAACCAGTAAAGCCAGCTCACACTGAGAAAAGAAAAAAAAAACAAATGCAGAAACCTGGTAAATGATATTTCATACCTTGTTTACATTTATAGTATTTAAAGAAATCCTCCTAACATTATACTTTAGGAGAGGAAAAGGGACTACTGGGAATTAACTTTTGTTACAAGACCCTTCAAGTCCAGCACTGTTATTTTGAAGTGTAGCAGACTGGTCTTATATTTGTCATTTATTTTAAAGCCCAGTCAAAAAAGCAAGCATTGATGATGTAATCTTTGCTTGATTATATGAGTCCCAAAACTAGATTTGTTTTTAAAAAAAATAAGTAAATAAAAATCTTGTAAGAGAATAGTTAATTCAGATTTTTTGGAAGCTCTCCAGTATAAATTTCTGTGGGTTAAGGAGTACAATTTTTCTCCTCCATAGTGTCACCAGACGTGCTGCGTGACCTGATGAAGTTTTGGGTCGGGTGGGAACTGTCAACAAGAAACCTCAGTGTTGAGGTTGTAACCTCAACTTGGTCCAGTGGCTCTCACCTGCTTCTTCAGGTTGAAGCTCCTCAGCCACTGCCAGACCTGCAGGACTTTTCATCAGGACCTGATAATGACCCTGACTTTCATAAGTTCTGGGTTTGGGCTTGTGTTGGGGGAAATGGCATCAATTTCTTGCAGTCAGTCCCTTTATTAAAAATAAGATCACCTAAAAAAAAGCAACAAATATTTCTGAAGTTTGATTCCCAGGCAGTACCTTCATCTGTCAACTTTTTTCTTTTTGGAGAATCAGTTGGTCCTGCTTTTCCTATATTAAATTTCTCATTAGGACACTAGTTCTGTAGTTATTTTATTGTTTCTTATCTAGCTCAGGGGTCCTCAACTCCAGGCCTTGAGGGCTGGTGTCCTGCAACCTGTAGATGTGTCCCTGGTCCAACACACCTGACTCAATAGCTGAATCACTTCTTCAGTGCGCGTCTAATTTTTCCAGAGTCCTGTTAATGATTATTTGACTCGGGTGTGTTGAAAATTGCAAGATAAATTCCAGCAGGTGGGAGGATGTCATAAGTTTGAGCTGAATGCAGGTACAGTTAATGGATAGGGTTACAAAACAAAGTGGATTAGTTTTATATTTGCCTTATAAAGATATCTGACAGAATTTGAGTTAAATTAATTCAAGAATTCAAAAGCTACTGCATAAAACAATATTTATGAGTATATGGAGACCTGATTAATGCTGAACTGTGCCACTTAAACTAGGTAAGATATTTACTTAGATATTTCAATCTAAGTCAAATGAATGTATTAATATTTTGTTATTCGAGAAGATAAATCTGTTGTGGTGACTCTCTTTATTTAGGTTTATTCAAAGTCATTAGAGATAGTTATGACTGTGGGCAGGAAAGACCTATTGTGGTTTTCTTCAACTTCATGTGACCTCACAGTTATTGTCACAGGTTGCCTTTGAACAATGGATTTGTAAATATAGAAGAGAAAACAAGATTAAGATCAGGTTTTGAAGATGAGCTGTACACATCCCTAATGTTTGCATTGAACACATTTATTTTCCATGAGCATCAGATTAACTGTGGGATGTATACTGATATTAAAAGAAGCAGTTTTTGTAGAAAAAATTCTCAGACAAAATTTAAAATACACAGAAATTTTGACCAACCTGCTTCTAACCTTGCAAATATACTGCCATTTTAAAAATACTTGATAACACAGACGTTGTTGGTTTGTTAAGTCTACACAGCTATTTGTTCAATGATGCATAATAGATCGTCACTGATTGGCTGACTGCCGTTACGCGTTCTTTTGAGCATTTTGATTGGGCTAACCAATGAAAGCGTTAAGGACGCTATTTGGCTATGTGAAACACAAAGTAAGCATAATATCTAACTTAATTCCGGAGGTTCCCAGTTTAAACCCTGTCACTCTCTCCCTAGGGAGAATTTGGGTGATTGCATCAGGAAGGGTATCTGACATAAATCCTTTGCAAAGTCCAGGTGCACGCAGCTGTGGAGTGGGGACAGTTGCTGTGCTGTGGCAACCCTGTGAAGGGCAGTGTTGAAAGAACATGTGAAATTATTCCAGAAATTTCCAAGCTTTTTAGCGGAAATTAACTCCTCCGTGACCGCCAAATCTTTTGGAGGGGAATCTACAACGGTCCTAATATTCCATCTTAGGATATTCTGACCTACAAAACAGCTAATTATAGTGCTGTGAAAAACTTATTTGCCCCTTACAGATTTTTTTTTTTTTTTTGTCAGACGTAGATGTTTTAGATCATCAAACAAAGTTACAATAAACATAATTTCTTTCAATTTCTGAATATTTTCTGATGTTTTCAGATGTTTCATGATTCCTAATAAATCTATGATGATACTAATATTTTTCTGATTTATTCTGGCAGTTTATGTTTTTCTGAGCAGAATGACGATTCAAATCTTATGGTAGAAAATGTGCATTTGACAGCTTGATCCAGAATCTTTTCCCATGACTTTAATTCTGTGTTGAACAAAATAGACAGCAAACCAATATTATTGCTAAAGACACAGAAACACTGTTACTTTAGGCTGGAAGATGTAGAAAACCAAACTACAGTACAAGAGAAAGGCTAGCAGTAAGAATAAAGTAGTGAGCACAGGAGAACTTGAAAAGGTAATGGAAGTTGAGGAAGATGTGGAGCCTGGAGCTGTAGAGGTTACAGGTGCTGATGTCATGGTTACAGCTTCTGAAGAAGACAGTGATGTCTGACAATAATGAATCTGATGATGATGTAGGCGATGAGAGCTTTGATGAACAGGACTATGAGACTAACAGCAGGAAGTTGGAAGGTTACCGTACTTCTGACTTCAGTGTCTCTTTTGAGTAGTGCTTTACAGCTACTTCCTCCACTTTCAATTGTCATGTAATGTAGGCTATTGGTAATAAAAGTGGTATGAGGTCACACTTATATCTTTAAAATTTTCTATCGTGTTTAAACAATAGTATGAAAATATATAAATTACAGCGGTCACTACAAAACCCACTTTTAATAAAAAATACAAATTTGTAACATTGTGCGATGTTTCAAAAATGTCCTGCCTGAGACACTCACACCTACCAGTTTGTCAGAAGTTTTCACGAAGATTAATATAAGACTTGCTAATAACACGGTGGCAAACTTTCTAGTAAAAGTTCAATAACTGGGCAGAGCAAAGTCACAGTATAGTCACAATTGGATGTCCTAGGTTGACATTGTCCTGGATTTTACTGCTACTCCTCTTATCTCACTCTGAAGCATTCTCACATGTTATTGATAGATCTCTCACAGAGATCTATCATGATCAAGGGAAGAGGTGGTTTAAATTTCTCTTTATTTATCCACTTTGCTCATACTCTACATCTGTGAGGTTTCCAATTTCGGTGTCAGTTAGGCTTTTAAAATATCAATCAGCTTTTAAACAGCTTTCTTGTGACAATGCTTTCTCATTATACCAGGTGACTAAAGCAGCACTATATCTAATGACAATGAGTCAAAAGAGTAATGTTTTTACCTAATAGACTCAGGAGCCCAAAAAGATACAAAATGCAGGGTTTCCCCCACAAAACTAGCTAAGCCCAGTGGTTGGGGTGCTAGGGCAGTCCATCAGTGGCCCACCTTGTTTTTGTGTTAAAAATATTAAAAGTTGGCAGGAAATTTGAAAATATGACTAGATAATTATGTGTAAACATTGACAATGTTTAGACACCAACTACCCTTAAAAAGGCAAACACCAAAAATACAATGAAAATTAATATATTTTTTGCACAGTTTAATCCTAATTAAATGGACCTTAAAACAAGATGTGTAATGTTGGTCACAATTAAAAGTAAAGTAAATTAAAATAAATATTGCCTAAAATGGACAAAGATGGATAAGCATATTTGTATGTTTAAATAAATGTTCTTAGGGTACAAAATTCAAGTATTTATTGTATTTTCTTGTGAAAATACAGATTTCTGAAGCAACAGATTTCCTAAATCCTATTATTTTGTTAAGTAATGCCTGGCACTTGGAACAGTATTTTTATTTGCAGGTTGTGAGTGGTTATTTATCCAAGCGAATGCAGTATTTGCAAGGAATACTCCAATTGAATGAAAAAGACCTGTCTGTGATTGGCCGGCAGTGTGGCTCATTGACTGAAACTTTGTCAAGTGCAGATACAAAGCCAAGTGGGTGCCAGAACACATACTGAGCGAGCATGTGTGAGATGCAAATGCACATGTGACACATTATTATTTGTTCACAAAGATATATGTGCTCACATCTGTCGCTGTGCACGCTCAGGTTGGTGGCACAAATATAACATCATATGCAGAAGGCTGTTCCATCCATGCTAACTAGAACTCTGCCTCATCTAGCGGCTAACGTTAGCAATGCATGCACTCACCTCAGTCAGCAGGTGAATGAGCAGGCTCATTGTCTCCTCCACTGCTCCTCATACTTTAGAAAAAGAAAGTGTCCAGTGCTTTTTGATCCTTTGTCCATGACTTGTCATGATTCAATTAAGCTGTTAGCATGTAGCCCAGTACAGACAGGCAGTGGTTATGGCACTCCAGTGATTAAAAAAAAGACACTTGACCTCAGACTCCCTATGTGTTCACATACTGACCATAATATGTCGCCACTGCACTTTCAACCATTTCACCAAAGATGTTCTTTATCCCGGCTTTGCTATCACTGTTACTGATGTATAAAAATCTATTTAAAATAAATAAACCTGAAATGTCTGTAATACAGCAGACTTACTGCAACACGCTGTCATAGTGCATAGTGCAATTTTACAGACTATTCATAAACCAACACATTCAACAGACAGAGAGAGATATGAATTACAAGTTATTGTGTCAGGTTCATATACCAACAGCCTTTTTCATTTCACATTTGTTCAAGGGACAGCCATTAAGCTCTGAGGCATAAAATTACTTTAAGTGCCAGTTACAAAAATGGGACCATCATACCTCTTAACTTGACACTCACTCAATGCAAGTTGGAGCCTTTACATAGTGGTACAAAAAACCATTATGGATAACAATAACAGTAGGGGTGGACAAACTATTCTGGTTCATAATCAGAAGTTCATGATTTTGATGTAACTATGTCACTGGAGCTTACCATGGTTTCAACATCACGTACTCTCTATGTGATGATCGAATACCCAATTGAGACCAACTGATGAGGAATGATAGTGAAGTACCAAGAGCTGAGGACTGAACTGCCAATCTCAAGCCCTTTGTGAGCATCCTGAGAAATAAAATTCACTTCTTTCCCTTTGATGGGCTACACATGGTATTTACATGGTGTATTCATGCTGCTCAGATAGCTCCCACCGCTTTTACCTCAGGAGCATTTATTTGAGCACTCCTCAGTGTTTATCAGCTCATGTTCTTTGGTATTTTAAGGTAGTAGAAAGAGAGGCAATTGGCCTTTTGAGATGTGCTGACATTTCAGCAGACACCACACATTACCCGAGTTGTGACTTTGCCTTCTGTAGAGAATATCAAAAAGAACTACAGGAACCAAGTAGATCCAGTGGAACCGAGGAACCCTGGTCTATTCAGAGATGGTATTTTAGGTCATTCTAAAAACGAATAAGACAAAATTTGAGAGGTTATTTAAAGTAGAACAAAAGATAGCAAGTTCTTCTAATGAATGGCTTCACCATATAGCAGTAGCTTAGCTATTTATTGCAGATTCTGGCATTTAGGACAGCATTTGGCAAGCTAATTCAAAACACTTAGTGTTAAATCATATTCAACTACTTCTATTTTGATTTAGAAGGATCTGTGTGGGGGCACAGCCTAAACAACAAAAAAACCTTTGCGTATACACCTAAAATCATTTCAGTGTAGACAGGGCCTTAGAGCAAGTATTTCAATAATTAATACATCTCCAGTGGACTCCAGGTGTTTCTGTAAAATGAAAAAAGAAAAATTTGAATCTCCTTGATGGAGTAGCGAACCTCTTTCCTAATGACCTCTGGAGATAGGTAGCAAACTCCTCCATCCCTGCAAAGCCCAGCAATGATGGATGGATGAACAATAAAAAAAATTAACTGAGGTGTCTGCGCCCAGAGAATTTTTTGATACTTACCTTAAGAGCCAAGTTGGTGTTAGGTTTCCTTTTCTCTGAATGCCAGTTTTGGAGTCACTTGTACAACTGCATAGTCCCAGCACCAATTGGAGGTGCAACCTCCCTTTTGGTTGCAATATACTAGAAAATTTGAATGTCTATGAAATGTGATTTGTCTTTGTTTTAGGGTCAATGTGGGATTAAGTTTTAGAACAATGGTTTGGGGTTTTCGAGATGGCAGCTAATATTTTGTGCATGCTTGAACCCAAGAAGGCCTGAAATGGCAGGTCCTGTTATTGGACTTGCAGTAGGTTGGTTCTCATTTTCATCAGTTAGTCATTCAGAATCATGTGCTTTTAGTGAGCTGTAAATTGTGTCACTGCTTTTTGGGCTGAAATTCAGCTGAATATTGTACGCTAGAAGATTCAGAGTTAAATTGAACTTCATGGGCTGGATGGACTATTACTGATTAGGCTTGCCATTTTTATATAGATATCCAAGACAACATGTTAATTAAAAGTGATTTTTGGTCATGTCAAATAAGTGAACAAAAAGCAAAAATCAGTAGCAGTAAAACATTACAAACAGCAGCAGCCATCCAACAATGTTTTCTCAGTGTGTGTTTATATATATGAGGCATGACAGCCTCAGTAGTTACCAGCTGACAACCCCTCTTTCTGCTCACATTTATGAATTTTATTGTATCTAGTAAGACCTAACTTCCTAATCAAAAGTCTGTAGAGGCTAACAGAATTAATTTAATATAACCAAGCACTTTTTACTTTCTTTTCTGTTCACCCAATTCCATTCAAACTGATTTTTGCTGGTTTCTTGTCTTCAGATTTATGCCTCCTACATAGTCACTCTCAAGGCCGAGGCAGGGAAGAAGTTGATTTCTTAGAGCTTGTGTGTTTATTAAGTTTTAGCCACTGGAGATGGAGTGCTTAATGTTTAAGTGATTACGGACTCTCAAATCCGAAATAGTCACAGAGTATTTGCTTTGGCAGGGCAAGCTACTCAGAGTAACTGGTAGAGTAAAACAGATAAAACACAGATACAGCCAGCAAAACTTGTGCCAGTTGATTCTTTTGATATGTATTTATCAAATACATGACATTTTACTGCCAAATCAAGTTTTCCCATCCGGCAGAATATTTTGCTGAGGATAATATTAAAAATACAAAAACAAAGAACACAAAAAGTTCTGAAAGGTCCTACAGAGTCACAAAGTTGAGCCATGGGGAGACAAAGTTAGTGGTCGGCTGTGTGGCCGGTGGAACCCATGAAGAATCTCTGGAGGCCAGCAGCAGAAGATTATGATTGGAGGTCTGTGATGCTAAACCTTCTTAGAGGTCTGTGTCAATGGTTGTGGAACCATTGAGGTCGACATCAAAGACCAGGGAACCCATGGAGAGTCATGACTGGTGGACGTCTAGGAGATTTTAAAAATTAGGTATTGGGCGGGGTCTAAAGATGAGGAAATTAAGGGGTTTGTGGAGCATCAAATTTGATAAAATCTTTAAACTAGGTGTGACAATGACAACACACGGTTGATGTGAAAGTTTTTGCATACCAAAATTAACAGTGCGGAATTCAGTGTTCTGCTTGCATCATATCTGGCCAGGTATGTTATTTTCTCTTTACCTAGCCTCCTCTTCACCTAATTTTATTTTTTTCATATCGTTGTTTTCGCCACCGATGATGATAATGAAATTATTTCGTTGACAGACCTTTTTATTCATCACAATAACAAAACGATGACAAGAAAACATGGATCTTTGATGAATAAAACATGAGACGTCTGTGAGTTCTAATTTTGTTCACTAGACAAATATGTTAGTGGGTGGTCTATCAGACTAAAATGGTTGCCAAAAACAACGTTTCATATTAAAAGATCAGTTGAGCATCTGGTAGTAAAGGGTTAAATGCACTGGAAGGTGAGGGGGAGAGCTGTTTTCCTCTGGCATGTAAAAAAAATCCAAGTGACAGGCTGATACACAGTGTGATGGAGCTATTAGTTTCTCCAACCACAAAAATATGGACTGCTCCCTTCAGGTAGTGGGTGAGTTCATGCTTCAAGTAGAGGAGCTTAAATGCCTCATTTAAGCCTCATTCCACTCCATCCTCAGGTAGGATGGAGGGGAAGACAATTATATGGATCGGTACCATCTGGTGTGGTGAAGAAAGAGAAAGGTGTGGGGAGAGTGTCAGTTGGAAGAGAGATGAGAAGACGATGGATGGATGGATGGATGATTTGTCTGAGAATTTTAGTTAATTTCATTCTTTTTTTGTTTTATGTTTGTGGAGATTTGTACAAATCTCCACAGTCTTTTTTTAAAACTACAGTGCTGATATTCATGTGTCCTATTCCTAATGAATGCTAATGTAAAAAGCTTTTTGTTACTGGTGCAGGAGGTTGACACTGTGAGCACATTCTTGTATTAAATAATAAAGAGGGGTACAAGAGAAAATTACGCTGTTGGTAATGATGGCAATGCTTTTTGCTGTTCATCAAATAAATTTGACAGTAATTGTTTTTAGTCCATAATTTATCATGCCATCATAATTTCAAACTTTTTTTATGACTTAAATCACTTTTTGCAAGAGGGATTCAAGTGCACATTACTGCACTGTGCTTCTGGATAATATTTAACCTTCAAAAATAGCGGCATACTGCAAATTACTTTGTTTGAGCCTTTTGAGCTCATCTACAATCAAATACAAATTACAAGTAATTTTCTTTTTAGAAGGGCTGGGAAGCTGCATGCACACTAGCTCCGGATTTTTCAGTGTGTCTGGACATGGGGGTGTGACCTATTTGTCTTTTTAATCAAATGCTTGAAGGTCATAATTATCTCTATTATTACTCCCTCAATCACAGCTTTGCTCAACACTGATTCTTGAACATTGTTACTCTAATCATCTGAAAATTTTTCATATTATAAAAGGGAGTCTTTTCATTTTGTTTGTTATTGGCATCTGATTTTTTTCCCCCGCTCTGTCTTGTGTTCAGGAGTTGTAGTCATAGCCTTTGTGGTCTGCTGGCTGCCCTATCACGCTCGCCGCCTCATGTTTTGCTACATCTCCGACTGGTCAGAGTGAGTAATTTTTTTTTTTTTTTTCCTTTTAGTCTTTTTTGCATTAAACCTCCAATAGTTTGTTCACCAACAGGGCAGCAGGGTTTTTAGATTCACATATGTGTGATCATAATCATACTTTTAAAAGAACATACACACAAAAGAACTTAAGTATTGACTAAAGAAGTCATTTAGAGAGTTATTGGCTAAGAGTATCTGAAAAAGAGCAGGAGAACTACATTTTGTTGATTAGATTAAATTCTTGTTCTATCACACACTGGCTTGCTTTTTTTATCCTTTCCTTTCTATTTTTAGTTAATCAAAATATTGTTTGTGTGATCAAATCAAACAGAGCGCATTTTAGTAAATTGATATTAGAGAAAGAACAGTCACTTCCATCTCCTCTTACGTAGGCAGAAAAAAGTGATAGAAGTAAAGCATAAATGACCAAAAAGAGTGCAATACACAAGCATCTTTTTTAGGTGCATGATTTGCACCTAAAATAGATGCTTTTGTAAATCATACCAAAAAATTTTTAAGATGTAAATTCATCATTCTTATTTTGTCCAAATTTCTAAGCTAATTCTTTTTACAGTTGATGGTTCTGGCCTGGCAGAATATTTTCACCAAACATAATTTTTCAGTTTTATTAATGGAAGAATTTTAGGTTCTGACCTGTGTTCTACTTAAAATACATCTATAATCTACAATTACAATAATCTGTAATTATCTTTGATCTGCATACTAACATCCATATGTCTACTGTTAGTTGTGAGATTTAAAGTGTGACTAACCCTCAAATCAACTTTTGTTTTTTACTGATAAACTATCTAAATAGGTTTTTTTTGTTTTTTTAGGGTTCTAACTTTTTGAATTTTGACATTTTCCTGTAAATTTGTTTAGTTCTGTAAGATTGGAGGCAGCAGATCTGTGACGTCTCAGTGCTGGCCTCCTTAGTTCAAATGGTGCCTAACCAGTTGAATTTCCTATTGGTTACAGCAATACAGTTTGGTACAACAACATCACAGCCCCCACGTTCAGATATAAATCCAGCTAACTTAGATGTGAGCATTGATCAATGGTGTTAGTCAGCTTTGCAAATGTTTGGGCTTTGCAAATGTTTGGTTTATTTGTTATATGGAAATGGAGTGGAATGGGTCTCTGCTCTGGCAGCTAGTGACAGTATGCTGCAAGACAGACGACTATGTCAGACTGACTTCAGTGCTAAGGAAGTGGGAAAGGCTCATGGCAGCACTCAATGCTTGTTCAGGACACCGCCATAAAAGTCTCCAACTCTCCAACAACAGAAAAAATGTTGCTAATTTGTCACTAGTTGATTTTTTTAATGATAAGTCGCTAAATATAGCGACAAAGTGGTAAGTGTTTCTTTGGTTCTGACCACAGCCCTGCTGACCCCCTCCACTCATCCCCACAAATGGCCATGTCCCTCAGTGTCCCTTGTCTCCGCCAGCTTTGGTGGAATGTTTCAAAATTTGTCAGGGGCAGGGTTATGCCTTTCACAGGGGTGTTACACTTTAACCAGGTTGTTACCACTTATTCCACAAGTAATTGTCGCATTCTAGCTAAAAAGTTTTGCCGAGCTTGGTTCCCTTTCAGTCGGTAAACTCTGTATATTACCTAAGTATGGGGATTGCTCCCTCACAGTACCCTTTATCTGCACCATTTAACACATGACTGGCTACAACAGTACACCATTTCCTCCAGTTTTACCCATGCCCAGAAATCTGGAACCTGTTGGTCTGGTGAAGCTATGTCACTTAATCACCCGAGCCGCCATGACAGACATTCAAAGTGCGGGACGGGAGTATTGAACAAAGCAAATGCGATTGTTTTCTCAAGTTGTTTTTGCCAGTATAGCCATAGTTTCTACTAATTCAAGTTGAGCTAATTTGTCTGTGGAAGAAGCACAACTTGTTGAAGCTCATAGACAGCGGTATTTACAAAAATTGGAAATAGCTAGCTTAGAAACCGACCCATGCCTTCTCCCTCCTGAAGTATTTGTTTATTTGATCAAATCACCGACTTTGCATGAATTCACACCACATGATTTATACCACTATGTCATAAATGCTGTTTCCCTTTATACTGGATCAGACTTAAAAGCATACAAAAAACTAGATGCTTTCCAGGTTTTTTAGTATATGAGAGGGCTACATGATAGTGGGGCATTTTCTCCATGGTTACTAAAGATTAGACGCATACCTTCTCCATAATGCAATATTTGTTTGCATCTTACTGATCTTACTTATAATGTATATGAATGTTAATCTTCTTATTTTGTAAATTGTGTTCCCTACAAATCTGTGTATACACCAAAGGCTGCCAGTCCTTATGATTGACAGCTGCTATCCATTGCCATCATCTTTCTTCATTAAAGTTATACAATAAAATGACAAGTTTGGTTTGCATCCTTGTCTGTTTGTGCAGTTGTCTGATTTAAAGTGAAATCAACTAAATAAAAGCAATATTAGGCCACCAGCTGTCTGTTTTTTGGCAAGCTTTACTGGAGTGCATAGGTTGTTTTGACATCCATCATGGCAGAGTGGGCTGCTTTCTGAAGAGTGTGACATCACATGCAAAGAGTCAATAGATTACAGGTCTGCAGAATAATTTTAATGGCATGATTCAGAACACCATGGCTTCTTCCACACGAAGCTTAGATGCCCTCAAAGAGCACATTTTTGCAACTGTCATATAAAGCAGTTCTTGTGGGTCTTTATTCAGCTAAATGGAGGAGGAGTATGCCCTAACCTGGCATATTCCTAAAGTGCCATCTATATATTATAGAAACCTTTCATTCTCACCACCTCTTTTTTCCACTGTCGAGCAGAAGGGGCTAATCTCCCTCTGCCAGTGGCACACCTTACTCATGTAGACTGACCCAACACCAGACCGGTGCCAAACAGACCAACTGTTTTTTGTGGTTTGCCAAACCAGATTACTAGGAAAGCCCTGTCAAAACTGTGTTTTTCTCACTGGCTTGTGGAGGCTATTTAACATGCTTGTGCCAGTCGTTATTTATTTACATGATTCATGCATCCATGACTTATGACACAACTGGCCTTGTCTTTCAGTGCTAAACCCTGTCTCACTCATTGACAAAGCAGTTGGTTTGAGCTATCTTTCATCCTACAGACTTGAAAACTGGCTCAGAGCTTTTCTGTTCATCTGTGCTTCTCTTCTTTGATGATGTCACTAAACGAGCTACTGCTGTCATTACCTCTCTGCCTTTTCTTTAACATAGAAGGTACTTCTGAATCAGTGGTTCTGTGCTTTTTGTGTGTATGTTGGTCGTGGCAGATGGCTGTTCACAGTGAGACAGATTCTGCTGGAGGTTCCTTCCTGTTAGAGAGGAGTTCTTTCTGCTATCGTATCTTGCATGCTCAGTATGACAGATTGCTACAAACATTGATTCAATCAACTGTCCACTGTGGCTACATGCTCATACAGGAAGAGTGGTTCCTGCAAGTCTCAACGCAATCTGCTATATTAACTCACAAAACTTTTCTTACAAATTTTAAACAATAAACTAAACCTGATTGCACTCATAAGTAGGATCAGGTTTCAGTTTATTTATTTGAATTTGAAGCTGACTGATTTTGATTGAATTGAATATGTATTTCTGTATTTAAATTGGATGTTTTCTATTTGTTTGTTAGGTAAGTGACTTGAGGCGACTTTTGATGTCAATTAGTGCTATGCAGTTCATCCATCCATCCATTATCTAGCAGGCTAATCTTTGCAGGGTCACGAGGGGGGCTGGTCCCCATCTCCAGCAGTCATCAGGCGAGAGGCAGGGTGCACCCAGGACAGGTCACCCGTCCATCACAGGCTATGTAATTCAACTGAACTGAAATGAATAACTGGAATCCCAAAGCCTTAGAATTGGTTTTGAAACCCTTTCTGGACTGATAGATGTCAATAACCGTGTTTTCATCAACGTGTTTTGATGCACATTTTTAAGTATCGCTTTTAAAAAGGTTGATGGAAACAGCAAAATCTGAAATAATTTCCTCAATTTCGTAAAAAGGTTTTAATGCTTGCTTGAGGTGGTTTTTGGCTTTTCTGAAAAATTGTTAATGCATTAAAGGGGAGATGGAAACACATTTGCAGAATAATTTCTGACGTATCAAACATTTACCCCACATGTCTGATCATCTGTTTCTGCTGTCAGAGTGCATGAGAATTGCATTTCTTTATCTACATCTCCAGAATGCATGTAAATACTAGTGTATATATTGTAAATACTGCAATACTAGTTGACATGACAGAACAATAACAACTTGCCTGATATCAACACATTCCTGAAAACCTTTCTCTGTTTTTCTGAGATATATGGTCTATGCTAGTTTGCAACTTCTTTTTTATTACAGCTATGGGAAGTGTCAACATCTGATGAAATTACGCTTTGCGTAGCCTGGATGATTCGATAAAAACCATCAGATGGAAACACTCCTAATTTCCTGCGAACATTTTAATGGTTCGCTCAAAATTCGCATAATTGGATGGAAACATAGCTTGTGACTGCTTCTCATCTTCCCTGAAGTTCTTCAGGTTCTGACCTACATCATGTTTTTGATGGGTTTTTTTTAGGTCTGTTAGCCTAGTTCATGTTGTTAGATTCTATTCTATTTGAATTATTACTTGATTCTGCAGGTCTGGTTATAATCAAGTGGATGCTGCTAGTGAAATTATACTCAGCTTTTGTGATTTATCACAGTTGGGTTCAATTCAAATGGGCAATTTACTGTTTTGCATTAGATTGGACAGATTTTTTTTTTCCTGTCAATGAATGAAATCCTCATTTGAAAACATGTTCATATATTCTCAGGTTATCTTTATTAGATAATAAAATTTGTTCGATGATCTAAAATATTAAAATATCACAAAAGATCAAAAATGAAAGAAATGTGCAAGGTGTATACTATGGCTATATTTTCTACCTTCATATTTTCTTCTCTTTACCGATGTCTCTCAGCATTTGTCTGATCTTATGTAACTTTTCCTCCATTCACGTCCTCCCCTTCTCTAGCTCTGTAGCTTAAGCTCCTGCTTTCTTATCGCCAGCCTCTATCGGAGATAGATTCAGTCACTTCAAGGTTTTACATTGCTTTCAAATCTTGCCAATTTGGTAGCATTTTTAAGGTATGACATAAAATAGATTGCATCAAATGAATTTACTTCTTTTACAACACTTTCACAGTGATCTTTGCACAGACAACGTGTCTGCTATTTTCATCCCTTCTGAAGATTAGAGTTGTACCACATGGATTTGGAAAGCCGACGTATATGACTGTGTATGTGACAGTCCAGCAGATGAAAAAAGAAATCTTCTTACCATCCGTTTCCTGCTTTCACAGCATTAAGAAAGTTAGTGGCTGGCAGGAATCCCAAGGCTAAATCTTGAAAACTTTTCATTAATGGCTTGTGATTTTGGTAGTGGACCAGAGGATTAAAAAGATGTGTAATTGGTTTACACATCATCATCAACATCATCTCTTTAGTAATTAGGACAACAAAAGATCACTTAAAAGATAATTAGTTTTGGTAATATATTAATGTATTGGTGTTTTAGACCTCAGTGACAAAGTTATTGGTCAAAAAGATTAAAATTCTAAAGCCGAGCTGACTCCTCTGTACGTATCTGATGTACCCCTGCTCTCACAAGCCTGTTCAAAATGACTTGATCGCATCATCAGCCTATCATGAAGTTGTATAGAGGCCTCTTAATGACATACTTATTTCAGTCTGGGGTCATGTATGGGGTGCTGTTTGTAAAGTTACACAGTCAAAAATTAACAACAGTAATTTGGGTTATTTTGCCTGTCATAAGAAAAAAAAAACATGGGGGTTCATTTTTCAAAACCATATTTTCTTCATTGATTTATAAATGTCAGTTTCAAATTAAACATTTAGTTTGAAGTTAAATATTTAACTCAACTAAATGTTTAGCTCAGAGCTAAATATTTACCTCTAAGCTGAGATTTAGCTCAGAGCTAAATATTTAGCTAATATGCAAATTCACTTGCCGATAACTGGAAGTGGACTATCAAAACAATACCAAAAATTCAGTTTGATGCTAAATATATAGCTTGGCAATTAGATATTCAGTATGAAGCTAAACATCTAGATTGGTAATTAAATATTTAGTTTGTAAAATGAATATCTTGCAACAACTTGTGGATCAAAACCTAAAGCAAAACTTAAAGCAACTTGTTGCTCATTTCACATTTTTACTTCCTCTCTTTTTTTCCCTTTTCTCTGTATTCTCGCAGTAACTTGTATGACTTCTACCACTATTTCTACATGCTGACCAATGTGCTGTTCTACGTCAGCTCAGCCATCAACCCCATCCTCTACAACCTGGTGTCTGCGACCTACCGCCAGATCTTCTTCGCCACACTGCGGTACTTCTTCGTGCCCTGCCGCCACACACCCAGGAGGCAGTCGCACCCCCTAACCCGCCACTCCATCAGCATTTCCAGCAACCACACCTTCTCCACCAACATCATCAAAGAAACTACATACTGAATGAGCGAATGCCATAGAAGTATTTGCTTCTGTGTTGTGGTTACAGAAGGAAACCTCTGTTTAACGTCAGGTAACGGTGCTTGTCGTGGAACTGTGGTGATCATCATTTGTCCTGGTAAATCAAGTGCCCACCCAGAGACCACTGTAATTTGACTGCAACTGCACACTGTCTTGTGACTTCATCCAGCATTGCATGAAGTTGTGCCAAAAATGTGATAGCATAAAACTTTAAGAAGGATCAAAGTACATGGACATTTTCAGACAGTTGGATACAAACATAAACATTTCATAGATGTTTAACTGACTGACTCAGTTATTCAGTAAAGTGAAATTTCTGTTTCGTATGATGTTAAGTATAAACTTTAGAGTCTTTATTAACATGGCCTTCAGCAATACTTTCAGTGCAGCAGCAGCCATAGTGTAACCATTATCTGTGAGCTTTTGTGGATAAACCTCACTTTGATGTTAGATGAAGAAAAGCAGGGTAAAGGGTGTAAAGTTCTCTGTAATCCAAGCAGACATCTGTGGAGGAAAAACCTTTCATCACAAGCCCTTTACTCATCCTGCATGTGTTGGTTTTGGTCAAGCAAAATTCTGCTGCCCAGCCTGCAGGAGGTCCTTGTTGTACAGCTTACCCTCTGATATCCAATGGGGTTTAGTAAATACACTCACAGGGAGAATGTTCATTTCTGACAGTACTTTTCAGTATTCATAGCAGCCTTTTGAAAAACCTGTGAAAGCACAGCCAGAACAGAAGAGGCTGTGATTGATTATTGTACTTGTGCATAACTATGTCAGAAATTATACACTCACTGGAAATAAAGTCGTTCCTAAACACAAGTGTCCGTATCTGTTGAACGAAACAATTCATCAAGTGAAGGACTTCGATAGTGCATTCCAGGCAGCTGCTGCAGAGACTCCCAGAGATCTGGAGATTCAGAAGATTTTCTTTTGGAGCAAAACAGGGACTGAAAATAATCTGGGCTACTTTGCAGCAAAGGCAGTAAAGAACTTGAACAGATGATAAAGGAAAAGCAAGCATTGATAAACAGATTTTACAGAGTACATTTTGTTTTGTTCTTCTAACAAATCAACAGCCTGTTTATGACACAGAACAATCACAGCAGACAGGATTGCTGAAATGTGAAAATTGGCATAATTACAGTTTGACTTGAGGTCAGACAAATATTCTGTACCACTTTACAATAAGAGCGTTATAAAGGATTTAGGAACATTTAACAATCATGTTAAGTTGCAAAACTTTATAAAGTTTGATAGATAAGTTGATAGAAAACAGTGTATTTAAGTACACAGATGCAGTGTCCTTATCTGTCAGTCTTTTATAACCCCTTTCGCCCTTTGACTAATTCCTACTTGTAAATGTTTTATGAAGCGCTTAAATCTTAAGTAATCTAAAGTGATTATTAAAGGACTATTTATGAGCCATTGCTGAGTATAGTCTATTATAAACACTTACTGGACAAACAATTCACAAACAGACTAGATAAAGTCATTGAAAACCACAATCTATTTACAGAAAGTCAATATGGTTTCAGACCAAACAGACCAACATCTCTGGCACTAATAGAAATAATAGACAAATTGTGTAGATAACAAAAAAAAACGCATTAGGAGAATTTTAGTCCTAAAAAAAAAAGCATTTGATACTTTTGATCAGAACGTATTATTAGTTAGACTTGAAAAGTATGGCATAAGAGGGGTTGGTTTTAGCTGGCTCAAAAGCTACTTAAAGAACAGGTAATAGTTTGTGTAAATAAGTGATCACAAATCACCATTCAGGAAAATTATATGCCGAGTACCACAGGGGTCAGTATTAGGACCAAAGTTATTTATCATGTATATTAATGACTTGTGCAAAGTATCAAAATTAAGAAAAGATAAGAAAAACTTTATTGTTCCCTGAGGAAAATTCATTGTGGGTGGAAATACAGCAACTGCAAGACATACAAACACGTTACAATAAGTCATGAAATGTCACAATGCAGACAAATTTCAACGAATGAGACAGCCGTACTAAAACATGGCGTCTGAAATGAGGGACAGTAATTGCACAAAGATAAGAATTATTGCAATAATCCTATTTCAGAAAGAAGCAAGAAGGATAATTAACAAAGTAAGATACAAGGAACACACAAACCCACCATTTATAAAATCAAATGCATTGAAATTTCTGGATTTGGTTAAATTCAGCGCAGGAAATGTACAGACCTAGACATAATCCCAAAAATATTCAAGAATTTTAAAAAACAAAAAAATAAGAACAATAATAAAAACCATTTATTTCTAAATAGTTATATGGAAGATGAAGGATATATAAACAGTAAAATATACAAGATATTCTTAGATGATTAAAAAAATACAAGATAAAGAAATATGTATATAGTATAAAACTATGTTTTCTATGTAGGATATTAATATAATATATACTGTCACTTGTATTTGGATATAAGGGTATAATGAAGAATATTATAAAGGGGTAAGAATTGTGGGTGAGAATTAAAAAAAAGAGTAAGCTTCTTCTCACTCCTTTTCGAACAAGTATGGTAGCTAAAATGACTGATTCTTATTTTGCAAAGCATTGTTTTTTTGTGTATGTGTTTACGCGTATGTTTATATGTATATGTATTCTTGTTTTGATTTTTTTTTTTTATTCATTTGTTCAAAATAAAAAAATAAAGTGAAACCAAACAGCTATTGTTTTCCAAAAACGCAGCATTTTCAACACCATGTCTTATGCCTTGTTTCCACTGAGCGGTATGGTACAGGTTGGTGTGGTTTGGTACGCTATTTTATGGTCCGTCGTTTTCAGGAAAGTGTTTCCACCATCAGTTGGACTCTCACTGGGCAGGCGGGGTTAAACCCAAATGCTTGTGTCGGTATACTAGTGGTGCTTGTTACAAGAAGTGACATTTCTAAGTCCCAATGCACTGTGCTGTGTGACACCAGTAGCTCCACCCTAACTGTACACTTCCATTGTCCTATGGACCTACAACTGAAGGGGGCCCAGAAATGGTGCATACAGCTGGGTTAGTTGTATGGACTGATTTTACAATGGAAATAGTCAAAATAGTGTACTAAACCACACTGACCATGCCATACCACTCAGTGGAAATGAGGCATTAGTGTCTTTTTGTTGCTTGACCATACCCCACTCCACCCACCCACCCCAACAAACTGTAAAGAAATATGTCAATAAAAGTCTTCTGAGATTGCAGTCTTTAATTTCTTAATCTGATAATCCAACCTTGTTGGGTTAAATCAATGCAGCAATCAACCCATACTTGACACAGGGATTGGAACTATAAAAAGCCCCAAATTATTTTGGTTTTCTTTTACCCCAGTAGTTTCAAGAGTGCATGTTCTATTTAGTAAATAACTGTACTAGTATGAGAATAATAATCGGATGCAAAGGTGGTGGCAGTATAAAGGTTTTTAAAAACATGTTTGCATGAGGCAAAATTTTTCAAGATTACAGTTGATTGAAAAATGTAGAAATGAGCTTTGGACTTGAGTCTGCACAGACTACCCATTGTTGCTGTTCATACTTGTTTGTATATATTTTACAGACACTTGATTTGATTTAGATCTGGGGATTTTCAAGACAAATTCAATGCCCCAGATTTGCTGTTCTCCTCAAACCATTCCTGAACTGTTTCAGCTCTCTAGCAGTGTGGATTCTATGCTGTATCTATGACAGGGGATCTATGGTTTGCAACAGTGTTTTAATAGGTAGTATGTGTCTAATAGCTACACGGATTGTAGTTCCCAAGATTTTCCAGAAAAACATTGACCATCATCAGCGCATCTTGTTGGCATGTGTTCCCCACATAAACTAATCATACATTCATATATATTTGCAGAAGAAAACATGATTCATCAGGTGAGGCAACCTTCTTCCATTGCTCCATGGTCCAGTTCTGATGCTCAAGTACCCATTCTTGTTTTTTTCAATGATGGACAGAGATCAGTATGGGCACCCTGAGAGGTCTGCAGATATGCAGCCCATACTCAACATATGCAAGTATTTTGATACCTTTCTATCAGAACAAGCATGAACATAACTCATCTGTTGGATAGGACCATACAGGCCAGCCTCTACTCTCCACCATCAATGACCCTCTCACCAGCTCATGAGTGTTCCTTGGTTGAATCACGAGAGGCTAGAAAATCCTAACAAGAGCTGGATGTTTGGAGATGCTCTCACTTAGTCGTCACAGATTTGGTCCCAGTCAAACCCATGCCTTACACTGCCCATTTTCCTGTTTCCAAGGCATCAGCTTTGAGAACAAAATGTTCACTTGCTGTCGAACATATTCCACCCATTAACATGTGCCATGTTGACCTTATCCGTAAATATAAGGTCAGTGGTGGTGGGTACTGCTAACTAAAAAGATAGTTGCACTAATCCTAAAGCACTGATCATAAACATTAGTTCAGCTAACACTAAAGCTTTATATCAACATGATATTTAGAGGAAGCTAATGCTAAAGCGTTAAATTCAACCATGATGATACCCACCATGTGTCAATGACAACATGCATTACAACATAGTTGTATTGCCCTCAATAGGGTCAAATTTGTTATTGTACACCTACCTATGCAGTTCCCTTTCAAGAAGTAATTATTTGGAAGAGACCTTTCACTCATGATTTAAGTTTTGTAGTTTTGAGTATTGCTAACTCTGTTGCTGATTTTGCCTAATTGATCACAGTAGTCAGTTCTTTAGTCAGCTGTCGACCTTTAGTCAACTTAAAGTTTCCAAAACAGCCAACTAAATTAGTGCTTTAGAATTTATCTGAAAAAAATGAATTTAGGGGAAGCTAAGTCTTCTAAATGTCTTCAAAGTTAGCAAAAACACCACAGTGCTAAATGAAAAATTAGCTCCGCTATTAGTGCACCAGTGGACTAGCAGAAAAGTGCCCACCATGGTCATAATGTTACTCCTAATCATTGTATATTTCCTCTTGCACATAAAAAAATAGTGGATATTTTAACTTAAATATGTAGACATTGTTTCAGATGTCATTGTTTAAAACCAGGCAGGACAGTGTGTCATGTGGTGTGTCAAGGAAAATTGTTCATAGCTGCTTTGCACAGTGAAAGTTAGGCCAAAAAGTCCCATTTCCATAATTGTATCTATCAATTTGTTGGTACTCACAGATGATGTAAAAACAAGCACTCTGAAAACATTAATAATAGAGTCAAGGATTTTACAGGAGTCTAATACCTACTTGACTGTGTTTATACAGTAATTGCTGACATATTAATTTTCTTAAACAGAGCCAACATAGAAGCAAAATGTAAAGTAGATGGGAAAGATGATTAACTTAATTTATGCAAGCAAAATTTGACCATGAGCACTAACTAAATTCATTCAAATTCAACATAAATTTATTGTGTTAAGTCAGGTTAAAGCTGCAGTATGTAACTTAAATGAAAATATGTTTTTTACATATTTTTTAAAATTATAATTATGTCGTGACAGTATAATATAAAATAGATAATCCGTGAAAAAAAAACAGGCTCTTCTGCCTTCTCCCAGTGTTCCCATTTTGCTACTAACTGCAGAAATACACCACTCATTCAGAAACAACCAATCAGAGCAAGGAGGGTCTTAGAGCTGTCAATCATCCTCATGTATGTGCCACTCACACACTCTCCTCACACTCTGCTATGCTACAACTGGTTCACCACAGCACAGCCCACCAGAAATGCTAAGGCTATTTAGCATGGTGACTAATAATGGTGGATAAACAGTTTTCCTGGAACGGTAAGTTGTTTCTTCACCACTAGCACATTTAACAGCCCGTATATGAGTGTGATTGGCTCTGATTGGTTGTTTTTTGGTCTGGAGTGGTGCATTTCTTTAGATGCCAATGGTAACAGTTAAATACTGCAGCTTTAATCAAAAAGAAACTAGGTTTTACGGTTGTACTTTTTAATACATTTGCCAAGTCTTTTTAAAGTTCTCCAAAAATGAATAGCCCAAAGTTAATTTTCTGTTCATGTCACCAATATTCTAAAGCACTTTTGCTAATTTTACAGTTTCTTCCTAATTTTTCCTGTTATTTTCTACACACAGAAAACAGAATGCAACTTCAGTTTGTTTGACAAAATTTGAGGCCACGATTCCCTGGTTGAAAAAAAATCCCTCCTTTGAGCACTACAGACTAGTGTTCAGTCTTAAACAGGAGAAGGTCAAGTATTTTGATGTGTTGTTCACCAGTGATGGGAAGATAAAGCGGGACATGAAAAGATGAATTGGGGCCTTGATGTGAAGTGATGATGCTCCAGTCTTTTGGGGTAAAGAAAGAGCTGAGCCAAAATGTGAAGCTCTCGATTTACTAGACTATGTTCATGCCTTCACCTATGGTCATAAGATATGACTCATGACTGAAAGAAAGAGATCCAGCAAGCAGCTGAAATGATGGATTTTTTTTCTTTTTTTTTTCTTTTTTAGCAGCTTAAGTATTTCTGGAAAAACAACTCAATCTTTCCCCTCAAGTGATAAAGATTCTGGTGACGGAATTCCTCCAGTTACGACAGTAAAAGGATGCATGTATGAAAGCTTAGGGGTGCCACTTATACATAATACTAATATACATAAAATAAATTATTTTCCTATATTTTTAAAATTTATCAGTGACCTTGCAAATCACAGCTGCATCATTCTCCCAATTCCAAATTCCTCCTTTTCTCTGTTGTTTTATTTCTTTATGTCACCAGTTAGATTTGTCTTTCGATTTACAGCAAACATAGAAAACGCTTGGTTTCTTTCTTTTTTGTTGAACCTTACAAGTTTTAAGTCTGGAAATCTAACCTCTGTACCATGTGTACCAGGAAGTGGTTACACAATGTCGTGCATTCAGAATGTCTGCAGCAACATTATGGGCTTAAGCAGGTTGTGTTGGTTTGTTGACGAGTTCCTGCTAATCCCTGGATGCACACATAGAAGAAGCAAATCCTCTTCCCTGAAACCCCCAACCAGTGTCACATACTGCATGGTTTGCTTTTTCCATGCTACCAAGTTCCTGGCAGCAGGAATTTGTGTGAGTTAATCAGCTGTGGGTGGATCCGGTCCAACGGTTAGCAATAGCTTAGAAGTTTTAGGTCCAGGCTTTAGATTGAACAACCACAACCTGTTTTAATAGAGGAAAACAACATATAAGCATGTAATGTTGTGATTGGAGGATCCTTCTTTTCAAAGAGAAAAAAAACACAGATAGAGAAAAACAGTTACAAAGTTTAGAAAAGAAAAATAAATGTAGAAAGTATGGAATTAAAATAAACAAAACCTATATAAAATGCCTATTATATTCATTTTTTTAGGTTTTATTGTAACAATGTTAAAAACAAGCACTTTCATAAATAATATGGCAACATTTAAATCCAACATCAACAAGTCCAACACTGGATAATCTTAACTACTGGCAATAATGACAACCCAAATCCTGACTGGTTATCTGATGAAACAAACTGCTAGAAATTAGCCAATCAAACTGGTGTAGGAATTTGCCAAAAATAAAGATGATTCGGATTGATTTTCATCAGTTATTCTGAGTAGAAGGCATTCCAAATTCCAATTAAATTTTAGGTCATTTATGCAATAACATGAGTTAATACCTAACAATTGTTTGAAATTAACTAATATTTAGTTTTAGATTTATAGCACACCAACATCGAACACGCGCCCTCGAATAGATGCCACAAATCTCCCATCCACGGGGTGGGGGCGCCCCCGCAGGAGGGCCCCAGCCCCGAAAAGCCAATCAGAATGCACCCCCCACAGCGCGAGCCCAGCACATCGCATGATGAACTTGGTGAACTTGAAGTTTGAAAAAAATGTAAACTGCTTTTTCAGTTGGAAAACTTTTTTTTTTTTTTTTTTTTTTTTTTTTTTTTTTTTTTTTTTTTTTTTTTTTTTTTTTTTTTTTTGGTACAAATTCACCCTAAGCCAAGAGCCTAACAGAAGCTGTAATGAAAATGTAGAGTTTACTATCAACTTCCCTGATATAATACATTTTGCTTTTCAACGATAGAAATATTAATAGTTGTAAATGACAGCCAGAGAAACAATTTATTCTCTTAATGCATCTTTACTTGTGCAGACTTATAACAAGATTGAACAATGCACAAGCGTTCAGCCTTTAAAAGGTGCAGAAGGCTGCATCAGTTGAGAGAATTTAACAAAAAAAAGAGCTCACATGTCAAAAGATAACTCTTGACTCTTCCATTTGGTTTGTGGTGGTTTGGAGCCAAAATTGACACTGAACAATATATTTAATTGATTGTATAGCTCTATATCATCCCATTCAAAATTTTATTTTGGAGTATAAGAGAAGATGCAAACTGATAAACAAGACCATGTTAGTGTGGCTCAATAACTGTTCTTGGTATTGCTGATGCATTCAAATGCATACAGGAGTGAACTGCCAAAATCTGAACCTGTATAATGTTTCATTTTCTGCAGTCATAAGTGGCAACTTGTTGTGCCATATATTGTTAGACAGAAGTTTGTTAATCCAAACATATCTTTCTATTGTTCTTGTTAAGAACCTCAGCCATAGATTAGATTCCTTAACCAAAGACACTCTAACTCAAAACTCCAAATGATTACCCCACTTAGTTTTAAAATAATCCAAACTGCTCTTTCAAGAGGAATATTTTGTTTTAAATTTATAGAAACTCTACTGCATTAATGGCTCCTGCCATGACTTTCTGAATATGAGCTTTCTTTAAATGTATATAATAAAGATATGACAATGTTCAGACTTTTTCAGTATGTTTCTCTGTCAGTCTCTCCTGCTGAGCTGCAACATGCAAGGGTATACTATATTGGGAAGGTTTCACCTACATAAAGACTGCTCGTTTGTGCAAACACACCACTTAGCAGAAAAGTGTTTGACCTTTTCTAAAGTACAGTCCTTGCATTTCATAGTTGTATACTTGGAAAAAGAAATGCCACTGACAATGCACATGGAAGTCCAGTGTCTTACTGAAGCTTTGGAATAGTAATTAAATCCTTCATCTGAGCCTGCAGGCTTCAGTTTGGGTTTGTTCTGATTCTTAGAAGGACAATAGTGCTGCTTCTCAGACGTGGTCTGCCTCATCAACGCTTGGGAGCCGAATTAAGCTGAGAAGCATCTCCTGTTACCTGCTGCAGAAAATATCAAACAGCATCAAAGCAGTGATGTGCCTAAATAAGCATTTATGCTTATCTACACTAAAATATTAGAGTTTAGGTTGTTTGGATTTTATGGCCATGATAAAAAAAAAACTTCAGATTATTTTGGTGACTCAGTATACTTGGTGAATGATCCTTTTTTAAAGAAGATAGTCCAAATCTGGCCGCAAAGCATAGCATTCTAGTTTTCACTCGATATTTATATGTTTAGAAAAGACAAAAAACTTTCTAGACAGCAAAAAGAACGGGTCATGGTTTATACTTTTTTTTAAAGGCTCAACACCCTCAACAGCAGGCAGGAGCAACCTTTATAGGGTACGAGCACACTGGGCCCCGGTGCATCTCATGCCACTAGCGGCAGGTTCAAACCTGAAAAACAGAACAGAAAGAGACCCCCTAGTGGTGGGGTCGTCACTATATATTTTAGAATGTATGGAAAAAAACAAACTATTTACCAATCTGGATCAAGGTGATTTTTGTATTGTTAAATTGCAGTTATGGGCCTTACAAAATCATTCTGAAGGTGCATTCACACCAGCCCTGTTTAGTCTGCTTTAATTGAATTCTAGTTCGTCTCCGGTTCATTTGGAGAGTTGTGAACGCACAATCTCTGATGCATACCAAAAAAGTGAATTCAGGTCCACCCAAAAACCTAGGTCATGGTTCGATTGACGTGAACTCTCTTGCAGTTTGAATGAATATGTGAATGCCAAGTGGATCGGAGACGACTCCGAAAGCAGAAAGCAGACATTCTGCAGTAAATACAACAAAAACAAACCCGTGTGTCTCACGCTAGAGGGAGAAAGAGCTCGTAGTCTTTTACCAACAATAAAAGTGAAATCCTACAACCACTAAATTCTGACACCACTCCATTTTTGTTTATATTTCGTGAAGAAGGAAGTTGCGCTCATGTCTTCAGCAGAGGTTTTTGTGCCGTTTCCTTCAGTGGCTGTTTCCTTCACTGCAGCACCACCACAGGCAAGTGGGGGAACAGGTTTTTCAGAGGGTTTGGTTCGTTTGACACAGCACAGTGTGAAAGTGAACAATACCAGATGAAAATGTAACAAACATTGAAACTTCGATCCCCTAATCAAACCGAGTCTACTGGACTATCAGGCGTGAAAACACCCTGTGTCACAAATGTGAAATCATGGAAAAATCCAAAGAAATCAGCCAAGATATCAGGAGGCGAACCGTGGACTACCTCAAATCTGGATCATCTTAGGGTACAATTACCAGATCCCTGAAGAATAAACACCATAGAAATGTCCAGAAAAGCTGGGCACTAAAAATGGGTTAGGGTAAAGTAGGGAATCAAGAAATAACAACAGTAATGCTTTTTTAAGTCATTAAAAACTGCTGCATGTCAGTCAAGCAAACATCACTTCAAATGCATTCAGTTTGTTTTTGTGTACTTCCCTGTCTTTCTTCTTCTGCTGCCTATCCTGCTGTGTGTGTTCATAGTGTGGTGAGCTCTAATTCATGAGCTTTGAACCGAACAATTATGTTTTTAAGTGGACAACGTAAAAGTAATGCAGCTCACTTTGATGCCATTTAATAATATTCCATTTAGCAGTGAAAAAAAGATAGGCACCATACTGCTGCAGAGACACTGCAACTCTTTGAGGAACCATATTGGTCATTTTGGCCTCCCTGTGCTTCAAGCTTCACTATGTCGATTTTCTCCAAAACACTTTCAACTTTCAAGATTTGGCAGTTATTATGTAATACTGTTGTTGTTGTTTTTTTTTTTTTTACCTTGATGGTAACCCTTGTGGGTTGTGAATGACGCTAAGACCTTTTATATTTTGTTACACCTTATTTTACACAAATTAAAATAAATGAAAAAAGATCTAGAACAAGTTGGAGCTGTGAACTTAGCTCAGTTCATCCAGGTTAAAATGAATTGACTCATGTTCATAGTTCACCACCTAAATATTTTTAGCTAAGAACTAGTTCTTGTTAAGAATGAACTGGTACAAGAATGTATGTTATCATTTTCCCTCTACAGCGACATCTTGTGTTTGGAAGAGTGACTGCAGTGAACGTGATTCACCGCTGTGAACAACCAGTCTTGCATGTTGATAGAACAACTCCCATGCCCGGCTACATTCTGTCATTTATTTTATAAGTTTACTTCTCACCGTTGTGTCTTTCAAATAAAGACATAAATTACAAAACCCAAATCTCTCAGAACATGATGAGGCAGCTGTCAGAGAAGAAATGTAGAGAGAAGAGAGAAACAGCACAAGATGAATATGAAAACCTGTCAGTGAATCGCAGGAAAAAAAAATCACACCACATGTGGTGGTGCAGAAAGACAAACAGGAAGAAGTTTAATCAATGCTGACTGGATATTACAGAAAACCTGTGATCCACACTGATAGAAAGTGACACTTTGTGTCCTTTTGTGTCTGCTCCATTAGTGAGGATCTTCAGCTGGAAAGTTTGCAGGCTGGGGAAGAGGAAAACATTACTTGAGCTAGTCCCCAGTAGAAAAATGTCTCAGCAAAGCTGACATATACAACAAAAAGAAACTTGGGCAGCAGCAGTGGGGGAATAAACAATGGAAGAAAAGAAGGCCAGACTGGATGAGACTGTGATGCTGGGAAACTAATTTCTAACAAAAACAACCTTTACAGGTGAAGTATTGGTTCCATAATATTATTCCATTAGTAACTTTTTGCTTCATTGCTTAAATGATTATGACTTGTTCAGATGCTTTTTCCCATGATGAGATTTCAGTGAATAAAGCTGCAATTATATGTTGCGTCTTTAATCTAAGGGTGCATTCACACCAGCCCAGTTTATAATTATAATTTAACTCGTGTTTGTTTGCCTATAAAGTCCAGTTCATTTGGGGAAGTGTTAATGTGCAATCTAACTCTGATGCAGAAAAAAGCGAACACTAGTCCTCCTAAAAACCTAGGTCTCGGTTTGGTTGAAATGAACTCTGGTGCCAAGTGGACCGGAAACCGCTCCAAAAGCAGGAAGCAGACTGTAGCGCAGGCATTCTGATTAAATACAACAAAAACAAACGCCGATGGCTAGCGCTAGTAGGAGAAATGTCTTGTGGTCTTTTGCCAAAGACAAATCAGAAATCCTACAACCGCTAAAATCTGACGCTACTCCAATTTTGTTTACATTTCATAAAGAATGAAGTTCTGCTCGGTGTCTTCTTCAGAGGTTTTCCTGTTGCTTCTTTCAGTGGTTCTTGGTGCAGCACCACCACAGGCGAGGGTGGTAAACAAGTTGCTGAAAGGGTTTGGTTCGTTTGACACGGTGCAATGTGAAAGATTTTAGTCCCCAATCGAACCAAGTCTACTGGACTATCAGGTGTGAAAATGCCTTTCAAAAAAAAAAAAAAAAAAAAAAAAAAAAAAAAAAAAAAAAAAAAAAAAAAAAAAAAAGCAGCTATGCTAAAAATCAACATGTTTTGGTGCAAGAGTTGAAAGAGCCCAAGCCACAGAATCGACCAGTTTTCATATGAGAGGCAACATTTCAAACATCTGTGAAAAGAAGATGTTTCCTTATTTTTAAAATAAGGAAAGCTATCAGCCATAGTATCTGAAATAGTGAAAACTAAGCCAATGTGCTGACCTAAAACCTATATATACAAAGTATTACTACCTTTACTAATCAGCTGAGGGCCATCTGAGTGCCAGTCACCCTGTAAGGAGTACAGGGAGGTTAAATTAGCAGAACAAAGTGAGGGTTCTGTGGGTGGTTTTAGCGATTTCTACATCTTAAAGGAGAAAGCCAGCAGGCAGATGTGCCTCCGTAAGGTAAAATGGGTTCCGGAACGTCAAAGGCCTCAGGTGTGCCTCCTCTTCCAGACTCCTCAATATATAAAATAATGAAAGAAAAAGGTGGAGATGATTGCATTGAATGTGCCTTAATTTGGGAAGTTTGAGTGTAAATCAGTTAAATAAAGTAAGTGGATCATTGATCAATATTTTTGAACTATATTTGATTGATGATATGTGCTTGATGAGCCCTTTGATTTTGATGCATTGATATTTTCCCGATGATTTTGATTATTTTCATGTGTATTTGCTTGATGATTTTGCTCGATGATTTTGATGTTTTTGATGATTTTGCTACATACTTGATTGATTTTTTTATGATGTGATGCACTTTGAACTGCCTTGCTGCTGAAATGTGCTAAACAAATAAACTTAATATTTCCCTGACATCATTACAAGGAAAATATGTGAAGTTAAAGATAGGCTGCTCCCTTTTGTTGAATCTGGGAATAAGGACTCGATGAGTGTGTATTGTTAATTGTAGCTAATGATGTTAAAAGTAGCAGTTGAGTAGTAGTGGGTTTGTTTCAACATTGATCCACTCTTAGGACTGTATTAAAAACAAAGACATTACATTGTTTCAGGATGAAGATGAATTCCATTATTATATTTGTCCTCACCTGAGTCATTTCTGTGAGCTTTCTAAATGTTAGCAGTAGATTATTTTAGTTTCAAATGCCACAAGGTCAAACAATAATACCAGAATTTTCTCATTTCTGAGATGATTTAGACAGAAGTAATAAACCAGGAAATATTCTCATTACTTTAGGCACAGTTAGATAAATATGGATAGAGCTGGAGATAATTCTTAATTCCTCCTCTCAGCCCAGCCACTCTGCTACATGGACCAGATTTTGCTTAAATTTAAATAGAACGAGCCAGGCCATGACCCCTCTTATTAACTGTAGGACGTCTGCGATGCCCAGCCGTGAAACTTGAATACATTGAAAACTCTTTGACATTTTTTTTTTTTTTTTTTTTTTTTTTTTTTTTTTTTCATTTTCAAATGAAGCTGAAACAAATTACTAATTTAAAAAAGAAAAGGTTTATCCAGTAAACCGAAAGAAAATCAGCTTCCACACTTTGCTGGTCCTTTTCAAATCTTTACCTTCTACAGCTTCACGGTTTTCTTTGTTACCACGTGGAATAACTACTCTGTCAGCATGGAAGAGCAGAAGACTGAGAAAAGTTTAACTGCAGAGTAGGAGCAGTAGGAGAGGGAGAAGTTAAGTTGAAGTGATTGAACTGTTGTTTGCAGAGAAAGAAAAATGAGCTTGAGTGGAGCTAATTTGCAGAGACAGACAGCAACTGAATGGCTGCTCAAGTTGTAAACAATAAAGGAAAATCAACACCAGACAGAAGTAAGTTGGAGTGCTTTCTTGTTTTTTTATCCATCTCATGTTTGTCCCCCTGCCTTCATTTTTATATGAACAAATGCAGTATGTAAAATGTTTTCCAAAAAGCTCCACTGAAGAATTACTGATGTCCCTGTTAAAAATGTGTAAAAAACATTAACATAAATGTAGCTTTGTATTGCAGTTGTACAATCTCATACTGAAAATCAAGTAAGATTCCAACCTTTTATTTGAGTAAATGTGTTAAGCGGGAAAAATAAATCCATGTTAAGAAAAAATTTTCAAAATAAAAACACTTAAAGTCAACCCCAACAATTCCTGCAAAACAATTTTGTAATTTATATTTTACTTTAAATTGATCAGTCTAAGAACAGCTTGGATTTAATATTACAATTTAATTTCAACTATTCTTCAGTTACACTGAAGCTTTTACATCAATGTGCAGAAAATTCTAGCAATAATATATATTTTTTATTTATGGCCGAAAAATTAATCAGTTAAATATGACAATATATTTACCAGTGTGTGGTGATGTTCATGACTGATGAGGCGCTGACTTGGAGTTGGACATACAAATATATAAAACCCAAAATAGAAGCTTGAATTTCAATTTTGACCTGAATTTAAACATTTGTTTTAAAAGTTTTTAACTATTCTCTAATAAATATCAAGCTGTTCAACAATACAGAAAAATAAAATAATATTTCAAATAAGCTCATTTTTTTTAACTTTTGGAAAGCTGTTTTATTTTTTGGCTGATCTTTCTTTTTTTATTGTGTATGTCCTTTATTTGTATATGAAGTCCATGTCGCTATCCTTATCCATGAACATCTGTAAAACTAAATATGTTTCACAAATTTATTAACTATATTAGACAGACTGTGGAAAATCAGTACATGTATTGTTAATGTAAAGAGAGACAGCAACAGGCATGCACCAACTGCCTGCAACAATCAGAGTGTGTGACACACTGTTTAGATGTTTTGAACTTTGGTTCTCATGATATCTTGGAGAATCTAAATCAGAGATGTCTAACTGCAGTCCTTGAGGGCCAGTGTCATTCAACCTTTAAAATTAAAATTAAATCCCCTAATAGTCTGCTCATGCATGCAGTCAGCTTCTAAAGAGTCCTGCTAATCATCTAATTATTTGATTTAGGTATGCTGATGCATCTAAAAGTAGCAGGACTTGAGTTTTACATCCCTGATCTAAATGTTTACTCCACTCTTGGTGGACTTATTGAGGACTGACAATTTATTTATAAAGCACTTGAAAAACAACATGAGCTGTACCAAAGTGCTGTACATCAAACAGTAAAAGAAGCAGTAGTAAGGTAAAAACAAAGTAATATAATCATCCCATAAAACAATAAAAGTACATATAAATCATCTTGTCAGGCTTCACTCAACTTGAATGCCATGAAGTAAAAGTGAGTCTTTAGAAGCACCTTAAAGTTCTTCAAACTTTGAGAAGATTTGATGTGATGTAGGTATTGTAAGGTATTGCATAGACTATGAGCAGCAACAGCAAAAGCACGATCACCTCTACTTCTAAATCTGGATCTTGGAACATCTGGTTATTTGACCTCAGTGTTCTCGATGAAGAGTGATGTTGCAAAAGATCCTGAAGATAAGATGGAGCCAGACCCTTAAGAACTTTAAAAACTAACAACAAAATCTTAATATCAATTCGATAAGAGACTGGGTGCCAGGGTAGTGAGGCCATCACTGGTGTTATGTTCTCACGTTACCTTGTCCTAGATAAAAGTCAAGCTGCAGCATTTTGAACCATTTTGATATGATGTAAAGAACGCTGATCTATGCCCCTTTATCAATTACAGTAGTCCAAGTGTGTTGTAATAAAAGCATGAGTAATATTTTTTCAAAATCTCAAGAATAAAAGCAGGACTTTACCTTGGCTAAAAGACATAGCTAAAGAAGCCTGATTTGACTACTGAACTCACTTGTTTTTGTAGTTTCAAAAAGCTTTCAAAGACAACAGCAAGATTTCTAACAGAGGACTGAATGTATGGAGTTAGAGTGCCCAGAATTTTCTCAGGGTGATCTGCGTAATCCTTCTGTCCACATAAAATGACATGTTTTGTTTTCATTCAGATGAAGGAAATTTGAGTCCATCCATGCTCTGACTTCATGCAAACAGTCTAATAGGGACTTTAAAGAGTCATTGTTTTTATTTTTTTTTTTTATCTTTATGGGAATGCAAATCTGTACATCATCTGCAAAACAATGGGATGAAATATTAAACTTTCTAAAAATAGACCCAAGAGGCAGCATGTACAATGAAAATAGGACAGGGCCCAGAATAGAGCCTTGAGGGACTCCACATGTTAGACATGCTGCAGACGAGTCCTAACTGATTTGGCCAGTTCATATAACCTTCGGCCTCAATGACTGTGACTTTAGAGAAGTAATAACGTTTGGCTCAGGAAAACAACTGGAATTCATAACAACTTCTTGTGAAAATGTAAATGTTTACCATCTGCTAATATAGTGTTACAAACTATGTTGTAACACTGTTGATATTTTCTGTTTCTTTTTAAATTGATAGAAACATCAAAATGGGTCTGAGCTTGTCTGACTTAACTTTCCAAAGCTTTGGGTAAAATATCTGAACAATCCCAATATTATAGGATACTTGTTTCTATCTATTGTGATATCTATTGTTTCTAATGGTAAGAACAACAACTGGATTTCTGGAAAACAAAGATATTCTATAATGCTGAATCAAAGCCTTGCAACCTCGGTAAGAAGCTTCTTCAAACATGAAGCATAATCCCTCCATGTTTATTCTGTCTCTCGCTTGGCTACTCCTGCACACTGAGCCCTGGATAACACCTTCACACATTCCTGCAGAGGTAATCTGCTCCACAGCACAAACCTGAGTTGGGTCTGCTGGTCAGAGTTAAGGTTATGACTGAATTCAAAGCATCTTATCAGGCTATGAGCTGCAATGTGCCAGGTAGTCCTCCTGACTTTGAGGTATATATGGTGATGGCTGCAATATAAAAGGCAGACTGTCATCTCAAAATATCATTAATCCATTCAGATGGTAGAGATTTTCAATGAGACTGAACAGTGTTATAATATTTCTACATTCCATTCTTTTGTACCCTGAAGACGGTGCATTTCCATAAAAACATTTTAATAAAAAAGGTGAGACGGAGAGCAAAAACAAACAAAAGCTGCTTAAAGCTGCAGCATGTGACTTTTATATAAAAAAAAAAAAAAAAAAACAAAAAAAAAAAAAACATTTTTCTACATATTTATTGAAACTGTCACTATGTCTTGTCAGTATGGTATGAGACAGATAATCTGTGAAAAACATCAAGCTCCTCTGCCTTCTCCCAGTGCTATCAAGAAACAACCAATCAGAGCCAGGAGGAGGGTCTTAGCGCTGTCAATCAGTTGTAGCTCCACAGGCCTCTCTTTCAGCCCTGTTCTGAGGTGCATCTGAGAGCAACTTGTTTTGGTGTGGTCTCATTAAAATCAACTGAAGCACTTCTCACCCTGCCCCCCAAAAGCAAAGCGTTTCACTTTGCCATGTTTGGCCATTTTTGTAGTTTGGTAGCAGAAATACGATTATCTCGCAGCACAGAAACGTCACACATTTGGATCATGTGTTCCCAAGACAAACACAGCGTGAACAATTCCGGACTATTTATGTCATAATGCTGTTCACAACATGCACTGCAGTTATGTCCTCAAGGAGCTAAAAGCTAGCACACAGCTAAGATAAGCAGAACGTTACTGCTATCAAAACAGTGGTGAGGAAGTCACATCAACACGCTATAAATTCATGTCTGAAGTAAAGTTTATTGTCATTTTAGCATTATTTTCTGCTTACCGCTTTGCTGTGTCCATCATTTCCATAGACAGAAGGAACCGACCCATCAGTCAGACAAGGCTTTTCAGCAAATGCTTCTTGATACTGGCAAAGGTGTGTGTTTCACCTTGCTCAAACACACAAGGTGGACTTTCCTCACTGATGTGAAGAAAAGTCAGATTTAACCAGGTTTTGATGCTGGGGGACAGTGTCATGTAGGTTAATACACCCAGCAACTAAACATTTTGACATATCCACTTGTAGCTTTGGCATCCTTGGACTGCCAAATCATTGCTAGAAATTAAAATGGCTGATTGCGAAATTGGTTAGCCAGAAATCTATGACCTTGTTTAGCAGTTCCCCACCAAATAGTGTGATGCAATGGTAAAATGGTCTAGCTTGCTTAAATATTTTTTTTTTTATAATTAAAGATTTGTGGAAAATTATTGTTATCTAAGGTACTAAAGAGCCAAGTCACATTCACCTTTCTTTTAAATTGCATTCTTTGAGATGTATTCCTGCCTCCTATCTTGAATGAATATTATAGGTGTCTGAAAGAGTGTCTAGTCATTGAAACTCACATTTTGATATTTATCATTAGTTGCTCATTATCATCACATCATCTGTTTTTTATGATAAAACAAACAGAAATATCCATCCATTCATATTCTGCATATAGGAAATATGCAGCTCTGAATGGGTGACAGGTGATTAGATCCAGTTTATCTCAGGGCCAACACAGAGGAAACCCATGCATGCATTGGGAGAACATGCAAACCCGACACAAAACCGATCAAGACTGAGAACTTTCATCTTGTGAGTCAACACTGCTGCTCAGTTGTCTGCTGTGCTGCCCAGATTTTGAACTTCATATCTATATTAATTATATGTCTGTCAGGAAGTGATTATTTCTCATTTAAATGTCTGAAATTTCTGATATTTATGATACAAATACTGAATATCTCTCAAGACATTTAGCCAGTTATGTTTTTGTGAGATTTTCTAAAGTACTGTATTTCAGAGAACTCTACAAATACTTGTTTTTTATATTAGATATGCAAAATGAGAAAATATTACAAGTAAATAATGAGACTTTCTCCTTGTAAATCTATTAGATAGTGCCTGTAATTAGTTTTCATTTTTCATTTAATTTCCTCACTGTCCATAATATCCTGTTTCTGATATCCTTTTCTTCCATATTTTAATAAGAAAGGAGCTGTATTTGATTTTGTCTGATCCTGGCCAGCAATGAAAACTGAAACCAGCGATCATTTTTATGTTTATTTCAGGTCAGGTAATCATTACCCAAAAGCAGATTTTAAAATAGGACTCTATTTAACGCGTATATGCTGACTAAATATTTTAAAAAAACAATATAGTGGTCCAAAGTTGGCCTAAGTAAAGACTGTTTAGACCATATGTACAGACCATACAGTTCAGTGCTTAAATAGTATTTTATCACTCAAATCAGAGCAGTTTGTATCTGTATTCTGCCAAATTACTTCAATTTGAAAAGATATTCAATATTATTTAATTTCAAGAAGTACTCATTGAATGCAGGGACAGCTATTTATGAATATTTTTAACATTTTTTTAATGGGTATTTTTGTCAGTATACTCTGTGTATTGACAATACACGCCATTACCAGCCCTTTAAGGACGTTCATTATCTTGATATGGCCCAAAATGAAAATGAGTCTGACACCCCTGGTTTAGACTATCTGATATTATCCAAATTCAATCTAAAACATAGATATGAGTCAAATCCTGTCAGTCCAGCCCAAAAACTTCCAAAAACTTTGCATTGGAATGTTGGACTGTAAGGTGGGCTCAGTTTATAGCTGGTTCCAATTTTATTCCAAAAGTATTAGGAGCTTGGCTTTATGAAGTGAAGGTTTCTTGACACCATCATCTTTCCCCTCACATTTAGAAATAAATGTTTTAATGCAGAAATCATTTCTACATTGTTAATATTTGCAATGTTTAGACAGCATGCAAAGTCATCTTTCATGTCTTTTTTTTAAATAAAATTTAGCTTAAAAGGATGGTTATGTTTCAGATGCAGAAAATTTTATAACACCAGCTTCGCTTCTGTTTCTATTCAGTGTATTGAGTGATCAAAGGGGATGTTTACCTTTCTTAGAGATGCTGTGCATGATACACCTTACACGCGATATCATCTTCTTCTGTGTTTATTAAAAGAGAAAGGTTGATGTCTTTCCAATTCATGCCACCACAGTACAAAGACATCAAAATAAACTGCTTACTTCAAACAGTGCAACAAAAATAATAAAATAGATATGTGGTTTATCAGATACCTGGCAGCCTGTAAAAGAAAGCCTGTCTTCTTTGGTAGATTTTAAACAGTTATGATGTAACTCACACAGGACTGCAAGTTTGTTTTTACCCTGTTCATAAAGTAGCAGCAGTAAAATACTTCATTATTACGAAGTAAAACAACATTTTACCCAGTAAGTAAAGAGAAACTGTACTGCAAAGGAAAGCCTATCTCGTTGCTTAGATTTTAAACAGAAATTTCCATGTAACTCACATTGGATTGTATATTGTCATTTGTTCATGAACTAGCAGCAATAAAGTACTGCATAACTAATCAAGTAAAACATAATAATGTTTTACTTTATAATGTTTTACTTGGAGGAAGGTTGCCCTGCCTCCATCCCGGCTCCTGCTGCCACATCACCTGGCCCCTCTTCTGCAGCAGTTTCTCCTTCGATCTTCGTCTCTCAAGCTGATCCTCCCACAGTCCAATCTTCCTCTCCACCAATCAACCCTCAATCTTTCCTTGCTTCATTCATCTCAGTCATGGACTCTCTCCAGCGCTCCATACCATCTCTCACACAGCATCTCTAGGAGTTCACCTCTAATTCTGCCACGTCGACACTTCCTCTTTCCTCCACTCAACCTGGCTCTCAGCCTGCTCCTCAGCCCCTCCCATAGGTGTTCGCCCTCGCTAATGCTCATCCTGGCTGTTCACTAGATGAGATGTATTTCTCCATTTCTTCTTCTGTTCGATGTCTCAATCATCAGCTACTTCACTAGCATTCAGTGTTTCCCACCCCTTTCTTTTTATTCAGGCAGATCCTATGCTCCTATGCATTCTAATGTCTCACCCAGGCTCTGCTCCAAGATCCTGCAGGGGCAGCTCATTAATCTGGTTTCCCTCATTTTACCATCTCCTGAGGTTAACCATCGTGTCGCTTCTTCTGATGGCTTTTCTGCCGTTTTTAGATCCTCTGATCCTCACCTTTCTAAGGGTCTTTCTATTGGTGAGTTTTTGGCTGCCTTTACTGTTTACAGAGATGTCATCTGTTCAGTCTACCCTGAGCGTAGAGTTGAGCTCAATACCCATCTGTCCCTTGTTGCTGACCTTCATCTTAAATACGGCCGCTCACTTTTCTATCAGTACCATAAATCCTTCTCCACCAAAGCTGCATCCACCCTTGCCCAATCAGGAGTCCGTCTAGATCGATCTATTCTCTATACAGAAATTCTCATCATGCTCACGCAAGCCAACTCCTGTTTTTCCTGCGGAACCATTGGCCATCAGAGCACTTTTTGTCCCTCTCTTCCTTTCTCATCCAGCATCCCTGCACATCAGTCACCTCTCCTTCCTTCTGGCTCCCAGACCCATGATCGCTGAGGGAGAAAAATTGGGGTTTTTAACCAATAATTTTTATATAATTTGCAATAATTTCAGTGAAGGTGTTTGCTCCTTTGCCAGCTGTCCTTTTCTCCATATCTGGAGCTTTTGCAAGGACACTCATCCAAAGTATGTCTGCCCCCAGTGAACGTCTCTTTGGAAAAGCTGTCGTGGACCCAAACCCTGATCTCTCGTTACTTTTCCACTCTTGTTCGGGAATTGGCTCTTTTTCTTCAACTTCATCCAAACCAAACTGTCATTGATTTCCTCCTTACTGGCCTTTCTCAGGAGTTTTTCATAGGCGTTCCTCCTTTCTCTACTTCACTCATGTTTGCGCTAACCTCCAGTCTGCACTTCGCGAACCGGAGATTGTGGCTCAGCTACTTCTTAAAGTAGTTTCCAAGGGTTACATGATAGGGCTATTTAAATCCCCCCCTTCTCTTCTTTTCATGTTAAATACAAACATAGGATCCTGTGTCAGTTAAATGATAATAACTGTTTAAAATCTACCAAAGAAGAAAGGCTTTCTTTTACAGTACAATTTTCCTTTACTAACCAGGTAATATGTCATGTTTTACATGGTAATTGCGCAGTACTTTATTGCTGCTAGTTAAATGGGTTAAATGAAACCTATACATGAAGAGTTACATGATAATAACTGCTTAAAATCTCAGAAGTTAAAGCTTTTCTTTGTCTGCTTAAATTTAATAGCAGCGCCTACCTGGTAATATGTGTGAACTTACTGTGTAAGTCGATGATAAATATTGGGTAATTTAGGCAATATTAAATAATAATTTTATGGTAATTACTCTCTAAAATTAGTTTTAATTACAGAGTAATACACTGTAACTTACTATGTAACTTACTTGGTAACTTGGTAATTACATTGTAATTAGGGGACTGTAAAAGAAAGTGTTTCCGCCACATTTTTTAAAATTAACTGACTATAGTAGAAAGCACTTGTATTTGCCTAAAATATTTGTCCTGTGTTTTATCATAACCATAATCAATTAAGTGAAGTCAAATCACCAAATTATATATTCATTATTGATGATAATGATTTTTTAAAAAAGTATTGGTATCGGTATTCCTGATACCAGCCCTGTATTTACTTGGTATCAGATTGATACCAAAACTCCAAGTATCGCACACCCCTTGTATGGGTGATATATTGTATTTATTACATATAAAAAAAACCTTTCCAGAGGGCCAGGGTTTGTGTTTTTGCAAACGCTTGAAGACAATTGTTGCTGTCAGGGGTGGAACCACCAGTTATTAGGTTTAGAGGGCAATTATTTTTTCAAATAGGGTCAGGTTGGTTTGGACAGCTTTTTCCACATATTAAAAGAAAACTGTAGTTTGTATTTACTCATGTTATCTTTGTCTGATTAAAATTTGTTTGATGATCTGAAACATTCAATTGTGAAAAAATCCAAAACATGAAAAAATCTGGAAGGCACATAACACTTTTTCACAATACTGCATTCCCCTTTTTTCCAAGTCTTACCATGTGTTGAAATGTCTTTTATTTTCAGTGATTCTAAAAAAATCATGTATTCAGCAACCTTTTTATTTTTCAATATCACCATCTTTACAAACTGCACACTCCCAGACTCCTTTTTGTCTTGATTCATACACTAAACAGATAGTTTTTTTTAAATATTCCTCTCAGTGTGTTTTTATCAACATTTCCTATTATCCTAAAATTTTTTGTTATTTCCTGTTTTCTGCCTTCCTTGCTGTCTCTAAGATCGATCTTGTTCCTTAATAAACCCTCTGAACTGTTCCCTTCTTGTCTTCCTCCTGTCTGCTGGCTGCTCCTAAACAAGACATGATCATTATATCTATGAGGAGTAATAATATGTGGTTTATCAGTGGAAAACAACATTGAGTGAAATAGAGACCAGTTTCTGTATTCACACTTGCTGTTTCACTAACAGAGCTCACCAGTTCCGATACACATTGTCAGCAAAGACACATGAGTAGTGCTAAAGAGCAAATACAGCTGGAGACTTTCTAACATGTCAACAGGGTGAGAAGGGCCAGCCATGTGACATATTTTTGATTTCCTCTTCATTTGCTTTGCAAGCAGAGAGAATGAACCATGACCAATCTCCTCTCCTGTTGTGCTTCTCAGTAGAGCATTCCTTGCAGAAAACTAATTGAAAACATCAGCAGAATAAGATATATTAATAGAAATTATAGAATGGATGAGGAACTGAATAAAGGATGAGTCAATAAAAAGGTCAGACAGGAAAAGACTGAATGTTGGAAGGATTTTTGGTGAGATGCAGGCTGAGAGCTGGTGGGGTGAGGTAGGGGGTGTTTGGTCAAGTGTGTTAACAGCATGCTGCTGGTCAGTCACCGGTGGTAGGTCTACCAACACAGGAGGTACCCAAACCCAAACTCTGGGAATTTGCACAACACAACACAGGAGCTTAGAGGTGGCTTTCCCACAGGTCTTCAGGAGGGACCCGTCACTCTCATTAGCTGCAGTTCAGCAGAGGAGGTTGAGCAGTCAGAAAGGTCAGATCACATAAAAAAAACACCCAGAAACAATCCTTTTTGTTTTTTTTCCTTTCTTTTTCTTCTTTTAGGGAGCTGGAAAATCAGCTGTTTCTGGATAAATTTCCAGAAATCTGTAATGTAAAGAACATCAATAAGTTCAAATGGGAAATCAAATTGAAAACTAGGCAGGTCAAAGAAAAGGAATTAAATTTCATTTGAGAATTTTTGGAATCTGCCCACTCAGAAAATGATGATGCTCTTTTCCCGTGGACAAAAGCTCCAGTTCAATTTTGGTCAAGTAAAATGAACTTTCACAGCCTTTACAGATTTTGACTTGGGCCCAAACTGCACTATTCTCCACAGATAGGTCTAAAGTGTTTTTATTGGATTTCCTTTTTACATATTTACATGTGAAAAAAATTGGAAACTGTGAGATTCAAATTGAAACTGCTATAATGCATTTGTCCTGCCAGCAGGTGGTGATCCCATTGATATTACCATTGTTAAGTATAATGTGCATATGCACTCTCAAGGGTGATAGTTTAGGCCAGGGGTGTCAAACCCATTTTCATTTCGGGCCATATCAAAATCTTGAATGTCCTCAAGGGGCAGGTTGTGGCAGAATGTACTATTAAATATACCTTTCTCTGCATTTCATGAGTACTTCTTAAAATTAAATAATATTTAACATCTTTCCACACTGATGTAACCTAGCACTATATGAACAAAAACTGCTTTGATTTGACTGATGAAATAATATTTAAGGACACACCTGTTATGTTGAAGTTCTATTTATGTAACTAGTTATGGTGGGCTGGATTTGGCCCATGGGCCTTGAGTTTGACACATGTGGTCTGTATGAAACAGACCAGTTGATGGTGGTAATGTACCAATTTGTTATTGACCAACTGCTGATAAACCTTTAAGAAGACGGTTTTTATGAGCCTCTGTTGTTTAGACTTTTTGGTTTCGTCTTTCTGTTTTGATAAATTATTAATTGTTTATTTCCATATATCTTGCCATTTTAGTTTATTCCTTGTGTATGTTCATCTGTTCTCATCATTTCTGCTTTGGATTTGTTTTTTTAAATTAGAGATTCTTTTTGATTCTTATTTTTGGCTTTATGCTAACACAGTATTGAATGTAATTTTATTGAATGACTTGATGTTTGTTGCGCAACATATGATTAATGAATTATTGAACAAGCTAATTTGTGATTAATGTAAAATGTCATTTTTATTGAATCCTTGGATGTCTGGATGGAATTAACTGCGTATTAGATTTGTTAACTGCTGGTTGTTCATTGCACTTTTTTTTTCAGTTTTTGTTACATTTTTGACCCCAGAACCTCTGCTTAGAGTGGCAAGATGGTAGGACCATTTAAATTTTTTTCTTAATATCTGGACATTGGATGCCTTGAGCTAAAAAAAAATCTTGAACTACTGGGGAAAGACTGAGTCTTTTGAAGGACTGGGAGGGATTGTTTCCATTATTGGTATAATTTTGTCTGCATGTAATTATATGATGTGCCTTTATTATTTAATTTATTTATTGTATACATTTTTACAGTTTCAATCAAGTTTATTGTTTTGCCTGTTAATTCACCACAAGCTCTCATAACGAATCTAAAGCAAATTCATGTTTCACTGCCAAACATCAGTGAAAACATGTATGAAATGCAACATCTAGTATAGGAACAGCAAAAAGTTTACAGAAATAATAGCAACAATGTAGTTGGTGGGGGGCACGGTTGTTGATTTGCTCTCAAAGGGGGGGCTCGCTCTCCCACACTTTGAAAACCTCTGGTCTAATCAAAGTGAGAGAGTTTTTTTTCCAATTATAAAGAGGAGGCAGATATAATGTAATCAACATTCTAAGCTGATTGCCTTAGGTCTTGATCAAATATTTTTTCCTAGATTAAATCCCAACATTATCTAAAAAGTGAGTGGTGGGGGAGTTATATAATAAAGCTACAACAAAGTGATGATGACAACCATCAAAAATACAACTCACTAAATCAGGGAACACATGTATTGAAGTCTGAATCCTAGTGTATCTGCCTTGCTGTGAATATTGTGAAGCTGACCTTGGCTGTCAATCTTGTGATTTCCTGGGTGGAGGAGTTAGAGAACCACACAGGGAGCCCACAATTAGTATGGCCTACAACCAAGCAACTGGTCTGTGCCTTGCACATTAAATGATATATGAGGAAAAACAAACAGAACAACTGGGAGAAGAACAAGTGGTTAAGTGAAATGTTCACACTCAACTGGTCCAGTTGCACCAGTCGTTAGAAGTGCGTCTTTAATTAGCTTTGGTGGTGAAGAAAATTTTTAGGACAGCTAACAGAATAGTGAGTATCTAAATTAGGTAATGTGTCCACCTACATATAAAGTCAACTCAGGGAAGTAGAAGGGTGGTGATGGCAGATAATTGTACTGTAGATGCTGGCATGGTGAGGGCAAATTAGCAGGATTTTGGATCATCATGGTCTGGGATTTAGTTCCAGTGGTAGCAATGATGATGAAATTAGCTTTTCATTTAACACTTGAGTAAATGGCTATTTCACCATTTTTAGAGGACAAATCTCATCACATAAATTACAATTAGGCTTTTCTATCATCTCAAAGCAGATTATAAATGCTCAGACAAACCATGCTGACATAAACCATGTTTCCATCAGTGTTTTTTTCATGCACATTTTGAAGAATCGCACAGAAAAGGTTAATAGAAACTGCAAAATGTAGAATAGCTTCCTCAACTTCACAAAAAACATTTTTACGCTCGCTTGAGATGGTTTTGGCTTTTCCAAATCAAATCAAGTTTATTGTGTAGCACATTTCAGCAGCAAGGCAGTTCAAAGTGCTTTACATAGTAAAAACATCAAGAAAGTATACATCAAAATCATCAGCATCATTGAGCAGGTATACAGCAAAATCAACGAGCAAATATCAATGCATCAAAATCATAAAGATCATCAAGCAAATATAATTTGAAAATATTGATCAATGTTCCAATTACTACTAATCAAAGGCAGCTCTGAACAGGTAGGATTTTAGCCTTGATTTAAAGGAACTCAGTGTGTCAGCTGTTTTACAGTTTTCTGGAAGTTTGTTCCAGATAAGTGGAGCATAAAAACTGAATGCTGCTTTTCCATGTTTGGTTCTGGGGATGCAGAGCAGACCAGAACCAGAAGACCTGAGTGGTCTGGAAGGTTGATACACTGACAACAGGTCTTTAATATATTTTGGTGCTTTGGTGCTAAGCCATTCAGTGATCTATAAACTAACAGAAATATTTTAAAGTCTGTTCTCTGAGCTACAGGAATCCAGTGTAAGGACTTTAGAACTGGGGTGATGTGCTCTGTTTTCCTGGTCTTAGTGAGAACACGAGCAGCAGTGTTCTGGATCAGCTGCAGCTGTCTGACTTTTTAGGCAGACCCATATAGACACTGTTGCAGTAATCAATGCGACTAAAGATAAACGCATGGATGAGTTTCTCTAGATCTTTCTGAGACATTAGTCCTTTAATCCTGAAAATGTTCTTCAGGTGATAGAACACTGACTTTGTAATTGTCTTGATGTGTCTCTGAAGGTTCAGGTCTGAGTCCATCACTACACCCAGATTTTAGGCCTGATCACTCATTTGTAGTTGTAATAACTGAAGCTGCATGTTGACTGATCGTTCATCTTTAGATCCAAAAATAATAACTTCAGTTTTGTTTCTGTTCAGCTGAAGATAGTTTCCAAAAAGGAGTTAATGCACAAAAGGAGAGATGGAAACACATTTTCAAACATTTACCTCACAAAGCTGATGAGCTGTTTCCACTGGCAGCATGCATTAGATTTGAATTTCTTTCTTTACATCTCTAGACAGCGCATAACATCGCCAGTTCTAGTTTACATGACAGAACAATTACAATTTGCCTGACAGCAACTGATTCCTGTGAACCTCTCTCCATTTTTCTGAGATGTGTAGTCCATGGTAGTTTGCAACCTCTACTTCTTGGTCATTACAGCCATGCATGATGTCAACATTAGATGAAATTAGACTTTATGTAGTATTTTGTACAGCAATATACAGTGGAGCCCCGCCTATTCAATCTCGCACTGAGTGAATGTATAGCAAGAATCTATATCGACCCTTTGCACATGACATCACACTCTTCAGAAAGCACCCCACTCCGCCATTACAGACGTCAAAACACCCTATGCGTATGTTAACTCCTGTAAAGCTTGTCAAAAAAACCGCTGACAGCATGAAATCGCTACCAACTGTTGCTACCAAATTAGTTGATTTCACTGTAAAAATAGTCATAAGGTGCTACACGATTGGCTGCACAAACAGACAAGGATGCAAACAAAATTTGACATTTTATTATTTTTTATTTATTTTTTCTTCTTTAATGGACACAAAGATGTAAAAAAAGAAGAAAGGAAAGAGAGAAAAGTGGGGGGGAAAGTTTAAAGGGAAAGAAGGAGCTGGAAGTACAGGAGAGAGAGAAGCATAGAGATAACCCAAGTCAACACCCTTGAAGTCTGCCTCTCGACCTGCGGAAAGAGAAAAAACAAAACCGAGAAACCACAACAACAAACAACATATGCAGCTATAATAACAACAGTTACAAAATCATTGGAAAGTACATGGCACAAGGTAACAAGATATACTTAATGGCAACCACCGCCCAACAGAGTGTATCTGACAAACACCTGAATCTAAACACCCGTGTGTGTGTGTGTGTGTGTGTGTGTGTGTGTGTGTGTGTGTGTGTGTGTGTGTGGGTGGGTGTGTGTGTGTGTGTGCGTGCGTGCGTGCTTGCTTGCTTGCATCTATAAGGTTTCTCCAGAAGAATGTTTAATAATGGGTGTGGGGGCCTACAGACCCTGTCCCCCATGACATGGGGACGACTCAAGGAAGACCATAACCACAGACACCCACACCCAGAGGGACAACCAGAACCCCCAGAGAACAGCAGAGGAAAGCCCAGGTGAGCCCCCAGACCTACGATGGGCGTCGCGGGCACACAGCTTCTGCCAGCAACCCACTACTCCGGAGCAGATCCAGCCATAGACACAGAGACCTGAGCCTCAAGGGCAATCTTTCCAGAAAATGGTTCCCTTCATTCTGGGGTTGAGCAGAGCAGACCACCCAAACCTCTGCAGCAGCAGAGCAGCCCAACAGCCCGTGTACCACCTGAATGATCCGGGCCCAGATGCCAGCCCCGGGTCTGGGCTGGCGTCTGCTGCATGGTCCCCTCTCTGGATGGGGACAGAAAGGGTCTACACAGTCCCAACAAGCCAATCAACCAGAGCAGTCCCAGAGCGAAATAGTCCCATCCCCCCACTGGGCCCTAATCTCAACTCTAAACCCAACTCCCCAAAAGCCCCGATGCATGTCTCCCCAAAGGGCTACCCCAGCCAGCACACGAACATCAAACACATGCCCCCAAACACAGACGCTACGAATTTCCCATCCACAGGGAGGCACCCCTGCAGGAGAGCTCCAGCCCCGAAGAGCTGATGAGACTTCTATAGCCAAGACATATACAGCCGTCAATAATAAGAACTGACAGCCCTCGGTGTGTTACTGGATTTGCGGTGAACACTTTTTACAAGGTGAGTGGTAACGTTCATAAATTGGAATAATCATACAGCAAATTTTTAGTTTAAAAACAAAAACTTGGTGCAGAAGTTTTGATTTTATTACAGACTTTTTTCTAACCCAAACAATATACAAACTATACACACATTTAAATATAAACATGTACACCTAATAATATTATATGTCAACAAAAATCTTCTGTCATTATTTTGGCAGGATATCTGACCTCTCTTCATGACACAATTGTTGACATTTTTTTTAAATTTGTTGACTTCCTGGGATGGACCTCACTTCAAAGGAGAGTCCATATGCATTTAATAGAATCGATGTTGGGACTTTGGGTAAGGGCATTCCAGAAGCCTAATAGGTCCATTCCAAACCTAGTTTTGATGTGTATTTAGGATTAATTGTCGCATCCAAATTTATCCTAGTTTCAGCCTTCTGATCCAGTTAGAAGAAATTGGTAATCATGTTCCACATGATCAGGAAGTCTCAAGAATTTTCAAGTGGTGGGTTTAATTAATTAATTGCACACTTCTCATCCTCCTTTTTCAAAATACATAAACTAAATTAAAGATGAAACTATACTATTATGTTTTTGGTTCTATTATATTTTTCCTTACCTGCAGATACTTTCTGTATATTAAATGCATATTTTTAATAAAATACAAATTTCAGTTAGACTCAAATTCCTTCAGCATGTCTTATTTACTGCTTGTGGATGGCAAAGCTGTAAAGGCGGAAGTAAAATTATTCTGCAAAAATACCCACTAAAAGTCTATTATGAGAGAGGAGGTAAGTGTTCAGAACCTTTGCCCGCAGCATCACAGGAAACGCGCCTGTTGATCTGTGACACTTGGAGTTCTGACGAAATGGCAGATTGTGATGTTTCTGGAATAATAAGGAACTGGGGTGTTATTGGTATGCTGCATGCTGTTTCTCCTTTTGAAGTGTATAGCAATTCAGCTCCCTGATCACATCGGCCTTGTGTCTACATTGTTGAGAAAGTTTGCGATTTCAGCTCTAATCTCTTGTGTCTGTGCAGTCACCAGAACAATCACATCATATACAGTTCCTAAGACTATGTGAACATGCTGTCTGTTCATAATGTTAAGAGCGTTAATGGAGGAGAGTAGATAAGATGTAATATAAACTGTGATGAAACAGTGTCAACAGTTGGTGTTCGTATCTGCGCTTTTGCAGTCAGATTCTCAAACCAAGCGACTTCATACAGGGGGAGTTTTTTTTTTTCTCGGCACAGTGCTGCACATTTGTTTCTTCCTTTCATGGTCACTCACTTCAAATCATTTTGTTTCTGTTTTTAATGGTGTCACTGCTCCCTACATACTGCATAAAGCAGCCACAGAATGAAACTACTTACGAAAAATTACCACTGAAACTAATATTGGGAGACAGTCAAAAACATTTTTAAAAAATAGTAAAAATCTATAAAAAGTCCTATATTTTTACACATATTTTGTCTTCAGTGTTGTGCACAAAGGTGTGAAATGGACAGTTTAATAACTGCAATAATAATTTCTTTTTTTCCCTCAGGAACTTGATGGTAATCCATCTTTTTCTTGCACAATCGGCTCCATTCTATGTTGTGATGAATGCCCATTGTAAAAACTAAAGCTTTTCGGGCAAACCTTAGCTACCTAGTGTTACCAATATTAAACCCAGGATTTAATTCAGTCTAATAAATTTTAGTTTGATGCAAGATCTGTTTGCTGTGTAGCCTTTGCACTGCATCTGTCAACTCCTACCTTTGTTCTGTCTCAGCTAAATTGTTTTTGATTAAAAAATTAGTTGCATTAACCCAAATTGCTCTAATTGTAAATATTAGTTCTACTAACGCTAAAGTGCTAAATTGCTTATTTCAACCATGTTGAGATCCACCATGTGTCATTGACACATATGTAATGTGTTATGTTTTATGCTTTCGCCCTCCACAGATTCAGATTTGTTATAGCACACCTATCTGCATGGTTGCACTTTAGGAAGTGATTTTTTTGAAATAGACCTTTCACTCATCATTTCAGTTTTATAGTTCTTGAATATTGCTGACTCTGTTGTCTATTTTCTCCAAATAGATCAAAGTAAGGCTTCAGTCAGAAAGCACGCAGATTTTAAGTTGTTTATAGAATAAACATAATTTGCTGGTTATCATGAATGCCCATTTTTACTATTTTTTAACATCATGGTTGGAGTTTCTTTAAAAAAAAAAAAAAAAAAAAAAAAAAAAAAAAAAAAAAAAAAATCATGAAAATAAGCATCTAACTATTTGAAGAATTCCTAATTGTTCATAACTAAAATTTCAACACAGATGTTGAACTTTTTTCAACTGAAAGTTTACAAACAGCCAAGTAAATTAGTGTTCAAGAATTTATCCTGAAAAATCAATTTAGGGGAGACTAAGTGTGCTAAATATTTTCAAAAATAGCAAAAACAATCAATTAAAAATTAGCTTGGCTTTTAGCACATTAGTGTGCCCATCGCTGATGTGAAAGGATTGTTTTTTCAACCTGAAGTGTAGATTTTGTTCTACTTTATGATGAGGTGTCCCTTGGGCAATACACTTCACACACCTTATCTGCTGGTGGTGGTCAAAGGGCCCAGCGGCACTGGTGCATGGCAGCCTCACTTCTGTCAGACCACTGCAGGGCAGCCATGGCTACAATCCAGTAGCTTGCCACCATCAGCGTGTGAATGGGTAAATGACTGTAAAGCACTTTGGGGTTCTCTGGACTTGATAAAGCGCTGTATAATACAGGCCATTTGCCATTTATGTTAAATTCATATGTAAATAACAGCTTTTTATTGTAAATTTATCAAAATAAAAATATGATATTTGCAACATGATGACATAATTACTATGCTAGCAAATGAGTGTTATCTGTAAATGTTTAACAGTATTTTATCACATAATAATAAAAACAGTTCTACTCATTTGATGTGAGGGATGTGAATTAAGCTTTGAATTTTTCGGTAGTGAAGTATGTCAGTGTATTCCTTTTATTCTATATGAGATGATTTTGGAACTATTCTGCCTCTTTTGAAGCAGATAACTTTTGACCGGGCAAACTATGAGATCAATTGTAAATGAAACCTTTTTCAAACCCGCTCCATGAATCCAGAGCCATGTGTACGCTGGACTAAGAGCATCCCATGGTCTCAGGAACCTCCATATCTCCAAATTTGAAAAGAAATTACAATCTTGATGCTAGTACTCTTAAGGATTCCCCTTTAGAATTCACTTGAATTTTATGTACTGTGTATATAGGGTGTTTCTGTGTCTTCACTATCAGTTTCAGTGTTGCTGTGGAGAAGCAAAAACCATCAGAGCTTTCAGCAGGTCTTCAGTGGCAGGAGAGGAGGTACGTTGGGGTTATGAAAAGACCTCTGCTTGAAACATCCTGTGGAATAACCGACTTGTGTTGTCAGAAGTAATCATACACATAATTCAAAATCTGTGTTTTTCTTACGTCTAAGCTATATTGCTAAATTAAAAAAAAATATATCTGCCTTTTTTCCTTCTCCTCTTTAACTTCAAATACAATCCCAGAGCTTCTCTGTGATAGTATCACATATACAATATACATTTTAACTGCCACCAGGAAAACTCACATCTTTCTTCTGTTTTCCTCCAGCAAGCCCGTATGCCCATTATGCTGCCAGAGCAGCAGTTTGACAATAGTATACCCTTTGCAGCCAAGTTGCCAAGAGAATCACAGGTTACTCTGAATGCTGCCACCCTGAGTGGGTAACCTTGGTGTGGCCACTCCTTTTTTAAATTATCTGGTAACCAATTCCATCAGTCTCACCACGGCAGTTTTGTACATGCTTAAAATTGTTGGGTTCTCCTAGATGATTAATGGGGAGCATATTGTGTTTCTAAACCACCTGGAAGACCTCTCCCAGGCCCTAGAAAGGACATCCATGTTAATCCATCCAATTTTCATTCCATCTTCCCTAATAAGATACTTATCTATTGGATTTGCTTGACACAGGTCAGTATTTGCATTGTAAAAGTGTAATGTGCTATTTAGATGTGGAAGGTTAAATGATATTGTAACAACACACAGGTTTTTGTTGCTAAATAGATACTTAGGCATGATGTTCCTCTGGGATGCATTAGAGCTTAGACTGATTTTTCTACTTTTGTGTTCATATTAATAAATATACCAACACCCTCCTGACCTTTGAAATTTTCTCTGTCCTTCTCACACATTCACACACACAGAGGTAATTTTGCCTCAGACATGGTGCTTTTTTCTGTTCTGAGTTAAGTGCATATTTTTGAGCCAACAATTTTTGAGTTGAAAAATGTTATAAGAATTTAAACAACAGCTATTTTTGTATTCAAATGTATGGAAGCTTAAAGACAAAATGAAAGCCTAAAATTTAGTCATAATTATAGGTTTTAAAGTCATGATTATAAGACAAAAATTCATAATATCAAGTTTTAAAGTAATAATTATGATATTCAAAGCCATAAATAAGAGATTCAGGTGACATACAATGCTTGTCACCTGAATTTCAAAAAATGTTTGTTTAATGTAGATTGTTTTTCCATTTTATTTGGAATTGTATTGTGTTTGGTCATGATAATTAATAAGGGTTCTCTCAGCTTAAACTTTCATGTTCGAGCATGATTAATCTCAAACTGTGAGGTCAATCTAATTTTTGTTCGAAAAAAAAAGGTGTTAAATTTGGTTGAATTCACAGAGCCTAATATTTAACACTTCAGTACAATGAAACTGAATCTTGTTTTTTATGACAATAACATTTGTGAAAGTATGTGTCACTTTCAGGAGCTTAGAGGGTTCCAGCACGGTCATGTGATAGGTTGCCATCTAAGCCAACAAGTCCAGTCATGAAATTTTCTCCCTCATTAGTGGGGAGTATTCAACAGTCAAGTGGAAGTGATGGCAAACGAAGTCACTTCCAAGTCAACCAAAAAGTGGTAGGCCATGTAAAATCATGGGTGGGGGGTCAGTGGATGCTGAGGTGTGTAGTGCCCACAGGTCACTAACCTTCTGCAGAGTCAAATGCTACAGTCAAATGCTTCCATGTGGCCTTCAGATTAGCACAGAACAGTGTGTGGGGAGCTTCATGGAACAGGTTTCCATGGCAATGCAAAGGCAAAGGATCAGAAGCAGTGGTCAAAAGTAAACTGCAAAAATGACAGTAGAGCAGAGGAGAGATAAATTATTGGGCTCTTTCTGACAGTCACATGGTTTAGTTTGAGTTTGCCTTAGAGGTGGGCGGATTGATCCAAAATATCAATACCAAACTGGTATCAGTATCGGATTGATAGCAGCCTGGTAAGATCAGTACTTTAGTTTCAGATTCCCTCTTTAAATTTTATTTTATTTTTATACTGTAATATCTCAACTCAATCTCGATTTGCTCTGAAATGATATTTTTTTTTTGCATTTTATTTAGGAAAAAATGCACACAAATTAGGGTTAGGGTTAGGGTTAGGTTAGTTTTTTCTATTATTTGTTTGTCATGTTAATATGTTATTCAAGTATTTTGTAGACACCCTTAAAACTTTGTTCAAATTCTGTCCCAGGATTTAACAAAATACTTCAAAGGGAAAACCACAAAAAACAGCTAAAGATCAGAATAAATAAAAAGTATCAGTATCAATACTGACCCTGTATTTACTTGGTATCGGCTCGATATCAAAACATGCAGTATTGCACACCTCTAGTTTGCCTAGAGAAACGCACTTACCTGACTGTATTGCATCAAATGTAAAGTTGGTGCAGAGGGGATTATAGTGTGGGGTTGTTCTTCAGAAGCCATGCTCAACCTTTTAGTTCCAGTAAAAGGAACTTTTGTTGCTTTAACATGGAAGACATTTTGGCCAATTTCATGCTCCCAACTTTGTGGAAGCAATGCAGGGAGGGCCGCTTCCTGTTCCAACAGGCCTACACACTGATGGTCAAAGCAAAGTCCACAAAGACATGAAAGAGCAAGCTTGATGTGGAGGACCTTAACAGGCCTGTTCTGACTTTATCCTGAAGGAACACCTTTGGGATACATTAGGGTGTAGAGTGTGATCCAGACCTTCTCATTCAAAGTCAGCGTCTGACTTCACCATTAAACTTAAAACACTCTGCAAATACAACAACTTCAAATCTTGCAGAAACACTACCAACAATGATAAGCAAAGTGTTGCCAAGCATTATATTTAATCATATGGATTAAGAATGAAATTGACTAATTTGTATGGCTACAGTGCCAAAGCAGAGTCCAAGAGTCCAAATCCCAGTAAAAAAAAACAAGACCTTAGTCATTTCAGAAAACCTAACAAAAACTACAGATATATAAGTTTAATGGTGTTTTATCTATATGCTTCTTGAAAATCTGACTTCCATACAATAATTGGAAAAGGAATCGGAATGCGTAATGAATAAATCCAAAAAGCAGGCTGCAACACTGTAGGAAAAACACTGAACCTAGACCAGATTAAAAATAGCCTGTTATTCTCACTGTTTGTTTTCACTCAAAATATTAAATCCATATTTTGTCTTATTGGATGATGATATTGTTAATAACAAGTTCATTATCAGCACAGAATCATTATTTTAGGATGACCTAATGTGGTTTAGTATTTTTTTTGCAGCTTTAGCTAAATTGCTGTATACCTCAGATCTTTTCCAGAATGATGCAGTTTGCTCAGTCTAAACTGCCATCTCACCCAGCAGCAGACCCTCTCCCACTGGACGAAGATCAAAGTGTGAATCCTTGTTTGAGGGATGTCCAGATCTTAGGTAAATTATTTTTAACAATGTGGATTTTTTTATAGTACAACTGTAAGGGTCAATAGTTTATAAACCCACACGTTACACAACCATCTTGAAATTGTTCACAAGTCATTTTTCCAAGTCAACTCTCAAATCTCTAAAAACTGAAATAAACCTTTTCTCATCAAATCCATGATATCGAGGTCACCTCTAGCCCTGCATCACTGTAGGGTAGGATTCCAAACCTGTACTGTTTGTCCCTCGTCCTACATTATTACATAAACATTTAATAATTATCTTTCAATCTTTTAGTATTTATTAAGAGTTATCTTTTAATCATTTAATATTTAATTCAGCATCCATAAACAGTTAAAGGCTGCTTTATATTATTTTTAAAATTTATCAAATGCAATACTTACCCCTTTGAAAATAAAAATAGACATTTATGAAGGCATTCAAGAAAATAATAGAGATTAAAACCTGTCAATGCTGAGTTTCTGAATGAATCAGTCAAAGTGCTTTTTTGTCTTTGTAATGACTAAGGGTGCATTCACACCAGTCTGCTTTAATCAAACTGTTGTTCGCTTGCCTAGAAGGTTCAACACATTCGAGGAGGTGTGAAAGTGCAATTGACCTCTGATGTGGACCAAAAAAAATCTAACTCTAGTCTGTCTACAAACCTAGGTCTCGATTCAGTTGAAGTGAACTCTGGTGTTGTTTGAATGCATTCATTTGGAGACATTCATGTGTTCACTATTGTAAAGGCTACAGCTAACATGAACGGATTGTTAAGAGCTATGAAAAGAATCGAGTCAACATCTCTCCCACCAACATGAAACAATATCAAAGTCCAGCTGCTGCCGTTTTTAAAATATAAGTCTCCAAAAATGACAAGGGCAGCAAGCTGGACTGGTGGGCGAAAACACCCTCGGGGTATAAGTCAAAGTGTGATTTTCTGATCAAACTGTATCAAAATGTACACTACAGTATAGTTTTATGGTCTTGGTTTTCAAAGCAGTTTGCAGCGCACTCTGCCAGGGTTTCTGAAAGGAAATTTATTTTTCCCAGAAGAGAACTATTCTAACACACAGTACACAAAAGACAGGGAATCAAGTTAATTGTAAATGGTTATATTTTCAGAGAAGCACTCCTTTGCTTATTTTCATTTATTTTAAGAGAATTTTTTTTAGCACTGTTCACAGTAAGAAGTCAAGTTTATTTGTATAGCACATTTTAGCAACAAGGCAGTTATAAATGCTTTACACCATAAAAACATAACACAGAAACTAATTACTTAACAAGCTATAAACATGAAGTTTTGGCTAATACCATCATCAAAGTCATCCAGCAAATATACATCAAATATATTGATCAATGTTCCACTTACTACTAATCCAAGGCAACTCTTAACAGGTGGGGTTTTAGCCTTGATTTAAAGGAACTCAGCATTTCAGCAGTTTTCTGGGAGTTTGTTCAAGATTAGCGGAGCATAAAAACTGAATGCTGCTTCTCCATGTTTGGTTCTGGTTCTGGGGATGCAGAGTAGACTAGAACCAGAAGTCCTGAGGGCCCTGGAAGGTTGACACAACAGCAGGTCTATTATGTATTTTGGTGCTAAGCCATTCAGTGATCTATAAACTAACAGAAGTATTTTAAAGTCTATTGTCTGAGCTACTGGGAGTCAGTATAAGGACTTTAGAACCAGGGTGACGTGCTCTATCTTCCTGGTTTTAGTAAGAACCCAAGCAGCAGCGTTCTGGATCAGCTGCAGTTGTCTGATTAATTTTTTTAGGCAGATCTATGAAGACACTGTTGCAGAAACCAATGTGACTAAACATAAACACATGGATGACTTTCTCTAGATCTTTCTGGGACTTTATAAATGTTCTTCAAGTGATAGAAAGCCGACTTTGTAACGTCTTTATGTGTCTCTGAAGGTTCAGGTCTGAGTCTGTCACCATACCCAGATTTCAGGCCTGATACCTAGTTTCTAGCTGTAATAACTGAAGATGTGTACTGACTCTTGATTGTTCCTCTTCAGGTCCAAAGATGTTAACTTTAGTTTAAAAAGTCCTGGGAATTTCTCCCTTTGCAGGTATGAGTTATCTCTGGGTACTCTGGCTTCCTCCCACCATCTTAAACACGTTAGGTTCATTGGGCACTCTGAGGGACTCTAGACCATTGTTCAGTGTTTACCAGCACCTCAGGATTGACCAGTTTGGGAATGGGGTGGATGGATAGACAGTCTGATATCGCTCTTATGGCCTCATGGGATCTGAGAGCTTTAAGCTAAATCCACAACAACCCTATCCCTAATCCAGCTATCACCTCTGGGTGTCACTGTGGTTCAGCAAATATATGTGGGAACCTTTGTATAGGTGCAAGATTGCTAGACAGTAGAGCAAACAGTTTTTTGACCGCTTATCAGGTGTAGCTTCTGTTTGAATCGGTGACGTTGATGGTTATTTATGGAGTTATGTAAAGCAATGATGGACACCCTTTTGGGTCAATAAATGGATGAACCGGTGAACCTAACTTGTTTCCTCACGTCAGACAAACAGTAAGCAAGCATGTCAGCTAACATTATTCCGTTTATGCATCAGGGACATCAATTAAAGTGGAGTTTAGCTGATACAGGTCTGATGTAATATTCTTATTTTGAATGTCTTGTTTTTAATAACTGAAAGCAGAAAATCATTATAATTAATAGAAATAGTCTTCCATCATCCATCTGTGTGTACAATGCTGTGAAAAAATGTTTATCCTCTTCCTATTCTTGATTTGCTAATTTTTTGCATGTTTGTCACACTTCAGTGTTTCAGAACATGAAACCAATTTAAATATTAGTCAAAGACAACACAAGTATACACAAGTTGGAGTTTTTAAATTAAGATGTTTATTCTTAAGGGATTAAAAAAATCCAAACCTACATTGCCCTGTGTGAAAAAGTGATTGCTCCCTTTTCTTAAAACATAACTTAACTCTGGTTTATCACACGAATTGTGTCTCCATTGACACCCAGGCTTGCTGCTACATCTGTTCTTAATCAGGACATCTTTTTAACAGGACCTGAATGACAAAGTGAAGCTCACCAAATGATCCTCAAAAGCTTGACATCATGCAGAGATCCAAAGAAATTCAGGAACAATGAGAAGGAAAGTAACAGATCTATCAGTCTGGAAAGGGTCACTAAGCCATTTCTAAAGCTTTGGGATTCCAGCGAACCACAGTAAGCGACATTATCCACAGATGGAGAAAACATGGAATGGTGGTGAAGCTTCCCAGCAGTGACCGGCTGAACAAAATTACCCCAAGAGTGCAGAGACGACTTATTCAAGAGGTCATATAGACCTCATCACAACATCCAAAGAACTGAAGGCCTCACTGTCCTCAGCTAAGGTCAGAGTTAATGCCTCCACCATAAAGAGCCAACAATGGCCTGCATGGCAGAGCTCCAAGATAAAAACCACTGCTGAGCATTAAGGCTCATCTCATTTTTTCCAGAACACTTCTTGATGATTCCCAAGACTTTTGAGGAAACATTTTGTGGACTGATGAGACAAAAGTTGAACTCTTTGAAAGGTGTGTGTCCCATTACATCTGGTGTAAAAGTAACACCGCATTTCCGAAAAAGAACATATCAACAGTAAAACATGGTGGTGGTAGTGTGATGGTCTGGGGCTGTTTTTCTGCTTCAGGACCTGGAAGAATTCTGCTGTCTCCCAAAAAAATCCTGCAGGAGAATGTCCAGCCATCTGTTAGTGACCTCAAGCTGAAATCAACTTGGGTTCTACAGCAGGAAAATGATCCAAAAAACACCAGCGAGTCCACCTCTGAAAGGCTGAGGAAAAACTAAATTAAGACTTTGGAGTGGCCCAATCAAAGTCCTAACCTGAATTCAATTGAGATGCTGTGGCATGACCTTAAAAAGGACGTTCATGCTCAAAAACCCTCTGATGTGACTGAATAAGAGCAGTTCTGTAAAGATGAGTGGCCAAAATTCCTCCACAGCTGTAGGAGTCTTCTGAAACTTGGCAATAGTCTAGAGTTGAACTGCGGGACTGAACAGCGCAGTATTGGTTGAAGTGAGCCTGGATGAGAAGAATGAGCTGAAATGAGCAGGATTCTGCTGATTTTTATTTTTCTGTCAGAAATCAAAAGATCTTTGTTGGACTTTTTTGGCATACTGTAAACAAAAATCAAGTAAATTCCACCTAACACTTTGCATCATTTTATGCACTCAAGCTAGATGCCTCTTAGTGGTATTTCTCACTTTGAGTCTGCATCTCTAGCAGAAAATCTAGCACTTTTGAGGTGACAGGATCTAACTCTCAAACATGAAATTCATGAAGGGGAAAAATGATTTGCCTCCATAAAGCAGCATTCGAGAAAGGCTGACTTCTGCTTCATCGCAGACTGGTTAGAGACCAAGCACAAGACATAATCTGAAGTCTTTTAATTTCGAATTGACTCAGAGAATTATAATTCATGAGCTGTAGAACTTTTTTATCACTGAGCCTGTAGCTTATTTCCAATTGAGTATATGAGATATATAGCCTCACATTTGTATTTCTTCAGCACTGCATCAAAAGTGTTGTTTGAAGTAATTAACTGAAACCAAAAAAAAAAAAAAAAAAAAAGAAAAGAAAAAGAAAGAACCATTACATTGGTACTCCATTACTTTTATAAAGGCTTTCCTGTCAAATCTAGTCCTCTTAGCAGAAAGCACAGTTTGCATCATGAGCATGCAGTCAGTAAGTCTGAGCAAACGCAGATAGACGTGACACGATAGATGTAACCTGTCGTTCTCACCAGGCCCAACTGAAAGCTGTCACCACATGTCTCTGTAATCTGAGGCCTGAATCACTTGATGGTATGTATTTCCTCTGTGTTTAGGAGAAATAGCCTGCAACTGATTGAGCTGAGAATAAGAACCAGGTGAAGTTTGTCAGTTCTTGTACAGTTGTAATCATTAGGATCAATTTCAGCCATCTGTGCTGTTTAATGATCTAGGCCGTGGGTAAACCAGTTCTTATCTGTCTTGAATCCCCTTTGTTCCATCTCTTTCACAGTCTTGCATCATCTTGATAGGTAGTATCTCGAACATACGTTTGCTGTCTGCCGTATTGCTTTAATGCTGATCTTTTTGTTTCATGGCTTTGCTCAGGTTGACTCATCTTCCATATTTCTCTTTGAACCAGGCACTCCCTCAGTCTATCTCAGCACCACTTTATTTATGGATCCAGCAATATTTTAAGTAACAGAGATGTAACTGAAGAATCCATACTTAATTAACATATAAGTGCATTACTCAGTAACCTACTTACCTCGAAATCTCAAAGTGTTTAATCGTAATAAATTATTCCCCATCAAACTGCCCTAACAGCATTTTAAGTTCCCACAACTTTGATACTGGAATGTTTATTTCCATTAGCAATGTTTGTGATTTGTAACCCTTCAAGACCCCGTCCTGCACTCCAGGAGTGTAGAAAAATAAAAAATAAATGGGACATACATTGAAAGTTTTGACTATTTGGATATGGACAGAGGTTGCAGAAGGCCAGCTGGAGGTTGGTTGCTGGTTTTTGCTGCAAGCACATTCAGGACCGGCCAGGACATAGTGTCTGACATCTTTGAGAATAGACAGCCACCAGAACTTACAGTTGATTAATGAAATGGTACGGCTAATTCCAGAGTGACATGAGAATTTTGCTGTGTGGATCCAGTGAATAACATGTGATCTGACAGTGGAACGGACATATGAGGATGGGTGGAACAGTACCTGGATCGAGTTCTTTCTTGGGCTTGATGGATGATGTTTTCTATTTCCCAAGTAAATGAACCAATGGTGCAGGAGGGTGGAAGAATTGCAGTGGGTGTCTTGTCATCATGATCTGGAGAGAACTGATGGGACAGGGAAGTGATCTTGATGTTCTTGGATCCTGAGCGGTAAGAAATAGAGAGGTTAAAGTGGAAAAAGAACAGAGACCAACAGGATTGATGTGAATTTAAACATTTGGCAGATTGTAAGTATGATACATTTTTATGATCAGTCCAAACCAGCATGGGATGTTTGCCCCCCTCCAACCAGTGACACCACTCCTCTAAGGCAAGTTTAATGGCATGGAGTGGTCTGTTGCCCACATCAAGGATGGGAGCCTGGGATAACTTTATTTAAGTTTGTCCAATGCACTGTCTGCTTCAGAGGTCCAAAAGAATGCTATTTTATTGAATGTGAGATCTGTAAGGAGGTGCTGCTGTTTGGCTGTAATTTCTGATTAATCTTCCATAAAAGTTTATAAATTCAAGGAACCTTTGTAGCTGTTTGTGGGTCACTGGAGAGGGCCATTCTTTAACTGCTTTGACCTTTTCTAGGTCTGTCCAAACCTGTCCACGCTCAAACACATATCAAAGGAAGCTGACTGAGTATTCATGAAATTTGCATTTTTCGGCTTTGACATATTTTCCATGAGATGTGGAAGGACAAGGTTGACACGCTTCTGGTGGTCAGCAAATTTCTTGGAATTAATGAGAATATCATCAAGGTATACAAAGAAGAAGATATCTAGACAGTCACAGAGGATGTAATTGACTTACATATTAATTACAACCTCCTGAGAAGGACAAGGGGTGTAATATTAATGGGTTGACTTGAACCCCCCACTACATGTTGATTACAAGGCATAATAAACTCACAGATTATGAAACACAAGGAAGATCTGAAAGGAAGTGTATTAGTCATGGGATTATGCTGTGGGGATGCTTTTTTTCTGCAGGGACAAGAACACTGGTCAAAGTTAATAGGAAGATGGGTGAAGCTAAACTGATGTTCTGAAAGAAAAACTATTAGAGGCTGCACAACAGTTGAGACTTGGGCAGAGCTTGCCCTTCCAGCAGTATAACAATTCAAAACATTCAGCCAGAGTTACAATGTAATAGTTTACATCAACCACATTCATGCATGACAATGACCCAGCCAAAGTCATGACCTAAATTAAATTGAGAAGTTTTGGCAAGACCTATACATTGCTATTCACTGAAGCTCTTCATCAATTCCAACTGAGCTGGAGCTCTCAGACAAAGAAGAATAGGCTATCATGTCACTTGATATATAAAACTGGTAGAAGCGTACTTGAAAAGACTTAGCAATAGTTGCAATGAAAAGTCATTCTGCAAAGTGTTGAATTGGGAGGGGCAATTATGACTGTTGCACTTGAAAAACTGAATTATGCACTACTTTTGGTTGGTTTATGACATAAAACTCAAAGTACCCAGTGTTTGTGGTTGTAACAAAATGAGAAAATGTTCCAGGCCTATGAATTCTTTTGTAAGGCACTGAAGATGAGGAAAGTATTGTTCCATCTACCACTTTCCCTGTAATTGGGAAAGTGGTAGATGGGAAATTGGTAGATGGTAAGTGGTAGTTTAATGTTGTCAAAAACATTAAAAAATAAATCAAACCAAGGCAGATAACACTATAATTACCCCTAAAGATGTTAAAGTCCATTGGCTAATGCAGATCATGCCTAATAGTATATCCAAAATAAAAAAGGAACAGCTAGGAACGCTGATGATTTCTGGCTGGAGTTGAGGATGGTTCTCCAAGTAAGTTGGACAAACCCTAACCGTAGAAGATGGCTACGCTAAAAGAGGAAACCACTTCAAAAGTAAAGGGGGTCAATGATGTGAAGGTAATAGAGCAAAGCTTAGATGATAACTTATCCAGTATAGGTGTGAATGTTAATGTTGAAGATAAGGTATGGGTTTTTTATGGTTTTCTTTGTATAACTGGCAGATGAGAGATGTAGAGTGGATAATTACAACCAGATACATCTTTAGTGGCTTGTACAAAAAGGCTACCTGATGTAATCTTGAAGTTTTCTAAGAGAAGGATGATAAGAGCCCAGAAAGCACCAAGTGTTTGAAGAGCACTCATGATGACAATGATGAATTCATGTTGATGAAGAGTTAGATAAAAGGATGTGGGTAAAAAAAAGAATTGTCTTGAAAAGAGCAACAAAAGTTAGAAAAAGTCTGATTCAGGCAAGGTCCTGATAATTTATGTAGGGGTGGAGCCAAACGTGGTTGGTTTCTTTCTCTAAACATTCTACGGTCTGACCTTGGAGTGAATTACTTGGTACTCCAACTATGGGAAAGATTAGCAGTTGTCGAAAGTGTTTCCCACTTATTATTTTAGTCCTCTATGTTGGCTCATGGAACCTTCTGACATGACTTCTGCTTTTAACTGGATCTAACTTACAACCTGCCTTGAGGTCATCTCTTCCTTTTCCCTTTTTCTCATTTAAATGCAGAACAAGTGTCTAGTGTGGTGGAGAAGTGTGGATCTGAGTCTAATCTCCCATTGCCTACAAGAAAACTGGCTCTATGGGAACTTGTCGCCAGATTCTCTGACAAAGTTTCCCAGTTAGTGCTGGACACTTTCTGAGCAATTGGGGGTTATCTATCTATACTCTTTCCCAAAGTTGGGGTCAAAACCTCACTTGGGGTAATGGATCAACAATTATGGGGTCTTTAGAGCCTCAACAGAAATTAAACTAAACAATAAAAATGATGACAGTAAAGCACATTTATGCTACAGTGTTTAAAGAAATAAAAATAGCACTTAAAAACAGACAAAACCAATTTGTTGGCTGTGGATGCTGTTTGTGGTATTATTATACCCGTGTTTAATTGATTTAATAGAAATGCCTGTATATCCAACCCCTAGCTCGGGTCATCAGTCTGTTCTGCTATTATTTTGTGGGTAAGAAGTTGAAAAGTTTGTGAACCTCTGATCTAACACATCCTTATCTGTCTACAGATCCTAGCCACTGAACAACTCCTGGACTTTGCTGCAAAAACTCTCCCTTGACCTCTTTACAACACTTAGGACCCTAGAACACATGAAACCTCAAGGGCTATAGATTCCCTAGCCTGGTAAAAACCAGCCCCTTGTTCTACGTTTTGCTTCATACAGGGGGGCTGGACCCTTGGCTGTTGAGAAACGATTGCTTGCTGGAGGCATGGACTCTGTTGAAGTTTTACCAATTGGATCTGATTTTACTCAGTTGCTAACGTTTGGGCTTGATGTATGTAATGCGCCAGCTCGACTGCGAAGGAAGCTACGCTATAAAGCTTAATGGAAATTGCTGTAATGCTGTAAACAACCATCCCCATCTCCGAAGAGAGAAGTACTGACTTTAATTGCTCAATATTTCAAACTGTGGCCGACACGGACTAAATGGCTTCATTGCCATTGCCAACTTACAATCATAGGCAGACTAGAGTGCATTTCTAAAACAGTGCAGAAAATTGACGTCATTGTTCATAACGCCTCTTTTTGTTTGTTGATTGACTTGGTTGAAATTCTACCAGGGAAATCAAATGGTAAATGGCCTGTACTAGTGTTGCGCTTTATCAGCTCCAGAGAACCCCAAAGTGCTTTAGATTACATTCAGTCATTCACCCATTCACATGCTGTCAAGCTCAACAGGATCAATTACAGACGGAACATGAGAATCAAGCAGAATTGCATAAGAAGGCAATGGCCAGGCTACAGATTCCAATTCAAGGACCCCTACATTTCCAATCACAAGATTTGGAATGAAACACCTTAACATTCTTTCGGGCTTGGTCTGATTTTGGGTCCACCAGTCTAGCTCTTGACAGAACCAGTCAGTTACATATGATAAACAACTGACCTGACTGTCCCTAAAGTTCAAAAGAGGCAGTCCAGTAGTTGTTAATCAACAGAACAGCAGCAATATCTGGAGTTCAGTGGTTAAGTAACCTTCAGTCTGACTAACAGCTCAAAGTCTCTGTGACGATATTGCATCACCGGGTGCATTAATGTGAAGCCAGGTCTCTTTTTGCCTCAAATAACCTGTATTTAACACCCACAGTCTGACTCAGAGTCACTTGAGAAACTTTCCTTCAAACTTCTTCTGACTGATTGTGTGGAGCCACAGTGGTATGAGTGTGTTTCCATTTGTGGTCTCAGTCTTTATTTTTACTGAAAATTGTTTGGAGCTCTAAAGTATGTCAGATTACAACATCTGCATTTACCACATTCTTTTTTCTTTGTACTTTTCTCAGATGGCATGGTAAAATGTTTATTATCCATTCAATTCAGTGTATTTATATACCGCCAATTCACAATAAATGTCATCTCAAGGCACTTTCCAAAAAGAAAAAAAATAAATTCAATCATACATACATTCCATTTGATCCTAGATATCAAACAGTACAATAAGCTCAATTATTCAAAGTAGTTCAAAAAGTTTCTAAGGAAACCTAGCAGATTGCATCAAATATCATCCAATATGTTCAAGAGAATCCGCCATGAATGCCACTGTGGTTGTTACATTCTGCTGTATAGGAAAGTATTTAAATTGTCTACAGAGTTTGATATCCAATGTGGTCTACTTAAACTCTAACAACACTGCTTGAGTTTGCAGGGGGAACATATGTGCTTATTTGTAAAAAAAAAAAAAAAAAAAAAAAAAAAAAAAAAAAAAAAAAAAAAAAAAAAAAACTACTGTGGACTTATTTTACATGGCACCCTTTTTTGAAGATTTTCTGGCACTAGAGAAAGAGGGAAGACAGGAAAAAAAGGTCTCCACACCAAGATTTGAACCCTGGACTGCTGCATTGAGGATAAATAACTTCCAAACATGGTGCGTTTGCTGTACTGTTACTCCATGCCCTGCCCTGTTACTCCATTCCCTGCCCCTACATGTGATCCTTGAAATCTTATACCATATTTTCCAGGCTATTAGTTGCACTTCTTTCATAGTTTGGTTGCTCCTGCTTCTTATAGTCAGGAGCAGCTTATATATGTTTTTTTCCCTCTTCATGACACATTTTTTGGCTGATACTGATATTAATTCATACTGACGGACATGAATCAAGGATTAAACATTATCGGCTGCAGTAGCGAGAAAAGCTAAGCTCGGGCTGAAACCAAGATGGCCAGAAGTGGCCATCTTGGGTACATAAAGAATGTGCTGTTGGTGTTCTGAAGGTCTATGCTACTTCATCAGATTTTCCTACCATAGCGTGTCTAGATAGCTATGTCTATCTGTTGGTCCTACGTTTCGAAAATGCTGGAACACCTATTGAGGCTTGTGAATGGTGCAGTTACATCTCCACATCCTGGAAGTTGCCAAGGAGATGAAAATAAATGATTTTGCAGGTGGACCTTCTTGATGTCACCGCTTCATGCAAAGCAACTGCCCCTCTATCATCCTGGATTTACTGCAAGCTTCTCCAATCCGCCCCACTGCACACCCTGATTTAGAGCACGGAGATCGTTGCATCAGAAACTGCCAGCAGACTTCCAAGCCAAAGTCGACAGTTTCCATGAGTTTGTTGAAAAGCAACCAAAGACAACGTGTCACCAGATCATATCATTAACATGGACAAGGTCCCCATCACATTTAACAATAAATAAATGCAACTTATACTTAAGTGCATCTTATGCCTGGTTCACACAACAAGATTTTAAAAATGTTGGCTGATTTTCAAAACCTGAAAGAAAGCCGTTTTGGTCATAAAGTGTGGGGTATCCAGCTACACGGCAGGAGAAACACACTACAAACATGGCAGACTGGGGAGAAGCAATTGCAGTAGTTTGTGGCCTATACTTCTATACTTGACAGAAATACAATATCTCCTAAGATTATCTTAAGAGATAACTGGAGTGTCCTTAAGATTGTCAGAAGGGGGAAATCGGGACAAAAATTTGCTTGAAAATCATGCGGTGTGAACTAGGCATTATACATCTTTTTCTCTTCATGTTGCATTTTTTGACTAATGAGACTTGTAGTTTGACCAAGGTACAGAAAATACAGTACGTACTGGCCAATCCCAGCATATGAACATGCTTTTATTGGGATGGTGATAAATCTGGTGGTTTGAAACAATTGATGTTTTGTTTGTTTGTTTTGGAATTCTCTCTCAGAGTATTTGCAACATGGATGTAAAAAAGAAATAGACATCACAACAGAGGACTAATACCAATAAAAGCTAACAAAAAAATCCTCACAAATAATGTCCTTATAAATGTTGTAATAATTGCATTACTGCCAAATGCAAGTGTTTTACAGTCAAATATTGCAAGAGCAAAATAAAGCCCTGTCTGTCTAAGAGCACCCAGTCTCATCTAAATTCATTATGCTGCAAAGCAACACATCAAACCCTGACTGTCCAGCTTAGTACTGCGCAGAACCCCACATACTAACATGATGTCATACACTTTCACCGCAGTGTCCCTCCAGCTGATCCTTAGCAGAACTATCTCTTCTTCAGTGCCTCCATTTCAGCACTCTAGTGGTCTGTGTTTGAATATACACATATTCCTGGTCTCCCACTGCAACATCCTGGTGTCCAAAAAATCCCAACATGGAAAGAAGCTTGGACGTTTATGGATTTGGAGTGCCAGAATTCCCTAATTTAAATGTGATTTTAGATGTTTTGCCTTACTCCACTATGACGTTCACTCTTAAATCTGCAACCACAGAATGTTAAAACTTCATTACATGTCAGCTATTGTGAATTTGTGGTATTTAGTTCAGAATTAAACAAAAATCATCACTACAGTAGTCAATATTAATGCATCATGGGGGGAAAACAGCATATATTTGAATTTCAATAATATTAGAGATTGAAAAACTGAGTGCAGAATTTGTAAAATAAAAATATGCATCCATCTGCAGAGAAACAATAGTAATTTTGCGGGTTTTTTTGTTTTGAAAATGCTACAGAAATAAAAAGCTTTTGTGAAAATACAGAATAAAACATAACTTACCAACACACAAATCATTCATAATAATTTAGGCAAAAATAACTGATACTAAATGAAGAGCCCTTAGGGAGTCAAGATAACCTGCTCTTTGAAGGGGTCTGAGTCACATCAGACAAACCTTTGAAAGTGTCTAAAACTATGTGTTATAGATGCAAAAAGTTTTTTGGTTGTTTTGTGTGGTATCGTCTATCTAGTCACATAAGGGGTCCCAATTCTCCAGAGTGGTCTTTCGTCCCGCCCACTTTGCGCCCTTGATCCACAATTTGGCTAAGCCCCACATATAAGCTGACTTCGGTGAAGTGTATTACCCACAATTCATTGCTGCATGTGACATTTTGAATTAAAAGGCGGAAATATGGCAGTGTTCACCGAGCAAGCTGTGTCTGTCATGAAAAAAAAATCAGTTTTTAAATGTTAAGTATTGAAATAATTTTTGTTTCACTCTACTATACATGTGTGAATACTATGGAATTTTGCTCTGTATTCAGAACAAAACATATTTGAACAGCCAAATACCCCTTTCTTCTCCGAGAAACAATTGCTTGTTGTAGTTGTGTCATCATTTTTAGCAGTACAAATTCCAAAACAGCGACCATTTTGGATGTCACAGTTACGACGCAGAGGCGTAAGTCAATGACGTAACCAGTGCTGTTCCAATTCTTTGATTTTTGCATGCTTGTAACCTGCGCACTCGAATCCTTATGTGCACTTTGACTGAGTACACACTTCGTAGAGGGGAGTAGGGTGTAGTGAATGTTTTGGGACATGGCTTTCCCTTCTCGTGCAGTCAGCCGTAGTGATCCGGTGATGCTCATAAATGGTTATTATTTACGGTGCTTTTAAGCCTCCTCCTTGATATTCTAAATGATTAAATTATCAATCACTGCAGTAATTGATAAATACATTAAGAATCATTTCTCCCAAAATATTGATTTCTAATCCAGTCAAAAACTAAAAGCCTTACTTCCTCAAAATAAAGTTCTGTCTTTTGCATTGTGAAACAGTATTTGTAAGACATACCGAGCTTATCAATTAGTCTAACTAGTCTTAATTAATTTAGAGCTAATTTGCCTCACCAAAAAACCCTTCAATACAATCCTTTGTCTTTAAGCATGCATATTCATACTGGACTGTGATGTTATTGTAGATCATTCAGTGGGTTATTTCATGTTTCTTTCGTTACATATTTCTGGTGTTGTTGTGTGAGGAATACACAGCAGATTTTGGTGTAAACGAATCTGAATTAGTTAAAAGTAATTAACACACTCCAAATTCCTTATTAAATAAATCTGGTTTCTCAGTATTCATGGTGCATACTGAACTGTGACGTCATTGTAGTACATCATTGTGTCATTTTATTGCTTCTATATTCATTTAATTTACATTTTTGTTTTTATTTTCAGTAGTTTATTAGTTTCACCATTTTATCTTTTTCTCAGTAGTTTCATTGAGTAAAATTTTGGTTAATAAGTATTTAACTGTATGGTTGAATTCTTTTGTGAATAAACTCTTGCAGACTGGAGAGCAGTTTTAAGTATTTATTCCATCCACATGTGTAGTATCTTGCTGTTCAAGGAACACCAGTGCTGAAGTTATGCCTTCATCTATTTTTTTAAAACCTAGCCCTTATCAGGCAGGTATTTATAAACAATAACAGAGGCTGAACTATTTGTTTATTATTTTCCTGATAATCAGGTGGTACCCCAACTTGGTAGTTTTGATCAAAATGACTCGTTTGATTAAATATTGCCCAAAGCAAAAGCAGTTTGAGCTGCCTTGTAGCTGAAATGTGTCATGATGTGTGGTTGTGGTGGAGGACTCAAATGCAGACAGGGCAAGTGGATTTTGGTAATTTAATGAAAAAAAATTTAATAACAAAAACAACAGGGACCACAGGGAGCCAGAGCAGACCAAAAACACAAGACTCCAGGGGAAACCCCAGCAGGCTTAGCTAGGGAGATAACAGGTAGATAACAGAAGGAACCACCGAGGAGTCAGAGTCTGAGCAGGTATAGATATACAGAGGAGGGAGTGGAGATGACAAAGGAACTAATTAGGGAAACTAATTAGGGAAATTTCTTTGGATTGTACCTGGGAAGGGATTGAGTGAGGCTTGATGAGGTAAATGACTAACAGCTGGGGAAGGGACTTGAACGGCAGAATGACTGAAAAACAAAGATTGCACTAGAGGGAGACCTAAACCTAAATAATAATTCTAACTACATAAATCCAAGACCCAACACAGGAATCTAAACTAACCAAGCAAATAAACTGGGATGAGGGGAAATAAATGCTAAATGTAAAGAAGCATTCAAAGAGGAGATAACTGAACTAACAGAGAAAGTAAGAAATCAATACAAAGAAATAATGGAAGCAAAAGTCCCAAGGAACAAGTGATCATGACACTATACAAATAAACCTGTCCTGACTAAGCTGTTATTTATAGTTATTCATAGCCAAAACTAGACCCTATTGTGGCACAACAGTGTGGTGTTTTTTCCTACCTCCCCTCTGCAGGGTGTGACTGGCAGGTGTGTTTCCTAGCTCATCCTCATCTGCGGGCAATCAGGAGTTTAGAGAAGGAGAAGGAGCTTTTTTTTTTTAATCAAACTTCTCCCAGTACATACCTGTCTTGTCTTCCTCTGTGCAGTCCTCAGTTCTCCGAACTCCTAGATCATTGAATCACCATACTCACTGTTGCCCTCCATTCCATCCCTCCCCTGCAGATCTTCTTGATCTGTCTAATGCTGCTCATCCTGACAACCAATGAGAACCTGGAAGCCAAGTTGTATTGTCATTTGGCTGCTCCAACCTGGAACAAAGAAACAACCGTCGGCTGCACCGCACACCTCCTTCCTGCCAACCTCAATCCCTGTGGACCAACTTGCCCCTCTCTGGACCGCCACTTTTTACCAGATAAGTAAGACAACATTATCATTGCAACCACTTCCGTAAGATCCTCTGTCATTCACTGTCTGATATTAATGTTGCCCGTTTCCTCCAGCATGGACCTAGACCGGATCCCCTCTGCCTCCGGCTGCTTCCTCGACCACAAATCAGTTTTTCAGTAAATCTTTTTAAAACTTCTGTTGTGTCCTTGATTGTGCCTGATTCAGACTCTAACCCAGCATTATGACAATTACATGGTAAATTAAAATGAACTTGATTATTTTCATTTGGATGTTTGTTTCATGTGTCTTTCTTCAAAAGAGAGTGGATTACAATTGGCTTCATTCCAGTGCATCGGTCTTGACTGACCACCCCCCCTTCTTGTTTCCTTAGCATGGGAAGGAGTGAACTCCCGTGTCAGTTACTTCCCAGGCATATGGTCCCAAACCACAGAGTGTAACATGAGAGCATTTATCGCAATAATTTCTAAGACAATTTATCATCATGCAAAATGTGTTATCCGAATAGGCCTATCTCTGTGGCACACAAGCCCATTAATCGACGTGCCTGATCTGAGACCTGGCATTGACATAACTTGGACCAACAACATATCTAATACTCTACCAAATATAGTAATAGTCAAAAGTTTGAGTACTTGTCTTTTTCTCTTTCTGGAACCACTGAATGCGTTTTCAAGGATGAATTATTTTTGCCAAATTTTTACATTTAACCAGAATTCAGACATTTTCATTCAGGTTCAACACAGTGTATATGCAACCCCAGATTTCTTGTATCACACTGAACTCACATTTGGTTCTCTCTTGTTGTGTTTTGCAAACTAGATGGATTGAAGTTTAATATTTGCTGTCTAAGCTTTCCTAGGCTGTTCACTGTGGAGATCAAATGAAGAACAAATATGACTCAGATATACAAGGTAGCCAGGTCCACAGGAAGGTTTGGAGTCAAGCAACCCTGGAAACCAAATATCCAGCCCCTTTCAAAATCAATATAATAAAAGCAAGGTGAGCGACTTAAGCTTTTACTCTTTAACTCTAAATATGTAACTAATTATGTGTAACAAATAGTGACATTTGAGTTTAATCCCTCTTTCAGACATCATGATCTGTAAAGGGACTGAAAATCAAAACAATCTAAATATTACAGTTATTATAATACTTAATAAATTTACACCTAGGCTCCATTATTGCATTTTTTTTCCTTTTTATTTCAATGGTGTAGGAAATGTGCCAGAAAATGTATTTCAAATTTTAATTAATCAAATGTGGAACTACCTAAAATATGAAAAATCTTTCTTTTCTTGCAAAATTCCTTATTTGCAACCTCTTTAATTTTTTAGGTTGAACATTGCTACATGCTAATGTACCTTCTCAGTTTTTTCTAATTCTTTTTCTCTAGAAAATTATGTACATGTTAAAAGGAAGAAAAACCACATGATGGAGACATGAAACATTTGATCTTTTACTCTGTCAATTTTTTTTTTTTTTTTTTTTTTTTTTTTTTTTTTTTTTTTATTGATCTAGGGCTGCTTATGTTGTAACTGAGAAGTCTTGATTATGTCTTTGTTTCCACCAATAAGAAAATAAAGTAAAAAGAAAAACAGAAAAAAATATGACAGAAGCTGGTTTTCTACAAAATCTGCTTTGTTTCCTCATGTTTAGACACATTCAGCTCATTTTCCAATACGTAAGCCTTCGTGGCATATTAGAAAAATGTGACAGCAGCTTAAGCAAAGCTCTCAAAACGAAAAACCAATGTGACATTTTGATGAAGGCTCCAAATAGCAATTTCTCATTTCGACAAAAATAAAAACATTAAAAGCTACTTAAATGAGTTGTTCTGTCACCCAAGAATTTTCTAAAGCTTCAAGATTGTGTTGATGATTTGTTGCCCTAAACTGCATTCAGTTTGATCTGCAAATTAACGCTGAAGTTAAAAGAAGGGAGACAACAAAAGAAACTGTATAAAGAATAAAATACATAATCAATGAAGTAAATCTGAACAACAGTGTGTGTGATGAAAATGGAAGATTGCAAAGCCCTGATAGGTAGAAGAACATGGAAAAAAATGATGAAACAATACCCCATCAGACAGTCAGAGAACTATTCCTGCTAACTCTAGTTTCACCCTTCGACACTGAATGCCTGGTTGACCTTCATTTCAGCTGTCTGTCCAACGTGGTTTGGCACTAATGAGACAGCAGCTAGCTGCAATGTATTGTGTGGCTTTGCATCATGTTAACAAAGCAGAGAATAACACTGGCAAACAGTAAAACTGTCCAGGTAGTTGTGAATCTGTAGAATGTGTGCAATAACAATGTGATAGAGTGCTTTTAACAAGTAACAAGTTATAAGTCATGATATATACAGTGCTGTAACAAGTATTTGGCACCTTCTATTTTTGTTTTTTGACACACTTGAAAGTTTCAGATCATCATACAAAATTTAATGAGTAAATGGAAAAAGCTATTTTCAAGGGATGACTTCAAACGTTAAGAGGTAAAAAAGGTATCCAATCAACCTGGCCCTGTGTGAAAAATGAATTGGCCTGTAAACCTTACAACTGGCTGTGCTACTCCTGAATGCAACAACTGCCATCACTCATCTGTTCTTGAATTTCTTTTTGAGATCTTTTAGCCAACTTAATGTTGTCAGACAGGTCGCATAGAATCAACATCATCAGTTCTGTAGAATCAGTTCAGGCAGGTCAGCAATCAGTCCAGGGTGTGACTGGTGAAATTCAACACAAAATGTGGTAATCAGTTATTCCATGATTTAACAGGGGGGTAAATACTTATTTACATAGGGTCAAGTTGGTTTGGGTAGCTTTTTTTCCTTAATAATTGAAATGATAATTTAAAAAGTTTATTTACTAATGTTTTACGGGCAACATACTTGTGCTATATAAAAATTTGTATTAAAATTACTTGGATGATCTCAAATATTACTGTGTGACAAATCAAAGCAAATCTGTAAGTGGGCAATTTTTTTTGCAGTACAATGCAATAGTATTGATATTTGCAGTGGTTACAGATCACAGTCACCCATTAACAGCTAAAATACTTAAAACATCTTCTAAAAATGGTTTTAACTGTGTATTTTAATAGTTCACACACCAAATATACCTTAACGTGCATTAACAGGCAAAGTGGAAATGGATACAAGTAATCAGTACCAAGGAAAGCAAATGGTACTCCTGGACTTGCTGCGTAACGAACGCCGGCCAATAGTGTGTCAAAAAGCATTACGGCTACATGTTTCAGCTTGCTGAGCTGCATATTTTTTTTTTTTTTTTTTTTTTTTTTTTTTTTTAAATATTTTAGATATGTGCAACAAAAAAATAAGTGAAAAAGCTGGTATTCCACAAAAAAGTTGGAGTTACTTTCCACAGAAAAATCTATGAATACTGAACCACTAATAGGCGGGGGTCCACTGTACTATATACAGTATGAAAAATATATAATGAAATGAAACACACCTGTCACATCTTTTGGCACCCAAGCAGCAGACGGAACTTACCTAAATATGTCGTGGGACTCCTTGTTCAGCAGTGTCCTCTCAACAGCCTGCATTCAGTTTTTAAAGCAATACACTGTTGTACTGGGTATGGATGATGGTAGCCTCCACTACTTCTAATACTGCTTCTATATCTTCACTCAGATGTGCACCACAGCATCACAGCATCCACCTCTTCATTGCTTGGACATAATGTTGATGTTTGCCTGTCAGAACTGTTTGTGCTTTTAAAGAATCTGGATTATATTTCATAAAACCACATTTTTGTAATAACGTGACTCAAATACCTACTAATTCAAAAAACATGTATTTTCCTGTCGGCCCTTGATGTAATCAGAAAGTTCCATTTCCATTTAATTTTAATTGAAATTTTTAATTTAATTATCCAAAATCCATGCAGCATATCCACATACAGCTCAGACTTTATACTCTTGAAGTACAAAACATGAATTCATGAATTAAATCAACTGAAGGATTTGACTCAAAATTCGAGGGGGGGAAGGGGGGCAGTTCTCCAGAGGGGATTTTACAGCAAAGTCTTGCTAGTATATTTACCAAACTGTCCTTACAATCTTGAGTTAAATATGGACCCAACTTATTAAAGAGAAATCCAAATTATGCTTCTTTAAAACAGGTTTGACTGCAGCAGATTTTAATGTCTGTGATTTATTAAACTATTTCAGGTGCAGCCCAGCTAAAAATATTAAAAACTGCTTGGAAACTATATCAAAGTACCATGTAAATGATGAACATGGTAGGTAAAATGGGGCAGCACTGGGGCTAAGTGAGACTGAGCACAATTTGATGTAACATGTATAAAAAGGATAATGAGTGTATAAATAAGAAAACTAAAATGTTGGAATCTCTCTTTTCAAAAATGCTGAACTGGTAAACCTTCAGTTTAAAATAGGGGAAAATAACAGCTTCTCATGAACTGGTCTTCTGGTTTGGAAGGCCTTGAAAATTTCCTGTTGGGCTTTGATAAATGCAGAAATCATTATAAGATATTCAGCCTATTTCTTCTGCTTATAAAAGTTCAGCTCGAGACCTCGAATGATGGAAGCCCTCAACAAAGAGAACTCTCCTTTCTCCTTTAGTGATTTTTTCACTGACAAGCATGGACTGGAAGGATAAGTGGATTCTTTTCATTTGGTCTGACTGATGCCACAAGTATTTCTGAGTATAATAATTAACTATACATTGTTGAAGTATCAAAAAAATTACATAAATACACAAGACTGGTATGATGGCTCATAAGTATAGCATAGAATGTATATAACTAGAAGGTGTGATCTTTCATCTGTAAACAAACTTTACTTGAATGTCTATAATATTCTAATGTAAAACAAAATGATGAGAGAACATTTGGAGCAGTCTTTTTATATCTTATATTAATGATTAGCATGATTAGCATTATTACGTGTAATCATCAGTGTCCCTGTGGACTCCATAAAGGATACAGACCCCTACCTTTACTCAGATTTCAAAAAGGCTGCAAAAATGTCTAAATCTAGTATGTTTCATTGCAAATGGAGATTAAAAGCTCAAAAAGGATGAAACAGAACAACATTGTCGAAATATATCCAGGCAATCTGGTCTCTGCTGAAGGTGGCCCTAGATTCACAAACTGGGTAGGAGTTGCTTTTTCTATAGCTGACAGCTTCTTTTCGTACCCCCCAAAAACTTGAGCACCTAATCACCAAAAGTTCAAAATGGTGAAGGAGGGTTATTCCATCATCTGCCAAAGTCTAGCTCTCTGTTAAAGTAGCCTCAATAAACTTCCAACTTGCCTCTGTGGTTTCTTTTTTAAAAAGCTTCTCATATCTTCATCTTAAATGCCTCAGTTTTCCTGAAATTGGCTGACTGTGGTGGTCTTTTTCTCACGGAAACAACTTAAAAAAACCATGAATGTTGTCAGATCAACTTGGCAGCACTTGTGCTTGGCAGGTTCGCAAATAGGAAAAAGTTGTTTTCAGTTTCCAACTGGCGAGTCGCCGGTCAGAGATGATCAAGCGGAAAAAATCATCTGAATCTGTGACTAGCCAATTTTTTGTTGCATCTCTAGTTTCTAAACTTAGTTTCCAAATTTATATATTTTATACAAAATAAAAACTATGTTCTCATATACAGGACACTTGTCAGTGTATCATAGGGTATATTGTATTTTTTTTTTTTTATACTGCAATCTAAATGTCTTGTAAACTTACATCTTCAATTAATTAAAAAAAAAAAAAAAAAAAAAAAAAGCTACGCTCAAGCTAAAAGCTAAGTTGGGAAATACATACTTAAAATGATATATTGTGGTAAATTACACTCACTGACCACACTATCAGGTACAACTTGCTGTAACTGAAAGCGAATATCAGAATGGGGAGGTAAGATTTAAGTGACTGGTCTGAATATTTCAGAAACTGGTGATCTGCTGGGATTTTAAAACACAACCATCTCTCAGGTTCATAGAGAATCATCAGAAACAGAGGAAATATCCAGTGAAGGATAGTTGTGTTATTGCTTGCTGTTAGAGGTCAGAGGAGACTGTAGCAACTGATTTGAAGCAGTAGAAAGGTAACAGTAACTCAAATAACCGCTCATTACAGCCAAGGTAAGCAGAATACCCTTTCTGAACACCAAACACATCAAACTGTGAAACAGATGAACTATAGCAAACAGGAAACTTAGGCTACACAGGCTCAACACAATATGATATCAACAGACTGGTAAGGTTACAATTTAGAGTAAAGAGATATAAAAACATGAACCATCCTGTCGTGTATCAACAATTCAGGCTGCTTCTGTTTTAGATGTTTGGGGTATACATTCTTGGTAAACTTTGAACAAGTTACCACCAATTGTGCAAAATTTAAACTCCACACCCTACCGGAGATCAACTGGAGTGAATGTACTTGACTTGGATTGCATTGTTTATTTTTTAATGGAAAGTGCTTTGAGACATCTTTTGTGAATTGTCACTATATAAATAAACTGAATAGAACTGAGGTTTGTTGCTGATCATGGCCATCCCTTTATGACCACAGTGTATCATCTTCCAATGGCTACCTCCAGCAGGATGATGCACCATGTCACAGAGTTCAAATAATCTCCAACTGGTTTCTTGAACATAACAATGAGTTCACTATACCCCAGTGGTCTCCACAGTTACCAGATCTCCATTCAACAAAGCACCTTTGGGACGTTGTAGAACAGGAGATTTACATCATGGATGTAAAGCCAAAACATCTGCAGCCACTGTGTGATGCTATAGTGGCCAAATGACCCAAAATCTATAAGGAATGTTTTCGATATCTTGTTGAACTTATGCCACAAAGAATTAGGGCAGTTCTAAAAGCAGTTGGAGGTCTAACCCAGTATCTACAATTCCATTTCAATTTTTTCCAATTCAGTTTTTTTTTTTTTTTCTATAGTGGCAATTCAAAACATCGTCTCAAGGCACATTACAAAAAAGTCAATTTAATCCAATCATACAGATTCAAAGTCAGTTACATACATTCCAAATCAATCCTAGTTATCAAACAATGTAGTCCAAATCTGTTTATTATTCAAACTGGTTATAACGTTTTCTGTCTAAGGAAACCCAGCAGATTGCATCGGGACTTGCAGCATTCACTCCTGGACGAGCATGTAGCGACAGTGGACTATTGCTTGCATTGTGTTGTTGACTGCAGCAATCCCTTATACTGAGCAGTTGTTCTGGCAGGTGTTTTTTGTTTGTTTGTTTTTACTAAGTTTTCTTTATTTTATATCCTATTTTAGATGTCTTGGAGCAGATTATTTGAAGGATTCGCTGCAGTTTCTCTTTATTTGAAAAACAGGTATAGGTTTTCTAAAATGTGGTGAATATTGTTCAAAGCTTTGTCTCCTTATGTTTTTACTGTTCCATTATAACAAGGGTGACTCAGTCTTATTGTTTAATGTAAATATATATATTGTACTTTTACATATGTCCAAACACGTGGGAAAAAATGTGTTGCTCGAGTAGAGGGAGGTGCCTTGCACCAAATTATTTGAAATACTCACTGCAGTTACTCTCGTTTTGATATCTCAAACATAATGTTAGATGATCAACCAAGATCTGGCCTCTGTTTCCTTTATGCACCACACCACAGGACACAACACAGAGTGAGAGGATAGACTGGTCACACATGTAGTGACAGTGGAAAGGAAAACTCCCCGTTAACAGGAAAAAAACCTCCAGCAGAAGCTAACCCCGGCTCAGAGTGCACAGCCATCTGCAATGACTGACTGGGGAGTTGAGAACAGCTAAGAACAGGAAACTGAACATAGCATAACAGAACATAAATAAACACTTACCTAGTAGGACTTTCTATTTTAAAGAAAAGTAAGAAGTTAATGGCAGTAGTAGCTCCTTTAGTGTCTTCATCTAGAAGAGAAACACAGCTGAGTTGCAGCAAAAGCTCAGCCAATAGCAATGGCTTGGAGAGGGGCATGGTTAAACACTGAAAGACAAGGCGAAGTGTATCATCTATAGAAGGAGAACATTAAGGTATACTATCAAGGTTTACCTAATTAAGTGTCCTGTGGGTGAATTGAAAATGTTGCATTTTCCAAGCTTCCTCCACTATCTTTAGTTATTCTACACTCTACTGCAATTTTATGCTCATAGTCTATGTTTATTGTTTGCAAATGATGCATAATACAATATATGCTCTTGCTTTATTCTTGTCTGAGTCTTAACACATTCTCTTTTCACCACTGCTCTCTGTATTTTAGGAGGTAGATAGCTGTAAGGAAGGATTAAATGAGATTTGAAAAATGTTAAATGGAGGCCATGGAGGGAGCTGTTACTTAATCCCTATGGACAATGGATGTCTGGACTCTTTGGGTCATTCCTGATGGAAGACCAGAAAACCAGAGCTCTTATAAAATCAATAGAAAGAGATGGGTCTCTTTCTTAGATCCTGGCCTTGAAATAAAAAAAATAAACAGGCCAACATTTTTTTTAGCATGGTTTGAATGGTTGTAGTTACTTTAAATGGTAAATGGACAGAAGTTATATTGCCTAATATAACATTTTTATTCGTTCTCACTAGTCCTTTACACGATAGAGCCACAGTCACCTAGTCACACTTATAGGGTGTCTGTACATTCTTAAAAAGTCCTAAGCTCATGTATCTAAAATTAAGATCTTAAAATGTCTTAAGTGTATAAAAAAATGTAAGTTGACCTTAAATATGGTAATTACAGGTCTTAAATTTTCTTGTGGTAGGACTATTTAATATCGTATATTCTATATAGTTTGGTTTTTTTTTTTTGTTTGTTTTGTTTTTGTCACGGGACTTTTGTCAGCCAAAAGTTTGAGTTGAGTGTAGATATCATTGTATTTTGTGACTCGAGGCAGTTGCAGCTGCCGGTAACTAATTACTAATATACCCTTGCTAGCTAACAGCAAACAGCTAACTTCTAAAACACTAGCAAGCTATCATGGGTAAGTGCATATTTATTGGTGGTTGGATGGATGACGTTTGTCTTCACCATTGGTTCACTTCTTTTGCCAACCCATTTGATGCTACATGCATTCTGTGCAAAAAAGGTTGGCACTACAGGGGTTAAGACTGTGGAGAGTACAGGTCTTAAATTTCATTGACAATGGTCTTAAAAAGTCTTAAATTTAAGTTAGTGAAACCTGCAGAAACTCTGCATTCACACATGCACACATGCACACACATTTAATACACCCATAAACAGATCGGTAGGCAGCTTGTGTCAACATGCCCCCAGGAAGAAGCTGAAATCAAATCCACAACTTTGTGTAGTTCAGGATATAATTTTGTGTACTCATACCTTAAGCCATGTATGGATGAATGATGTTGAAGCATGAAAGGAAGACAAATGCCAGCCTCTTCACACATTCAGCACACACAAACACTATTTGTCTATTATGGTAATCTTTAATGGTGCATCAATGATGCAAGAAACTCAATTATCCTTATCAGAATCCCTTCTGCCAGCTTTCAGAGACTGCTGATATGGCAGGATCTTTGTTTTATATCAATATTAATATTCAGTGTTTATAACATCTTGCTTTTGAAGTGGATTTTATTATGTTCCAAAATCTCCCATGACATTAGAGACCTCAATTAAATGTTTCTTATAACTTGTTCTGTGTGTGGTTGTGCAAGTTTTTAGGTCTGTAAAAATAGTCTTTGATGTCCTAAAAAACATAAAAACCAAAAGATGCAACTCATTTTTAGGGTTTTGCACTACATCTACACAATAAAACAGTGGAGATTTGAATCTGAAAACAAAAAAAAAAAAAATTCTAGAGTCCTTGCTTTCACTTTCCATGTATGTAATTTGTTCTTCTAATGGCTTCATCTCATTTAAAGTAGGATTAGTCCCAAAAAATGTATCATTATACTTTAAATGGAAACAAAAGAACACAGCTGGTACTGTTCTGTATCTTCACTCTGATCATTTGATGAAAGCTTACAATAAAGAACAGTTTGCTGTGCACCATTTTTGAAGAGCATGGTCTCTTTTTTTCCCACTGTACCAAGGCTATTGCATCCTTAAGGGTGCAGTCACACCAGCCCTGTTTAGTCCTCTTTAACTCCAGTTCATTTTCCTAGAAAGTCTGGTTCATTTTAGGAGCTATGACAATGAATGCGCAATCATCAATAAATGCAATTGCGCATTCATTGACTATGAATGCGGAATCGAACTCTGAAGCGGACCAAAAGAGCAAACTCTGGTATGGTTGGGTTGACGTAAACTCTGGTGTGGTTGGGTTGAAGTAAACTCTGGTGTGGTTGGGTTGAAGTAAACTCTGGTGTGGTTGGAGTACATATGTGAAAGCCAAGCCAACTGGAGACCGCTCCAAAACCAGGAAGCAGACTAAATCGCAGGGCATTTTGGTCAAATACAACCAAAACAAACATGTGAGTCTAGTGTTAGCAGGAGAAATGGCTTGTGGTCTTTTGCCAAAGACAAATCATACAACTGCTAAAATCTCACACCACTCCATTTTCGTTTACATTTTGTGAAGAAGGAAGTTGTGCTCAATGTCTTCTTCAGAGATTTTTGTGTCATTTCCTTCAGGGGTTCTTGGTGCAGCACCACCACAAGGAAGGTAAACAGGTTGCTCAAAAGGTTTGGTTCATTTAACGCAATGCAGTGTAAAAGAGAACCACACCAGCTGAAAATACAACAAGTGTTGCAATTTGGTCCCCAATCAAGCTGAGTCTACTGGACTATCAGGTGTGAAGACATCCTAAGAGGTATGGTGTCACATAAAACAATAGGTTTTTTACAGGTCCTTTCAAAATGCCCATGTTGAACCATAGGTCTAGTCAAAACATATTACTCTCAGAGGTGGGCCAAGATCTTAAAAACGGAGAAGCTTAAAACCTTCTGGGTCGGTTTGGTCAAGGTGTTTATCTGAATGCCAATCAACAACAGTCCTTTTGGAACATGGAACAATAGACCAGGGGGGTCTTGATAGTGAGTGGAGCCAAAAGCAGAAAGGTAGATGTAAGTGATTCAATGAAAGAAATAAACAAGAAAACAAGAACTTGCAAACTTCTTGGAGGACACAAGGAAGCAAAAACAAACGGGGACCAGTACATGAGGTTTAACTGGATATAATGGGAGAATTCAGTGATGAGAGAGTGACAAGCTACATTCACACAGCAGGTTGTAATCCTCAATTCTGATTTTTTTTTGCTGGTCGTTCATACTCCTAATTAAATATGACTGCAATCAGACTTCTGTGTGAATGATTTACGACCCCCAAAGTGACCCGCTTGCACAGAAGAACGTAGACATCACACAGCAGCACGCTGTTTACAAAAGTAATTATGTACGCCGTTATCTATAGATCAATTTTACTTTTATTTAGCAAAGGGAGCTGATAGCATCATCACAAGATAATAATACAAAGAAATCAAATTAATTAGTTTGACTGCTGGAACAATGGAATGGGACTGAATAACTAGTAGGTTGCAGGTGTGACAGAAGAGAGACAGACGAAAAGTCAACATTTGTAACTTTTTTTTTTTTTTTTTGCTTGAAATAGAGATGTTGTAATATTACAACACTAGGTCTTACAGGGTTAAGGCTGAAGCTTTAGTTCTTGATTAAAAAGAGGTAAGCCAGTTCTGACCCAGTAAAACACTCCTTTCAGTACTACCATGGCAGTTCTGCTGTTGACAGACCACTGCTGTTTCTGAATAAAAATCACACTATGGTCTACTTACTGATTAGTAGATCATTGAAAGAGACAAACACAGATACTAATGTTGATTACTGTACAAACAATATGCTATAAGATAAATGAGGAAGTTCATCTTCACTCGAATTCTGTTAAACTGATTAAAAATCTTTTTTTGCAGTTGTAACAAAATGTGGAAATATCAAAGGGCACTGTACATCTTCTTACCTTGTAAAACTGTCTTTTTACAAGGTAAGAAGATGAACATTCATAAACTTAATAAGTAAGATTAGTAAGATTTAATCAAATATTGTATTATGGTGAAGGTAGACATCAAATCATTAGCATCCATGGAGAGAATGTCTCGCCATCATGTAGCCTACCATCTATGAAAAAAATGGTAAACATCTAGACTTTTGTATGTTTTTCAGGGGAAACACCATTTATGACAGTGATATAAATCCTGTGCCGTGAATTCAGCCAGATTTGATCAAATCAGGAGGGAGAATTATGGATTGGTTTCTAAGCTAGCTATTTCCAACTTTTGTAAATACCATTGTCTATGAGCCCCAACTAGGTGTGCTACTTCCACAGACAAATTAGCTCGACTTGAACAAGTAGAAGCCATGGCTATACTGGCTAAAACAACTTGGGAAAACAACTGCAGTCACTCCGTTCAATACTGCTGTCCCTCACTTCCGGCAAATGTCATGGCGCCTCACAGGATTAAGTGATGTAGTTGCAAAGGGTAAGGCATTGGTCCTTATACAGAGCCAGTAGCCACAGACTTTTAAACTTCATGTAGCTTTTGATTCGCTCCAGCACAATACTGGAACATTTTCAAGAACAGTGAGCAAGTGGAAGAGAGCCTGAAGAGGTGGACCTAGGCTCTGAAAAAAAAAACTGGACTAAAAATCAGTAAAGGCAAGACAGAGTGTGACTGAAGGAGAAGGAAGTGGAACAATGAAGCTGCAAAGGGCTGAGTTATGGAAGGTGGATGAAGTGCCGTGAAGTACCTGTGGTCAACAAATAAAGGCAGTGAACAGGAGAGGTGCAGAAGAGCACACAGGCAGGGTGGTGAGGATGGAGATGAGTGTGAGAAGCAAGGTGTGACAAAAGGATGGCTGCAGAAGGGAAGGGAGGTTTTCAAGACCTGCTTTGATGAATGGGTGAAGATGATGGCACTAACAAAAAGACAGAAGGTGGGGCTGAAGATTTTTTTATAACTGTCATAAACGTGGCCAGCATTAGAAATTAGTTCATCAGAGACCCAGCTTAGGTTTAGCAGGTTGAAGACAGTTGGAAAAGCAAGGTTGAGCTGTTTTAACACATTTGCAGAAGAAGCATTTTGGATATACCAGTAAAACTCAAAAAAAAAAAAAAAAAAAAAAAAAAAAAAAAAAAAAAAAAAAAAAAAAAAAAAAAAACAATAAAAATGATAGAATACTGTGAAAATGTTCAATTTTCTCATCACATTTCAGAAAGTGAAACTCATTTTTGTAGATTCATTTTTGGTGATTACAGCTTTCAGCTTATGAAACCCCCAAAGTTTCGCGTCACAGAAAATTTGAATATTACATTAGATCATAAAAGAAATATATTTTAAATAATTTCTATGTACTCAATGCTGTGTTGGAGCATCTTTTGCATGAAGTACTGCATCACTGTGGCGTGGCATGGAGGCGATCAGTAGAGTTGTGCGATACTGCATATTTTGGTATCAATCCGATACCAGTATCAGTACTTATTATTTAAGGTTTATATATCATCAAACTTGAGACCTTTAGGTGGTTGACATTTTTCTTTTGAATTATTTTGTTAAAACCTGGATAAAATTTGGATAAAGTTTATAGGTGTTTAAAAATACGTTAATAACATTAACAAGATAAACAGAAACAATGAAAAATACATTTGTGTACATTGTTTTCCACATAATGTGCAAAAAATTATCATTTGAGAGCAAATCAAAGCAAAATATTTTTATAGTAGAGTTAAGAAACTAAAATATAAAACAAAAATTTCAAGAGGGAATCTGAAACTAAAGCATCGATCTTAACCATGCTAGTATCAATTCGATAATGATATCAACTTGGACTCAATATTATTAATATTATCCGTCTTCTTCTAGCGATAAGCCTGTGGCACTGCTGAGTTGCAATGGAGGCCCAGGCTGCTTTGATAGCAGTGGTTAACAGGGTTATTGACTGGATTTTAACAGATCATGAGATTTTTTTGTTTGTTTTCAAAAAACAGAGAAAAATTTTAATATTAAGTGTTGTATAAGTGGGGTCTAAGTCCACAAAAGTGAAGTAAACATGAAAGCATAGATATTAATTATCTGTGAATTTGGTCTTGTATCACACCGAGATAAACATTTTTCGTTTGACTTGTGTTTAGATTGCTAAATCATCAAAAATGATGGGCTCCATCTGACTAGCTGTTAGCCTTCTATCACTCTGAGGATGTCTTCACTTTTTTACAAACTCACTGTGATTGTAATGGTTTTAGTATGTTTTAGATCTAAGACGGAAACCACCACCTGGAAAAGAAAGGTCTTTATTGGTAATAATGTTCTGAATGTGGAAGCAATAATGGAACTGATTATTTGTTTTTTTTTAACATTTAACAATTTGTACAGTATTGTGCAGAGAAAGGGAAAATAAAGTTACACATATGTACATACCTATATACATACATACATATATCTCAAGTTTTTATACATATTCAAGGGATGAGATGATGTCCCACCTCCATACTAACTACATAATTACTTTATTCTGCTTCCAACATTATGAAAAAAGTACCATGCAAGTTATAATTCTTGTAGCTCTCTTAGAATACTATTCACATATTTATCATTAATTTAGTTACATACAGCAACTGTACTTATAAATCTCAAATCTCACACATTGATAATAAATACTATGGATTAATATAATTATAATATAATTAATAATAGTTACAGTTCAGAAACTTTTTCTTGTTGTTCTGATAATTTGTGTTTGATATTGATGTGCACCCCTTAACTTATAAGGCCCCTCTTTCTTCTTGAACTTTTTTTGAATTTTTTTTTTTTTTTTTTTTTTTTTTAAATGGTTATTTTTAGCTTTGTACATTATTAGGGCAGTTTGCAGTTCAACTAAGTCTGTGAATTGTAATAATTTTGATTGTTTAAATAAGAAATTTGTATGATCCAAGTATCTAGCCTTGTTAATTATTCATATTGCTCTTTTTTGAGTGTGATTAATGATTGTAGAGTAGTTTTTTTTAATTGTTACCCCAAATCTTGGCACAATAGCTGAAATAAGGTAAAACTAAGGAACAGCATAGAATGTGGAGCATTTTTTGATTAAATCCGTGTTTTGCTTTGTGTAATATACAGATACTTTTGGATAATTTGTTCTTAATATATTTGATATGAGGTTTCCACTTCAGTTTATCATCAATAATAACACCAAGAAATTTATTTTCATGTACCATTTCAACATTACCCTCATTCATCTGTATTTTAAGCTCCATATGAATCATCCGTTCCCATATAACATTGTTTTTGTTTGTTTGTTTAGATTTAAGGACAGTTTATTACAATCAAACCATATTTTTAGCTTCTTCGTTTCAGTGGTAGTTAATGTTTTTAACACAGAAATTGTTTGTTGTACAGAAGTACACAAGATAAACATAATTCTGGTCTCGCATGTTGGTTCTAATCAGTGTAGAGATGAGGAGAGTGACTCAGTTTTCCAACAGATAAGCAGCAGGCTGAAATCAGCAGAAGCAACAGTTCTGCTCTAACAAGAACTCAATCACACATGCGTCAGTTTTCTTTTAAATACCACTCAAGAACTGGAAGTGGCCCACATGCTACGTCATCTCTTCCTGTGTAGATTTTAAATGGATTTCTAGATTAAATCAAAGGGAGACGAATTGTTGTCTGCACTCTCCTGAAATGTGTTTATTCACATATCATACATCACAAGTATTTACAGTGTGAACTTAAACAGGCTTTGTTGTAATACAAGAAAAACATCCATTTTTGACAACCTGTTGGAACAAATGATGAAAATGTTCTACATAAATGTATTAAATATGAATGCTTTCTGCTCTTTAGTCAGAAATGCCACTCCAACAGTGACATTTAGCCACCTGAACAAACACTGCGGCACTATAAAAATACACAAAAACAATTCATTATGGCTCCCAATCTACAACACAACCTCCCACTCAGAAATACACAAGAACCTTTTTGTATTTTTTCCAATTATTTGGAAGTTTGCCTGTGATGCCTGGGGGCGACTGGGTTGATTGTTTTGGAGACAGCCATCTCTCCCTCTGCTTGTACCATGATCTTATCTCTCCACACACATCAGGTAACCTGTATTCTAGGGTGGAAAGAGAATTTTAATGTTATATCACTAACATGGGAATATAGACACAACTGATGAGATGGGTGTGGTGATATTAAACAGCTGTATCATTCATCATAAATCTAATTTGCGTGCTATCCTACTGCTCGCCACCACTGATCTAAACCATTTTACTGTAACTCTGGCTATGAGTTAAGGGTCATTGTCCTACTGGAGGGTAAACTCATGTCTTTTGCAGCCTTTAATGTCGAGTTCACACGGCAAGATTTTTATGCCGATTTTTGTCCTGATTTCCTCCTTCCGACAAGCTTAAGGACACTCAGATTATTGTGATTTTTCTTAAGACAATCTTAGGAGATATTCCTGGTGTGTGTGGGGTGATCTGGTCCACTTGGAAGGACGCCTGAACCGCTTGGATCTGAAATTGGGGCTATTGGTTTGTCTTGACCCGATATCACAGCGTGTGGGGAGTTCCCTGAGGACAAACGAGAAAGCAACCTGTTGAATGTGACGAGTAGCCAATCAGAAAGCGAGGTGAAGGAAACACGGAGGGAAATTTAAATGCACAGAAGATAATACAACTGCCATGGCAAACCAGAAAGTCCAGTAGACATTGCAGACATCTCTTTATTGGTTTTTCTCTGTTAAATATAGCCCACAAACTATCGCCATTGCTTCTTCCCAGTCAGCCATGCTTACTTCCTCTGAACTTGCGTTTGGTCTTGAAAGGTTTTGCAAGATTTTCCATCTGAATGTTGGTGAGTGAAAATCAGTTTGTGTGGGGTGTTTGTGTTTTATACCTAAAACTTTTTATAGTCATGGTCTCAGGTTTTGAAAATTGGCCGATAATTTTAAATTCTTGCTGTGTGAACCAGAAATAATAGATTTCCTTCCAGAATTGCTGCTATTTAGCTCCAACAATCAATTCTGGGCATAGTGTTCCTCTTCACACAGCAATTTAAATACAACCCAAAAAGTTCCATTTTGTTCTCATCTGACCAGAAAAACGTCTTCCACATGTTTACCATATCCACTTCATGGCTTATGTGGAACTTAAAATGGGACTTTTATGGCTTTCTTCTTGTCACTCTACCATAAAGTATGTAGTTCTTAATTGTAAAGTATGTTTAATAGGGGTGGGTAAAAATATCGATTCATGAATACATTGTAAATTTTTTTTTCAATTCAATTTGGAAAACCCTGTGAATCGATTAGATCCTCCTCCCATGGTGAGCAACACTTTTGACAGCTGGGTTCATTGTCTGAGGACGCTTGAGATTTCACAGTCAAGTGTACCACTTGCTATATTTCCCAAACTTTCTGCCAGAGGAATAAAAACAGTAGTAAGACAGATAGTAGCCAGTTTGATGAGCTAGCTGAGTACCTAGTGCCATTTCTTTGCCAACAGGCATCCATTGGACAGCTGCCAGTGGGTCTTCACAACTGCCTGCTCAGAGCAGTGCGCTATAAAACATTTGGATGTAAAGTCACCATCTTCTTCTTCTTGAGTTTATTGGCGGTCGGCAAACAGCTATTACCACCACCAACTGGTGAGGAGTGTAGGTCACATTAGCAATATTGTTCAAATATGCTTAAAAATTTATGATTCAAAAATGATGTGAATTGTCTCTGTTTCCACTAGGAGAAATATTTATGTTTACATACACTTTAATTTTAATACAGTACTGTCATGTTTTAACTTTTGTACTCCATATTGAGCACAAGCGTTATTGTGCTACTGTTTTATTTTCAGATATTTAACTGCTCAAAAATGTGAATTTATACACTGTTAAAGTAATGTATATTGTTAATATGGGCAGGAAAAAACCCCATTATCAATAGGTACTCCAATGAATTATTTGTATTCTACCTATTGCTAAATTGATTTCGAAGTATCAATATTGAATCGATATTGAATCTAATCATGACCAAAAGAATCGAAATTGAATTGAATTGTGAGGTTCTTAACAATACCCAGCCCTGAGGCTCATGACTTGGAACATTGTTTTCATACATTAACCGTGCTTCAGAGATGGCCTTAGAAATTCACCTTAGAGATTACATTAAATTTGCTGGAGCTTTTCCACTGTGATCTTGATCTTTACTGCTTTCCTGCACCAGGCAGGAATTACAAATAATGCTTCAGGTGTTTTGTTCATTGAGCTGGGCTCTCCAGTGAATGCCCTCTGCAGCATCTAAAAATGGGAGCAGGTTAAGTTGATTACAGACACATCCTGAACCCAGAACGTGGAGCCTCAGGGTGTAAAAAGGTTAACTGAAGGCTCTGTGGAGCACTGCACAGATAAACATAGACAAGCTCCAGCTCTGACCAGCTTTCTGGACATATTATTGCTCAGCACAGCATTAGTTGGACTGTCAGGTCAGAATGTTTTGGTGGATATAATTTTATCTGTTTTGTAACAGGATCCTAAAAGTGCTTCACACCTCTTCACTTTTTCTACATTTTGTCATGTTACAGACCCATTTCAAAATGGACTAAATTAGTTTTTTCTACAGTTATGATGCCAATTCTGTAAAGCATGCTGCACCAAACTGCTGGACAAAACGAACCATTAAAGTGACTTCAGAACAATAACAACAAAGTGACAAAAGCTTTGTTTTAATTTTTGCAAGTATATTAGAAATCAAATCCAGATAAAAAAAATCACATTAGCTCTCAACACTCAAAATTGAGTTCAGCTGCAACTGCTTTAGCACACATTTAGCTTTCCTCGCTTTCCTCACAGCTGCAAACAGTAATGTTTAATTCTTGGTTTATATTTGTCAGTATAAATCAACATTTAATGCATTTGTCAAAAAATGTTGGCGTAAAAAAACATATTCAAGACGCTCTAGACTGTATTATTATTATTAATATTATTATTATTATTATTATTATTATTATTATTATTATTATTATTATGTATATTATGTAGACACCATTAAATTTTGTCTAAATTCTTTTCAAAGTTTCAACAAAATGATTCAAACGAAAAACCACAGAAACACCTGAAAGTCAGAAGTTTGATGATATATCAAACCTAAATAATAAAAAGTATCAGTATCAGTGATAGTGGTCCTGTATTTACTTGATATTGGTTCGATACCTGCATACACAGTATTGCACACCTCTACTGTTTTAGTGTGAGATGGAAAGTAAGAGTTGTTCTGTTTGCCTGCATCAGTCTTTAATGCTCCTTGAACAGTCACTTCATGACCTCTAAAGTATTAACTCTACCAGGAGTAAATAATTGTTTATCCTCTTCAGCAATATGTTTTGATAGCTTTCATGATTCATTTTTACCTTTTTCACTGTTGGACCCCAAACTCATAATTGTCAAGTTTGGTTGCACCGTTTGAACCTTTGCTCAAATATTGCTCTGTGGGCAATTTTACAATCTATTAAGGCTTATATCCAATGACCAAAAGTTCAATTTGTGCCCCCCATTTGTTGTTAAAATGTATTCAATATGTTTTTCAACAAAAACCATAAATTGGGAGCAACCCAGAACGGCACTGTGGGCGTGAAGAATATAAAGTAGCTGAATAGAAAGGCTGCATTACAGAGAAGAGTGAAAAGAGGTCAGAGACGCAAGGCAAAACAATCTGTGATTCGAGGTTACAAATGGAGTAGATGTCAGAGAAATTGCAAAAGACTGAATATCTGAAATGCATGATAGAAAATAAACAGCAGCAGAATAGAAAGAGATGGAGATCCAGATTTGTGCCCTCTATTTGAACAAGCTGAGAGGAGTGAGGAACATCTGAAGATTTAAAGATTACAGATTTAAAACACTCCTCAAGCAAAAAGGTCCAACACTGAAATTAGAAGGTTAGCACATCGCATTAAAAACACACTGCAGCTGCTGCAAAGGGTTTCATGACACATCAGTGGAACCTCTTTCCTTAATATCAAATCTTCAGGTGAATAAAATCTGTTTGTAAGAAGAAACAGAACTGATTTTACCTTGCTATCTGCGTGACCACTTTCATTGTGAAGGTGCACATGAATCAGAGTCACAACTCTAGGTTATAGCATCTTGTCACAACACAGACTTCACACATCTACGGACATTTTGCTGTTAGACTGGACGTCCAAACAACAGTTGGAACCAAACATGTCACAACTTCACCAAAACAAATGAAAACAAGGATGTACAATGACAGGAAGTGAGAATGTAGAGTGGGCGGAGTCTGTTTGGCTAGTCAGCTATGGCTTACACTGCAGGAAACCTTGTAGTGCTTTGAGAAGGGTCATACTATTTTGAGTTATTCACATAAGACAAATTTTATGTAGTTATTGAAGACTAATTAGTTTGCTGGCATTACAAATTTCTTTTTTACACAGAAATTCAAATTTTCTTTCATTCACATAGTCAAAATTACATATACAAGCCCAAAAATAGACATAAATTGGTGGAACATTTTTTAAAAAGTGGTGCTGACCTTTCTAGAATGTCCTTTTTTTCCAGTAATATCTTTATTTAATCTTTTTTCCTTTTGTCATAACACAACACTGGTTAGTATGCCGTGATTTTTGTGCCACTAGGTTGAGCATACATTGACCAATCTGCTCGTGCAGTGAGTCTGATCTGGGTTTACACATCTACATGAATGAACAATAATTAGATTTGTGTGCATTTAAATCTAACAAATGCTTGCTCAATAGTGCTCTGGCACGCACTCAACTCTCGACAACTCTCACTCAGTGTGCTTGCACAGGGCTCTGTTTCTCTGCTTGCTCGGCTCTACCTTTGCTTGCGGCTATTTCTCTGTGTTTGCCAGCTTAGCTGTATGTAAATGAACCAAGCCGCCAGCCAATCACAGACAAGTCTTTTCAATCCAGTCAGATTATTCCTAGGAAATACTGCATTCCCAAGAATGAAAAACAACCAAATACTGCACCAAACCATCAAAATTATTTTTTTTTTAAATGGGAGAGGAAAGCAAATAAAATAAACACTTGAATTTTGTAGCCTGAGAATTTTTAGTTTAGCATTTCAAACTTTTTTTGTGTCTTTCTTAAGGGACTATTTTTAAATTTTACTGTAGATTTTTGGAGATTCAGATCAAATCTGAAGACTATTTTTCTCTCATATTTCAACTATTTCTATATTTTCAGATTTTATGTGATTGTCTCCCTGTATTTTCACAAAGGAACATGTGTTTTCTATTTTCTTTTAATATTTTCACATTTTTGTTTATAGTTTTGAAATGAGATTGTAAACTTTCATGTCAGTATAGGCAGTTTTAAGACCCAGTGTAATTTGCATTATCAGCCCATCTGAGTTGATTCAGAACTTTAACAGTGTCATATTAAAGGGGAAACTTTAACTATGAAAGTTTGGTTTTTGTTCACTAAGACTTAAAATCACAGCTCTTTTTTTGTTTTTCCATATCTTTATTTCAGCAAATGAAAAGTTCTGTAGGTGACTTTTTGGAAAGGGCTATTTAAAAAGATGTAAATGGTTGAAATATGACAGAAAAGTAGTCTTTATATGAAAAATGTCTAGCTGTGTTTTCATCTGGGTCCTCCTCCAAAAATTGACAGTAACATTATGAAATATATATGTTTTGAACATTGGTCTTCCTTAACAAAAATTCACAAAGAGTTTTGCGCTTCCATTTAGAAAGTGGAAGAAATAAACTCCTGAAAATTAGACAAAAGCATTTTTCACATGTCACATAGTTGCTTAAGAAATGTAGAAGTATTACCTCAACTGCACAAAGTAAGCAGCCTAAGCATATTTGTATGCTTAACTAAATATTCTTCAAATATAAAATTTAATTGTTCATTTTATTATATGTTCTACTAATTTGTTTCATAATTTTGGCCTTCTGGTGCATTATTTTGATTTGCTGGTTATGAGTGGTTGTTTTTCATTCCAGATATTTCCTAGGAATAATCTGATTAGATTAAAAAGACTTGTCAGTGATTGGTTGAGGATTTGGTTCATTTACATACAACTAAAGTGGCGAGCGCAGAGAAACAGAGCCGCGCGCGAGCAGAGAGAAGGTTGAGCGAGAGAGAGTTGTTGAGAGTTGAGCGCGTGCCAAAGCACTACTGAGCGAGCATTTGTGAGATTTAAACGCACATAAATCTAATTACTGTTCATTCACGTAGATGTGTGCTTCCACTAGTAAACTACAAAATAGTACTGCATCAAAATCATTGTGTTTGAAAATCGTTAACACCAGAAACTTGAAGGCAACTTTACATGAACTTCTGCTGAAGATGTTTTTAAAAAATACTGAACATTTCCACTCTTTTGTTGAGCAAACCTGACACGCAAGTTAAACAACTCTGTGGAAAATCCATCTCAAATAATGAAACTCAGTAATCAGATTTCCATCTTAATCGCTTACAGCACCCTCTGCTGGTTGTCTTGAGTCAATACATTGTATAAATTCAACTTAATTTACAGGGCATTGTAATCTGTCTTGGGGGTGGGGTGCCTAAATGGGCGGGCCAGGCTGCCCTTTGGCGCTGGGTCTGCTTGTCTGCTTGCCCACATAGATGAGCCATATGAAAAATATATTGACAAAAGGTGTGCATGTTTGGAGGAGTTAAACTGAAGCTGAAGCTTAAGTTTTTAAACACAAAACCACTGTATCAAGTGTCAAGCATGGTGGTGGTTGTATCATGCTGCTTAGCTGCTAGTGGAATTGGAAGTATATGGAATAATAAAGGCAGACTACATCCACCTTCACATACACCATAATCAACAATGACAGACCCATTCAATAAATTAGAATATTATCAAGTCCAATCATTTCTGGAAATTAATCACTAAGTGACAAACAAGAAGAGATTAATTACAAACAGATGGATGTTTGAAAGCCTTTGTTTCTGTTAATTATGATTATTTTCCGCTTACAGTTAATGAAAATGTTACATTTCAAATTAGAATATTACACCAGACTAATAAAAAATATATTTTTTTTAAAACAGAAATGTGGGTTTAATGAAAAGCATGTTTAATACCTGCTATAAAGGTTGTTATTTTCAAAATGTACTTTTAATCTGACAAATGAAGCGTATATTCTAATTTATTGAATATGACTGTAGATGGTTGAAACATTAAGCTTCTGGGAAGTTTGAAAATTTGTGAACTATGCTTGAAAGCTGGTTCCATGTAATAAAAAAATCAATACCAATTATCTTAAGTATATGTATAACACTGGCCCTATACATATGTATGTTCACAATGATGGTTCAGTCTTTGCCAAAAACAGATTTTAATTTATCTAATTTTATGAAAAATTACCAAAGGAGTCACTGCAGCTACTATTTCAAAGTCCCACAAACTGTTTTTATCCCAAAGGGAAATTAAATGTTGATGTAACTCATTTAATTAAGGAGTTTGATTGTGATAGCTGTGGGCAAGAAAGATCTCCTGTAGCGGTCTGTGTCACAACCAGTCTGAAGAAACCTCTGACTGAAGAGACTCTGTTTTCCAGACAGTCTCATGAAGAGAATGATCAGGGCTGTGAATAGTTTTCTTAATTTTATGCAAAATCCTTCTTTGTATCATCAACTCCAGAGGTTCCACAGTCGTCCCCAGAACAGAACCAGCCTTCTTTATCAGGTTCTTGAGCCTTTTTAGGTCCCTGGCTCTGATGCTGCTGCCCCAACAGATGATAGCAGAGGAGATGACGCTCTCAACAACAGACTTATAAAAGATCTGCAACATCTTGTCGACACTTCACTGTTTAGTCTCCAGTCCAGTCTGCTGTCTAGATGAACACCGAGGTATTTATATTCCTCAACCACCTCCACTTCTTCTCCCATGACGGAAATAGGGTTTGATCTGACCCTGTTTCTCCTGAAATCTACAGTCATCTCCTTTGTTTTGTTCACATTCAAGATGAGATGATTGTTTCCACACCATGCCACAAAGCGGTCCACCAGCTCTCTGTACTCAGCTTCTTGTCCATCTCTGATCCACCCGACAACTGCAGAGTCATCTGAGTATTTCTGTAGATGACAGGAGTCAGACAGGAAGTCTGAAGTGTACAGAGTGAAAAGGAAAATAATATGGGTGAAAACTTAATGTCAATAGTTCAATGTCTGCACTGCAGAGACAACACTTCACTTCAGCATGTCTTGGGTGACCTTGTTGTTGACAAGCACTGCCATTCCACCTCTTTTCCTTTTCCTGCTACTCTTTAAATCTCTTTCCGGCCGAATAGTAAGGAAGCCTGGCAGCGAGACGCTGGAGTCAGGGATATGATCCCGTAGCCATGTCTCAGTAAAACCCATAATACTGCATTCCTCATACTCTTGCTGAGTCCTTGTCAGGGCTTGAAGTTTATCCAACTTGTTAGCCAACAATCTGATGTTATCCATTTTGATGAATAGCAGAGATGGTTTGAACTTCCTCCTTCTCTCTCTCGTCTTTGCTCCAGCTCTGCAAGCATGACACCTCCTTTTCAACTCCTCTGGGATTTCTGGCTTCAGCTGTCATATTATTTCTGCTTTTGCAATGTTAATCAGCTGCTCCCTGTTGTAAACCACCCTGTTGCTATAGTTACGCATCATAACAAAAGAGCAAAATATTAAAAAGTATTGGGAAAAATCAATCCAGCTGAACAACATCCAAGACAAAAAGGAATGGTGGTCCAAAAGAGCAATTTTTTTCCAAGAAAAGCAGGAATTAAATTTTTGAAAAATGGAAACATCTCAATAAAAGCTACAGAGCTACTCCAGCGTACTGCCACCCTGAGCAGCGCAATTGTGGAATTCTTTTGTTCTGTTATAAACCAAATTCTAGGTTCTGTTCTCGTCTGCTAGTCTGCATCCAACATCCACAAAATGAGTCAGTAAAGATCAACTTAGGTCAAAACTGTCTATACATTCAGTAGATGAGGGTGAATCTCATCCGTACCCAACAATGTTTCACTGCATGATTCGTATTAACTACAGAGGGGTTTTGAATAATAGAGGTTAGACTTTCTTTAAATCCTGATTCTCAACAGGATCACACAGAAATAAGAACATTCAGCTAGAAGCTACATTACTAAACTTTCTGGAGATGATCTGAGATAAACAGATAAACAGCAGATACTTAGAATAATAAGTTGCTAATTTTACTCATTTAACAATATATTTGACACAGCTGCAAATATAAAATTTAAGCAAATAACATTTTAATAGCATTTTAATTTCATAGAAAGTGTCTACCCCATTTTAGTTAAACCACTTACTAAGAGTATATTTAATTCAAGTCATTTAGTTTATGCTTGGTTTAGTACTAAAGCTGTCATTCTGGGTTCAGTAGGCCCTAACATCTGGTAGGAAAATCCGCAGAAGAATCATCTTTTATTGGATGTACCCAGCTGGACATTTGAGAATTGAGTTTTCTGTTGTTTCATCACAAATTGAACTCAATCAGCAACATTAGTAATTACACTTCTGGTAGGTTTGCAGAGTCAGCTACCTTACTAGCCTTACTTACCTTTTCCTTACTTGGTTGAATTAACGCACCTTTGTCCTGGACTAATTTTCAAAATTCATTCAAACTTCAACAATTTAAAAGAATTCAAAAATGTGGGGCTCTGTTGAATTTGTGTGAATTTCTGCAATCGTGGAAATGGGAAGAACTGGAGGGGCTGAAATTTAATTAATAAACTGAACTTGACTGCACTGTATGATTACTAGGATCATTTGGAATGTATGTGATTGACTTGGAATCTGTCTGATTGGACTGAATTGACTTTTTTTGTAAAGTGCCTTAAGATGACATGTTATAGGGATATATAAATAACCTGAATTGCAACCTTTGTCAGTCTCTTACACCTGAGAGAAAAGTTCAGTACTTTCCCTGCTGTTTGTGGAAAAAAAGTTTTCATCTCCTAAACAAGGTAAAACTTTTTGTCTGCAGTCAGCAAAATCAATCTTACACATAAAACCAAACTCAATTTAGCATTTTCATTTATAGGTACTGCTTTGCCTCCTATCTCCTCACTTCATACACCATTGGTATGGTTGGCTATGCAATGTGATATATACAATGAGGCATTAAATTGTTTACCTTTTAGATGAATTCAGACTCACTGTTCAATTTAAAAGTTTCATTGTGGAGCAACTTCACAGAAATACAACTCTGTGTGTGTTCTCAATGAGCTGTTCAGAGGTGGCAAGTGAAACTGAGAAAATCCTGTTCTCAGTCTGCTCAGGTGGCACAAACCACCAACAACATGTGGGCAGTGATGCACATGTCAAATATCCCCTCATATAAACCTTTACAACATCTTATCACAAACCAGTATAAGCTTTATCAGAAACTTCTATGGTTTAACTGGGAAAAGGAGAACAGGAGAGAGGCTGTACATAAATAAAAATGACTTCATTGAGGCTGTAATCTTGTCGACTGAAGGAGAACATTATTATCTGAAGTGCAGACACCTTCAAAACGACTGAATCCCAACAAACACATTTTAATACTGTGACCAACTGATGGGCTCCATTATGAGATTGTAATCAGAGAACTCTTTTTGGACCGTAAATGAGGTCTGAGTGACCAAGTAATTGACTGTGTTTTTAACATGGCTTTAATAGATGAAGCACGGTTAGGTTACCTGCTTTTTCAAAAACATTGCAACACTGAAATCTTCATGAGGCTGAGTCCCAGGAGATGGAGTACTGAGTGATTGCTTGCGAGGTCAATTGTTTGATCCTCGTACAGCACCACGCAGCTGGATGCTCTTGAGAACGAAGAATGAAAAGACACTCGATGAGCTATGTTCTACATTATTAGTTTGTAACATAAACCAACTATGGCACTCCCTTTTCACTGATGGGTCTCAAGAAATGTGTAAAAAATATATTTTTCCAAAAAACTCACTTTTTAAATGCCTTTTTGTCTTTGTTGTCTCTTTCAAATGTGTTGCAAAATAAATGGAAAATATACACAGGACATTGATGAGGTTAGAATTAGTGATTTGTACTTGAAATAATAATTTTGTTGATCAAATTTTGCTTTTATGAAAGAATCTTTCATTTGCACCATTTACATCCTTCCAGACCTTTGGCATGCTAGCTGCCAATTTGTTGAGATAATCTGAGGAAATTTCACCCCATGATTCCTGAATCATCTCCTACCTCCATAGTAGGCACTTCTTACACACCATACAGTCAAGCTGCTCCCATAACAGCTCAATAGACTGAGAACTGGTGACTGTGCTGGCCACTCTATTATAGACATAATACCACCTGACTGCTCCTTCCTTAAATAGTTCTTGAATGGTTTGATGTTATGCTTTGGGTCATTATCTTATTGTCGGACAAAATTGGTTCCGATCAAGTGCTGTCCACAGGGTATGGCATGGTGTTGCAAAATGGAGTGATAGACTTCATTATTCAATATCCCTTTTAACATGTATAAATCTCCCACTTCATCAGCACCAAAGCATCCCCAGACCATCCCGTTTCCTCCACCATGCTTGACAGATGGTGTCAAGTATTCCTCTAGCATCTTTTCATTTGTTCTGTGTCTCACAAAATGTCTTTCTTGTGATGGTTAAAGCTCCCGCACTTCTTTGAAGGGAATGGTACGCACCGCATACGTAAATGTAAGTTATTTACGTTACCTCATAAGTTGTATGAGGATGAGTCTTTGAGATTGGAAGGCCTCCTTACCATCATCCTAATGTTTATTTCTATCCTCAGATTCTCTATCAGCTTTCAGTTTGGACTCTTGCTGAGTTGCTCTAAAACTTAATATTGCTTTCAGTCAAAAGAAATGTGCTAATAAAATCATAATATCACTTTCAATATAAATCTGCCAGGGTTACGAATAATTTGGGGGTTAAAGCTGCAGTATGTAACTTTTATGAAAAATGCTTTTTATGTATTTGTTATAATTATCATTATGTCGTGACTGACAGATAATCTGTGAAAAAATCAAGCTCCTCTGCCTTCTCCCAGTGCTCCCAGTGCTACCTGCAGAAATACACCACTCAGTCAGAAAAAAACAACCAGAGACAGAAGAAGAGTCTTAGCGCTGTCAATCACCCTGGTGTACGCACCACTCACACACTCCCCCTTGCTCTCTGCAATTCTATAGCTGGTTCATCACAACATAGCCTGCCACGAATGCTAAGGCTAGTTAGCGTGGCCACCGCTGATGGTGGATAAATAGTTTTCTTGGAATGGTAAGTTGTTTTGTCACCATTAGCACATTTAGCATACACGAGGGTGATTGACAGCACTAAGACCCTCCTCCTGGCTCTGACTGGTTTCTAGGTTGGGAGTGGTGCATTTCTTTAGACGGCAATAGTAGCTCAGAGAGGAGGTGGAGTAAATTCAATCTTTTCACGGATTATCTGTCTCACATTATACCGTCACGACATGGTGACAGTTTTAACAAATATGAAAAAAAACATATTTTTGTAAAGTTACATACATGCTTTAATTCTCCACACAATAAACTGTTGTTACATTTGTGTTACTACACAAACATTATGTTGGTGGAGGCTGGTTCTGTAGCAATCCACTTCATCAGTTGCAATGTTCAGAAGTGGAGAAAACATTTGGAATTTACAACAAGATGTCATTTGTGTAACAGCATCAAAGATGAGATGTTTCTATGTTTTCCTTTATCTTATAGCTGGAAATTATCCCAGCAGACTTAGGAATAGCTGATCAGGCAGAAGGACAGAACCAGCAGGATCCTTCAAGGTAAGTTTAAAGTAGTAACAGAAAAGTTGTTCTGCTAAGAATGCTGCAACAAACTCACAACAGTATCTTGTGAAAGTGTAGATGGTTAACATCCCATAATATAGTGCTATGCTGTTAGTTGTTTAAAATGGATAAAATCAGCTAAACTGGGGACTCCATCAAACTATCGACCAGCTTTCCACCCTCTGAGAATTTCTTCAGTTTTATATAAACTCATGGCATAATGACATCTTTCTACCAGAGGTAAGGGAATTGACATGACACCACCTCTCAATCATTTCAGGGGGTTTGTCAGCAACTGACCAATCAGTGGTCACAATTTGTCCCTAAGTACACGCCCCTTATCTTGAGGAACTGGAACTCCAACAACATTGCCGGGGTTCATCATTGCAAACACGTTGTGGTCATAGAGATTCGAGGAAAATAATGAAATCATGGTCAAACGTTGTCAGTGGGGAACATGCAATGCCGACAGCCATTACCCAGAGCGTTTAGAGGGCGGATTACAATGTATTCCATTTCCAAAACCCAAACGGAGTCTGGAAAAATGCAAGAGATGGATCAATGTGTGCACTATGTTGAGGAAGCAAAACTGGTCTGTTGAGCTCTCATCCTGTAACACGGAAACACCAGCAGCTACTACTGAGCCTGTAACTTAATGCTCCTGGAGTCCTAGTTCCACACTCGGGAAGAGTGAGGTAGATGTCATGGTCGGACGACACGGATGCGATTGGAGTGTCCCATCAGCCCGTCAGTTCCCAAAACCATGGGGAAAAATATCTCATTAAAACGCACACGAGATCAGTCCAACCTTCCAAGACAGCGTGAGGCTTAATTAGGGAGTGCAGTAACTTCTCAATCGTTATTAAAATCTGGCGTCGGTCCATTCTGGGCGCTCTGAACCAAAACACTACTGTTTGTTTTTTACGTTCAGCACAGACTGAAAAACAATTTCTTCCTCTACATTTTGTGCCCATGGTAAATGATACATTCATATCATTTAATCTGAATACATTTCAATCCGATCAAGAAATTTTGTATATGTAAACACAGCTTGTATGTTTTAATTATTCATGGTTTCTTTGTAAAGCAGTAACTTCAGACATGCAGTGCAGCTATTCATACACACCCTGACATACGTGATCAAAATATAGTTTGGATTTACACAAGCTTGTGCAAGTCACAAGTCATTATACACCTGCTTTTGCAAATGCAAAATGCGTCCGACACAGCTTTCACACTCACATCCAGCGAGACTTTGTGCCCCTCATCATTCTTCCTCTGACTGCAAAAGACTTAGGCTTTAACACTGATTTCTCTGTTGTTTCCCGCAAATAACCTTACAGACCTGATGTACAGCTCATTGGAGAATTTTCTTGCCTGTCGTCTTTGCCTTAGTGTTTGCTGATAAGGCAAAAATGACTCACAGAATGTCTTGGGTAACGCATTGAATTTCACTACATCTGCCATTATAACACTATTTATTTGTCGGAGGTTTGCTCTACTTCTGCATGGGGGCGGAGCTGGTGTCATGTCAATTGTTACTGATAGTGAAGCAAACAGATAATGACACTGAACCTAACATCAAATAATCTTAACCTTTCCCTTTATCTTAAATCTGTTTCATACTTTTACCCTAATCCTAACCCTCAACCATTAAAATGATGTTTTGGCCCCACAATGCCACCGTTCTTCAGAAAGTAGATATTTATACCACTATTTAAAAAGGTAATATAAACAAGTATACCCAAACACATTTTGTATGAACACATTAACTGAAACACATACACATTCATGGACAAACCTCCTCAGTATTAAGTTCTACCTAACAACATAGCTTTTTATCCAACTGGTTAGGTGTGTTCAAGGGCACTCAGTATATAAAGATTTATTGTAGGTGTGTAACCATAGAAACTGCTCTCAGTTTTATCAAAGAACAGATTAGATTTTTTGTAAAAACATATCGGTTAAGGAGCCCTTCAGAGAACCATCCAATAATATTCATTAGTTTGATGGTTGAAACATTTAGATTATCACTTTATATATGCTAGTTTAATAGCATTTACTATACCCTTTTCACCACTGTCTGTGACTGTGCGGACACTCCCGGTTGGTTGTCTTGATGGGATTTGGTGGCTTCTTTGGCCAGGGGGCTGGGTGTTTGACTGGGGTTCAGGTTTGGGGGTCTGGAAGGTTCTAGGGGGGTAGGGTCGCTGTCCCCAGTCCCGTTTGGCTCTCAGGGCTCTGTGCCCATCCATGGCCTTGGTCCCCGATGGTGCTGCTGCCACTTGTCTTTGGGTGGGTGTATTGAGTCGCCCTCCCCTGGTCAGTCTTGGAGAATGGGGGTGCCTATTGGGGTCAGTGGGGGAGCTGGCTGCCTGGGAGGGCAATATGACACTCCCAGTTCTTTCCTCGCCATCCCTGACCACCTCCCTCCGTCTGTTCCATCACATGACCACTCATGTACGGCCTTGGGGTACAGGTGCACCACTGAAGTGTGGGGAGAGTCCTACATTTCTGTGACTTCATGGTGGCCTGGGCCCCAGTTTTATTATACAACTTAGACACTCTCATGAATAAGATTCACGACACACACATATAGGGTCCGGGGTTGGGCACACAATAATAGCATGAAGGGGGTGAACTGTTTAATCAGTCTCACCTCTGGTGCCTGTGCTCACTCCCAAATGTTGTATGTAGACGTTTAGGGTTCTGGGCAAGGGTTGGGGGTGAGTTGCCACTGTCTGCTCTCTGGCAAGGGTCTGTGTCAGCCACTGCCCCATCTCCCCCATTTTAAATGCACTATATAACAACACGCATCAACACCATATTTGAGTGGGCGGAGGGGGTGTGGGGTCTTTTTACACCCGTGTTGTCTGTTTGCCATTTGGGGTTAGCGACCGGGAGGAGGAGCGGGCCATCTGGTAGTCTGGGCTGTGGATGGGCTTGGGGCCTTGGGATGGGGGGACACTTTGGTTCTCCTGGGTTCAGTGTGGCTGCATGGCTCGGTGGTCTCTGCTCAGTTGCATTTGCATGGGGTGGTGTCATGCAGGACTGTTTCCTTGCCGTTGCTGCACGCTGTGAGAGTGGGGGTCAGGGTGCCTGGGATTGGGGCTGTGTGCTGGGCTTGCAATGTGGGGGTGTATTCTCATTGGCTTTTGGGGCTGAATGGGTAGGGATGTTTCGCTCTGAAATTGCTCTAGTAGGCTGGCACATTGGGACTGTGTGGACTCTTTCCGGCCCCATCTCTGGATGGGGTCAGGGATGGTGTCTGGGCCCGGGTTGTTCAGGTGGTGCTCAGCTCTCGTCCGGGCTGATGGACTGCTCTGGGTTGGGCGGTCTGCTCTTTTCAACCTCAGAAAGAAGGAAATCATTTCCTGGGTCTGGGGATGGGTTGCCCCTCTGAGGGTATGTTACCTGGACCTGGGTGTATAGAGTGTGAGTGCAAGTGGGTGTATGACATCCATTTTTTGCATTGGTGGCTCTTGTTGTCTGGGGCTGGGTGCTGGGATATGTGCCGACTCACCCCGGTGGCTGCTTGTTGGGGCCTGGGTGCCCTGACTTGGTCACGCCTCACCACACCTTGGGGGGTGGTGTGTCTTTGAGTCTCGTGTCTCTGTGTCCGTGGCCAGATATGCTGAGGAGTAGCGGGCTGCTGGTGGAGCCTGTGGGCTCGTCGCTGCAGCCCCCTAGAGCTTCTGAATCATGGCCACTAGAGGGTCACAGGGGCTTTCCTCTGCTGCTGTCTGGGGGGCTCGGTGTCTGTGGCTCTGGTCTTCCTCGAGTCAATTTCATGTCCTGGGGTGGGTGGGTCTGTGGTCCCCCACATCTATCGAAAGTTCTTATAGAGAAGCCTTATAGACACAAGCACATTCTCTCTCGCTCTCTCTCACACACACCAGGCGTTTAGATTTGGGTGTTTGTGAGATACACTCTGAGTCTGGTTGCAGTTACCACAGAATTTCCTTGTATTCTGTACTTTCCATTGAAGTTATAACTGTTATTAATATATGCATGTTGTTTGTTTCTCTTTCCACAGGTCTAGAGGCAGACTTCAAGGGTGTTGACTTTTTTTGTATCTCTATGTTGTTTTCTGTCCTGTACTTCGATGTCCTTCTTTCCTTTTAAACCGTTTCTCTGTCTTTCTCTCATTTCCTTTCCTCTGTTTTCGTCTTTGTGTCCATTACATTTGAAATAAACCCAAAGCAATTTCTAACAAAGTTTCATATATATATATCTGGGCTCATTTCCAATTTCTTCTATACAAACCTTGGTTTTTAAGCATGGGCTATGTTCATACTTAACTGTGACGAAATATCAGTCTGTGATAGGGGTGGGTAAAAATATTGATCCATCAGTGCATTGCAATTAATTTATTTCCAATTCAATATCGATTTGGAAAACCCTGTGAATCGATTAGATCCCCTGACCAGCGGGTTTGTGCCATGCTGAGCAACTCTTTCGAGAGCCATGCGCAGTGTCCGGGGATGTTTGAGATTTCATACTCGAGAGTACCACTTCCTACATATCCCAAACTTTCTGCAGTGTAATGAAGAAGGGCACTGGATAGTAGCAAGTTTGATGAACTACTTGAACACCTAGTGCCATTTCTTTCCCCCCAGGCACCCATTGCACACCTGTCAGTTCGGCACAGAGTGGCCATAGCGCTGTCCGTCCTCAGGACTGCCTGACTGCTCGGAGCAGCACGCTATATCAGCTTGGTGTCACTCAAACCGAGTCTCTTCTTCTTGAGTTTATTGGCAGTTGGCAAACAGCCACCTACTGGTGAGGAGTGTGGGTCAGAATGGCAATATTGTTCAAATATACTTAAAAATGATGATTCAAAAATGATGGGAATAATCTCAGTTTCCACATGAAAAAGAGAATTATTTACATTTACATACACATCAGTTTTAATACAGTACTCCATATCAAGCACTAGTGTTATTGTGCTACTGTTTTATTTTCAGATATTTTTTTTATGTTAACATAAACCATTTCTGTTTATACGGGCAAAAAAACAAATATCTCAAATTTATCCACAGGGACTCTGATGAATTATTTGTGTACTTCTTATTATGAAATCAATATCGAAGCTTTTAAAGCAATATTGAATCAAATCGAAATCGAATCAAACTGTGACCCAAAGAATCAAAATCGAATCGAATTGTGGGGTTCTTAATACGCAGCCCTATCCTATGAGTTATTTCATGTTTATTCTTACATATTTTGGTGCTGCTATGTTATGTGAATATATTTTGGTGCAAACTAATCTTAATTAGTTGAAAGCTAATTTGGCCTCACTTCCAAATTCCACAAAATGAATCTGGTTTCTTAGCGTTCACATATTGAACTGCGACATTATGGTATTACTTTTTTTTTTTTTACTGATAAAGAACATAAGTTCCGTTTCCTTTACTGATGCCCTGAAGCAGAATTGTTCTGCAGTTAAAGAGCAGGTGACCATGTGACCAGATATAGAAAAAAGAATAGAGAAAATGAATTATTTTTCAATAAATTTGAAAAAGAGAGAAATTATTTCAGGCGCCATGAAATTAAAACCAAGCAGCTACAAGAGGGCTGAGATGATGCAAGTGCCAACCATAAATATATGAATAGCTATCATTTAAAAAATACATTTCTGGCTGACTTTCTTCCAGCTACAGAAACTGAGGGCAGACATGTTACGCATAAACTTTATTCTGATGGTTTTTTCGGGATAGCGATTTAATTTGAGGAAAAAAATGTTTTCTCGAGATTACAAAATAATTGGTGTTTGTGTTAAATCTGATTTCATCATTCAAATGCATGCCACACCAGCAGGAGAGGACTTAAGAGTGTAAGTCATGGCATGCATATATAATTCTGTGAATAAGTGATAGGTAAACCATAATAAACCTGAGTACGACCGCTCTCAGCTTCCATATCCAGCATTGCTAAAAAGCAACTCCACTGAACCCACGCTCCTTCACTTTGGAATCAAAGAAATTCTTGACATAACAAGAAGCTTTTTGAAACAATGTGAGATCATAACACAGCTCATCAAGTCCAAACAAACCAGTGGAGTTTATACAGTTAAGATGTTGCTGCTTAGAAACCAAAGAGGAGCAAACTAGAATAGTTTTACTGGCAGTAAAGACCGTTAATATTTTTAACTTATTTGTCTCTGTTTCAAGAAATGTCCTATGGTCGTCATGGGAGTTTTTATGGTCACATCTGTTCTTAATCCCTCTGTGTCACAATCTTTCTGAAAACCATTGTTTAAATAAAAACTGCATTTCAAAGAAAAGCTGAACAAGAGTATTAAAGAAAAAGAAGGCATAAAGAGTTGCATAGATTCAGCTCTTTTCTTGCAGTTATTCCAAGTCTGTTTAATAGGACCTTGAGCTACCTGGTACAATCTATAGATGCCAAATTAGGATGTCAATAGACATAAACCATATCCATTGGTGGTGATGACATCATCCTTCCCATAACATCACTGATAACTCATGGCTATAATCATAGAAATGTCCCTCAGTCTCGAACACTCCTCAGCCATGAAATTGAATGCTGCCTTTGCTTAGTGGGATGCAACTAAAAGGCTGCGCAGAGAAGTGGTATCAGCAGTGCCGGTCTGAATGCACACTCAGTGATAAAACATCATGCCTAACCCTGAAAACATGAAACAAGAAGGCTGAGCTGATGCAACTGCCATGCAGACAAGCACTGATGTTATTCAACCTTAGAGTCGTGTTTTTATGTCAACACCTTCCTAACATAATGTAGTTTGTGATCATGGCTTCTTTGGTGTGTGCTACAAATCAGCCACCTGAATGCCCTGCCTCATAATTTGCTGAATATATGGTCCATATACAGTTTCTGAAATGTTAACATGCATTTTGTAGCGATGGTGCACATTTGCTGCCACTGAATTTTTCTAGTTTTTCTACTGCCAGCTGCCTTGTTTGGTGATCAAATTGTGTTTGCATTTAGTGAAGTCTTTTTTCCCGTGACATCTTGTTTTATTCCATTAAACATTATTATGACAAGGCTATGAGTGTGTATCCTTGGGCTTTGTTCTTTTCTTCCTTGATCAGTATATTCTGACTTTGTTTTAGAATACCATGCACCCACTGCAACCTGGATTTTTACCCTGACTTGTATGTCTGCAATGGCCCCTTCTACCATTTTTTTGTTTCATTCACTCAGTGGCTTCTTGATTGCTTTTAGATGGACTTGATGTATGTGTACTCAAGACCTTCTGAGGAAGCACACAGGATCACACTGTACTGGGAATTCAATTTCTGTCTCCTGTTCTCTTGTAGATTCATGTGGATTACATTAGAAATGGTTGGAGGGATGAGAAAATACCGTCTGGACCAAGATAACGTCTCAAATGTCTGGGTTAAAAAGAGCACGCCTTAGAGAGTACACATAAAACTTCTGACTGTTTAACTTTTCTTTTTAAATCAATGACTCTATGATGCAGCCCAGGTTTGAACTTTCCTGGAGGGTTCTAGCCCAGTGTTCTCTGTCCCTGGTCTGTGGGACATAAAACCCGGCTGTATATTCAGTTATACCAGTTGATTTATAAGCGTAACCATGCAAAAACAGCTGTTTCTGTAAATATTTTGAAACACACAGCTGGTAATTTGGACAACTCTGAAAAACAATTGAAATAAGTGCAATTCCGCAAAAATAAATAAATAAGTAGATATTTTCAGACATGAGATGGCGATAATAATCTGATAATCATCTAATTGTCATTCTGAAACCTTCTTAATTCCCATCTTTCATTTCATCCACTTACAGATTATTTAACTTTACAAAGGTATGTAATAAACTATTCTGTTCTCCACAATTTCATAAAAAAATCTTGTTCCTTCCACTCTTTGCTGGAGTGTGTGAAAAAAGCAGTCAGTAATTAACAGGACAAACACAAAAGACACAACTGAACAGCATGTCATAAACTGTTTTACACAGAAACTTGGAATTAAATGCAATCATTTTACTGACAGCATCAAGAATTACACATCAGCCAACAAGTCAAACCATTACCACCAATGCCTGCCCTGCAAGAACAGAGAAATTTCTTCTCTGTCCCAGGTTTTCAAGAACAAAATGACATCATTCTAATCTTGCGGCTTGGTCTTCAATTCAATTAAATTCATATTAAAAAATACCTTATTTATCCCAAAGGGAAATGACATGCTGTCATAACTCATTATCCAGGTATCTTCAAAGAGTCATTGTGGATGGTGATGCTGTGGGTAGGAAGGCGCTCAGGTAGCAGTCAGTCTTGCAAGAAATCTGAAGAGGCCTTTGACTGAAGATCGTTAATGGAGATGATATTCCACAGTAACATGTCCTGGATGACACCAGCAGTTGTTGGCAAGCACTGCTAATCCACCTCATTTGCTTTTTCAGCTCCTCTTTAAGTCTCTGTCTGGCCATATGGTTAGAAATCCAGGTAGAGAGACATTGGAGTTGGAGATATGATCCTTGCCCATTATGATTGATGGAAGAGATGATTTGAACTTCCTCCTTGTCTCTCTGCTCTTTGGTCCTGCTGCATCCACGAAGCCTCCTTTTGAACTCCTCTAGGATTTGGGTCATAGTTCAGGTATTATTTGAGCTTCTGAAATGATAATCAGCGGCTCTCAGTTGTAAAAACATTAACTTGTTGCCACGGTTACACATAACTGTAAAAGTTAAAAAGTTAAAATCCCTCTAGCTGTACAGCATCCAAAACCAGAGGGAATGATTGTCCAAGCATGCAATGATTCAATCCAAAACATTATAAACAAAAATCTATAAACAGAACAAATCAGAACTAACGTAATAGAGATGCTCCAACATGCTGCCACCAGGAGCAATTCTAGAGCCAGTTATTGACATAATCTGGGCAGTTTTTTTATGTCTTGTGTGGTATCAGAAATAATAAAGTGGGAGTGATGCGGTGGGAAAAACCTGAATCTTTCCAGTGGATCTGAACTGCTCTTGCAGAGTATTTGCCTAAACACTAACAATGTGCTGTATTTGTTGTTGTCAATGAACCCATCATCTGACCTTCAGCTGTTACATTAGATATATAGCAGCAACACGTTTCACTGCAATCCCAGCTGCAAGTCTTTTGATGAAGCACCTACCAGTTTTGCACATCTAGATACTGAATGCTTTACCTATTATTGTTTGTTGTTCGATCAGATCGGATTAAGGACAGCTGTTCACTGTAGCTTTCAAGTCTTGGCAAAAATTTGATTTCAGTCTGACTGTCATTGTAACTCATAAATATGCTTTGATGTAAACCGTTGTAAATCTGACTCGATGGTTAGGTTCATTGTCCTGCTGGAAGGTGAACCACTGATCCAGTCTCACGTCTTTAGCTCAATTTATCTTCAGATCATCTCTGACTAGCATTTCTTTTCCTGCTGAAGAAAAGCATCCCACAGCATGATGCTGCCACCACCATGTTTGACTGTGGAGATTGTGTGTAGAGGATGAATTGCAGCGTTACTGTCCCAACACAGTAACATCTGACAAGTTGGTTTTTCTCACATGTTTGCAAACTGGCTACTTATGGCTTTCTTTCAACAATTAATTTCTTCTTGCCACTCTTTCATAAAGGCTTGGCGGTTTTCCTTTCAAACAACTTTCCCCCTGACCTGTCTGCTTAACCTGCTTAACAGAGCAACTGCATTTATCCTGGCACTGCTGCCTTGCAACAAGAAGATTCTGGGTTTAAATCCTGGCCAGGGGTCTTTCTCCATGGAGTTTGTATGTTCTCCCTGTGCATGTGTGGGTTCTCTCTGGGTACACCAGCTTCCTCCCACACTCCAAAATATGACTGTTAGGTCAACTGGTCTCTCTTAATTGCCCCTAGGTGTGAGTGTGTGTGAATGTTTGTGTGTCTCTGTGTTGCTTGGCAACCTGTACACGGTGTACCCCGCCCCTTGCCCAATGACTGCTGGCGATAGGCAGCAGCTTCACTGTAAGCCTACATTTTTTATATATATTTTTACATATAAATGGGTATGGATAGATGGATGGTCAGATATAGTTTAGAGGTATAAGAGTAAATGACCTGTTTTATTTTTAGTTGTTTTTTTGTTTTTTTTTTTTATTTATTTGCATTTCAACCTGGAGAGACTCACACGTAGAGACAGAGACAATTAGAGTTTTACAGTTTTAAAGTCCTTTGGCACTCAGACCCTGGCAGAAGACGAGTGTTCTGAGAATAACCGTGAGCTTGAATGAAGAACATAGGGTGATGATTTAGGGTCGTCTTCCCCCTGGGGCCCAGACCAGGTGGTGGAGTCGAGGTGGAGGAAAGGGAGCCCAGAGGAGTCCGAGAGGGTGAGGGTGGAGACGGGGTGGAGACAGGGTGGCAGTGGGACGAAGCTTGGCTGGCGAGCAGGCGGAACCATGGATTGTGAGCCTTATATCTGAAATCCTGGACGATAATTGGCAGCAGTGGAGGCGTGGCCCAGTGATGGATAATGCAGGTAGACTGGAGAGAGTCTACCAGGTTGAATTTATGGCAAGCCTTCATTTTATTTTCCTTCCAACACTTTTGGTCTATCACATCAAATCCCAGAGAGGACAGTGATGTTTGTGGCGGTATTGTGACAATATCTGAAAAATTTAAAAGGGAATGAATACTTTTGTAAGGCAGTGTAAATCACATTTAGCTAAGAAGTCAGTTGTTTTGTGGGGGAAATAACTCAAGTTATACTGTTATGTACAGCTGAAATGATTAATCGGATTAATCGTGATTAATCAATTATTGAAATAATCGTCAGCTAATTTAGTAATCAATTAACTGTTAACTCGAGCATCCAGACTAAAAAAAAGGCCATTTGCTGAAAGAACAACATACTCAGAGCAGTAGTTAAGCCAAAACTGCACAAAAACGTATATGCATTTTGCATTTAAAATGATAAAAAAAAAAAAAAAACGTTTGTCTGTAAATGTTCTGCCTAGAACTCCTCAAGTAGCATAGTTTTAGCTTCAAATTCTGCAAAAGAAAAAAAACTCTCCTATTAAGCACCTTTTGCTATTCATTTATTATTCGGTTAATCATAAAAAAAATCAACAAATTAGCCATATGCCGTATTGATGTTAAGAAAGGGCTGAGCTTTTCACATGTTGATGTTAGAAGTATTTTTTCGCTGCAGATGCATCCTTTGCTACACTGTTATTGCATTTTAGGCAATAAAATGTTTATTTTCTCATTTAAAAAAGGAATTTAATTATTTGTTTATTTGCATCTTTTAATGTTTTTCTAATGTTGCATAGAAAGGCTTAATCTGCAGAAAGTGGCTATTTTTTTTTATCTGATTAATCAACTAATCATCAGAATAACTGATAGACTAATTAATAACTAAAATAATCGTTAGTTGCAGCCCTAATCTTCTGTACTGTAATGATATCACAAATCCTTTTCACCCTGTCATGTAGAATATCTCAACATTTAATCTCATGGAGAAGAAAAAAAGCAACATGAGTAAGGAAGAGCCAATTGTTGTTCTATATGAACTTTTTTTTTTACTTAAAAATCAACATGCCCCTAATCTGTAGTCAGTCTTTATTATTATGAAGGAGGAGAGGATTTACTTTTATCTTCCCAAATACAATTAGATTTCCTGTGAGCCACACAGCTGCTTGTGACTACAGTAGAACTGTGCTGTGTTTGCTCAGGCTCAGCTCTGTGTACTTTTCTGGAGGAAAACTAGAGAAGTTATTTCACTGATCTCTGATCTGATTAATAACTTGAAATTTACTTTTTTTCACTCCATCTGTTCCATTTTCTTCAGTGTATATTGGATCATATAATGAACTTTAAGATTCCTTGCAGTTTATTATTTTCATAACACTGCAACCTCCTTACAAGTTATTCATGTTTATGTCGTTTATGTTAACCTCATCAAGTTGTTTTAGGATGCCTGATTGGCTTGAAACCAGTTGTTATGGTAACTAAACTTTGATCATCTGAGTTATTCAGGGAATATTTTATGATTTGATCTTTGCTCTTTATGGTTTGAGTAAGGTTCGAAGCACAGAAGATATTGGATTGACTCTTGGTAGAACAGGAAACAGAGCTTCCAGTTATCAGGCTTCTCTCCTGTGATTTTAGTTTTCCTGAGCTACAGTCTAACCTCTTGCTGATTCCTGTTTTTGGCAGGATCAATGTTTCATCGTCAAAATAACTTTAATTTTAGATGATGATAACTTGATTTAACAGAAAAAGCAATTCTCAAATGATTTTATTTTGTCACAGAACAGACCTGTAGATGTTGCAAAGCAAATTAAAGTGACAGTTATTGTAGGTTGGCATTATGAAGAAAAGTTGAATTAGATTCAAACATTGTTTAATTTGTATAAAAACAGGTCAAATATACCTTCCTAGTATGACTGACAGAATTAATGTATACACCTATTATTAAAAATAAGATTTTACAGTTATTAAATCCTTTTTTGGCTTTAAAAAGTGTTTAAATTAGTTAATTCTGTCAGTCAAATCAAATCCAGCATTAATGCTATGCCCAAATGTAAGTGCAGAGAAAATGGTAACATTTCAATAACTCAACCATGAAAACTTAGAAGAAATTATAATTTAATTAAGCTCCTCCTCCTGCTGTCTTGATATCCTACCCACAACTTTCCTTAAGAAAGTTCTGCCTGTCATTGCATCTGATCTGATTCAAATAGTAAACTCATTCTTCACATCCGGTTTTGTCCCCCCGGCTTTAAAAACACCAGTTATCAAATGATAAATGAAATGATGAATTAAAAAGCTGTGTTTCAACAGTTAAATAGCTTCCTAACAATGTCCAACTGCTTCAATGTCTTTCAGTGCAGTTTCCATGCTTACCACAGCACTGAGACTGCCCTCGTCAAAGTGTTCAATGACATCCATATAAATGGAGACAGTGGAAGAACCACAGTGCTGGTTCTGTTGGACCTCATTGCAGCATTTGACACTGTTGACCATGTTCTAAACTCCTTCCACTGGCTCCCTGTAGCTCAGAGAATAGACATTAAAATACTTCTGTTAGTTTATAAATCACAGAACAGCTTTGCACCACAATACATTAAAAACCTGTTGTTGTTGTTGTATCAACCTTCCAGACCACTCAGGTCTTCTGGTTGTAGACGACTCTGCATCCCAAGAACCAGAACCAAACATGGAGAAGCAACATTCAGTTTCTATGCACTTCCAATCTGGAACAAACTTCCAGGAAACTGCAAAACAGCCGAAATACTGAGTTCCTTTAAATCAAGGCAAAAAACCCACCTGTTTAGAGCTGCCTTTGATTAGTAGTAAGTAGAACATATGATCAACATATTTGATATATATTTGTTTGATGATTTTGATGATGGCATTTGATAAAATGTAATGTTTATTGCTTGTTTGATAATTGACTGTATGATGTTTTTATTATGTAAAGCACTTTGAACTGCTTTGTTTCTGAAATGTGCTATACAAATAAACTTGACTTGATTTAAAAAATGAAGCTTTGATACCAAGTGCTCTTTTATTCCTTAGATTCATGAACCCTGAATCTAAGTGTAGATAAGTAAAGGTGTTGGTTTATGGATAAAAATATGTGTATGGATAAAAAGATATGTAAATCAGATGAAGGTGATATTTTTGTTTCTTAGTGACACTATGTAGGGTTATGGGCTCTGTGACCATTGTTGGGTACTTTTATGATGGACTGTTTAGCTCTCCAGGAGGCATTTGCTGGACTTTCCTCAAAATTCTTTTGTCAATATAAGTTAAATGAATTAAAATTATGATGCACTAATAAATTAGGATATTTTTCCATATGAGCACTTGGTAGTAGATGAGCCTATTCTCTGTTTTTACAGCTTTATCTTCTTGATATATAACTGAAGAGTCATGAGTTCTCTTTGCTTTTTATTCTAATGGAACCAGTCTCAGTAGTGTGCAGCCAGATAAAAATGCTGATGATAAGGTGACCTCTGCTGTTGCAGATGTGGCATTACAAGTGATTTACCTTCCACTCTATATTGTTTCATCTTGGTATTTAAATATTCATTTGTTCAGCAGTTAGCATTTAAGTAGAATCAAATGGAAAAGGAAGAGAAACTCTCAAAAAAAAGGATAACAAATGTTAACCTTAAACAACCTAACAGTCTGTGGGATAGACCAGAATGAGCCCTAACCACCTACCAGGGGCCTTCCCTGTATCAAACCATGTAGTTTTAATGTTGTGACTGATGTATTAACCGCTTACTCTGAAGCTTTCCAAATGGAAGCAGAAAAACTGAACGTGTTCTTTTATTGGTCTGTTGGTGCTGATTACTTTTCAAAGTGTCTTAGTGTGTATGTGTCTGGAGTAAACTGTCAATATCTGGGAAGGTTTGCAAATGTTACACAGAGGCACTAACAAAAATAGTGTCATGACATGTTAGTAGAGGATCCAGGCAAAGAAGCTTTATGGTGGAGAATAGCCATTTTAATGAAAGAACAAGTGAACTTACAAAGATGGTTGCTGGAGGCACAGGAAGTGGGTCATCCAGAACAACTTGGGGAACAACCAGAAACATACAGAGATAACGAAGTATAACGGAGGAGCCAGTGGGGAACAATGCCAATTGGAGAGCTTGAATGCAGAAGGAGAGGTGGAAGGGACAAAAGAACCGGCAGAGCTAATCCGCAGGGAACAATGCATTGCTGAGGGAGAATGCAGGCAGGGGGAAATGAGGAGATGAATAACAGCTGTTCAGGAAAGCCAACTGAGGGAAGATGAGCGATAGAACAGAGGGAACAGAAGAAAGGAGGTAAAGCAATATTAAAGGCCTGAAAGAAACACTAATCTAAGGAAACAATCCCAAAGCAAAAACGATGACCATAAATAAACAAACATGGAAAAAACTAAGACGGCAAGATCTAAAAAAAATAAACAATAAGGAAAAAATCCAAACAGAAACATAGAGGAAACTAAAAGTCCAAACACCAACAAATCATAACAGCTAGAGGTTGATTAACTTTGATTTGGAAGGCTTTGATTTTTCTGCTCCAGTATTTAACACAGGCCAGCTTTATCATTAGATATATTGGCCAATGTTCCAGTTGTTATGAATCAAAGCTAACTCTAAACAGATGGGTGTTCAGTCTTGATTTATATGAATAAAGCGCAGACAGAACTGGTGTGAGAAAGTGGAACGGTCGCGTCTGCAAACTCAGCGTCCTCTGAGATCGCCACCTCGCCGCCGGTGCAGTCCAGCGGCTTCCAGGTTGAAACTCAGTGTTTCAACTGTTTTGCTGTTTTCTGGAACTTTTTCCAGATTAGAGGTGCATAGAGGCTGAATGCTGCTTCTCCATGTTTGGTTCTGAGGATGCAGAGCAGACCAGAATCAGAAGACCTGAGTAGTCTGGAAGGTTGATACAACAGCAACAACAGGTCTTTAATGTATTTTGGTGCTAAGTCATCCGGTGATTTATAAACTAACAGAAGTATTTTAAAGTCTATTCTCTGAGCTAGGATTTTAAAACTGGGATGATGAGCTCTATTTTTCTGGTCTTAGTGAGAAGGTAAGCAGCAGCATTTTGGATCAGCTGCAGCTGTCTAATTGATTTTTTAGCTAGACCTATGAAGACACTATTGCAGTAATCAATGCTACTAAAGATAAATGCATGGATGAGTTTCTCTAGCTCTTATTGAGACATTAGTCCTTTAATCCTGGAAATATTCTTCAGGTGATAGAAAGCCGACTTTGTAATTGTCTTTATACATATCTGAAGGTTCAGGTCTCAGTCCATCACTACACCCAGGCTTCAGGCCTGACCACTAGGTTCTAGCTGTAATAACTGAAGCGGCGTACTGACTCTAGATCGTTCTTCTCTTTAGGTAATAACTTCAATTTAATCTCGTATTGTTCACCAGAAGATCTATAAGGAAAGCATGAAACAGACAGACAGACTTGAATTTAACAATTTAACAAGCAGCCAACTCACCGTGGTCCCTGAACTTGTTTGTTATGACTCAGAACCCGACTGGCAGTAGCAGGACATGTCTTTCTTTTTGGTTGTTGCTGTTTTTATTATTATTATTTCCCACAGAACTCATTTTGTTTCTTTTTTTTTTGTTGTTTGTTTCAGTTTAATTTATTGTGACTTTTCACTGGTTATCTATGGAATGGTTTGTAAATAATTGAGTTGTTAATGTCTTTTCTGCTGTGTCATCCAAACCTATCTGTCCTTCATCTTTGCAGCTACACCACTAGATGGTAGTACAGACAGCTGGTAGTGCATCTGTGCACCTAGAGGTTTGCTATTCACTCAACATCTGTTGCACTTAACAGCCTGTCTGAAATGGTCTATTTCCATAAATTACACAAATTATGCAGAATATACAGTGGTGCTTATGGCTTTCTGTTATCACTATTACAGTGAAGTTGGAAAAGTTTTTTTGAAAAATAGTTTCATATCTTTAAACTAGGCTCATCAGCTTATGTTGCTAGTCTTTTTGCCCTTTGGAGCTGAGTGGATTTATGGTTTGGTTTTTAGTGCAACTCAGTTTAATTCAAAAATACATGGCAGGAAGGATCTCTTGTGGCATTCAGTATTTGAGTATTTCTTCTCCTGGAAGTCTGAAGAGTACAGATTGAAAAGGAATGGTGAGAGTACGGTACCCTGTGGTGCTCCAGTGCTGCTGACCATCTAGTTAGACTCACAATCCTTCAGTCTCACAAACTGGTCTGTTTGTTGGGTAGCCATTGAGCCCACCATGAAACAGGATTTAGCTGCAGAACATGGAAAAGTTGTACAAAACTATTAAAATATATATATATATATATATATATATATATATATATATATATATATATATATATATATATATATATATATATATATATATATATATATAGATAGATAGATAGATAGATAGATAGATAGATAGATAGATAGATAGATATATCTAAGATAAGAAAATAAATTTTTGTCGGCGAACTGGTTGGATTGAGCTCATAATAATGCTGCATGCTTCAGCAGTAGTAGTAGGTGATGCATCACTTCCGCAGGAAAATTTGTTGGAACCTGAAAATCCTCTTAATCTTAACGTTAACCAGCCTATTCAGTTTTTAAAATTATTTGGCTTGAAATGATCGATGGAAATCTGTGATAACAAAATCTGGCCATCACTTTCAGCCCTGGTCCTCCAAATGTGTTATTATTGTCAAATTTTCCTGAAATTTACACAGTGTTCTCATGCGCGTCTCATGCAGCAGTACAGAACTCAAGATATTCAAATCAAAAACTGAAACTCATTTATTACACAGATCGTGGCACTGTGTAGGTGTAATGGAAGCTCAGGTTAATTTGATAGCAGCTTTCAGGTCATCTGCATTCTGGTGTCTCTCAACTTCCTCTTGACAACAGTCCATAGATACATTGTTGGGTTTAGGTTCAGCCACCTTGCTGTCCAATCCAGCACAGTGATACCATGGTGATTGTAGCAGGTATCGGTACCTTTGGCAGCGTGAGCAATTCCTGCAGGAAAATGAAATCAGCATCGTTATAAAGCTTTTCAGCATAAGGGAGAGGCAACCATGACCACAGCAGAAGTGGAATACAATCGGCAGGGGAACACAGATTGGTATGCCTTCATCACAGATTACAACACTTTGTTTATAAATGTAATTTATGTTAATTTAACCAAATTTTCAAATAAATCTATAGCGGTGTATTTATGCTATAATTGAAATACCTGATATTGTGTGGGGTGAAGGAGATACTGGCCCAGCCCTTCCTTCACTGCTCACAAGGGCCTATTTTATTCAAATTTAGGTTGTTAATGAGATTAGAAAAATCCAATAATCAAACTTCGTCTTTAAATGGGTGGGATGATTTCAGCAGATTTATCAATAGAATTTCGAATGCTGAAATGCTTTTTTAACTGGATATTTTCAATGGGGGTGGGATCGAGAGTACTGTATTTCTAGAATATAATCTACCAGAGGTGGGTAGCAAGTAATTACTTCTACTCAGTTACATTTACTTGAGTAACTTGGGGAAAAAAATGTACTTTCAGGAATAGTTTTATTGCACTGTACTTTTTAATTTTACTACTTCTTTTTTTTTCTTATCTCTCTGTTTGAATAAGTGTATAAGAGCTCCTATTATCCAAGGTAAATGTCGACTGTTGATGCTGATTAAGCTGAGTGAAGCTGACACCCCCACCCCCGTGAAAAATTCCAGCAAATAGATGGTTTGAGATATTTTAAATTAACATGTCAGCCAATGATGTCACAATTTGAAATTAATTTCTAAAAACTTAATTTGGCCTTAAACACGCTAAGCACAGGTCTTAAATTTTGTCATGGCAGGACTATTTAATATTCTATGTTTTTGGGGGGGTGGGGGTTCTCACTGGACTTTCCTGTCAGGCAAAAGTTTGAGTCGCCCGCAGACATCTTCATTTCATCCTGTGACTCTTTGTGGTTGCAGCACAGAGTCCTCTCTGTCTATGGCGCTGGTTGCAGCTACTGGTAAAAAGCTGCTGATATACCCTTGCTAGCTAGCTAGCTAGCTAGCTTTATTTGCGTCTATAATGGATAACTGTAAATTTATCGCCAGTTGGCTGGACGACGTTCGTTCACCACTGGCTCACTTCTGTGGCCAACCCACACGATGCCACGAGCATTCTGTGCAAAAAAAAAAAAAAAAAAAAAAAAAAAAAAAAAAAAAAAAGCTTGGCACTGCGGGGGTTAAGGCTGCCATAAACAGACCTCAGAAATGCCACAGCTTTGATCCCCTGGCGTGGCTAAAGCTCCCCAGAAAACAGCCGCCGATGCTACAGCTAACTCTGATCTAAGAGCAGCATTGGGTGCCACACAAACTCTGAAGTCGGAGGTTTGGTGGATTTTAAACTTGGTAGTCAAGCACCACAAGTGAAGAATTTTATTTAAACAAAGTTGTTACTTTGGATGGAAATACAGCTAAGAATGAAGAGAAAAGGAACATGGAGCCAATAGAGAACCACAGAGCAGCTATGACTACAAGTAGGGAAAAAGATTAAAAAAGAACTGCAATTGTCTTCAACTAAAGAAAAAATGTTTTTATCTATAGCTAATAAGTGCTGTCACATTAATGTATGCAATTAATCTGAAAGGTTTAACATACAGAACGCAGCTTAATGACATGACCTATTTTGACCTAAGAGCCCCTCTCCTGCAGAGGTTCCCAGCAGCGCGTTATGGGCTCCACATATGAGGAGCTGCGAACGACAGTGAAAGGCAAAAGTTTTCCACGATAGCGACAGCAGACAACAACTACAATAAAAATTTTCAACTTTCTTGTGTCGCTTCGCTAGATTGCGTGTGCACGTCTACGTGTTTGAGCTAAAATTTCACATGCACGAATTTCACCGGTCGCTTGGCTTGAGGAGGGCAAGTATGGAGAGAAAATTGACTCAAAATATCTGTCTGTAATGCTTGATTTGCAGTCCGTGTGTACCTTTGGGTACTTTTGTGTGTAAAACACGATTGGTAAACCGTAAGAAACATTTTGTGCATAACTTCAGGTACTTGCAAATGTGTGTTCAAATACTAAAAAATTACGAATACAAAATAAAAAGTACACACTCAAGTCTGACCATTATGAATTCAAAAACGCTCCTACGCATACAAATCGTTAAATACATGTACACGAATCACCTGATACACACAGACAAAAAGACAGTTATGCACAGATCAGGTTGCAAGTGCACAAGTTTTTTGAGACACATTTCATGCTTCCGGAGAGCTCCCAGATTCTGGCATAAATGATGCGTTTAAATGCTGGTGGAAAGCTCAGTCATCTGAGTTTTGTTCGGAGGTTTTTTCCGCTGAACTTAATTCACTCTATTCTTGTGCAGAAGTGGCAAAGACATTTTTATGCGGAAAATGGGATTCCTCAGCATCCCTTAGTTATAGCACAGATACCTTCATTACTTTTCAATACTCCAAGTTTGTTTGTATGGACATATTATGCCCCAAGGCGTGGAGCGGAGTTCTGGTGGTAAAATCACAGGAGGGTTTGTCAAACTGTCAAGTGTAGCAAACAGGGCACGAGCATTGTTGATGTTTTTGTTTATGATTTCCACAAAGAACGTTTCCCTTGCATGTTTTAATGATGAGTGATAGCTTCGCAGCCAGTAAAGACACTATGCAAACTACTTATCATCTACCTTGTCACAGGTAACGTTTCCACATACAGCACAGTATGAAAAGAAATGTCCATCCCATGTGACTCTGAAGGCTGTGGAGCAGGGATCTTCAACTCCACTCCTCGAGAGACTGGTGTCCTGTAACTTTTAGACATGTCTCTGCTTCAACACACTTGAGTCAAATAATCAGGTCGATAGCAGAACTCTCCACTGAGGAGGTGATTCAACCATTTGATTCAGGTATGTTGGAGCAGGGACGCTTCTAAAAGTTGCTGGACACCAGCTCTCAAGGACTGGAGTTGAAGACCCCTGTTGTACAGGGTCAATGTGGTCCCGCATCAGCTCCATCTGATCAGAGGGTTGCTGAGGTCCAGCAGGTCCTGCTCCTCCAGTGAGTACAACCAAAAAAGAAAACGTGACCCCTATCCATAGGTCATCCGCTCTGTCCTGTGTAGAAGTAAATAGAAGATATTTACACACACATACACATATCTACATATTTTCAATGATGGAGGAAAATCATGACTGTATGATGTATTAAAGAAACATTCTGTACAGCATACTTCTTGAGTATATATATTCTGCTCAAGCTTCTAAAGGCAGTGTTCCTATACCAAGTTTCTTCAGTCGTTCCAGATTAGGTTAAGCTATATAGAAAGGTTTAAAACTGTTGTCAGCGGATGGATTGATGTTTTGTAAACTTTAAAATCTCTAAAAGGCATAGTAGCATATTTACCAGACTACACGCAAAAATATTGTCCACACCATGACTTAGGCATTTGACTGAAACCTCTTTAAGCAGAACAGATATTGTAAAAATCACACAAAAGAAATGTATAATAATGCTGCTTGGTGGAGGTGGAATGGGGGACAGGTTCATTTCCTAACGATAACCTGCAAATGGTTTTGAAAGTCCAGCAAGCCGACTGGCATCATGAAAACAGATCATCCTGGTGATCAAGTAGAGATCACTTTCAGAGATTGTGAAGATGCTCTCTTAAACTGTACGAGACTAAATACAAGGACTTAGCTGGTGATTTTGTTATTTGGGGAACCACATTATATCAGCTAATACATGAGTAGGCTTCAAAAGAAAATGTCCTACAATAATATGGAACTGTTTTTATGTTTGATCAGAACAACAATGCTGAGTTCTGTCAAAGTCAAATACATAATAAACAAATGGATTATTCTCTTACTTTTAGGTATTAAATGGATCCAGAATATCCATGTCTATCAAGAGACTAAACCATGAGAACAATTTCAAAAATTTAAAAGCATTAATTCAGATAGCCAACAACATTCATAGAACATTCTGCAATTGATAAACTTGTTACATGTTGTTTAAATGGCCCACCTTAAATCTTACCAAAACCAGAGCAGGCTGAAGAAATACTTGCCATAAGGTCTTGGTGGAAGTCTTCATAGTTTTTGTGGTTTTTGCATTGCTTCAAGGTCAGGAAGCAAGTGGACGACTGTGGGAGAGAGCAGCCAATAACTTGGACCTCGAGGTTGGAGCATATCACACCCCAGCCAGTCCAGAATGTTAGTAAACTCTTGAGGATGTCTGATGTTCCTTTTATACACACAAATGTATGTATCATGTTAAGAGGGACTCTGATCAATACATTAGAAAGATTACTTTACATGTTGATAATTCAGTTTCCAAAAGCATATATGAAGTGTATTAAAAAATGTATAATCTCACTTTTTACGCCATATTTTTTCTTTAAGTGGTTTATTTTAACAGCTAAACCTCCTCTGTCATTTATAGCTTGTTAGACTGTCTGAAATTGTGAGAAACAGAGTGAAAAATTTATATCTAACATACCTCCACATTAATGAGCACCCCTGGTAAAGATGTGTGAAGCAGCATTCCACTGCATGTATTTTAAGGCTGTTACATATTCTTACCTTGGATGCCAATAAATTTGGAGGGGGCTGTGGGACTCCAGATTAAGAATATCATGGCTTTTTTTTAATTATTACCAAAAGCTGTAAATCAGTTTCAGTAATCACTGAGGCCAAAAAGGAAGCTTTCATCCATGAGGTGTTGAAGCTGAGGAAGCTCATCTTTAAAAGAAACAAAACCTGATGTTGTGAAGACTGTCTGTTGAAACTATGTAGTCACGCACAGAACCAGCAGAGGAAACTGATGAACCTTGCATTCAGGATGAATTATTCCAACACAGCGCATCTCTTAGAGTATGTGGTCTCAGTTTGTAGCGTTTTCCCCCTCAGACTAGCAGCCAGCAGAAATGGTTGGTCATGAGGTAAAATAAACACTCTTGGCTCTGGTCAGACAATTTTATTTCTCCACCGGAGAAGTTAATTGATCAGAAATCTGGAGAAACTGCAGTAGGAAGACTGTTTGAACAATAATTTTAGATAAGAAAACAACTACGGTATGAAAGTAATGAATGGATCAGGATCAAAGAGCAGGTTGTCCTCAGCATGCCACCTCCAGTAACCATTTTTGAATTGATCACACAATAAAAACTCTGAAACATTGTGAAGGAGCAGATATGAAAATTCAATTCAAAATTCAAATATACTTTATTTATCCCAAAGAGAAATTAAGTGTTATTGTAACTAATTTAATTAAGGAGTTACGATAGACTGTGATGGCTGTGGGCAGGAAAGATCTCCTGTAGCATTCTGTTTTACAACTAATCTGAAGAACCCTCTGACTTAAGATACTCTGTTTTTCAATGACAATGTCATGAAATGATGGTCAGAGTTGTCCATAATTTTCTTGATTTTATGTAAAATCCTTCTTTGCATCATTATCTCCAGTGGTTCCACAGTCGTCCCCAGAACAGAACCAGCCTTCTTTATCAGGTTGTTGAGCCTTTTTATGTCCCTGGCTCTGATGCTGCTGCCCCAACAGATGATGGCAGAGGAGATGACGCTCTCAGCAACAGACTTATAGAAGATCTGCAACATCTTTCTGCAAACCTTGAAGGATCTAAGCTTCCTCAAAAAATACAGTCTGCCCTGTCCCTTCTTGTAGACACTTCACTGTTGAGTCTCCAGTCCAGTCTGCTGTCTAGTAAAAAGAACAACCACTTGTATAAGGAAAAGGAAAATATATATACATTTCTTGATGAAATGTCTATTTATATTCCTCAATCACCTCCACTTCTTCTCCCATGATGGAAATAGGGTTTAAATCATTTTTTTAACAAATAAAAACTGAAAAGTGAGGTGGCAAAAGTAGCAGGACATCTCTTTCTTTTTGGTTGTTGATGTTTTCATTATTATTTCCCACAGAATTTTTTTTTTTTTTTTTTTTTTTTTTTATTTATTTTTGCTTAGCTTTAATTTATTGTGACCTTTCACTGGTCATGAATAGTTTGTGAATAATTGCGTTGTTAATATCTATTCTGCTGCATCATCCAAACCTGTCATTCACGTTTGCAGCTACACCACTAGATGGCAGTAAAGAATGCTGAAAGTGCATCGGTGCATCTTGAGGTTTGCTATTCACTCAACATCTGTTGCACCTAACAGCCTGTCTGAAGTTCACTATTTCCATAAACTAAGCAAATTGTGCAGAATATACAGTGGTTTTGCTTCTTAATGTCTTATGTCTTTCTGGTATCACTATTAGAGTGAAGCTGGAAAAAGTCTTTATGAAAAATAGTTTCGTACCATGAAGCCAGGCTCTCCAGCTTATGTTGTTTGTCTTTTTGCCTTTTGGTGCTGAGTGGAGTTATGGTTTGGGCTTTAGTACAATTCAATTCAATTAAAAAAATACTTTACTAAATACTAAATTAAATGTAGTAACTCATATTGTACAAGTTTCTTCAAAGAGCTGTAAATGCTGATGGCTGTGGGCTTGTGGCATTCAGTATTTGAGTATTTTTTCCTCTATGTGTAATGAATCTCTTTATTTTTTTTTTTTTTAACTTTCTCCAAATTCAGAAGTTTACATACATTTGGTCAGTATCAGGGATAACTGTCTTTTATACTTTATGACTTGGGTCAAACCTTTTGGGTTTCCTTCCACAATCCCCTGATAGGGTAACTGACAAATTTGAGTTAATTGGATGTATTTTAGGGCCACACCTGGAACTCACTGCTTTCTTGTTTGACATGATTGGAAAGTCAAAAGTAACCAGCCAAGATATCAGGAAGAGAATCAAGAAGCTGCACCAGTCTGATTCATCCTTGGAATCACTTTCCAGATGCTTGAAGATGCATCATTCATCTGTTCAAACTATTATACGCAAGTACAGACATGATGGGAATGTCCAACCATTTTACAGCTCAGGAAGGAGGTGGGTTCTGTGTCCCAGGGATGAACAGATTTTGGTCCAAAATGTACAGATTGACCCCAGAACAAAAGCCAAAGACCTTGTGAAGATGCTGCTGAAGCTGGTCAGACAGAGTCATTATCCACAGTGAAGTGTGTCCTGTACTGAAATAGGCTGAAAGGCCACTCAGCGGGGAAGAAGCCTTTACTTCAAAAGAAACATATAAAAATAAATAAATAGGGCGATCTTTGTACCATCCTAACTGTGAAGTACAGGGGTGGCAGCATCATACTGTGGTGCACTTCACAAAACAGATGGCATCATGAGGAAAGAATGTTATTTGGAAATATTGAAGCAACATCGAAAGACATCAGCTGGGAAGTTAAAGCTTGGGCACAAATGGGTCTTCTAAATGGACAATAACCCTCAGCATCCAGCTGAAGTAGTTATAAAGTGGCTTACGGACAACAAAGTAAATGCTTTGGCATGGCCATCAGAATAATAGCAGTAGCCCATGTCCTACATACATATGTTGTGGCTTTTTAAGCACTGTTGAACCAGACTTGTTGAAGCTCCCAGTACTCCTGAATGGAATTTACTTCATAATCCTCTCAGAGTTGCCGTTATCCCTGTTGTTTGAGCTTATTTTCTTTCTTCCACTCGATTTTCCATTAGTACATTTGGATACAGCACTCACAAAACTGTGTTGGCCACAACATGTCTGTTTTAAAAATATTTTCATTATTATTATTATTATTATTATTATTATTATTATTATTATTATTATTATTAACCTTTATTTATACAGTTTGTCCCGCTGAGATCCTGATCTCATTTACAAGAGACCTTTTTACTATTGGTCTGATGTAACACTGAGTTTCAAGGTACAATTATTAAAATTGATGGAAAGAAGCACTTGAAATAATGCCAGTCTGATCAATGAATCTATAAAATATTGAATTTCACAATTTACATTTCACTGCAGAAATAAATTGACTGTTCAATGATGTTCTACTCTATTTTGATGTGGCAATGTATTTTAAGGGAGTTTGGTGGATTTTAATAAAGGTTTGCAAGTAGCAAAAAAATGCCCTTTTTTGAGGTTGTTTTATTTTGTATATCTATATTATTATTATTATTATTATTATTATTATTATTATTATTATTATTATTATTATTATTATTAATGTGTGTCTGTAGGCCTGCCTCTGTCCCTCAACAATAATATTGAACTAACAATAACAATTTAGCTTAATAAACTGATCTAGCTGACCTCGGTCAAATAATGACTATGACCGGTTTCTCATACTTGACATGCCTCTGCCTCCATTTCCTCAGTTTTTCCGGGCCCATGGGGGGGCTCGCTCCACCTTAACCTGACGTCATTACCAGGCGCGTCCTCACCACTGCAGATAGGATCTGGGCTGCAGGTAAGCGGCTGTGAATAGAAGTAACTGATGTAAAAGCTCAACTGCTAAACAAAGGTTCGGCCCACACCATTTGGAGCTCACATCTAAAAATGTCATACAATCAGTAGCGTAAATACTGTAGCAACATATTTGACCGCACTATGAAGCTAAATAAAAGTTGACATTCATTTGGCAAACAAATTAATCTATCTTTACCCTGATAAATGGATAATTTTTCCAATTTAATTTATTTGAAATTTTATTAATATTTTTACATGGTGGCTGAAGACACACCGAAGTCAGGCTAAGCTGCTAAGCTATTCAGTGATTTATAAACTAACAGAAGTATTTTAAATCCTTAACTCTCATGAGGACACTGGTGTCCTCATGGACCTATTGGATTACATGTAAGTGTCTTTGGGGTGACAGTTAGAGGGTTAAACTCTATTCTCCAGGCCCCCAGGGAGCCAGTGGAAGGACTTTAGAACTGGGCTGATGTGCTCTATCTTCCTGGTTTTAGTGAGAACGCCAACAGCAGAGTTCTGGATCAGCTGCAGCTGTCTGGTTGATTTTTTAGGCAGACCTATAAAGACACTGCTGCAATAATCGACCAAAGATAAACACATGGATGATTTTCTATAGATCTTATTGAGAAGAACGAGATCTAATGAATATAATTTATCACAGCAGCACTCTCAGGGCAAAGCAATCGGTGCTTAACGTGTTGGTGAAGAAACGTCTCAAATAAAGAAAAAGTCACTAGATTGGTAGCTTTTTTAAACAAAAAAAGTCGCTAGAGGGGTCTGAAAAGTCGCTCATCCTCACATTTGGCCGTGCTTCTCGGTGTCTCTTGGCTCCACCCACTTTGCTGGAATTTGTCGAAATTTGTCAGGGGCAGGGTTTTGCTTTCACAGGGAGGTTAGTTACACTTAGCAAGCATTGACGTTTTTCTGTCCCTTAGTCAATGGACTGTATTGTGTGACACCAGTTGCTCCATCCTAACCGTACCGTACAGTTGTCCTATGGACTTAGAACTGAAGGGGACGCAGGAATAGTGCAGTACGGGTCCATTGTAGGGGCTGCTTTTACAGTGGAAACAGACAAAATAGCGTACTGAGTCGCACCAACATGTGCCATATCGCTCAGTGGAAATGAGGCATATGAGTTCTATGCAACATTCTTTAGTCAATTTTAAAAAGTGACACCAAAATAAAGAGGCTTTCCAGCTGTTACTGAACTCTGCCACTTGGAAACATTGAGGTTTTTATGTATTTAGAGTAGAGAAGAAAAGGTGCTCCAAACCAAAACTTTGTCATTTATGACATTTAAAAAATGGTCATAATTATCTGGAGAAATCTCCCGTTTTTACAAAGTCCTCTGATTAATTCAGTTCAATTGTACTGAGCTGATAGCATCTCAAGGTACTTTTCACAAAAAGCAGTTCTACACCATACTCATTATATTAATTTTAGTAATATTAACTCAATGAGTAATCCTTCCTGTCCACTCTGGACTTGTGGGCCCATGGCTGGTTGATGCTGCTTCTTTCTTCTGACGATAAGGCAGTTATGGGGCATCGCACCATAAAAATATTTAAATTATGCAATGTTATGTTATACATACACCACACAATTCATTAACTTGATTGAACAGTGGTTTGCCTGATCTATTTCATCGTCCGCAAGCTCGTTTTAGCGAAAAAGTTGCTCATTTTTGCACATTTAGCTGCGTCTGTTTCCAGAGCTTTCCTCTTTTCCTTCTACACACCACTCTTGCTCTTTCTACTTTCCATCTATTAAACTCCACTGACTGAGAGCATTGATGCTTTACGTCAGGGTGCATCTCTGGGGACAAAAAAATGAAAGCTGCCAGTGGAGGCGTGTTATGGCTTTATGCTGTATGCTGCTCTAGTATGGCCATGGGTTATATTTATGTTTATGTAGCTTATAAGCAGAGGCCGAAACAATACAGTTCAGGTCCCGCAGTATTTACTTAGTTTACAGCATTTACTTACTCACAGCACAATAAGTGTTCAAGCAACAGCCTCGCCACCTAGTGGTTACATTCTTTACAACATGTGCTGCTTTTCAGCACAATACACAATAATTAAAGCAGACGTGGCTCAAGAGACAGCAGTCGCAGCATACATGATTAACCCTGGCCCGATCATTTTTTTAAAATTACTCACTAACTGATATGAACTCAAATGTAACTGAGTAAAATAGTTTACACAAAACAAATTCAAGTAAAAGTAAAAGTCCAGGTTTTGTAAACTACTTAAAAAGTACGGACAAATTGTACTTAATTACAGTAACCCAAGTGAATGTAACTAGTTACTTTCCACCCCTGTAACCAACACTGTGGTTGTGTAAAGCGCAACAGAAATGATTGATTGATTCTTGTGTCATTACAAATCATAAATGAACATCTTGGTTGATTTAAAATAGTTTCAAACTCTAAGGGGTGTGAAAAAAGTTAAAAGCAACTATAGTTCATTTGACTGTCACCTTGCTTACAGTTAGTTATGTTCTCTATGTTCATACATGAAAAAAAATTTAAACAGAAGAAAAAAATAAATGTTCTCACCTGTCATTTGTTTGGCTGTCATCCCCATGGTCACTCATAGGTGTGTAAAGAAATCTTGTGCCACAACCATTTATTACTTTATTCTAATCAGCAGCTAACCTTCAGTTGCTGATTAGAATAAAGTTGGAACTTGATTTGTAGCTACTGAAGCTACACCAAAAGAAAAATTCACAGTTTAGGAAAATCTGGAATATTGTACACTGATTGCAGGTTCCTCACATCAGTTTGAGAAAACTTTATCTGCAAAAACAAAACATTGGCTATTGGCTAAAATGATCCCTCATGTGCTGGTGTATTCGTACACCCCTGATCACACATCATGTTATGTAACTTTTAGTTGGAGTCATTACCCCAGGAGCCACATTTTATATGGCCCTTTTACCTACATCAGTGACCTTGTTGAGAGGATTTTCACAGCATAATCTCCTGACGCCTGTTGCAGCTGACGCACCACTGATGGATGTTCTGCATTGGTTGTCCCGGAGCACAGGACACCACAGGTGTTTTCAGTATAGGTCGTTATCAGAGCTGGGCAGAACCAAATTTGGCCATGATCCTGAACATGAACATTTGTCCTGCACAGGCTTTAAATGTATTTATAAGACATTACTATTCCAGGAACATCTATCAGCTGAACTCTGACATACAGGCCTGTCATGCAAATACTTACACAGCAAATATAAATCCAGTTGCAAAGCCACTGTGAACAGTTGACTCACAATGTTTCTGGTCTGGTATTCACACACCAAGCAGTCTTGATTAAAAATATTAAAAAAATGATGTATTACATTTTCAGTGTAGCAAGGCAGTACAGCCTGCCTATTTATTTTGTAGTCCTATTAGCTCACCATGAAATTTTCTTAAAGTTAATACCACGGCCAGATTTAGAAGGATAAGGGCCCCTGAGCTAGAAACAGTTTTGGTGCCTTATCCCAAAAAAAAGTGTTTTACTCATTCAAATTACAGTACATTAGTAGGTAGGTCTATACATCTGCAGGTGGCTTAAAATGTCCCATGTTAGATGGCTTCATATTGATCCCAAAAAGATGTACTATAACTTCAGTATTTTCAAATATTTGAGTATTGTATACAATAACAAAAATGTAACAATATTAAAACACCACATTTCCTGTGGGCCTATGAGTTTTATATAAGGCACAATGATTGTAAAACATTCATTACAAAGACATCCTAAATTTTTGGGGTCCCCCAAAACTTGGGGCCCTGGGCTACTGCCCCTGTGAGCCCTTTCTAAAGTCCAGCCCTGGTAATTACACATTATTTAACATTTTTCAAGCATTTCACGCTTTTTTCAGATGTGTTAAAGATTGTGCTTTCCTTCTACGTTTATCAAGTTAACTTCCTGATATGGTAGATATGTCCAATTTCTAGGAAACAAACCAAAAACAAGCAATGCCTTATCACCACATGATTTCCCTCCCCCACCAAATGAAGATCAGTCTATGTCCTCAATTTGTGTCTCTGGTGTTTCATACTTGATAAATAAATACCACATAAGTTAATGTATATGTGCAGAGATGACAGATACACAAGAAAACACTGTGTGGTGGCTCTGAAATTGTGATGATAACTTGTTGGTTTTAAGTGCATGTATTTTAAGTATAGTGCCAAGTTTGTGATACATGTTTGATTGTAAAAAATGCTTTGGCTTGTGCTTGACAGCCATCCTGTTTGGTTTGTACTAATATATATTTAAAATGTCTCGAAGGCTGCCTACTGGCTCGCTTTGACGCTTACCAGGTGACTTTGTATTTTGTATAGCAAAAACATATTTAATACATTTTAACTTGTAACTTCCCAGAACATTTTAGGCATCAAACCAAAGGATTATGCAAATGAAGACAAGTACTGTACCTGCTCACCAAGGGTAAAGTTCTGAAACGATCCAAAAAATTTTGTGCAGTTTCTTTAATGGAAAGGAAAGGAAATCTGCAAATAAAATGTATTGAACTACTAATAGAACATCAAATTACTAATTCAAAAGTTTTATTTAAATGTCCTCTACAATCGAACTTTTACCAAATTCTGTTAGAACTTATGTGATAATAATTGACAATAAAACCTATGCACAAAATTCCCCCTCCAAGTTTAAACCATCTGCTAAAATGTAAGAGTTATGACACACATGCTGCCATAGAGTTAAAAATCTTAATATGAAAATAATTTGTATGTGTTAAGTTTTAGGAAAACTCAATGGACGTTCTTTACAACAGTTATTGACAGACCTTTTATAACAAGAACCACCAGAGTGAAAACTATGCTTTCATAGCAGCAAACTGAAAGAGATTTCAATCAGGACTTTCTCTCTGTGGTTGTGTTATAAAAACAAGAAAAGGAAAAAGAAAGATTAAGTATTGACACTGCATGATGTGCTTCCTTTTCAGTCTGAAGTTGAAAGGATTTTACCTTTGAAAAAAGTAGTAAGTTGCCCTAAATTTAGAATTCAAAGTGGAAAAATTGAAGATATTTCACCAAACCTGACCTCAGAACAAACATGGCTGCCTTGGATAAAGTTCATTCATTGCTAAAGTAAAATAAAATAAGTTAAATTTCTGAACATTTCTATCCTATCAAATTTTTCACACACTTTAATGACAATCTTAGTGTTGTGTTCAAAAATACAAAATGCAGAGAACACATATTAGCCATTGTTTTTAGCTTGTTTTGCTAACTGTAGTTAGCCTGGTCACTTCGCATAGAAATGAACTATTTCCACTGCTTTTCTAACTTTGAACTGAAATACCATAAAGTTGGGTTTGATGTTAATCCCAGTTCTAAGCTCTGACTTTAGATGTAAATGGAACATAATTATTCACTAGAACTTCTTTCTTCTTCAGTTCGTATGTAAAGTTCTACAAAATATTTTCTCAATCTTGGGAAACTCGAGAACAAGCAAAACTCAATTCGCTTGGACAGTTTATCTTTTTGGCTGTTGGTGTTTAGTTGCTTTGATGATGGTTACTTTGTTTTTCCTTATGTTGCAAATAATTTATACAAACATTTCTTCTGAGTACCATGAAAAGCAACCCAAGAACCTCTAAGTACCCCAGTCTGATAAACAGACCTTTAGAGTCTACCACTAGAGGTTTTACAGCATAATCAGCTATTTGTTGATTGGCAACATTTAGTTTTTATTTAATTGAATTACTTTTATAAACTTGCTTATATTTGACAGACTTAACAGAAGTAGGGGACTTACATATAGCCCAAATTAATTCTAGTCCTATTTATAGCAGTTATCCAAGTCCAAACTTAAAATTTACTATTTATTGGGAGATTGTGGTAAAAATACCTAAGTTTTAGTTTTTACAGAAAACATGTCTTTAGAGGCAACCAGTGCTGCTCCAGTTGTTTTGTTTTTTGCTCTGAGAGACCTGAAATGCTGATAGGTAATGGATCATTATTGTAATGCGGTAAATATTCTAATTCCAATAAATTGTTAACTGTATTTTCCAAAAAAAAGAAAGAAAAGAAAACATGTTTTATGCTTTTCTCAGATGGTGCACCACGCTATTTGTGCATAATCATAGCACATACCTTTACACTACCATCACTCACCACAGCTTAATTAATATCTTCTTTATATCATCCATGTTTTAACATTTATGCATCATACATCTAATTATACAGAGAATATAATTTACGATAGGTGTGTTCCTGGTGGTATTTTGACAATTTATCTTTGGTGATGTGCTCTAAGTCTTTGAGGCTGGAAGGCATCCTTGCCAACACCCTAATCTTTTGGCTCCTCAACAGATTCTTTCTCAGCCTTGGGCTGGCTCTGTTTTCTGTATTATTCATCTATAAGAGCAAAAGGTTTCTGACCTTTCAGTTGCCACTCTGTGTGTTAGTACACATTGGACTCTCCTTCTGGGTATATCAGGGCCTCTATGATCTCAGAAGCTCTGGGCTGCTCTCTCCTGACTAAACATATCAGGCTCTTGCAGATCTACCATCGCCTGGCGAATGGTGTTACTCAAGCGAACATTTGAAGTCTACATTTGCTCTCATATTTCTAAACCACTGGGAGAAAATGGACTTTCAAAAAGTTAAGATTCAACACAAATCAAAACCAAAATCTTATAATGATTTATGAACAAAACTGACAATCAAAAACAGTTTTATTTTCAGTTATACTTACCGTAAAACGTTGTAAAAACAAAAAAAACCCCTCCGACGTCTGTTGGATAAAACAGCTTATTGTGCTGTGTATCAAACTATATATGGTCTACTAAACATACAGTTTGATACTCAACATCTAAGCTGTTTCCAAAAGAACCTGCAGAATCTGAGAAGCTCCACCCGGTACCGAAGATTACAGCACAGAAAAATGTTGTGTAAGCACCAAACTGTTCATATAAAGAGCTGAGATGTGCTAAATATGTCTTTTATTTCATCTTCTCAGTCATGCATGTTGTTTATTACAAAGCAAAAATATAGGAAGTGCATATATTGAATAAGCAGCATGTAATACAACAAATAAAACTAAAACAGTCTTGAAAACACATAGCAAGACTACAAGAAAGGTATGAGTTGTCATTGAACTTTTTAAACAAAGAGCATGGATTTTACAGCTGTAATTTGAAGCTTGTCTAATAAACAAGTTGAAAAAAATCTAAGTAGTAATGTTGATCTTAAAATTAGGAAAAAAATATGACAAAATGAATTCTATATATTTGCTGTCTCCTTTTTTTTTTTTTTTTTTTTTACATTGTATTTAGAGCTGAAATTAAACAGAAACTATACCTGCTCCATCACCAAGAACATCATTAAGAATACCAGATATAACTCATGATATTTTTTTAACACATATGGAACCAGTATTCCTAGTAGTTAAGTTTTATTGGCTGTTTCTTTTTTACAGGCTAAACTCACAAAATGAAGCAAACATAAAGAACAGGGATAAACTGCAAAAGATCATCAGTGAACACGAGAGTTCTCAATCGACCAGCCATTATAATAAACCTGAAATATACTGTGATGCATTCCAGAGTTCTCCACTGCTGCTAAAGATGTGGTCAAAACCTTAGAATAAATAATTAGGAATCTTATATTTCAGTAGCATATTCTCAGTGAAATGTTTAGAAGCATCCAAGCATTTACTACAGGAAGTTTATTCAGTTGAGTAAAAATCCCACAGTAAGAAAATATTATTTTTAACAAAAGATAAATATGTTGGAAGGTAATATAGTCTAGCTACAGATCTCTTTGTTACATGAGTTAGATTTGACTCATGTAACGACACAATAAAATAAAAAAGAAATGTATCTACTGTTATTACATGGCCACCTTCTCTTTTTTTATTTCCTTTTTATTATTATGTTTGTTGTTACATTTTATTATCACTGAAAAGGGCTAGACTAAGAAATGTTACCAGAATAAAGTCATAATAATACGAGAATAAAGTCATAATATTATGAGAATAAATATTTAAAATAAAGAGAAAAAAAGTTGTTTTAATGAGAAAAAAAGCTTCGACAGAGTTATTAAGATCTGACGTGACCAGCTCAGCAACTCTGTGTGCTTCTTTCTTTGAAATGGACACAGTTGTTTGCACGGTCGTTTCAGAGTCCTGCTAGTGATAATAATTTGATGCTGATTTGTTAAGAGATTAAGTATTTCCTTATTTGTAAAACTGATACCAAAGTACAACTTCCCAAGATGCTCAACATTACTTGTTTAATTTTTTTATTATTTTTTTGTGTAGAAGTTCTCAAAAAATTATTTCTTCACTCTCCTAATATTAGGACTTTATTCTGGTAATATTATGACTTTATTCTTGTAACAAAACAAAAAAAAATCCTAGCCTAGCCCTAAATACTCTGTCTTAAATAAAGCTCTAACATAAAGTATTAATCAGTTTTGATATTTTTGGTATTATATACAATTTGAAATGACAAAAGTTTCAGTTTGTCAATAATTCTTCCCAGAAATGGATTCAGTTTTTTTACATTCAGTTTCTGCATTATTATTAGTTTTCATTCTGAGCACTTGCATGTTAAGTTTAAGACGGGTTTTTGGGATTATCCAGTTGTAATTTTGACATTTTCACCCAGTTCAGGCTCACCCATCTTGACCCAACACCAGGTAATCTTCACCTTACTGGACCTGGTCTTTAGGTGCTGCTGCATCACCTTCAGATGCAGGTTTAGGCCCATCGTGGACTTCAGCTGTGGTTTTGGCGTTCTCAGGGCTGGCATCAATGTCGTCATAATTCTCCCGTGAGTCTTCCACTTCGTAGGTCACACCCTCTGTTCAAAGACAAATATGTAACAGTTAGCCAGGTGGATCAAGTATTCAGTGTATTAAATCATGATAGAAATTGGCTGAAAACTTTCCATCGCTTGGTTTATCAATTCCATCTTGCATGTCTTCATCTTTAGCGGCCCGGACCATGGAGCCCTGAGGTGTGAGAGGCTGAGCCTCGGTCACTTCATCGACATCGTCGTAGTTATAGGATCTGTTGCTCTCCAGATCTCTCTCCCGTTCCATTTCTGAGTCTGATCTGAATCCTACATAAAAAGCTCAGAGCTCAGAGAAAACATAATGCCTGGAGGTTGCATATTAACGGCCATTTATAAGCCATTCATCTTTGTTTCAAAAAATTTCACAAAATCAAACTGAAATCTATTGGAATGAATTGGTTAGTACATTTTGTTTGTACTTACTGCCACGACTGAAGCTTCCCATTTCATCTGATTTGTCGACATCTTCATAATCTCCACTATCCCAGTCCACTTCTTCCATATCCGCTGCTTTACAAACATGTTAGAAATGTATGGATATGTTTTAAAACACCATAAACTGTCCTGCTAAATAAAAGAAAATGAAAACATAGCAATGTAACAACAATAGTCAGAACACTCGAAACCCTAATTTGACAGCTGTGTTCAACATAATTAAAGGCCAACATCAGCAACTGCTTTTAGTAGAAATTCTTTTAACATTACTTGTATTTTACTAGTATGTGTAGTAGAGTAATAGAGAACCAACAGAACAAACAACGTTGGCATGCATGCTCCTGATTCTGTGTAATTCCATCAGTAATGAGATAAGGTGTTTCAAGAGTTCAGCCTTTCGGGGGACGTCTTCTCTGAGTGAAATGGGTCATTCCATTGCTAAGAAGAACAGGACAGTTTGATTAAACAGTTGAGGAAAACATGATAAGACGATCTAGTACGCTTCAAAATGGAATCCAAAACCAGAAAAGTATGGAAGAAAATGCTCCAAGAGATTAAGGGTCTACAGTTTCCTTTGAGAACAGTTAGCAGACTCCTGCATGGAGCCAAGCCACCAGCATAAAGCCATCACAAAGTTCCATTGTTTAAAAATGACTTGCACTGAAGAGGTCCCATTGTGTTTGAGAAAGATAATGACTGGTCCAAAAAGAAATGGTGCATCGTTTTATGGAAAGATAAAAGCACAATTGTTCTTTTTGGGTTTAGACAGTTTGTCAGATGCTTGTACTATTTAACCTATGGTACAAGCATGGTGACTCCGGCACCATTACATTGGGTTGACCTATTATGGTGTCGGTTCTAACAGGGACCAAGCTATAACTATATTTCCATCCAACTGTAATTAAAATGTCTAAAATGTCGCAAAAAAGAAAAAAAAAATGAATTAGGCATGTTTCCATCAACTGGTTTGGAGCTAATCAACCAGGCCACGCAAAGCGTAATTTTGCCGATTTCGATGTTGACGCTACACATAACGGTGATAAACAAGATGTAGAGGTTGCAAACTAGCATGGACCTCACATCTTGAAAAATGGAGAGGTCTCCCCTCTAAGCTGGAGGTCTGGAATTAAAATTTTTCAGAGATTCGTACGTCTAGTAAGACACACACCCACCAATGGATGGGTAGCATTCGCTACATCGGAACTTATTCGCCAAATCTGTTTTCATCTCCCCTGTAGCGCATTAGCTCTTTATCAGAAAAGCCAAAAACCCACCTGTGAAACTGGGGAAGTTATTTATAATTTTGCTGTTTCCATCACCATCTAATGCAATACTTCAAAATGTGCATAAAAAGATGTTGAGGGAAACAGTTAATAACCTCAAACACAGCTGTAAGTGAGCAGCATCTTAATTCTAGAACAACAAGGTTAATGTTATGAAGCAGCCAGTGCCAGACTTTAATCTGATGGTTAATCCAATGGAAAACTTGTGGGGTGACATCAAACATGCTGTTTGAGGTAAAACAAAGAAATCCAGAAGGACTGTGGAATCTTGTCAGGTCTTCATGGACTGGAATAGCCAGAAATTCATTGACTCCAAGCAACACAGATGTGAAGCGGTTGTCAAAAACAATTGTTATACAACCAAATATAAGCTAAATAATTCCCAGGAAAGCTAAATTATTTTTAGTTTATTTAATAAATGTTTGATTTTGGAAATAAAGGCAAACTTATCTGTTTTTGAACAGCCTAATGTTCCTTTTTACTCACTTACAGAACAAATTTGATTTGTTTTTTTATTTTTAATTGCAGTGTTAGCTGCATTTGCATGTATAGAAGTCGAATTTCATAACAAGAATCTTCACATAGACTCTTGTCTTTTAAACACTCTACTATTATAAACAAAACTATATGTAGATTTTTGACTCTGTTTCTATCAATCTTGAGTTGAATTAGGGTGACTATAACCTACATAGCCTTTTTCTGATGTGCTGCTTATTTAACAACAGTGAGATTACATTGGACAACATGCTGAGATCTGATTTCAGGAAGCATGAAGACTGACTGCCCTCTAGAGGAAACAAGCTTTAGCACACTTTTGTTCTCAAAAACTTAAAACTCTGACTTGGGTTCAGACAGAACAGCGCCATGCTTTAATATCGTTGATAAAAACAACCAGTTGTCATTTACTGGGAAGGCTTTCAGGGTACTTACGTGGCACCATGGATTTCCTGTTTCTCCTCTTAATGCAGTATCGCACAAATATCACAATCAATACAACCAGGATAAGAACAATTAACACGCCCACAATAATAGGAACTGGACTTGTTGGTTCTGTTGGCTGAGGTGGTGTTGCTGGCTTCTTATAACCTGAAACCAGAACAGTCATCAGAAGAAAGACAATAAGTTTTTATTTGATTTCCTTTTCTTTATCTCTCCTTTGTATTGTATTTGATCATTAGATTAAAATACTAAACCTCCTTTCCTTTGAAACAAAGAAGAATGTGACCAGTGAATATTTTTCTTTGCTTTAGTTACCTTCACAGATGAGCTCATCAGGAAGTTGATTTTGACAAGGCTCATTTTTGATGCAGTGTCTTGGATCTTTGTAATGGTCTAGGCAGCTGAGTTTGATTTCAGTATTGGTCTATTAAAAATAAAATAAAATAAAACCTCTGTTTTACACAGAACCATGCAGTTAGATTTTTTTTCGAACTTGCAATATTTGAATAATGAAAATGAAAGGATGCAGAATGTTGTTTTTCTGGTCTTGATGTAAAACCCTTCTGTTAAAACTGACATTACTTTATCTTAAAATGAGCTTGATTTTAACACCTGTCTAAAAAGAGAATTGATCTGAAGATTTACCTTCCGTGTCATTGTCCTCATTTTAGAAAAGTTACCACATTCTAAACGCTGACACAAATCATTTTTTAAATCGTCTGAAATGTTAAATTGACACACTTCTTCTGGGTCTGTTTGATATTTAACTGTAAGCACACCACCACAAGTTTCTGATATGTTAAGCGAGACTCCATCTGCAAAACAAAAACACACAAGGTCAAGTTAAGAAAAACTTGTTTACTGCAATAAAAGGGTGACAGAACAATGCCAGGATTGTAAGTGGAAAACAACAGTATCACACATATAGCATGCTCTTTTTTAAAGGGGTTATAACAATTACTAATTTACTACAATGAAGTTTGGTGAAGAATAAGTTTTCACATTTTTCTGAAAGCTTGTCAGGCTACAGCGGCTGTCAAAAGTGTCAAGTCCCTGTTAAAATATCAGGATTTTGACACCTACAGTCAGCTGTACTCCAAATATTTCACAAATGTAAAACTCTTTTCCTCCCAAAAAACATTCAGGTTTTGGTCTAAAGCAATGTGGGAGAAGGAAAGGAACCATGCTGACATTCCTGAACCATAATTCCAAAATGGATATTTGATTTAAAACAACAGTGTGCTTCACCAAACAGAAGACCATGACCATAGTGAAATCTGGTGGTGGCATCACTGGAACTGGGTTAAGATAAAGCTATGATCAATTTTAGACACCACAGTTTTTACCCAAAACCTTCAAGTGTCTGCTAGAAAGCTGAAGATGAAGAGAGATTTTGTTTTTCAACATCACAGTGAGCCCAAGAATTCAACAAAAGTCAACTACAGACTGACTTCATAGGAGGAAAATAAAAGTTCTGAAATGGCCTCGTCAAAGTCCAGAATTAAGTCTGACAAAAAAATCAGTGGAGTCACATGCAGAGGGAATGTGGACAAGAGCTGTTCTTGGGAATGTTTGCTAGGAGCAGTGAGCAGTCATGGTGTGGAAAAATGATCGACTCCTCCAAAGAAGATTGACTCCTATAAAGGAATCAAAAGCTGCTTAAACTGAGTTTTACATGAAAGGTCTGCACACTTGTCTAACCAGGTCATTGCAGCTTTTTGATTTAGACATTTCTCCCTTTTAGATTTATTTGCTTTCCAGTTAAATTGTACATGTGTCACATTAACGGTTGAAAAATAATTCAAGATTACTTGGTTTAATGCAAAGCTAAATCTCTTTAAGATCCTTATAGGAATTCTTGATCAAGTGTTGCCATGTATGCTATAAACTTTGAAAATATAAAATAATTATATAAAGAAAGAAGTTACGAGCACCAAGTTTGACTAATTAATTTATACACAACTGTCTGCACTACTAGTTTATCTAAAAGAAATTGATTAACACATGAATATCACAATAATCTTTTTTTTTAGATCTTGCTGCAGCAGCCCTTTGAAGAATGACTTCTCCATTTGAATAACAAATCTACAGAAGTTAAAGTAAAAAAGTATTTTATATGTAATTTAGACTAACAATATTTTCTCAAGTAAGAAAATAAAGAGAGAGGGACAACAAGATTTAATTGAATAAATACAGACTTACCTACACAGGAAACATATACCGAACCTGTGTTACACTGTCCTTCCACTCTTTTACACTGACTGATGAGGTAATTGTGCTCATCACAGTGGACATGGTAGAGCTTCTTAGATGAAGTCATATCAGAAGAGATTTTCTTAGTAAAAATGGCGTTGCCACAATTCAGCTGTTGGCAAACTCTGTGTGAATAATTGTCGTCCCATCCACTGTGGCACACTTGTTTTCCATCTATTTTCAGCAATCCCTTACAAGTCTCAGAGAGTTCAACTTTAGGTTCACCTAGAAAAAAGAAAAGCGGTAAAAGTGAAACGTTAATCTGTTTGTGACATCGACTCAACAGCAGACAAGGAAGCAGAAACATTTTTTTTTAATATTAAAAGGAAATTGTGTCAAATAATTACCTAGCTTTAGAAGTTTATAGAAACTTCCAAAGCAAGGTAAGTTTTCTATAAAATTCAGTTGCTATGCACAAAGAGAGCTGAATGCATAAAATAGCACCCATTAAAGTGACTGTAAAACTGATAGTTGGCCTGTGTAGTTTTTTTAAATTAAACTATAGAATGTAGACTATTTTTCCCCTTTTTTTTCAATTCTGCGAGCACAGGTGTCTGCAACCTGAGGCTCTGGAGCTGCACGTGACTCTTTGGACCCTCCACAAAGGCTTTGCCTAAAAATGATAAAGAATCAAATAACAATTTCAAATGTATATATTAGGGTGGGTGATACAGTCTGAAATTTTTAATGCAATTTTTGGTGGTATTTATTGTAATAACGATAAAAGTGACACCAAAAAAAGTATTTCCAACTTCTTTTCGATCTTTTTTAAGCAACTGCCCTTAAAAAGCATAAGAGTTTCAAAATGGGGATCTTCAGGACACTGGTGACATGGAAAGTATGATTCCTATCACTAAACTGCTCAAAGTAAGTATATTTAATTATATTTTCAAATGTATTGACATTTATTGATGGTATAATAACCAACAGTAGACAAAGTAGTAAAAATAACAATTCTGACAATACAACCAGTTTTTTAGGGTTTTCAAAAATCATTAATTGGAATTTATAGTTGTTTCAATAAATCAAAATTCTTATGATCAGATTTTTTTTTACGATAACGATAATGAAGAATTAATGTTTGAGTCATTTTTCAGTTTTCATTAAATAATTATATTGAATTTCCACAGCAGAATGATATTGAAAGTACCAGTAGTATATTTTTTTAGTCATTTTTTGTCTTTAAGCTGATTTTTTGTTGCTGTTTTTACATTGTTTTCCACAAATGTCAACATCCCATACAAGAAAATGTATCCTTCTTCTTTTTGTAAAAGTTTTGATTTTCTTTACTTTAACTTTAAAAATAGAACTACAATATTTGCTCTTTAAAAATGACAAATTTCCTTTTGTAGTTATTTATCAAAATGTGCAACTTATCTTTTTTCAAAAAGATAAATTTGTGGATCTAAACAAGTTTTTTTTGGTGAATTGAGGGTAAAAATGGCTCTTTGGGTTGCAAAGGTTGCAGACCTCTGTGCTAGCATTAAAGTTCCTTTTTACATCAACTTTTCTTCTCTGTTAGGAAGGTTGTGATTATTAAGGAAAAATCTCCCACAAAAGGAATCTTACCTTCACATTCAATAATAAGTTTATCTTCCTGTGAATGAATTGCTGTTTGGTTATTCTTACAGTGCCAAATGCTGTCTTCTGTAGGAGTACATTTAAAGCTCCATAAAAAATTAGCCTCAGCTGGATCCAACATGGTTCTACTCATACTCATGAAGTTGCCGCAATTCATATCCCTACAAAGCCTGTCGCCCTCATTTTTTGTCCAGTTTTGATAGGAGACAAAACTTCTTTTTGAGCTCTTGCCTTCGGCAGAGTAAACAACCACTTCTCCTTTACAGGAGTCTTCCACTTCCAGCGTCACCGAACTCCATTCTAATACAAGGGGCAAGGGAAAAAAAAAAATCAAAGCATCAGTTCAATATTCTGTGAAAACTTTCAGAGGATGGTCAGAGGGAACATACAAAAAATGGCAGATTAAATCAATTGCATGGGTTCTCTCTCCATTCCCCTCCAACAGTCCAAAAACATAATTGTTAGGTTAACTGGTCTCTCTAAAATGTCTTTAGGAGTGAGTGTGAGCATCTTTGTCCTGATGATGGATGGATGTACAACGCTGAGTGGTTCTAATGCCAGAAATGTATAAAAAAGACTTATGTTTTCATTAATAGAATGAATGTTTCTGGATATTCTGTTAAATGTAAATTCATTTATTAATTTTATATTTTGTACCAGAGAGGATCAATTGCTGTCTAATCTCAAAAACAATGAAATAGTTTAGCAGATTCCAACTAGAGCGCTTTCCTATCTTGTTTGTCTTTTTTTGTACTGAGTACCCAAATTGCTGCCATGCTAATGATTTAAAACTGGTGGGGGCTTCTTCAGTGCTGTCGTAAGGAGTGTTGTCATCTTGACGAGATGTGTGGTGAGACTAAAAAGAACATGAGGCAAAGCAGAATTTTTTTCATCTCTACAAATAAAACAGGAGTCCTGAAAGTAAATGAGACAGGATTCCAAACAGAATCAATCCCCTTCCTATCCAGGGGTGATAATAATAATTTACACTAACTTTACCAAGCCACATGCTGACAGCAAGTTTATAGCACTTTCCAAGACTAATTACATTACCACAAGAATTAATGTGGCCTTTCTATATCACAGGATTTTGTGGTTTCAGATGTTGCTACAACCCTATTTATTTAAATGGACACAACCTGCTTCTAGCTAACTCTGGTCAAAAATACTATCAATTATGTAAGGACTGGAGGTCAAAGCAAAATGTGCACACTTGGGTTCTTCACAGCACAAAATTCAACCCTGAAATATCTGAGCACACAAAGTTTGCATTTAAAAATAATGGTAACTTTTAACAGTCAACAAGAAGCTCAATAGGCGGATTCAAACATTTAAAAAAAACCGATTGCTATAAATATGTAAATAGAAGTATTCTTCTTTTAAAACTAAAACTTTTAAAGCATGAAAAAGTTACAGAGAATATGAATGGTAGAATGTTTTTCAAACATTTTACATTTTCAATGTGAGACAAAAAATAGTCACACTAACCGGAGCACTTGAGGCCACTGAGGTCAGAGGTTTTGAGGTTACTTTCAGCCTGCACAGCCTGGATGTTTTCACAGTTTGCCAGTGATTTACTATTCTTCTGGCAATCTAATGTCTTGATGACATGACTTGTCTCTAGAGGCCCAAAGTAGGGAATTGTTTCAACTGCTACTCCACATTTCAGTTCCTTACAGATGGTGTTTTGAGTTTCAACTTTGTGAAGCGCGTCCTTGAGGACTGGGAGCCAAATATTCTCATAAAACACCTCTACGTTTCCAGAACATTTGTCACGAGAAGGCTTAAATCTTGTCTTGATGCTACCTGCAAAAAAGAAAAGAAGTGTCCTGTTTAATTTTGACACAAACACAAAAGGATTTGTGAGAGGAAAAGTGCAAAGGTAGGTTTGACTGTAATAAAACTTTTTTCCAAGGAAAAGCAAATGAACCAAAGAAAACAATTAAAACCTTCACAAATTTGAACTGAAAAGGGGAAGAAAGTTTTTAACTGTAAGTTTTATTGAACGTTCTGCAAGCTCTTTGATCATCCTTTGTAGTTTTATCTTAATGGATCAGAAAGATGTAGCCTCTTGAATTTGTGTCCTAATTTTGTATCGAAATAAAAAAATCTGCTTGAATAACAAACCATCAAATAACACAAGTGGAACATAATCTTATAAAAAAGTTCAATCTTAAGAAAGCACAATCCCTTACCTTTACAAACAACATAGGCTGGCTTTTGACGACTTTGTTTACCATCAATTAAAGTAAACTGGCTCAGCTTCCAGTCACCTTTTAAGGCATGCAAACTCTTAAAGGAAATGTCATCTTCGTTTAAAAGAAGGATGCTGGGTAAGGTATTATCTTGACATCCCAGTTCTTGACACAGTTTCACAGACATGTTGTGTGTCCAGGCATCTTCACTCACTAAACCAGTGTTGCCTCCACTCAAAATGTTGACTGATCCCCAACAGTTCCTGGACAAAGTCACTGTAATAATTCCTGCCATGGCAAACAAAAACACAGAAGGAACAAGTGTGTAAAAGTAGATTAGGGAATGTCTATTCAGGTTTTCATAATCAAAGAACTTTTGTTCTTTTGATTATGAAAATGTATGCACTGATTCCTAAAAATTGATTTGTTTCTAGATTTTAGCACTGTGATAGGACTTCACATTACCTTGACATTCCACATGAACAATAGTCTGACTGTCATTAGATGCTTGAACAGCCTCTATGTAACCAGATGCAGATCTCTGCATCTGGTTACATAGATGCAGAGATTCATTGGGGATATGAGATTTATTCCTGCCAGGCACAGAAGAGACGTTGCGAGATTTCCCACAGTGCAACTTTTGGCATATTGTGTTTGCAAAACTATCATTCATCATCTGACTGGACCAAGGGAACCAACAGGTTGTGTTCCTGTACTCGATCCCCACAGTGCCAGAACACGGTTCCGTCCCATTCAGAAAATACACATTGTGCTCTGCAAGGAAAAAAGGTGGAGGGTGGTTAGAAAGTGTCAGTGAATGGATTCACTGGTGCTTGTTTCCAAAAAAATTACTCATTTAATGAGCCCTGTTTATTTTCCAAGGCAACTTAAAGCTGGATATTGTTTGATCAGACTGTGGATGAAATTTTCTGATTAATTAAATATTTTACTAATACTTTACTACTATAAATCACCTAGCCACCACTAAAAGGAGAAATGTAGCATGTTCACAAAATACATAGTTTAGATTTGTGAATCATTTTAAAGCAAGTTTGGAAGTTAGAACATAATACGAAGAAGATTACTTATACGATGGAGAAGAACATGTTACTGTTCTCTCCTTACAACAGGTCCTCGTTAGGATCAGCTGAGCAAAAGTCTTGAAAAACACATTATGTTCTTGGTCATTAAGAATATGTATTTTCAAATAAAAACAGCAGAATCTGCAAGTCTAACTGAAGTAAAGTTCAGACCACAATTACATTCTAATCATAGACTCTGGATAGATCATCAGAGGCTTAAGCATACCGCATGACACTAACAAGGGAATTCACGCTTAAATTTCAGAGCTACACTTGATTTAAATTTAGAAATAATGAACTTGAGTTCATATACGTGTGCAAATTAAATATAAATGTATACAGTTAAAGAGCACATAAAGTACTTAAAGATAAAATGAGAAAAACACACCTTGGCAGGTTATGTTGATTTGCTTGGCATCTTGAAGGTTTTTGTTGTCTGTTATGCACTGAGATATGTCAGATATTTTAGTGTCTGATTTACAGCCCAAAGTCAGGCGACTACTTGTCCCCTTGAAAAATTGATCAGACTCTGTAAGGCTATTCCCACATTTCAGTTGTTGGCAGACAATGTCGGAATATTCATTTCTCCACTCATTACTAACGGCCGTTTTCCACTCGCCCATATACTGAACTTCCAATCTTCCAGCACATTTTCCAGGACCGTCCATGAGTTTCACATTCACGCTCCCTGTATCATGGTGAAAAGACATTTCTGAAGGACTGGGAACGCTTCCTGGACTAACAAAATTACAGTGTCATGAATTGTTTCATACTTCAAAGATTACTGGGAAACATTACCTGAACAAACTACATAAGGAACAGATGAGCATTTCATGTTGTGATGCTTGGCGCTACAGTGCCACAGTGAAGACTCGCTCCCTGTGCATTCCACATAGTCCAAGATCCCTTTAGAACTGTGTGTATTCACTGCCTGATGACTAATGACCTATAAGAAGCATATCAATTTGTTATTGACAAACAAAAGAAGTCTGAACTAAACAGCTATTCAATCTAGACGCACTTCACACATTCAGGAAACACTGAACTGGAGTTCAAGAAGCGCCTCAGTCTGCTGCTGTAACAGTAGGGAGTCATTTTTTAGTTTTGGCATTAAATCCAAGCACTTAGTATATGAGGCAGAAGAACAATTCAGTCTGTAAATGAACAGTGAACAACGAACAACATGAACAATTACCTAAAACTAATGAAAAAAACAAAAGAACAAACAGGTAATCAGCTAGATTATAAACAGCTCCTATCAAAGAAAGGAAGCAAGTTATCGCCAGCTTTGCACTTAGCAAACATTCATCCACTTAGTAAAGAGCCTCAGCAGAAAGAGATTCTTGAGAAAAGACCCTTTCTCCCTCATTCTCCATAGTCTTTTTGTAGCTGTCTGTACTAAGTCAGAGTCCTAGAGAATTTTTTAAAATTTTTTTCTCTTTTAGACTACCATAATGGCCATTTTTCTTGGTTTTTACTAGTTGCAACTTCCCAGTCTCTAGGCAGTGCTTGGATTTAAACCAACACACAAAAGAGATCCCATTACATTAGCTTTAGTATCACATTATTGGTCATCCGTTCATTTTTAAATCCTTGTCTTAACTTGTGGACCTCCTCTCATATCTCTGACCTGATCCACCCTCTCACACCTGCTTTGGAATCTGCTGCCTCTGTCTCTGTCTCGCTAAAATTCGATTGATTCTTTTCAAAAACAGTGAAATAAACTCTTTTTTTTCTAGCAGACTTAAGTAAATGAGGATTATCATTATGTTGTGCTCAATTGTACTGTATTTGCATGTCCCTTTTATTACAGATTCTGTTAATGATTCTTTATCTGTGAACGGTGCTATAAAAATAAATTTTGATCATTTTCTTTAACAATAAGCTGTGGTTATTTTTCTGTTGAACTGCTGGAATTGTAAACATTATTCATATAGTTTGATTTTTTAGTTTAAAAAATATGTTCACTTTATAAGACATACTCGTTTTGTAGTAATGTCAAACATTAGAGTGGTTTAAGGTCACAAACAAATACAAAGAAGCATCAATTACAATTTTTTTGTTAGTGAGTTGTAAGAAATTCATTTAAAAAGAGAAGAATTCATAAGTAGTGGTGTAAGATTTTTGACCTTATCTTGAAAAAAGATTTGGACCTTTCAACATAAAGTCTGAGACCATCTGGCTTAAAAACGCCAAACAGTGGAGAAAAGAATGATTCTCTGCATAGAAACATTTGCTAATCAAGGCAGCATTGTTAAGCAGTTGTTTAAGGCTGCAGCAGGCAACTTTTACAAAAATATGTTTTTTTACATATTTGTCAAAACTGTTATGATGTCCTGACAGTATAAAATGAGACAGATAATCTAAGATGATGAATCCTGAGGACTCACATTTCCACAGTTCAGTTCTTTGCACACCATTTCAGCTTCTTCAGCTCCCCAATCTGAGCCACAAACATCTTTAATAGAACCATTCATTTTTATTTTGACTTCACCATAACACTTGGTTTCTGATTTTTTATCCATTAGAACCACTTTGACTTCGTCTGTGGTGAAAAAGAAGAAGATGATGATCACACAGTTTATCTCATGCTTTATGTTTTAGACTTTGACAGATTTTCTTATCAACATTGCAACTGATCTGGAAAGCAGAACTGAAAAGGATGCTTTTCAAGATGAAGTTGATTACCTGAGCATGTCAGATGGTTGCCTTGGTCATACGTTGTGAAGTTGCTACAGGTGCCACAGTGCATTTGCTGACACAACTTACTACAATTTTTTTTATTGTCTTTACTAGATTTCCACTCTTCATTTTCTTCCTTTTCCAGGAACCCAGAACAAGCGTTTGACGTGTTTCTTCTCAGCTGCACTCTCTCATGCTCTGTTTAAATGAAACTGGTTTCGTCATCTACTGCCGTTTTCATCAGGTAACAGTTGGATCTGTGAGACATGTTGTTTGTTACCTGCACATCTGATCAAAACAGGCATCTGGCATGATGGGGATGGTGATTTCACACACTGCCATGGATGAGTCACACCGTCAATGTCTCCACAATCTAGTTCCATCATAGTCTCAGATTTTTCGAAATGCATCAATTGAGATTTCAGGATCTTTTTGACCCCTCCACACCCAAGGTGTTTACATAATATTTCGCCCTCTTTATTTTCTAGAAATGATAAAATATTAAAAGACATTAATTGTTGTTGTAATAGTTGTTTCAATAGACACTTGGTCACACAAAAGATATCTGTGGGTTATTGAGTCGGAAGATAAATTTTGCCTGTAAAAATAAAAGAATCAGATTGGATTGTTATTTCATATAGACTGAATGTGCTGATTTCTTTCCATTAAGCTCAGACCATCCTTTAATAAATCATGATGAATTTTACTGAGGATCAAGTGAGCTCTTACGAAATTCATTCTGGCAGATGTGACCAGTCAGATTCTTGGCAGGGGACTGAATAGTGTACTGGACCACTCCCTCACACTTATGTGGTTCCAGTTTGAAAGTGATCTTATCTAAAAGGAAAAAAAAAAATTTCGTCATTTTCTAAGTTTTTAAAATGGAAAATTGGACTTTCTTTGGTTGTGTTGTACATGAATACATACGATGTGAAATATTAAAGACTTACCTGAACATGTGATCTTTTTCACTGTGGGCTTTTTGTAAAAGCTAACTGCTGGACCGGGCCAGCCCTTACATTCCCACAGACTTTTTTCATTCCCATTACATTTCAGTTCATTGAGCCAGACTTGGCTTCCAAAGGGCCTGTACACGTTTGTCGAGGTCCCAACAGAATCTCCACAGTGAGTGCTCATGCACACCACCTTTTCAGTTTCCGTGCTCCAGTGTTTATCTCCAACATAGCCCTTTTTCTTTTGCTTCCCATAATAAGCCTCCACATGTCCTTCACAGGGGTTGTCTTTGCTCCGTAGGATGATCTTGCCTTGGTTTTGATCTGGTTTCAGAGAACACGGTTTATGAAGCAGAAATGCATTTTTCTGATGGAAATTGTTTGAAACCATATGCAAATTAACTCGCCGATAAGCGAAAGTGGACTACCAAAATAAAATCTGAGTTTTGCAAAATTCATTGTAAAATGCTGCTGATGAGACTGAATCACTTCATGTCACCTCTTTATCAGCGTTTCATTTCCTCTCACCTATTACAAATTTTCAGCTTGAAACAAAGGATGAGCTGTTTAATTGGCAATACAGATGTTCACCAATAGCTCTACAGCAACAGTGACTTCACCAGCACTGAAGTGATTCAGTCTCAGCAGCAAGAGTTTACATAGAGGTTCGCAAGACCCAGCTTTTATTTTGATAGTTCACTTCTGCTCATTGCCAAGTGAATTTGCTTATTAGCTCAGTAGTTATCTCTTAGCTAAATACTTAGATTTGAACTACATAGCTTGCTCACTAAATGTTTTGTTTGAAACTGTAAATGAATGAATGACATGGTGAGGATATGACTTTAAAAGATAAATCCCTTTTTTTAATTATGACAGGCTAAATAACCCAAATTGTGTATGTGTGTGTGTGTGTGTGTGTGTGTGTGTGTGTGGATGGCCCTGTGTGTGCTGGTGTTATCCAGTGTTAGACATGGAAGCACACCTAAGGACAATCTACTGTGTCCAGTTGAGCTAACATACATGTGTTTAGCTGTTTGGAGGAAGCTAAAGGATGCAATGGAAGCACCTGCGACAAAGAGAGAACAGACACATGAGGCTTCCGCTAAGATTTGAACCAACAACCTAATAGCTGTGAGACACACACCACCATCGCTTTGTGAACACATTCTTTATAAAGAAGTGGGTCTTTTTAGTCCACTAAAAGTGTGTCATCTAGAGGATATGACCTCTCAACCACTGGCCACTGGAGATGGATGGATGGATGGATGGATGGATGGATGGATGGATGGATGGATGGATGGATGGATGGATGGATGGATGGATGGATGAGCACAGAGGGGAGAAATGTCTACATGAAACCCTTTTATTCTAAATATTTGAGAACAATTTTTTTTTTTTTTTACTTAATTTGCATGTTGTTTTTACACTCCATAAAAATTCCACCCAAAAAAGGCAACCTGACATTTATTTAGTTTAATTGTTCTTCTTTTCTTAAATTACTATTTTTTCAAACATTAATTAATTAATATGTGTATTCACATTAACTTTAGAACTTGACTGATTAGGGACACAAAAAAAGTAAATAAAACTCAGGTGTTGCGATATCATGCTTTAGGTTTCATTACTCAGTATTTTTATAATAATTATTTAGTTTACATTAAATTATTTACCAAAAATAATTGGAATTTAGAAGCAATAAACTCTCACTTTCAAAGTATAACATCACATATAAGTTTGTTCAGTAATGTTTAATGTGAAACATTTTTGAATTTTTGTACTGTGAAATGATTATATAAGAAGCTGTAATAAATAAAAAAAAAACTTTCTGTACATAGGTTTGAATTTATTTTGTATTATCTGTTATCTGCGCCATCAGTTATGCATACATTTCAATGCTACATACATCTCGGTAAAAAAAATTTAAAATATCCCTAAGCAAGGTGCCTCTTAAACATGGACTTTCGTAGCCAATAACAGCCCTCTGCTATAATTCTGGCTGGATATTTGAGCTCTCTTCTGGACAGAACTGGTAGAGCTCCTGTTGGAGATGGTTGTTTTATGACAGGATGACTGGTCAAACGTCCAGCCAGCGTTATAAGAAAACTCAGTCAATGTCAACAAAATGCATATGGTCAAGGTGGACATTGCCACAGAAATGTAACCAAATATTAGTCATATTTGGTGTATGTATTTATTTGAATACTGAATGGATGAAATGCATCATTAAAAGCCCTAAGTTGATAGGACATTCCTATTGATGATGGAATGTAAACATCTGCGTGGAAATAAAGATGTTTTAATATCTAAATAAGGACTGAAATTAAAAAAATAATAATAAAATAAAAAATTACCATTTGAATAAATCTAAAATATTTAACATGTAGTGCATTATATTGAAAACAAGAAAATGAATTTCATTCAAATAATTTCCACATCTGCATAATTTTATGGTTTAACAGGAAATCACTCTGAAAATGTTGCTATAATATTGCATTATACTGATATAGAAAAATATTTTTTAAAAATTGAATGTTATCAAAATCAAACAAGGTTTTAGGAGAATGTTATGTTTAGACTAATAAGAAAAACAATAATGTGTCATTTAAAGTCTGAATGCAAGAACTGTAGTTGTTAAATGTAATCTGATCAAACAAAATCTGCTAATGTTTATTAACAGTGGAAGGAGCTTTTTATATTTACTTAATACCATTAATTTTATAACTGTGTGAGATGAAATTTATATTCTCATGTGATGACATCTTCATTTGAAGGTGGTAAAATAAACTAATAGAAAAAAAATGTACTGTAAAAAAATAGAAAGCTAAAAAAAGAAGCATGGCATTTAACAGGAAATCTATGGGAACCTTGATTTAAAATGACTAAATGAATAAAATCTGAAATAAGTTTGAAATTAACTTCATCATATAAAGCCAAGCTGTTTTCCAGCTGCTTTGCAAGATTAAATAAACTTTGAGAAATTTAAAATCATTTAATACACGTTTAAGAAAAATGTTCATAAAGCATCCTTCTCATCTATGCAATAAGTGATTTTTGGCAAACTGAAGAAATTTGAAGTTTTTTTTTAGTTTTCATTTGTATTAAAATAACTCATAAAATGGGCATTTCGGCTGTTCCTGTCTTAGAAAATAGCCATCCTTCATTGTTTTATGTTATTATTAATCTTAAAATAAATATTTATTCTCTTGGAAATTCAGGATCAAATTTTATGTTTCACACAGCTATACTACGTCACAAATTAAAAATAAAGATAAAACTGTAACTTGCCTGCTGAGTTCACTGGCCCGAAGTGAGCTAAGGTGTGGAGGAGCAGAAGGAGGAACCACATCATCGCCACAGTTCATGACTAGCGACTGAGGTACACAGATGATCTGTGCAACTTTATATTGACAAGGAAGTGCCCGCCAAAAATGCATGTGAGCAGCAGACGGCCCATGTTGTAACATTCAGATGCTGCTTGAAAATGGATGAAATGATAAAAAACATAAAACTAAAACTTTTTTTTTGTTGTTTTTTCACAAAACATGAAGATAAATTTAACAAAATACAAATGTCATGTAATATATATGAACTCTAAATATCAATAATAACTAAGATTCACTATGATAATAAATGATTTTAGACATGTCAGAATGTGAAAAATCCCAGCCTAACAAATCTTATAAAGGATTAAAAAATGCTTTAGGATTTGCTTATTCATTAGGTTGTAAACACATTCTTAATGATTTATAAACATTTGCAAATATAGTAAGGACAGACAGACAGTTTCTCACATTAATGCAGACTGTTTTTTAGGAAAGCTCAAGAGCTGCAATTTATTTATTGAGTAAATAAATAAAATATTGTTATTGCTTTTGTTCTGCAGCAGACAACAGTTCTCTTGTTTTGTGGCTCGGCTTATTGAGTTTATTTATGGAGGAAACATAAGCGATGGAGAAAATCGAGTCATCTAGATAAAGTGCAGGATTAAGTAGTATAGATTATTTTTTTATTTACTACGTCAGTTTATATTAACATTAGGGCCTTATTATAATGCTGTTGCAAAGCAAAAACAATCTTCATCTTTAAAATGTATTCAAAAGAAATGTGAATGCATAAAAATCACTTGTTTTTATCTAAACAAACATTGCACATGTGATTAATTTAAGATACGAAATAGAGACTAATTATGATGTAGCATTACATTCCTCCATAAAATATGTCAGGTATTTGACTCAACAGTAAGTGAGTACTTCATGTTGTTTCTTGAAGAATATCAAAAAGCCGATTCATAACATTAGACAAAAGTGCAAAAAGGGAATTATTTCATTATTTTTATTTGTTAGACTGTTTTACCACTTTCAAAATGCAATATTATACATGTGTGAAACATTTAATTTAGCTTGATAATTCAAAATTTAAAAAAAACTAAATCAGTAATAATCAAAATGTTGTCAAATGTATAAAAATATTTGTAAAAGATACAGTAACTTGTCAACTTAATAAATTTATTGTGGTTATATTTAAAATAAAACTGTAGTGTTTTGATAATTTTTTAACCAAATTTGTTAATAGGTTTTTTTTAATTAAACATTTTCGATGTTAATAAAATTCACTAACCTGTTCAGTATTGCTAACAATTATTATTTATTTATTTCAAACAAGTTTTTAAAAACAAAGAAAACAAATAACCAGCAGGACAAGAAAAAACATGTGCATACATAATCGAGAACAAAATAATTAGCTTACCACAACATTTCTGTTTGAAAAGGAGTAGGAAGAAGTGAACATTTATCTAATCCTACCCCTTATCTCACTTTAATGGAATATAACATTTGCTGACTTAGATAATGTGTAATCAGTAATATCAGTTTGTATTTATTTGAGCTGTTTGTGGGATTCCCGACACCCAACAGAAGTCTGTTACAAACTGCAAATGCTTTTCAACAGAGCAGCGAAAACGGCAGGCATCAAGGGAGTCAAATGTCAGATTACATCAGAGAAATGTCAAACTATTAATATTCTTAGAGAGGATAGAATATTTGTGAGGGGTTAAAAAATGATCAACATCCTGTTTCATGTTATCAGAATGCATCAGGAAATGAGAAAAAAGATTTTAAAGTGTGTGACCTTGTCAAGATAAAGATGTTTCTATCAGCGTGAAGAACTCGAGGACGAATCCAAAATGCTAAATGTATCCATCCATTTTGTCTGTTTCAGTGTACTTACTGCTTTTATTCGACTTTGACAGGGAAGCATGATGAATGACTGATCTTTTCTTGAAGTTTTTTAATATGACGGTTGAGGACTCTGGCAGAATTCTTTGTGCCTATCATGATACCACATCTGATTATTTTTACACACGTCCAGAAACTTTCCATTTAGAGTTGAAGTTTTAAAACTTCCAGTGAAACAAAGAGAAGTATGTAGATCCAGAATCATTCAATCACAAAATGCTTGAACACCCTAACAGATCAGAGCAGGCTGACATTAATGATACCAAAGGAAATTTTATGGGCACAAAATAGAACACCCTCTCCACCTATCGTTCCGCCTGCTTATTATGTGTAAAAAGCCTTGAAATAAAAGTCTGTCTTAGTACAGTTGCATTATCTCTCACTGACCTTTAGAGAAAAGCCTGACTTTTTGATTCAAGGAAAAAAAACATCACCTGTTTGCTTTTCTTAATATTTGCTACATTACAGGCACATCTTTCAATACATCAGGGATGCCCAAGTATTGCCCAAGCAATACATTATATTTGATTTATGAAGCCTACACGTAAATTCAACCTGGGAGACTCTTTCCAGCCTTACTTGCATCATCCAATCGCTACGCTTCACGTCTCTGCTGCAGCCAGCCAGCGCCAGGTCCTCACTGTGCCTCAGCCAATCATCGCTCAAGAATCCCTTTATAAGGCTCGTCATCCATAGTCCATCCTGCTTCCCAGCCGTGCTTCGACCTGCCTCCACCCCATTTCCACTCTCGTCCTCCCTGGCTTCTTCAGGCTCCCTTCCTTTCTGGTCTCCACTCCACCACCAGTATGTGGGCCCTGAGGGAAAGAAGACCCTAATCCTCACCCCAAGCTGTTCATCAACGCTTGTGGCGATTCTCAGCATACACATCTTCTGCCGGGTTCCCAGCGCCAAAGAACTTTACCTCCATTCAAACAAAACTCTCTAATTGCTGCTCTCCCTCTCCATGTGAGTCTCTCCAGGTTGAATTAATTGATAAACCAACATAAATGAGTGCATAAATTGTAAAGGCAAAGGAAAACCATACATGGTTTTCAAAACAATTTACATATAAAAACTGAAAAGAGTTGAATGCACATGTATTCAGCCCCTTTTATTTGATTTTTCCAAAATAAAATCCAATGCAACTAATTACCTTTAGAAATCTCCCAATTAATAACTAGAGTCTGCTTGTGTGTCATTTAATCTCAGTAGGTTGGTTCGAGAACATCAGTGAACAAACAGGACCATAAAGACGACTGAACACAGCAGACAGGTCAGGGAGAAAGTTGTGGAGAACTTTTAAGCAGGGTTAGGCTCCAAAAAACGTCGGAAGCTTAGAACATTTCAATGAGCACTGTTCAGTCCACCAATTTAAAAAAAGACATAGCCGTCCACTTAAAATGCCAACCTGGGGAAGGAGAACAAGACTCATAGAAGCAGCCGAGATACTCATGATGGCTGCGGAGAGCCACATTTCAGGTTGGAAAATCATTTGACAGAACAGCTATTAGCAGCATAGCAGCTCCATAAATCTCCACTACAAATGAGGCAAGATTGTTGAAAGGAAGCCATAAGAGGTGCTGTTTACAGTTTGCCACAAGCCATGTAAGGCACACAACAATCAAAAGGTGGTCAAGATCTACACTACACTCTTAAAACAAATGTGTTGTTTTTTCCAACACATTTTCTGTGTTATCATCAACATCTTGAGTTGTTTTCCAAACTTTGTGTGTTGTTTTATTTAAACAACTGGACACACAGAATATGTGTTAAACCACTGACCAATCACATCACTTCTTGGACGTTCTGGAACTTTCCACAGGAAAAACAGTCGACTGAAGCGACCGCCATTGTTTTTTTTGTTTTTTTTGTTGTTGTTGTTGTGTTATTAGTTTATTTAACAGGGACAATGTGCAAAAAATATTAATAAAAGATACTTAGAACCAGATTTAGCCTAAGCTAATTTCCATCTGTAGTCCCTGAGCAGCACCTCCATGCAGCGGGAAGTGAGAGGTAAAATAATGTTTTATTCGATAAATTGATAATAAAGCATAAGTAGAAACCCTTAATCAGAAGATTGATTGATGATGTTTAGTTACTAAGTCAGTCTGCCGAGATTCATACTGCCTTGACATCAACACAACACAATAAATGTTTTATTTTTCTGCAAGGAGTTCTACTTTTTCAATCAAATTACCTCATTGTTTTAACACAAAGAATAAAACTGTTGTCTCTAGATGTCCAAAACTGGTTGAGACATAACCCAGTAGGCTTGGAGCTGTGATTAGTGGCTCACTGGGGTCGATTACAGAGCACCCACCTTTTTCACATTTTTATTTGTAAAACTTTTTGAAAGAAAGTGTAGCATTTTTCTTCACAATTATGCACAACTTTGTGTTGGTCTATCACATAAATCCCAATAAAATACATTGAAGTTTGTAATTGTAACATATAATAGTGTAAAACATTTTAAGGAGTATGATGCTTTGCAAGGTACCACAAAGAACTTTTAACAGGTGATGTTACAAATGGGTTGTATTGAAATTAAGAACACTAAATACCATTCAGGCTGTTCATATGCTTTATTTCTGGCTTTCGCCAGTAGAACAGCACATAGCACAACTTTAACCATCTCTCCAATCTCTAGGGTTCTGGGTTCTCTCTCATCGACTCTTTTCTTCAGATCATCCCCCAGGTTTCTCCATAGGGTTTACTGGAGGTCTGTGGACTGAGATAACCATGCAAGTAGGCTGAATTTGCATTTTATGAACCATTTTTGTGTTGATTTGGTCATATGTTCTGAATCATTATCCTTCTGAAAGACTTAATGATGACCTATTTTTAGCTTTTTAGTGCACCTAATTTTTTTTTATTAGAAATCCCCTTGCTTTACAACTTTTTAAAATTGTGTCCTGAGAACCTTGCACTCTAATTAGGTTCCCAGGCCCTTTGGAGGAGAAGCAGGCTCACAGCATCACAGATCCTTTGTGTGGCCCACACATGTACTGTGAAAAGAGCTAAAAATAATGAACCTCTGTGCTAAAATTAACTCCACTTTGCTCCAAAATGCTGAAGAAAGAGAATGTTCAAAGCCTTAGTTAAAGTGGTTTAAATAAAGGGGCAGTTCAGGCCAATAAATATATATTAGCTGAAGTTAAAAACATTTTCACTTTTACCATTGATCAGAGTAAGAGTTAGTGGCTTGTTAGACAAAAAGTATGTCTGCCATGTTAAAACTATTGTCTTAAAGTTCATAATGGTTCATGAGAACCCTTATAAACATTAAGCCTCTTTTACATTTGCACATGATGGTTGGATACACTGAGCTCTATAGATGTTTACTCAGAAGAGCATGTTGAAAGTATCTGATCAGAGGAACTTTCTAAAGTGCAGGCACTGTAACATTCAATAAAAATATAATTAAAATGAAAGAAACATCAAAAAATTACATTAAATAATATCTCTCAAGCTGCCACAACAGACTTGTACTCTGATTGCAAACTTCAAACATGTTCTGTTTTGCTTTGCATATTGCAGACTGTAACCTACCATTGTTTTCAGTCTAAACAACTAGCAACTTTCATATAAATACAAATCTAATATGAATGTGAAGGCGATCTGAAGAATCAATATTTTAAAAAATTGAGCTTTAAGTTATTTTAACATAACAGGAAATAACTTGGCTCAAAGGCTGCTCTGAGTTGCCGTTAGCTCATTTCAGATGCAATGTAAAAACGCTGAGGTGAGATAAGATATTGACTGCACAAAACTGCTTAAAGGAACTTCTTTTTGTGAAACCTGAACCATTCCTGATCCTCAGATCAGCTAGTAAAGCCTCTGTACGGGACAATATTGATGTTTTATCAGCTTAGAAAGTTTTTGAGTAAAGTTGCACTGGATTCTGATTGAGACTTTTGAATGAGAATTTTAAAATGCCAGCTTCACAAATACTGTCAAAAATATTAAACTATATAATGGATTAACTCTGTATTATGTTGTTAAGACAACTCTAATCTAAGTTTCAATTCAAAGTTGAGTTTATTTAATTTGTTTGCGTTCCTCTAGATGAAGAGTTTTCAATCAGAAGTTATACTCAAAGCAAAGTCAACAAATGGTGAAAATGAGCTACTGTAAATACAATAAAACCTCCTTTATACTCTTTGGTATGTGTCTTTGAGCGAGTGAGGAAAAGATACTGTATAATAAATCATTTGAAGCCATTCATTGTGTCGATAAAACACAGCCCACATATCTGCTTTATATATATATATATATATATATATATATATATATATATATGAAAATTTGCATATTTTTCTACGTAAATGTATATAAAGTATACAAGATTTTTTTCTAAAGATCTTCCCTACTTTTTTTTTGTTGTTTTTTTTTTATTTCCAGATTCATCAGGTTCCTTGTAATTCTCTGCATCTTAAACAGTAACATTTTAAAATTCTTGCAGAGGCAACTTTAAAAATAGTTTTATACATTACAAAAAAAATTATCATATGCCTAAATTTACCATCTCATTTCCTCTCCGTAGCATTCCTGATTGTTGATTTTTTTTAATGCAGAGAAGCAGCAGCTCTGCATTTTAGTTTTTGTTTTTTAATCCAACTGTAATTTCAGAATGAACACATAATCTAATCTAGCTCTGAAGACATGTCACAATGTCTGTATTTCTAGAAAAATGGTTTTCTGTTGCAGCATGAAACGTCAGACACTTGATTGACACGATAAGTTCAAATATGTGAATGTAATACATTGTTAAAATGTGACATTTATACCAGTCAAAAATCCCCCCCACTCCCCCCCCACACACACACACACACACTACCACCACCACCACACATTTTTAAAAAAAGGTGTTATTTTTATGGTGGGCGAGGAACGCCTTGATTCTCTGCTGCTGAACATTACAGCAGAGCATTCTGGGTGCCTGATCCTCTCAGAGCTGTCTTGACCACATGTTTTCCAGTTATCAGTGCAGCGATCAGAGTTGATGCATAACTGACTCAACCACCAATTTGTGACGGGAGCCAGTTTAGCAGAAACCAAGCCACAAACCTTCGGGGTCGTATGTTTGAAACCAGATCTTCTATCTTGGCAGGAAACGCAGATCTTACACTTGCTTCTTCCTCACATGCATTCTCAGGAAACATGAAAGTACTCACTCATCACTGTGTTTATTAGACTCTATTTGAATTAAAAACATAGATGCATATGAGGCTTTTATATATTTACCTTCATGTTAATTTCCATCCTTTTTGAAAATCCAACTTAAAACGGCCTTAAAGGGCATTCTAAACAGCAGAGAATCTCTCCGTTTGATAAAAGCTTATATGAAAAATCAGAAATAGCGTGACATTTATATATGTATACTACACTGTACCATTGCAGCAAAATGTGTTTCCGTAGAAATATGACCTATAAAACAAAGAAAAATATTTCAAAATGTTTTATTTTCTCCCTGGAATAAAAACAAGCCGATAGTGACCGATGCTCATTTTTATAGAGAAATACAGCTTTCACTTTTAACCTTATTTAGCATGAGGGAACAGATACAGTTAGTGTGCAATGAGGGAACATGCAAAAATAACGGCTGGTCTCACAATGTGATGAAAGAATTTTATATAAATACTTCTTATCATCAACAGATTCTGTTAAAATACTTGTTAAACAGACTTATTTAAGATGCAATTTCTATGAATTTAGAGACTAATAATGTGTCTGATCTACATAAAGATTAAAAATAAAAAAAATGCAGGTGAAAACAGATTTAGACCAAAGGTTTTTGAAAGTTCCTTACAGGAAGATGTAGTGAGAATAGCTGAGATTTCTTTTTTAGTACACTTTTAACAGAATAGTATTAAAAAAAAAAAAAAAAAAAAAGTCAGCTTTTTACTAGAGGTAAACTGATTTATGTGTTTTTTTTAACTATATAAAAAAAAAAAAAAAAAAAGCTATAAAAACAGGCAAAGAGAAGAGTACTGGAGCCCCAATACTTTCTACGAGACTAAAGATCCAATCCTTGGAAACAAACGTCTGCATCATTAATTTAATTGTCTTTTTGTGCTCAAAAATGCTCTCACATTTTCAACAATACATGAAGAATGTCGATCAAAGTTCGCATAGTGATTTCTTTTTTGCAGTCCTGCTTCTTGTAACATTTAAGACAAAATTATGCTACACATTTATATACACTTTTACCTATTTACACAACATCTGAAATGAGTGACCCCATACTCAAATAACCACAGAAAGATTATATAATGTGTGTTTTAGCTCCTGCTATAACTTCTACAGATAGCATGCATACACTAAAATTCTGGACCTTTAAGAAAAATAAATTTGTTTTAAATGACATGTTCTGCGTGAATTTGTGTCACACTGATCGCTGTAAGAAAACATAAACTTTCAATGGATATAAGAACACAACTATGATTAGACTGCTGTTTTGTATTACTGAAAAAAGTTACTGTTTCATATATTTTGAAAATGTAATTTAAGTCTTGAAAGAGTGTATTTTATTGGTAAAGGATTGGAGTATTATTTTGTAGTTGTTGGAGGACATTTTCAATAAAATTCTTTACAAAAGGAAAAGCATTAAAGGATAGTTGTAACATAAATAAATAAATACTTTTTTGCATGATGTTAGATTTTTCTATTGTTTTAAAATTTCATTTACAAGCATTTCTTTTTAGATTTTTTAAAGATGGATGTGGAGACTTTGTGGTGGTGTGTGAACAATGTCAGTAGATTCCTAAAGCAGTGAGCTTTAAATCTTACTGTGTCGGATCTGCTTGGTTCTTTGATTTTGTCATTTAATGTAATGTTTAGAAAAAATACTGTTCCATGTCTGTTTACATAATATTTATTATTCTTACATATTTTTGTCTTTTATTTCATGTCAGTATCAGGTCCAGTCTTTGTAATCTTTGGGGAGGGGGGGAGGTTGCTTTTTTTTGTTTTGATCATGTTTTTAACTGAATTCTTTTCTTGGTTGCTGTTTCCATGAAAATATTCTGATTTTCTGTTTTCAAACTTGGTTTTAGTTTAACTCCTTTCTTTGATGGAAATGTTTCCTCCAGCTATAATCTATATTAAGTCAAAGTGTTTCTGTGCTCTGTACCTAAATTATTGAATGTGGGTGTGATTGCAGCAACAGCGGGGGCTAAATGCATCACACGTTTTCAAGCCGACAGATTGTGGTTCGTGTGAGCTGTGAAAGTTCTGAAGAAAACTGACGACTCCTACTGTCATTTTTACAATGACAGCGCAATACATTTTTAAATGACACCCCCTGGACATTGTCTTATCTTCTTGGAGATGCCTGGCCTTGGCCTCAGTTACATGGTTATCGTGGGTGTGTGCTTTGAGTTGTTGTTGTGTTGGAAGATGAATCGTTGCCTTAATCTTAATCAGAGCACTGTGGAGCAGCAAAGAATCTCTCTTCATTTGACTGCTGTCATCTTACCCTCTACATAGACTGGTCACTCGGTTCCTGGCAAAAACATGTCCCTCAGCATGGTGCTGCCGTAACCATGATTGGTTGTTGTCAGCGTCGTTAGTCAGGTGATAAGCAGTCCCCGTTTTCTCCAGAAAAGAGCTCTTAGAGTTGAGGCCAAAAGAAAAACTACTTGGTTTAATTGGACCAGAGAACTTTGTTTCTCTTGATCTGACAATATTTAAGCTGTGGATGATCTTCTGGATGGTTCTCCTGTCAGCTCAAGTGACTCCTGTGTTCACAATGTTGAAGCTCTGCCTTAAAGACCATTTGGACTGACAAAGGCACTTCTTCTCAGTTATGTTGGTCTGGTGGACAGATCTAGGGAGAGTCATGGTTGTCCTAATTTTTTTCAATTTCCAAAAAAAAAGAACCCCACCGCTTTTCAGGACATTCATCACTGCTTAAATTCTTTTGCATCCTTCTTCAAATTTGTGTTTTGATACAATTCAGTCTTGGAGGTCTACAGATTCCACTGACTTCTTGGTCTGGTTTCTGCTATGATGTGCACCTAATACAGCAAATCATGTTTAATCAACTGAACTTACCAAAGATGGATCCGATCAAGTTGCAGAAGCATCTCACAGATAAGTCAGAAATTAGAGCTGCACTGGATCTTAATTTTGAGTGATGTTTTTTGTTGTTTTATTTTAAAGGAAAACTCTACTCCAGTCTGTTTTAGAACTGCTCTGTAACTATCGAAATATGTAAAAAGTGAAGGGGTGTAAATCCCATCATCATGTTATATAATGCTGCACAGATTATAATTGACCAAGCAGATGTAACTAATGTTGTCATAACACTTTGTTCAATGTTCAAGTCTATGGTTGATCCGTTCAGTACTCACGGCTCTCACTTCAGACCTTCATAATGGCGCCTCGTGTGATTAAGTGATGTAGTTGCAAAGGGTCAATAGTGAACAGAAATGATTATGGTAATTCTAATCGACCTAAAACTAGAGAAGTTCGCCCTGATTTAACTTCTTAAAGAGAGAAAAAAAAACATAGATGTTTCTTTTTATTCAGTTTCTGCTTCTGGTTTCTATATAGAACTTTCTTCTCACCAAGAACCTTAAAGCTTCTGCATTAAAACCACAGTGTATTCTGTCTTAAGTAATCGAATTTGCATTTATTTTCTATTTTCGTTAGATTTGATCCAAGTATTTTGGGTATCAGTTCAAACGATGAACTAAAATTCCTAAATCCAACACAAAATTTGTAAAAACAAAAAAAGAATCTGATAAATGGTCATATAAACTGTTCAAAACATTGAACTTTAGTCCTCTGTTCTTAAAGGTGTACAAACTGAAAATACAAACACAACTGACACAGACACTATATGCTAATAGCCCAACTACAGTACTCTGCTGTGAAAAAGTATTTCCTTTTTTAGAGATTTTGTCTGCTTTTGATTTCCTTTTATACTGAAGTGTTCTGGATAATCAAACAATTTTATTATTTAACAACAATAGCCTGAGTAAACATAAAATACAGTTCTCAAATAATGATTTTAAAATAAAGGGAGAAAGCTATCCACACCAAGCTGACCCTATGTGATAAAGTAACTGTCCTGTAAACCTAATCACTTGTTCTGCCTCCCTGGATGGGAACATCTGCCATCAAGTGTTTGGTGCAACTGCACTAAACAATGAGTTTTTCCCATCGCTGTGGAGAAATATTGATTCACATTTCTTGTATGATACGGCATCAAAATTTTGTTCCTACCCATAACTGTGATTATGGCAATGACAATAAAGTATACAGTGTTAGCAAAATCTTTAAATTCAGTCACACTGGAGAACTTTCAAGAATAAATGGTCTGTTTGAGCTCTGTCAGTTTAAATCTAGACTTGAACTAGGCCACTCCACAACCTTCATTTTGTTTTTTATTTCATTTTACTTTATTTTTTTAGGTGGATCACCGATCTGACTTGGAATACTGTCCTGACGCTTCTGTGACCTCCTAGAAGACTTTTTGATGAGCTCTTGGAATCCTAGGAAGATTCATCACACTTCCATATGTTCTGTATTAGTGGATGATGGTAAATGAAACATTTCTTCGATCGTTTTTCGTTATTGTGAAAAATTCCTCATCCTGATAAGAATTTTGATTGTCTCCACTGTTAGTTCAGTTAGAGCATGAATTAATAGTAATTTCAAAAATATGGTTGAATCCAGTTAGTGTGCATTTTCACGATAAGAATTACACTTCTTTATATAGACAGTGTCCTGAAGAAGCATATTATAAAAAAATTAATTTGTTTTTTTAAAAGCAGTATTTGTGTTTGTGGAGCTGTCTCACAATCACATCCTTAGATCAGGTCTGAATGTGGATAATGATTTTGACCCAAACGTGGTAAATCAAAATAAATTTATAGTTTAACTTAAATTCCACACAGAGCCAGGTTGGTTTGGATAGCTGGTTTTCCCTTAATGAACAAATTGATCATTTTAAAGAAATGGTTAATTCGTTCAAAATCTGTAACAGGAAAATTATTTTTTACAACATAATAAAGATGTTTATTGATGTCATCTGTATAATCAAAGAATACAACTAGAACGTGAGTTGTGTTGAGTGCTGTGAGAAAATATGCTTTAAGCAACAAGATGAGGGGGTTTCATTTATAGCACACATTTTAATCACTCCTTAAAGCTCTTTGCAATAAAATGCATGCACTAACATTTACTCAGAAACCCACACCCACCCATAGACATAAACCACAGACACCTACACAGACAGGAACCAGCTAATCAAGACACATAGAAATGTTTGTCACTTTAGTTTTAAGAGCTGATACAACAGAAGTCACAGATGGAAGTAATAAAACACGACGGCCACAGAACAGACATCATCATCAGCATGGACCTTAATGGAGCCATCAGATTAATTTTAAGGAAAAACATATGAAGTACTTTATTCTGACCTTTAAATTTAGATATGTGTGATCTTGTTGCAAAGTGAGGAGAAATTAACCTAAAAGCACATAAGAATCTATCACAGGACTTTATGCATCCTAGGTGCACAAAGGAGCATTATAGGAGATCCTTCCTCCGAGCAGCTGTCAGACTCTACAACCATCACTGCTCCCAACAGTCTTTACATTCCTGCTGGCTTTTGCACAATCATTTAGTCTGTTTTACTCATTTTTAAATACAGTTCTCAAAGTATTATTGCACATTTGAATTTTTTGTACAGCATTGATATACTGTATTGTAAACAGTCTGTCTTTTTAATTCATTCATTTCATTATGTACATAAAAAAAAGTCATCTTACTCAGTTGCACATCCCTTGGATGGTGAGTTCGATACTTCTATTTCTGAAAATTGAACAGTATTTTAATGTTATAATCTTGTATAGTGTATCTTTATTCAGTTTTAATAATCTTGTTTTTATATATACTTTTAGATCTTGTGTGTACACCTATATCTTGATGCTGCTGTTATACCTGAATTTCCCCAGTGTGGGACAATAAAGGATGTTTCTATTCTGGTCAATAGTTGTTCAAAAGACATACTTTGTCATTTTATTCTAAAGATGCCAGAAATTGTTGCGTAAAATTTAAATTAAAAAACACACATACTGCGGTGTGTATACGTGGTGTATTCCTGACATCTGTTGGGTTTTCTGTAAAATGATGATTATTACTGTAATAATAACAATAAATGTGTATCTTAAATGTTATGAAACAACTTAACTGAACCTTAACATATTCTTTATATGCACCACAATCTTCATGGATTTTAATCTTAACTCTCAAATTAAGGTTTGCTTTTTTTTTTCCCCCAGCAGCTCTGTGAACTCTTACATACAGACATTCAATAAACATCCCGATGAGTCTCATTTGTCAGATTAAAATGTATTAAACATACTTTTCATTAAGCCCACATTTCTGTTTTTAAAAGTGTTTTTTTTTTTTGTTTGTTTGTTTGTTTGTTTTGTTTTGTTTTTTTGATTGGTCTGATGTAATATTCTAGTTTTGAATTTCATGTTTTCATTAACTGTGAGCAAAAATGATCAGAATTAACAGAAATAAATGCTTTCAAACATCCATCCATAATCCATAATTTATATCATGTGTTTCACTTGGTGATAAATTTGCTGAAAAAATAACTTTTTAATGTTCTAATTTATTGAATGGGTCTGTGGTTTCAGAGAGGGGAAGATAGTCAGTGTACCTACATATCTTCACCACTAGATGGAAGAAGATGACAGCCGATAGGGACTCAACAAACTCCAGTGTGCAGTTGATCTAATTAACATAAACACGGTGCCAGCGCAAAATAGTCAACTAAGAAAAGCACACATATAATGAATTAAAGGACTTAAAAACGTGTTTCTTAAAGTGTTAAAGCCGTTTGGTTTCTCTTTCAGAAGTGGTGCCTACATTGCATTTCTTAATACATTTATTTTTAACACTGACAAAACAAGACCACCTCATTTCTTTACCCTCCTACACCAAAAAGCCCCTTCCACATTTAATTCCCCAGGCTTGATGTCAGCTTTGCTAAACGCAGAATGAGAAAATACATCGCAGACACCAAAACTAATTTGGGATGGTGAATTAAGAGAAGCCGCCTGATCAAACGCCATCCTTTAACAGGCAGACGAGCAGAGCACAGCCTGTGATCGCCGCTTCTATAAATGAACAGCCTCTGCTCTGCGGGGCTCCTTTATTAGTCATCTCTGTGTTGCAAAGCAGAGAAAAAGAGCTTCAAGCTTACCACACACATCCACACCTCAAAGCAAAGTGTGTGTGTGTCATGTTCTGTGATGTTTTCACACAGCATCTGCACGGTTTCAGATGTTGCCTGTCCTGTTCAGATATGCTGCTCCAGGTGGAGGAGGACAGGAGCAGCTGCAGAGGACTCTACCTGAGCATCTCTGATCACTCCACCTAAAGACGCTCATTCTTATCACTTCTCCGCACTTGTTTATGCATTTGTGAGCTGTTCACGATCCGATCCGTCTCAGTGAGCCGAACTAGAAAAAAAAAAAAAGTAAAACCCTGGGCACTATCGCCACTCCCAGATTTCTGCTTTTGGAGCGACACAATGTAAAACTATACATACCATTTCTGGTTAAAAAAAAAAAACAAAAAAAAAAACCAAAAAAAACGGGGAATTAAATGCTGTTTTTCTCATAAAATTGCGAATCTTTTGGATTTTATGATGCCTTATATGCTGTTTGTAAAGTTACACAGTCAAAAATTAATGGCAATAATTTAAGTTACTTAACTTTCATAAATGGGTTCATTTTTCAGTCATATTTTCATCATGTTATTCAATAATTTAGTTTCAAACAAAATGTTAAATTACCTAAATATTTAGTTTGAGGCTTTTGCTTCCTAACTAAATATTTAGCTTGCCAACTAAATATTTGGCATCATAACTAAATATTTAGATTAAAACCAAATATGAAGGGAAATATTTAGTTAGCAAACTAGATATTTAGCTCAGATCTAATATTCACATTTACTTGCCAATAAGCAGAAGGGGACAAGTGAATTTGCCTCTAGTTAAATATTTAGCTCTGAGCTAAATATTTAGTTGAGAGCTAAATACTAAGCTTGCTGGCTTTTTTTTTTTTTTTTTTTTTTTCTTGGAACCATATACTTAGTTTGTAAACTAAATCTTGCTAAACAAATATTTAGTTTGTAAAGTAAATATTAAACTTGCTATTACTTAGAACACCACAGTTTCCTTCATCATTATTGGCTCCAGCTTTCTGAAACAACACTCAAGAGATGAGGTGTGGAGGAGGAAGTCCTTTTCAGAGCAAGATGTCAAAAATAAATCTAACAATTAGCTTATTCACTGGCCAACTTGTTTAAGATGTTTTTTTGTTTTTTTTTCTTAACAGAACTTTTAGGCTCCGTGTTCTGTTCAGAAGTCTTTCTGCAGACTCAATAGCGACAGAGCTCCCAACTTTATCATGGGCAAAACAAAACTGAGTTCCTTCAGATGAACTCATGAACAATGTCTAGAGAGTTTTATAAAAATGTGCTTCCATGGCTGGGCAGCTGCATCGGATCCATACATCACCATGTGGAACGCAAAGTGTTAGCTGCTGTGGTTTAAGGCGTTCCAGCACTGAACTTCAGAGCAGCAGAGATGTGTTCTCTGGAGTGATGGATCAAGTTTGAAGTTGGCCAGCTCAGTTCCAACATGACTGTTCACCAGTGGATGAAGAATTTGAGCGGCCTGCAAAGCGTCCTGACCTAAACCTGATAGAGCACTTTTGAAATTAATTATAGAGGAGACTATGTGCCAGGCCATCTTGTCTAACATCAGTGCCTGACCTTTCCAGAAGAACTGAAGCTGCTATGGTTGCACAGGCTGTGCCGACATGATATTAAACCCTATAGCAGGGGTCTTCAACTCCAGTCCTCGAGTGCAGGCGTCCTGCAACTATTAGATGTGTCTCTGCTTCAACACACCTGAGTCAGTCGGGACATTACCAGGACTCTGCAGAACCTGACTGCACTGAGGAGGTAATTCACTCATTTGATTCTGGTGTGTTGGACCAAGGACGCATCTAAAAGATGGACAAGTCCAGGCATCAAGGACCCTTGATGCCTAGATTTGAGGACACCTGCCCTATAGATTTGGAATGGGAAGGGTGAAGGATGATGAAAGAATGTGTTTGGCAACATAATGTTACTTAAGCATGAACAAACATTCTGTGGAACATGAAATAAGAGTAAATATCATTGTCTACTTGTGGTTTTACTGAAGAGGTAGTGACTGTAACCTCACTGACTCTTCAACTGTTCTTTAACTTGTTTGTTAAAGTAGGACCCAGGTGCTGGCAGATACAGAGGCAAAAGGGTAGTGATAAGTGACAAAGGACTTTATTGAAGGAAATGGCAAAAACTTAAAAGCAGGCACAATGGCAGTCAGCATATGACATGGGTGGGCAGGCAACTGAAGAAAAAAAAGAGGGCACAGGAGGCAAAGGAAGGTAACAGAAGCATCCAACAAAGAGCAATGAAGAGAGGGAGATTCTTCTTCTTCTTGCATCTTTTATGGCGATTGGCAAACAGCTTTAAGGTGCATTACTGTCACCTTCTAAAGAGAGGGAGCTATGAGGAAGGAGCAGTGAAATGACAGAAGAACCAGAGGAGCTAATCAGAGGTAATCAGAGGTGCACCTGAGAGAGAGTGCAGGCAGATGGAAGGTGAAAGAATAATAAAGTAGAAAATGAAATGAAAAAAGGATGGAAAGAAACCTGAACCTAATATAAACAGAAAGAAGCAATAATCTAAAGAAACAGATCCAAAGCACAAACAATGAGAATAAATAACTAAGATATAAGGAAATAAACAGATGAAGAAGAGATGATTAAAGCAGAATCATGAATAAAACTAAAGGTCCAAACATCTACAGATCATAATATAACTTCAAAAGTGACTGAAAATGTACCATTTTTTTCTGCAGCTATTCATATTCCTAACCATTCAGATTTCATTGACTCTTGTTTTTGGTCTCTTTTTTTATTCTGTTTTTTCACATTTTTATTTTCAAGGCCTGTTTCCATCTGTTCTTCGACATATTAAGGCCTTCTTTAGCCTAACTGCCTGCCCCCTCTAACCTCCCTATTTTGTTTGTTTTCAATGTTATCAGATTGTAGAAACTTTGTCAGATCAACACAAAGTAATGCATAATTGTGAAGTTAAAGAAAAGACAACTGCAGGTCATTTGGGACGTCTCTACCCCATTTGCACATCTACAAGATAAAAATCTAAGCCACTCTTCATTGCACAATAGTTCAAGCTTAATCAGAACAGATGTCTGTGCACAAAAATGTTCATGCATTCATGTTTTCATGTCCTTTTAACTCGATTTCCTTCAGGACTTTGACCACCATTCCAGTCTGAAGTCTTTCACAGACTCTTACTTAGTGGTGTTCAAAGTCGGTCCCCAAGGGCCAAGGATCCTGCATGTTTTAGCCCTCGCTAGAGTGTTCAATGTGACAGCTTTTATGTTGACTTAGTGTCCTGCAGCAAAATAAAACACCTCTGCTGTCATTCTGTCTGCAGTGCTGCTTATCAACTTCTGGACCAAACCCTCACTAATGGTGACCAGTTCTAGTCTCCGTAGTGCTTGGAGTTGTGCCACAGTTTTGGTTACTCTCCTGATTTTTCAGAACTGGCCGCAGGTTCTCAGTGGGGTTAGGAGCAAGGGCCATTTCCTGGTGGTGGCTCCAAAATGTTTTAATTTTTAATCAACTTCTTTTTGAGCTTTGCATTGAGAGACAGTGTTCCTTAAACTGTACTTGGACTGTCAGAAAAAGATGCTCCTAATGGAGGATTTGATCAAGCGAGGGTGGAGAAGAGGCGGACGTGGGTTGTAGCTCAACTGGGACCAGATGGAGCCATGAATGGAGAGCTTTATAAGCAGAGACTTGCACGATGATTGGCTACAACGAGGCGTGGTCCTAAGCTGATGGGTTGCAGCTGAGGCGCATTGCGCAGCGACTGGTTGATGCAGGTGAAGCTGGGAAGAGTCTTCCAGTTTGAATTTACGCCTAAGCTTCATTTCAGTTGGACTCTTTCAACTCTTCACCAGTGCTTATCATATGATTATACTTGAAATGAAGTTAGTGCTAGAGAAAAAACACAATAAAAGCTGGGTCACAAAGTAAACTTTTATTCTCCAACTGAAGCATAAAAGTTCACTCTGCACAATAATCTAAAAACAATTTCAACTTTCACATCTAGAATCTGAGAGTCCACATTCTGCAAAACCTAATATTTGTCTCACTACCAAAACTTTGGGCCCTTGAGTACATGCCCTGCAGAAACAAATGTACTTGGCTGCTAACTTTCTTTCATTCGGCATAAAAAATGTTAAAATTGATAAGATCAACATATTTTCTATAAACTTATTTACAGCAGGTTATCATAATGAAGAAAATAACTAAAAAGTCAAAAGGTTTTTTTTTTTCTTTGCATAAAAATTGGAGCTCTACATCATCTCAAATCAGAGTTGTCATTGCAATATTAATGAGTGCAACAGTGGGATAGCAAAGGAGTGTTTGGATGATATTTGGCAGGATATTATTTTTCAAGTGTCAGGCTATTTTACTCTACATAATTATAATAATTTTAAGCACTGGAACAGACTGTAACTGGCCTTAAAGTGGTTTAAACGATAGAATAATATAATTTCTGAACCACTCAGAGAAATTTTCTGTACAGTTTGAGATGGAAACATGAAAAGAGATTTAATATGATGATATACAGAGCTGTGAAAAGTATTTGCCCTCTCAGATTTCATCACTCATTTTTTTCTCTCACACCAGTTTCAGTATCAAAGACAACCTGACTAAATACAAAATAAATTTTTCAAATGATGATTTCATTTCGTAAGATAAAAAAAAAGCTATCCTAATCAACCTGGTCCTGTGAACAACAACAAATTATGGAAACTAGAATTCATTTTCACCAGCAACACCCAAGTCTGATTGCTACCTGACCTGTAGAATCAAGAAATCACTTCAACAGAACTTGACTGACAACATGACGTAGGCTAAAAGAACTAAAAAAGAACCAGCATATTATATAAAAATATTCAAGGAACACATCGATAGGCGCAAATTCCTCCACAGGGATGTAAAAGACTCATTCCCAGTTATCAAAAATAACTGGTGACTTAATGGAATCATCGCCGCCAAGGGCGCAACAACTGGTTGTTAGGTTTAGGGGGTAGTTAGGGGTCAAATATTTTTTATTTAAATATATTCTATATTTAACTAGCTTCTTTCTGCAGAAAAATATTAAATGAGTCCACCTACACATTTCCTGGTGCTGCTTATCAGGTATATGATCTTTGCTGGTTTCATGCTCACATGAGTTGATCGAGCAAAACAAACCAGCCAGGCTCTTTATCACAGAGAGGTTATAAATAACCTCATGATGTCGTGGGTTGCAGGAAAAGAATAACAGCATGTTTGGATGAAAGAATTTCACACAACGCCAACATGTTCATCAGACCCAGAGTCATGATTTCCAACTGCTTTTTCCAGCGTTTTTTTTTTTTTAACTTTACTTTTCAGCCTGGGTGAAAATAATAAGGCTGCAGTGGCCAGACTGCAAAAGAAGTCAGTGCTCATGCATCCCAAGAGAAAGAACCCTCATTATTCCTGTCCATGAGGCTTTAAAAAAACTGAAACCAGACAAAAGACACTACAGTGATGCTTTTTTTAATGTCACACTGTTAGCTGCAACCTGAACTTGTAGCAAGCCTCAGTCTCGACTTATCTTTTCCTGTATTTTCCATCTTCTGATTCCCTGCTGAGATGTAAATAAGCATCTTCAGCCATATGTTTATCATCATGACATTAATGAAATAAAACTAATTATCGATCTGTGTTGGAGCAGACACCAGGGAGCAGCAGGGTGAGATAGGATGACCATAAATCCTTGATCACTAATTAACAGGAGTCGTCACTGTACACTGGAATGTTGCATCTGATTGGAGCTCATATTAAGGCAGGGGAAACTTGTTCTTCATTGCAATGAATCATAAGAAGTTATGAAAGTGTCTGAGAGTTGCTTTCATCAGATTCATTTCCTTACGCAACTGGATTTCTTCTAACTGTGTCCTGACTGTTAATGCAGGGACGTTTCCCGGTCTGTTTTACTCTTCTTTGACTTTAGTTCTAACTCTGAAAGCAAATTTTAGGATGATTTAGGGTGTAAATCACATTTGCTCTGCTTTAAACGTTTCCCACATTGATCCGGACCTTTTGTGCAGGTGTGAATACAGTCAGCCGGACCGAGACCCACTTTTTGAGGTGGTCTTGGCCCCCTTCCAAACTACCACTGGTGTGGTCCGCTTCTGATGTGAATACAGACTGGCCTTGCCCCAAACCAACTACAGGAAACACCCATTTTTTTGGACTTCACAAGCCACCATTGCTGGACATTATGGTAAAAATGAATCCTTCAGCGTTGCTAACGCTACTGCTGCATGTACTGAAATCGTACCCGATTTATCGTTTGCTGCTTAGCAACATGGCGGCATGCTTGTGCTTGTAAATCAAACGCCATAGTTATGAATTAAGTTCTGTAACCTTGTAAAATAAATTTTTGCTTTGTGTATGGGAATGTATGCATGTAAAAAAAAAAATCCATGATATATTCATTTTGTGCTTGTAAATCAAACGCCGTAGTTGTGAATAAATTTTGCCATTTTGCAAGACAAAATTTCTGAGGATTTCATTTTTGGGCATCCAAAGTGATGCCACACTACAGAATGAGTCTATTTACTTGAAAGCAGGTCAGCTCACAGCTTCACCAGGACAAGATTATTTTAGATGGACCCCCACCCACAGCATTCTGTAATAAGTAGAAAATCAATTAATAGTTACCATTTAAAGACATGATTAATCTTCTCCCTTACTCTCCTTTTCCCTTCTTCCCCCTCCTATTTGTTCCATTCTGTTCTTCAATTTTCATTCTGATAACAGAAATGTAATTTAGAACAATTACATTTCTGCCATTAAAAGCTATCAGTGATATATGTAAATATATTTTAAAGGTCCTACTTTATGATGCAAATGAATAATAATCAAATAGAGGAATCTAATTAACATTTGAATTACATATGAAAATGTTTCTTAGTTATTATTATTTGCTTCATGTGCTAAAGTGACTGAGTCTCCTGTAATGTGGAGAGATAAAATAAATTATCATTGTTCTGCACCATATAAGCATGAGGCAAAATATACGAATGAAACAATTCACGAAAATTTTAATATTTTGTTGTTCATTTCAGATAACGATAGATTAATTCATGTGATCCATGCATCTCCAGTTTTAGTCAAATTTTCAATATCAATTTTGGAACTTAAATTATTGAATTGTGGCACATGTGGCTTTCCATACTTTCTGTGGTTGAAATTGTTATTGTTTTAGGCCTCTCCTTGTGTGACATGTTTAGATTAGAGCTCCAAATGCCATGAGTCAAACTATGGCAATTCAGATTCTACAGCAGTATCTTCATTTTATTTATGACTGCTCACCTCCGGCCATAACTCCTGTTCACTAGAACCTATAATGTCAAGTTATAAAACAGCACACTTATTAAAGTTCAACAGTCTCCAAATGCTACCTATCAGAGCTGTGCTAATTATGACTTCCATGAGCAAAGATACACAAGGTGTCTGACAGAAACCATTAAGTTTGTTGGCTCCGTTAGAGCAGAGAACACAGAGGTGAGTTAGGTCTAGCTGTAGTCTGTAGGTAGGCTGGACCTACAGCTTACCTCTCAGGTGAGAAGTCACGGTATGCTTCCTTACAGCGAAGTGATGGCGGCTGCTTGACCCAGAGCAGAGGGACAAGTTGAGGCTGAATATTTTCCCCTCTCTGCCTGTATCACTTTATACTCAACGAGAGTGGCTTAATGAACTCAAAGTCAGAAGATGTTTTGGCAGCCAAACTGTTTTGCATTTGGGGTCAATGGGGGGGGCTGTTGGGCTTACTCCCCACTACTTCAAGAACAGTTAGGAATTAAAACAGTAGAAAAGGCATTATGTAATCTAAATACTACATTTAAATTTCTCTTCACCAACAAACCTTTTAAAAAAAAAAAAAAAATTGGGCAAGGACTTTAATGCTTTAATTTCAATGAATTAATTACATAGATTTTAACCCATTACAAATTTTAACACAATTAATTGCTTTTTTTTTTTTTTAACATACAGAGGTTTCAGTTGGAACGTTTGTATTCTTGTGTTTCTGGTACGCTCGTAAATCTGATGCATAAGCGACATCCGCAAACAAGGGTCAGAGTTTTAGCACTGTGACGTTATAACAGTTCCCTTCTCTGTATCAGAAGGATACAATCTTGCTGTGAACTCTTGAAACAGTGAGGAGATTTTCAGAAAGCTACTATTCAGCGACTTTTAGATGAATCCCTTCTCCAACATACATGAGTTAGTTACAGTACCAGGCTTTGGCAGAGCTGGATGGCTGAATGCTGATGAAGGAATTCAGAGATTTGATTCAGATGTGTTGGAGAAGGGTTGCAGAATAGTAGCTCTCAAGAACTGAGCCTGGGGACACCCTGATCTGCACTTTCACAAGACACAGTTGTTAAGCTTGTTGCTGTTTTCCCAGCCGAACACCATTCGCCTCGCTACCCTAAAGTAAACTGGTTAAAGCTGCAGGCTGTATCAATACTCTGTCTGTTGCGATTTGTCATTTCACTCAAAAGTCCCTTTTTGATCAGTTTCACAACAAATCTCAACCACTTCTACAACATACAAATTGATCTGTAGAGCTCACAGGCCTTGTTTGCTTACTCAGTATGGGATCCAAGGGGCATGGTTTCGACTCACATCATTCATCTGACCAGTGCAGAAGACCCATGGGGAATTTCCCTACAAGTCATGACCATATAGGCTTTTCAGTGTTTAGATACAAGCCAAATGGTTGTGGAGCGTCCTCAATGTGTTATCTGCATCGGATTCTGCTGAGCAAGGTATTTTTTCAGATGAGACGGACTCTAAAATTATGCAGTGCCTCTGCTCTGTGCACACAGTCAACTCATACTGCAGGACTTTTTGCTTGTATCCTAACACTACATCACACTTGTTACACAATCTCTTGTTTAATCATTGCAGTTCATCATGGTTGCAGGTTTGTGATCAACTCCTGAGGTAGACCAGTGGCATAATATGGGCAGAGTGACTTTAACCTCACCTTATACTGTGTCAGGACTCTCCAAGTTGATTGCAAGGCATAAAGACCATTTAACTAAAGAATGACCTGAAAGGGGCTGGAGACTCCAAAACTTTGGGGTCATAAACAGTTCAAACAGAAGACTGTGGTCACATTAAATTACACTTTAGGTGCATTACCCCCACTTACCAGTATGGAGTAGGTACATTAGTGTTTCCAATCTATGCAAGATTTTACAGACTTGAAAAAGATCTTTTTTTTTCTGTAATGAACTCATCAACATTAATGTTAAAAGTCCAACTTTGATGTAATTCAAAGAAAAATAGAGGCTTATTATAAAAACCCAGCATTGTTTTAGCTATAAATTATTATTTATGATTGTAGAGCTCATCAGGCTCTGCAACCTTACTCATAAACCCTTTAATATTACCTCCTTGTTCTCTCAAAGTAAACATATTTTGCACAAGCCTTCATCTTCAGCCAAACTTTAGCTATGACAACAAAGTTATGTTTGTCTTAATTACCATGCAACCAATTAGTTGCTGTTAAGAGACTAAAAAGCTTTCTAATGATGCAGGAAGCAGAGTATTATACCCCTCAAAGCACCACAGAGCTGCTTCCCCAGGACTGCAGGTGGTATTTAATATGACACATATTCAATGTGACAGGTGGATCCCCTGAGAGCTTGAAGAAGAGAGAAGACTCATTTGGAGAAGCAGCTGACCATGGAGTCACACATCCAGTTCCTCCCACTGTGAGAGAAGAAATGTGCTTCAGATTTTTTTCACACTCTATAGGAGTGCTTCATCCATGCAGCGCATTTTAAGTGGGTTTTGATGTCAGCTTCATCTATAATGGATCAGATGGCATTTCCCCCAACGATAGCACCCAACTCTTCCTCCTCTTCAGAGACAGGCATGGAAACGGTCCCGACAAACTCATGATCGGTGCTCCTTCTCGCTCTACCTTGAGTCAGACAGGGTTGGGAAAAAGGTACATACAACATATGGAATCAGACAAGTCAAAATAGTTTATTAGAGAACAGAATTCATAGTCGAGGCACAACCTCACATTTAGTATAGGCACTGAACTACTGCACTGGAGTCACAGCCTCAACTCGGTTTGAAAACCAAAGCCTGCCTGCCACATTGACGCTGGCAGCAGCTACATGTACAGCATGTCTTCGCCAAATCAATCGAAACACACAGATCGTTCAGAGTGAAAGAGGTCATAGCTCAAATCTCGCCACATGTCAGTAAAAGGCTAATAATTAGATGAAAAATGTGTGGTGTTTTACCTTACTCTATTCAATAAACAAGAACTATGCTTTAATACAGTGAATCATGTTTAGCGATGGGAACCATGTTAAATTAAATGTTGATATAATGATCATTAGCTCACTCAAATCAAGCTAACTTTAGTCTAATTTCTAAATCTGTCCCGTTCCCATAACCCAACATGATAAATACGCAATACATGTTGGGAAAAGTAATGATACCACTTCTTAGTCAGCAAAAGCAATTTTTAAAAGTCTGCATGAGGATTTAAATCATTACTGGTAATGTTCTAAGCTAGCAGCTAATAGTGTGAGGGTTTTGTGATTAAAACTATATTTCAATCACAGATAAGAAATATCTTATATTTTAAGTATGGCTAGATATAAGGTGAGTTACAAGTACAATTTCAATTTCCAGAACCATCTTTTAGATATTTGTTTTGACACAATTTGTTTTGAAGATCTTTAGCCTGCGTAACTGTTTCAATTCAACTTGCTGCTTTATGATTTAGGAGATTAATTAACTCTGAAAAACATTTCTAGATAGTGTTAAGAAACATTTTTAGTGTTAAGGTGGTATCCCGAAAGTATTAATTTTATCTACTGAGTCCAGGCATGGGCTGGTACCAAGGTATGAAAAGCTAGTTTAAAAACTATAAATATTTTCCCATCATACCATTTCTTTACTTTAAGGTCCTTTTTAAAGTGCTTTTTAAAACTACAATGGACAAGCAGAGTTTCTGTCAAGCACTTTGACTGCAGGATAGCTAATCAAGCAGACTGTTTGACTAACTAGCCAAACATCAGCTTGTTATACTTGTGTTTTTCTACAAAGAGCAAAAGGTACCATATTCTGAGCATTAATAACTTAAAAACTATGAATCAAGTGGGTGTTTATTCTGTATATTTTCTTAAGTCTGACTCAAAATTAAATAAATTGTTTTGCAGATATTGTTCAAGTTGTAAAAATCAACAGCAGGAATGATTATTGCTCTAATTGTTGCTTTTTTAAAAGCAAGTAGATCATATTATACATGCTTGTTTAGTTTAATTTAGTTTGAATACAGTATTTAACTAACTGTACCAGAAATTTTATTCTAGGTTATCATAATATACAAACCCCACATTGTCATATCCTAAATGAATCATGTGTTCGGACAATAATATTTGTTTACATGTGGAAATATACAGTATTGCTGGTGTTAATTTATTACCAAACTTCAATTATGGCTGGTCACATAACCTTCTTGACAAGGTAATGTGCTATTTTAAAAAAATGAGCTAGAAAAACAACTTAGTATGATTCATCATATTTTTTCTTGTCTGGTGTCGTGCAGGTTAAAAAAAACTTTTTTTTTTCTTACTGAGTGAAAAGTCCCAAAGCATTTGCAAAAGATACACAATAGGGTGCAGACTTTCAGAAAGCATTACTTAGAAATTCATTCATTTTAAAGTGATACTTTTTCTTAAACTGGCTTGAGATCGTCACAGCCGAAGTCTCTGAAATAGGACTTTTTTTAAAAGAAGAAGAAATGTGGCTATTATCTAAATATGGGCACACAATGACAAGCAGCTTCAAGGTGTCACATTTAATTGCTTCCAGCATTATCTTTTTGTCAAGGCTGTTTACCAGCATGTTTAATGCTTTTTCAAAGTTTTCTGCATTCACAGTGGATTTTTTGCAACTGTTTTGTCATATTACATAAGATCTTTGCTTTATTAACCTTTATATTGCCTGTTTGCATGTGCTTCCTCTGAATTGTCATGTTCAACTCTCAGTGCTGCCAAACAGAGAGAGAAAATCTTGTCTTGCTTATCTTCCCCCACAGACGGTATTGTTTCAGACTTAGATGTAAATCCTTAATATTGATTTGTTAATTGTAATCATATAGCTGTAATACGACAGATGAATCCTGCTCCAACACAATCTTAATCCTTATCACTCTTAAGCCTTCCTGATTTTATCAGTTGGTTGGACATTGAGTCTTGGAGGCTTTGGAGAGGTGAGGCAATATTTCCCTCTTTGAATCACACTTCATACCACACACACACACACAACTTTCTGACTATTAGTCTTTAGAAATAAACTCATTTAATTTTAGCTCTTCCACAGGAAGATGCTGTTTGTTATTATAGGAATTCTAAAGTTGCAAGGTCTCCCTCCTGTTGGAACCATTCCAAACATTCAGCATGCTAAGTTTAGCATATTTTCATCAGCACAAACAGAGGGTTTGAACACCATAGCACGAGGTTAAGCAATATGATTATTGGGTCATTCCTGTGACAGTTGGTTACGACTGAGCACTACTTCCGTAAATTTTGTAGCAGAGGTGTGTAAACATGGTGTCTCTATAACGGGGTATATATGGTGTCTCTGTGGCACACATGCCACAGATTTTGTCAGCATGTCAAAAAACAATTTTTACTAATAAAGCAATCCTTCCATCACCATCACATCTCTGTACTAAGGTAATTACCTTAGGTTTTCATGTTCAAGATTGTATAAACCTAACTAAACTTACTATATTAGGTAAATGAAAAATGTCCTTTGAGACCAGAGTTTAGTTTCATAGTTTAAAAATGTTAGAATTTTTTCTTTTTAACTTTTTTCGTTAGCTATAGATTAACAAGTATCCTTCAGAATCTGGTAAATAATAAATATGGACAACCAGACTCTGGCTCCATTTTGTCAGCATCTGGTATCGCATCTTTATTGCATTTATTGTCTGCCAGTAATTAGGATTTGCCTTCTGTGCTCATTTTGTTATTGTTGGTGAATAAATGTGCATTTATAATTTCACATGTGAGGTGTGTTGTTCAGCCCAAATGAAATTCCATTTGTCTGCCACTTCATTCCTGTTCATCTGATGCTGCTGATGCTGCTTATCATCTGTGGTTTTTTAAAACCTGCTCACAAACACTAATTAGTTTACACTTATTCCCAGTACCCAATCTTTGGATGACAAAAAACCCAAAAAATTCACAAATATATAATTTTCTTATGGACCTATGTTATTATGGTACCAAATTATGATTTAATTTAATAATAAATTATTATCATGTTACCTTTTCATAATAAGCTTTTTTTTTTTTTTTTTAAATGCTGTGTTTCTGTCATATATATGTTGCGAATTTGTCCTTCTGGATTTAGTTACCTAAACTATATCTCTCTCCTGAGGCAGCTTTTCTTAATCAATTTGATATAAAAAGACACTGATCATTTTAACAACTGACTATTTCACAAAGTGGAAGGAAGAAGGATGTCTGTGGTGGACTCCACAGAGATGGGACCTTTATTGTTAGCTACAGTACTAACCTCTTGTAGCTGATAGCTTGATTATATACTGAAGTGATGACCTCTTCAAGTATAAAAATAGGCTGAAACTGATGGTGGATGATCAGAAACCTCCCATCTATAGTGAGACAAGGTTACGGAAACAACCTTAAGCAAAGCAACACCTTTGGTAGCTTTGGGCTACTTTGCTTTCATCCTGTAGTGTGCAGAGTAAGAGAGTTGACATGCTGTTGGCATTGGTTAGAAGCAGGACATCACAGGGACATGGAGTGTAGCTAGAAAAGTTTTTTTTTGAAACCAAGAATGTAGGAGTGTCATAAATGCCTTCATAATGAAGAAGGTTTTTTAAATTTGCCACGATCCAGCTACTTTCTAAGAGGCTGCTAGTGGTTTTGATCCAGTATGAAGGGGATGTGAAGCAACATCCAATATAGTAAAATGTCCAGAATATTTTTGTTTCACTGTGAACTGAAAAGGAATGTGAAACCAATGACAGAGAGTTTGGAGATTTCTGTACCACCACCTGTACATGCAAATATAGTAGAAATGAAAATGAAAGAGATAAACCTATAAGGGTCTAATTGAGATGTACAGATCTGGTCGAAGGATGAGTACCAGTATCATCCTGTATTTAATTCTCCTTTTGTTTCAAAGTCACTGGTTTGTTTCATTATTCAGCTCAGGAAAACCTTTCCTACTTCATGTCATCACCAAATACAAGACTTATTGAACTGCTGTTGAGATATGTTCTGTGTGTCAGCGGAGATTGCTATTGTTGCCATTTGTTCAGGTTCAGGGTCAAGCTAGATCCGACAAATCCTACCTCCAGTGTTTTTCTTATTCAACACCAACGACCTCATCAGGCTGTAAAATGCTTCTCCCAGACCTACAGCAGGATGATCCACAATCTCTGACATGATTTATAAAAATCTGATCTTCATGAGTGGTGCATGCATTTAAAAATTTAGATTAGTGTTCTAAAAATATTGCTGAGACTGTTACAAGGACTTTACTAAAACTGATTGTCTCGCTGAACATAAATGAATAAACATCAGTGTAACTGAGTCAAGGATGAATCTGAGTTATGTTAGCTGGGTTCACATCTGGCTCCAGCTGTTGTTGGGCTCAGCTGTTGTGTTTTAGGTGCATAGTTTCTGCGTGTGGTTACTCTGATTGAAGGAGCTTTGATGTATGTGGTTTTTTTTAAATCATGTAAATCAGAAGGGTAAGATGGGAAATCTAAACCTGCTTATCATAAGTAAAAATGTAACGGTTGTTACATCTCCCCACACACCATCTGAATTTAGTCTTTCACTGTAACATTTGCTAATCATTTTTAAGTTTTTCAAACCGCCCAAAACATTTTTTTTTTTTTACACACACAGCACATGGCAATACTGATCCACTGAGACCACGAAGCAGTTTTCACCAGGTTTTCTACCATCACTGCAGGGAAACAGCACAGTACAGTGAGAGATAATAAAAACAAGGTTATTCAGCTTTGATTTTTTTTTTTTCCCCCAAAAAAATGTCTGTACAAACCAGGCTCTAAGTTTGACATGAAACAGAGAAACGACAGATGACATATATGGCTCTACAACTGTGCAGGGTTCTGTTTCCATCACAGAGCCCCCCACCCAAAAAAACCCAAAAAACTATTTGTTGAAATTCATTTGCTGAAATCCACTGTAAAAAAAAAAAAAAAAAGACCTGAAGTACAAACAATAATTTGTTGTCACAGAAATCAACTTTTACTGACTCAACTACTTGGTTCCACACAGTACAGTGCCATGTGAAAGTATTAATACTTCTAGAAAATGCTTTCACAGTTTGTCACATTACAATTAGAACCTTTAATGTATCTTGGATTTGTGACAGGCCAACACAAAGTTATTTGTTGTGAAGTGAAAGGAAGATTGTATATGGTTTTTAAACCTGTGAGCAAATAAAAATCTGCAAAGTGTAGCATGCAGTTATAGTCAGTCCCCTTTATGCTGATATTCCAAAAGAAAATCCTGTCCAATTGCACTGAGAAGCCACTTGATTGGGAAATACAGTTGAAACCATATATTTACATACACCGAATAAAAAGACATACACATCTTTTTCTCACTGTCTGAAGTTAAATCACACCAAACTTTTCTTGTTTCGGGTCAGTTAGAATCAATATTTTTTTTCTATTTGCTAAATGCCAGAAAACTTTACAAGACCATTTTTTAGAGATTTTTTTTGTAACTTCCTTCAAAATCAAAAGTTTACATACATTTGTTCAGTATCAGGGATAATTGTCTTTTAAACTGTATGACTTGGGTCAAACCTTTTGGGTTTCCTTCCATAATCCTCTGATAGGGTAACTGACAAATTTGAGTTAATTGGATGTATTTTAGGGCCACACCTGGAACTCACTGCTTTCTTGTTTGACACGATTGGAAAATCAAAAGAAATCAGCCAAGCTATCAGGAAGAGAATCAAGAAGCTGCACCAGTCTGATTCATCCTTGGAATCACTTTCCAGATGCTTGAAGATGCATCATTCATCTGTTCAAACTATTATACGCAAGTACAGACATGATGGGAATGTCCAACCATTTTACAGCTCAGGAAGGAGGTGGGTTCTGTGTCCCAGGGATGAACGGATTTTGGTCCAAAATATGGAGATCGACCCCAGAACAAAAGTCAAAGACCTTGTGAAGATGCTGGCTGAAATTGATCAGACAGTGTCATTATCCACAGTGAAGTATGTCCTGTACATTTGAAGGAATTACGGCGATCCTTGTACCATCCTAACTGTGTAGTACGGGTGTAGCAGCATCATGTTGTGGGGCTGTTTTGCTGCAGGAGGAAGTGGTGCACTTCATAAAACAGATGGTATCATGAGGAAAGAACAGTGTGGAAATATTGAAGCAACATCTAAGGACATCAGCCTGGAAGTTGAAGCTCGGGCGCAGATTGGTTTTCCAGGTGAACAATGACCCTCAGAATCCAGCTAAAGCAATTTAAAGTGGCTTAAGGACAACAAAGGCAATGTTTTGGCGTGGCCATCACAAAGCCCTGATCTCAATTCTATGAAGAAGCTATGAGTAGAAACACGTAAAAATGCGTGTGCGAGCGAGGCGGCCAACAAACCTGACTCAGTTCCACCAGTTCTGTCAGGAGCATTGGGCCAGAACTCCAGCAAACTATTGTGAGAAGCTTGTGGAAGGAAACCCAAAAGGTTTGACCCAAGTCATACAGTTAAAAGACAATTATCCCTGATACTGAAAAAATGTATGTAAATTTTTGAATTTGAAGAAAAGTTACAAAAAAATCCCTAAAAAAATATTCTCACCACGTTTTCTGGTATTTTGCAAATAGAAATAATTTTGCTAATTCTAACTGACCTAAAACAAAAGAAGTTTTGCCTGATTTATCTTCAGACAGTGAGAAAAACATGTGAATGTGTCTTTTTATGTGGTGTATGTAAATATATGGTTTTAATTGTATTTCCAAGTGTATGGGGTGCCGTTTCAGTTATGCAGAAATTAACAGCAATAATTTGGATTATTTAGAGATTTGGGACAAAAGAGAAAAAAAATGGGGGTTATATTCATATATTTACATTCATATTTTCACCATGGTATTCATTCACATATAAATGTCCCAGTTTCTTACTAAATATTTAATTAGCAAGCTAAATATTTGGTTAACCCACTAAATATTTAGCTCCAAACTAAATATTTAGTTACCAAGCTAAATATTTCATATAGTTTACAAACAAAATATTTAGCTCTAAGCTATGTAAATACTAGCAAGCTAAATGTTTAGTTAGCATGGTAAATATTTAGTTAGCAAGCTAAACATTTAGTTTACAAAATAAATATTTAGCTTCCACCTAAATATTTAGCTAACATGCAAATTCACCTGTGATAGCTGGAAGAGGACTATCAAAATAAAAGCTGGGTCTTATGAACCTCTATAGAAACTCGTGCTGGTGAGCTGATGGAGTCACTGTTGCTTCAGATCCATTAAAATGGCTCCTCCTATATTTTAACATGAAAAGTACATATCAAGCATAAAAGAAACGATGAAGAGGTGACATGAGCAACAACTGAAGCGATTCTGTTATGCCAGCAGGAGTTTATATAGAGGTTTGCAAGACCTACCTTTTATTTTGATATTCCACTGCTGCTTATCAGCAAGTGAATTATTAGCTAAAAACTTAGCTCTGAGCTAAATATTTAGTTTGAAGCTAAATATTTAGCTAAATTATTGGTTTTTATTTTTGAATGTCTAACTTTACAAACGACACCCCATTACAGGCTTGTCCAATTTAATCTCAGTATAAATCCTACTGTTTTATGAAGGTCTCAGGTTTGTTAAAGACCATTAGTGAACAAATATGAGGAATATGGAACACGATGGGAAGGTCAGCAAAAAAGTTGTGGAGTTAAGTTGGATCATAAAACAATTTCCCAAGCTTTTTGGCCCAGGAAACAAACACCCTGAACACACCATTCCCACAGTGAAACATGGGGGTGGCAGCATCATGTTGTAGGGAGGTTTATCTTCTGCAGAGACAGGGAAGCAGTCAGGGGAATACTGGAATGAAACTGGTCAGATAGGAAAAGACTTGAACCTCTGGTAGGTATTCACCTTCCAACAAAATCCATAACTAAATCCAAGTTGTACTTAACTCCAAAGAGATCTGCTCTTACTCAAAGCAGACTCAATGCAAACTCAAAGCAGACGTCCACTGGACAACCAGTTGCAAGGATGCACATCAGCCACACTGCCACTTTGTGCAGCACTGAGGGGTGTGGTGGCTGCTCTGGGGGAGAAGTCACGGGGCGAGGTGCCCAACTACCTCATCAAAATAATTAATATCCATTCAGATTGTGGGAAATTGAGGAATTTGTCATGAGAAATGTAGGCAATTGGTATGCTTGACTATGAAATCTCAACTGTCTGCAGACAGTTTGCGCCGAGTCTGCACGGCTCACGGTATACGTACAGTACGCATGAGTATTTTGGGACCCTTAATCTTGCAAAACATTGACTTATAGTTAAGAGAATGCATGACAAACTCCTTTTACATAAAATCCCAGTGAAATACATTGATGTTTGTGGTTGTAATGTGACAAAAGGCAGAAAAGTTTAACGTGCTTGTATATTTTTACCAGCACTGTATCTGTCATTTAATAATTATTTGTACTTCTCTTCTGCTCAGTTCCACACAGTTTATCCCCTCTAAGTGTTTTACACAACCAAAACAGAACAATTAGATATGTTTAGACTGTTTTAAACATCTTTAAAAAAAATAGATTAATCTGCTCGTGTGAAAGCATTTTAAGAAGACACAACCAGTAACAAACAATTTTGGGGGAATCCAGCCCACATCTGGGCAACACCACGACACATCGGTCACCTCACAACCTCAGTCCATAAGTCAAACATCTGAAGGGGATTCATAACCATGAATAATTAGGAAATAAATACTATGGTGACTTATTCACGTGTTCAGTATCTATCACAAAGAAAAAACAGGAACAGATGGAGACGATATGGTAATATAAGAGAAACACATTTATGCTACCAGCAGTTCTTCCCCGTTTTTCAGGAAACTGACATAAAGTTGCCCACACTGGAATTATAAATCACAAAAAATTTTTTTTGAATCTTTCCCCTTTTTAAGAATTGTTTTGTCAGAACCTGAGTCTTTGGGCCCTATCGTTTTGAACCAAGGCACAAAACATGCCCACATCAAAAACAGGACTGTGAATGCATCTTGGACAAGATGGGATGTGACGTATCTGCAGATTGGAGAGGTAATGATACACAAGGCAACTCTTCTGGGATCAGTGAAAGTCTCGTCAGTGACTAAGATGAGCAACATGTGTTTGTAGTTAATCAGTAGTGCTGAGTATTAAAAACCTGTGCAATAAATGCAGGGCATGTGTTTGTAAAATTGTCCTCTGCCTTAGGTTCTGCAGATTTATCAAACATTTCATCATTTTAATGCTCTGGTTGTTGGAAGCTTGTGCACCCGTACAACACTTTGATTTGCCTTTCAACATTCCCATTAGCTTGTGCGTCACTGGCCCCGTGGCCCTCTAAAACAGCGCAGCATGTAATTAGCTGCTACCTGCACTGAAGCATCCTGCTCTTTTGTTCTCCATCTCAATCTGCTGTCAGAAGAGAGAATTCAACCTTGATGAGCAAACAGCACATGCGTCACAGGAGGAGCCGGGGAGGCAGATCTGAGAGGCATGTTTTCAACTGGAAACTAATTCTAGATTTATAGGGCATCATCTCAGTGCAACAGGTTGATCCTGACAGGGTAAGAGAGGCAGAAAGAAATGGTTTTAAAAGATGTACGCACCAACAGAGCTGGCTCTGGCAAAGCTCCAGAACTTCACCTGGTCCGCAGGGTGACGTGGAAAAATGGATGACAGAGCTGGAGAGACAAAATCCCTGCAAAGGAGGGCTGTGTGGATCCTCCAGACAGCTCATGGTGTGTGTAGATTTGCATTCATACGCCAACACAGAAGCATAACAACAGTCACACATCTATGAGGAGACACAATGACACAGATGCACATACATTTTGAATGTAGATACTGTTAGACACTGTGCATGAGCCAAAGCTGCACAGCTTAATGTTTTCTATTTTAAAGCTAGTATGCGGTGATGATGTACAGAGAACGGGCTGCTTTTAACTCTGTTTGAGCTCAGATGCATCCTGAAGGTTCTGTTTATATTACACTGCCTCTCCTGCTGACACAGTTACCTGGTTAAACATCATATTCCAATCTGTGGTGCGTAAAAACTTACGTTGTTGTTCAACTGCATGAGAGTTTAAATGTAGTTGCATAAAGTTTTTGAAAAATCCAACTTCTCATTTGAGAAGCTTTCTTTTAGTTGGGGTGGGTGGTCCTAAAAACAGTTCCTAAAAAATAGATGTAACTGTTTAGTTTTTGATTGATTAGTGTGTATGTTAACACCTTAATGCAGTTATTAATCTACGACTACGTAAAAATGTGATTTAGTTGGGGTTTTGGTGTCAAGCAGATGCTAAATTAAGCAGAGATGATTAATTTGAATATAGCAAATACATTAGATATAAATCTAAGTATGATGCAAATAAGCAACATTTAGAATATTGGGCTTCATACTAATCAAAAAAATAATTTCTGTCTTCGGTTTGTGGATTATATTGTCGATACAGGTATTGATAAACAGGATCATGACATTAAACTGCAACATAACATTTTGTACAATCCATTCTAAGGAGCATGAAAAGTGTCAAATTACAACAAATCAATAACTTATTAAATAATTATTTAAATGTCAATAATTTATTAAAACTGGGAATAAATACAGAAATAATTTATTAAATATAGAATTAATTATATGTACCTCAATGAAATGTTTTGATTTCATTTTAAAAACTATATATAATTATTTCACTGCATTAAATACCACTCCATACCATTCTGGTTCACCATAACTAAATACTTTTGTGCCACCAGGTTGAGCAGTATTTGGTGCAGTATTTAGTTGTTTTTCATTCCAGCAAATGCAGTATTTCCTAGGAATAATATGATTGGATTAAAAAGACTGATGTCTTGGCTTATTTACATACAACTAAAGTGGTGAGCGCAGAGAAACAGAGCCGCACGCGAGCAGAGATACAGCAGAGCAAGCAGAGAAGCAGAGCCGCGCGCGAGCGGAGACCGAGAGTTGAGCTCGTGCCAGAGCACTTTTAAGCAAGCATTTATGAGATTTAAACACACACACGAATCTAATTACTGTTCGTTCACATAGATGTGTGAACCCAGATCAGACTCACTGCGCGCACAGATTGGTCACTGCGCGCTCAACCTGGTGGCACAAAACCACGCCTTAAAATGCAGCTGTTAAAGCTCAACCAGATGTAGTTCACACTCTGACCACCAGATGGCATTAAAGTGTTTTTAAATTGTAAAAAATAATAATTAGTAAATATAATTAATAATTCGTACATTTGACTTGTTCGTCTTGCCTGTTTTAGACATGTCCATACTCCAGCACACCTGGATCAAAATGACCAGTTCATCACTGTGTTCAAGCAGGGAAATATCTAAAATGTGCAGGACCTCAAGGACCACCCCTGCTCTAGATAAGAATAGGACTAAGTTCTGTCCTATTCAAAAAAGGTCTTGTAAAATTAAAAAATATTAAAATATAACAGCAGAGGTGCTGAAAAATGTAGCAAAGATAATTGTGTAAAAACAATAATGTTATGTGAGATTTTTTTTCCCTCTTTTGTAGAAATGCACTCAGATGAAATGTAGGATTTTTCAAACCATTTTCAGAATGAGGTTGAGAGTTTGCTATAAAAGATCATTATTTTTACACACATTTACCAGCTGTAAATTATGAATTTTCTTTGGTTTAAAATAAGCCCCTTGAATTTGCTTTGATCATAATGTAGTCACTCCATGCTGTGATCCCGGGCTTTGATGACCCGACATGTGTGTGTCCTTTCTACAAATGAAAGCACCAAAATTAAACTGTCTCTTTCACATTTTAAACAAAGGTGAGGCTGCATAGGTTGTCCGTAGTCTGTTAGAAAGTAAAGGGCAGGGGACGTTACTATTGGTCATCTTTAAATATTAACCACTTCTCTTTAAAAGTTACATTGTAATTTACATTAGCAGAGATTTAAAGGCCCAATGTCCCCTTCCACTTGGATTCCACTACAGAATTAGGTCCTCTATCAAAGGATGTATCCACAAATTATGTAGTCACTGACTTGCAGCATTCACTCCTCCTGGGCGAGGATGTAACAGCAGTGGACAATTGATTGCATTGAGTCATTAACTTTGCAGAAATCCCTCATACAGAGCATACATGGAGTGACAGTGGAAAGGAAAACCTCCCCTTTAGCAGGAAGAAACCTCCAGCAGAACCAGACCCTGGCTCGTTTTGAGTGGTACATGTCAGAGTAACATCCGTATAGATGGAGGATCCTATGGTTTCTCAGCAGAACATTGCCTTATTCTTATAGTGCATACTGGCACCATGTGTTAACCAGGTAAATTTCACACATGCACCTGACTGTGATGTAAAAAAGGACATGCTTCATCCTCCGGTACTGCATTATTAAGGTCGGATGCTCAGCTGCTCACGGATGGGACTGTTGGCAGCGGACAGGAGTCAGAACCAGCATTACTTGGGGATATAGCTTAAAAATAAAATCTCCTTATTTTTTTCATACCTGATCCGATTCTAATCTTTTTTTTTTTTTTTTTTTTTTTTTTTTTTTTTATCTCGCTTTCTTCCCTAAAAAAGAAATTGCAAATGACAGAAAACATTTTCAAAAAAGTGGCTTTATTTTATTCATCCCTTCTGTGAGCTGTATGATGGAGTATTAGGGCAAAGCTACAAGAATTTTTGTTTAATTACCAGAATAAAGTCAGAATATTAGCAAAATAAAGACGCAATTTTCCAAGAAGAACGTCTTAAAATTGTGAGAAAAAAAGTCGCTTTAATCAGAAAAGCTTCTAAAAATATCGAGATCTGATGTGAGAAGCTCAGTCCGTGTGGTCCTTTCTTCAAAATAGACTGTCATTTGCATCTAAATAAACAGAAACTGTAAAACACGCTTGTCAAACAAGATGGTTGCCCCTGGAGTACTGACATCACTCTGAACTATGGAAACACAAAGAGTGCATTGGTGGAAAAAAACATTCCTGATTTTCTAAAAATCAAATCTTCAAAAATCAAAAATTTGATTAATCGATAAAATCGATTCATTGCTCAGCCTGACCTTTGTCAGTCTAAGCCACAGTAGCTCATCTGCTAGATCGAACCAAACAGGCCTGTTTTTGCTCACCACTTGCTTCACTGAGCCTTGGAAATTCAGCTGGCTCATCACTGTACCTTTCTTGAACCACCTTTGATAGATAACGACCACCTGCAGATCTAGAACACCCCACAGAAGCTGCCATTTTGCAGATGCTCATCCAAGTATCACTATTTGATACTGTCAGACTCATTTGGATCCTAATGCTGGCTCATTTTTCCTGGTTCTAATACATCAGCTATGAAGACAACTTTTTTAGTTGGTGCCAAATAATCTAACCCACTAACAGGTAACATGATGAGGAAATAATCAATGAATCACTTCACAAGTGGTCATAATACTATGACAGAGTATACAGTTTTGTAGTCGTACTTTACGTTTGAGCTCAGAGGAACCTCTATGGTACACAGATTCAAAGGACAGTTGGGGCTGATTTGTGACATTAGGCTATGCAAAAAATTACATAAATGTGACCTGACTAATGTTCTCCCCCGCTCTGTGATCTAAATCTCCAACACCCACACTGTTTACTACCTGTTTAGCATCAAGCAACTCAAAGGGTCAGGTTGCAGAGTAGTTAGTCACTAAAGAGTCACAGTTTCCCCAGGAGCAGCCACAGGCTGCAAGAAACGTCTCTGTAAATGAGCTGTAACGCTGCGCCTTGTCTGCTTGATGTGGAGAAAGGCTGCTGCTGAGCTTTGCCTCTAACTAATTCAGATGCCTCCAAGTTGCTAATTTATTTATTTTATACTGAGGATTATTTTAATGTAGCAAACTCCCAGTGGAGGAGTGCGGCATTGCAACATCAGTTTAATCCCAAACAACCTGATAAAGTTATGCAAACATAATGAGTCTTTATATATCGTGTTATTTTAAGATCTAGCACTTTTGCTATTTGTCCCAAATGTAAGTTAATCTATTTTGTGAGAAATGTGCAGGTGGGTGTTTGATCTTAAGTAGTCAAGTTTTTATGTTGTATTCAACATAAACCTGCTGCCCAAATTGGATTTTTTTTGCCCATATGTGACCCATATCTGAGTTTTTCCATGGCAGTCTGTGCAATTCCGATCTTTTCACCCCCCAAAAAAACCGATTTGAGCCACTTCCATATGTGGTACTAAATCGGATACATATATGATTGTTTTCAAAGCGTCTTCAGTCTGAACAGTCATCACATTTTATCCGACTTTGCGTCATTGACGTGAGACATACATCATAATTCTGCACAAGAAAAAGCCAGACTGGACGTGAACAATTGCTGAAAAAAAAAAAATCATAATTCTGAAATTATGAATGAAGTCTGTTCCACTGAAGTGGATCACGTCACAATCCCACCACTCCTGGCTCTGACTACACGTCCAAACAGACTTAGTTTTATCTTGAGTAAACCTCAGCAGGAAATCAAAGGACCACAGAGGAAGTTAAAGAAAAATGAAAACAGTGCCTGGGTTTTAATTGAGTTTCATTAAATCTGTTAAATAAATAGAAGATAAATTTGTGTAAGTGAATCAGAAAGCAAAGCATGCATTCAGGCTTCCTTCCCCACATGTTCCCTGTGTGAACATGTGGATTTTTCTGCCTATGCATAAAAATCCTGATGACTCTGTCGCTCATACCGAACGTGTGCAATTAGGTCCACAGACTGTAGCACCAGAAGTGACCGACTGTCAGCTGGTATCCCATCTGAGCTCTCCAACAACAGTAGATGTCTGACTCTGCTAGTGAGGTCGGACGCTGAACGGACAAAAAGACGTGAGTTGGACGAGACAGCGAACGAGGTGAGCGTGTGTTCAATTTGGAGATGAAAGTCTTTTAATGATGGCCAGAAGCAGCTCTCTTCATCGAATGCCTATAAATGATCCATAGTCATTTTGTCAAATCATTTTAGTTCTCATATTAAGTGGTGCACTGTATAAACAGAGAAGTAGGCGTGGCTCAACTTTTATTCTATGTTAGACAGTTAAAGATAAGCATTATCTGTGAATTCTTTGTTTAAAACTAGAAGAAATCAACTTTCATTTCCAAGTTGTTGTCACATACCCCTTAATAAACTGACAAATGCAATTAAACTTTTTCCAGGAAGCACTGAACTGAAGCAAATTTCACCGAAAGAGCTAAACTGACTCCAGCTGTGATGGAAACAAGACTTTTTAATGTTTTTCATGATATTCACTCACCTTTATAATCAAAATGATCATTCTTTTGCTCCCCCCTGAACCAGCAGAGACTGACTGTCGTTTTATAACGCATTGACTGTAAATGGAGGTGCTGCTCATTGGCAATTTGAGTACTTTCTAAAACAATCTTCCCAGCAAGGGATGTATAGGGCCTGCTAAAATAATCATAGTGAACACCAGGAGAAATTCATGACTTCATTCATTCATTAACCAACTTGAATAAAACCATATTTCTTGATTATTTTTGTAGTATTTTAAAAACCTTTCAGTTAACCTTCATTCGTACAATTGAATTGAATTAGAACAGCTGTTAAAGCTGTTCTAATTCAGCTTGATGTACAAAAATGAAAATAGTGAATAAAAGTGAATAAAAATTCACTAACTCAAGCTGAAAGCCAATAGCAGAGAGGAGGTTTGTTTATATATATATATATATATATATATATATATATATATATATATATATATATATATATATATATATATATATATACACACACACACACACACATATACCAACATTAGTATAAAGTGCTACACCAACACGGTATTTAGTGTATTTAGTATTTATGCTGAAGTGCTGCCCTTTCAAAGACTATAACCCCGAGCATCAGTTTCATTTTGACATTATAATTTACATGTAATGCCTTCAGATGTTGTATTTATGTTTATATCTTGTACTCTATGGACCATAATTATTGGGATTAAAAAAGGAAATAATGTGAAGAGAGGCTGCTGCATAAACAGTCTTCACCCATTTAAAAATAAGAGCATGAATAAAAATGTTTAACTACTTGAAAAATTCTTAACAGTCGATAACCAAAGCGTCAACACAGATGTTGAGCTTTATTCAGCTGAAAGTCTACAAAACAGCCAAATAAATTAGCTGTTTTAGTGGAAGTTAAAAGCACTAAATGTTTTCAAAGTTACCAACAGTGCTAAAGCACTAAACAGAAACTTAGCTCTGCTATTAGTGCATTAGCAGAAGTGTATTTTTGCATCAAAGATGTAGCTAAACTACAAAGTCTGTGGAACATCCTCAATAGCTTGTAGAATCTCCGTTAACAGTAATACCTTGAGATCGTACGTTTTTGAATCAAAGAAGCCCAAATGATTATCCCTCCACCACCATACTTGATAGTTGGTATGAGGTGGTTTTGCATTGTTCTGACCTTGGGGGAATTTGCTGAGACTTCCATGCTACTCTTAAATGTTTGCCACATGTCATTATAACCCCTGTGGAATTGAAGTGCAACAACAATTGCTCCTTTGTGTTGATTGCTGTTGCCTTTCGTGCTTCATATTGTGTTACCATACACCTTTATGCTCCAGAAAGGAAGAACTGTCAAAAATGTCTGCTATTAAAGAGTTGAACACACTTGCTGATGGGCGTTTGACTTGTTGCAACTGATTGCGACTTTTACTCCTAATTCCTAAAAAAGCATCAATGTACTAAGTTTGTTTGTATCAGGTTATTGAAGTTTTTCAGGAAAATAGAACCTTAACTTCTATAGATTATATGATTTTGTCTCAGTCTCTGTGTATTCTTCATAAACTCTGGTATGATTACCTCTAGATATACACAGCCATCATTTGACTGACATCAAGCTGACATTTGTAATAAAGTGAACTGTCATAATTCAAGAAGAAAACCCCATCATGTGACAGGAAGCTGATTTCCCAGGATGCTTCAGTGCAGCAGGTAACTCTACATTCACTCCACCAGCAAAAATCATCCCTGCACTGCAGTCTGACTGGTGGTTGGAGCTCAGTGACTGATTGGTGTGTTATAAGGATGGAGAGATGTGAGGCGAAGCAAAGTACTGACAAGTTTACTCACAATCACCATTTCCTCAATCAAGGAAGAAGTGATTGTGCTCAAGATGAGCCCCTGTTGGAGAAACCGGATGTTTTTCGAACTGGCAGGCCTTTAACTCGCTTGTGGTGTGAAGGCATGTAAGGGACCACCGCTGTTGACAGAGTTGTAGAGGTTGTTACCAGCAGTGGTGTTCACACTTATACTTACAACACTCTAACAGAACAAAGAACCACTACAGACAGCCACGTTCTCTGAATGCCACCATCTACAACTCAACCAAGTGCTGCTTCTAAGGTTATAGAAAAGAGTCGGAGTGAGCTGTCGCTGTAGAAGCAGAGCACAGCGCTGCTGCTAAGAAGAGTTTCAGATATGGCCCTATGTTCCTTTAGTATCCAGAAAAGTACCCTGCTTTTATTCTGAAAAATGCTCAACAGGTCAAAGCCGTGTTGTTTCTTCAGAAACCGGGTCTGTGTCAGTTTCTTGTTTGGCTCATTTTTCTCTTCCTCTGATTTCCCCAGGGTATAAAAGCTGTCAGTTTTCTGTCTTTGCCAGTCACAGCAATCTGCTTCAGTGTCCAGCTCTGAAACCCTCACCTCAAAACACTTCTTAAATGCCAAAACAAGTCTTTGACATCCCAGAATGTAAGTGGAATTGATAGCTGCTGATCAAAGTAAGAAAGCATCTGAGTAAGATCCAACTCCTGTGTGTTCCAGAGTTTCTGCTCAGACATGAAGAAAATATTGGAGCCAGTTTGCATTAATTCCTGCGCTTAGGTTTTTGTGCATGTGTCACACTGTTTCCTGTAAGCATAGGGCTTCCACGGCGTTACTGGGTCCCTGGGCAACTCCTCCAATCACAAAGAGGATGTTGGCCGTCTGCAGCAGAGCAGAAGAGCATCGCGCAGTGGGCATGGGGGCCACGTACTCCCAGCGCCGCTTCACTGGGTTGTAGCTCTCCACCGAACCCAACGGTGATGGCTCATTACCTGCAAAACAAAGAATAAAAGGTCAGATAAATGACAGTTATGTTGTAAAGTCCAAAATAAGCCTCATTCCAGTTAGTGAGTGAAAAAAACTGCAGTGTAGGTATGATTATTAAATTCCCAGTTGAAGATACATTTAGAGTGTAAATCATTTCCTTGCTTTTTGTAAGCTGGGTGTTCCTCCTTTGAATTACAGTGCCTTGTAAAAATATCCACACCCTTTGAACTTTTTCACATTTTGTCACAAGTGCCAGTGGATTTTTTTCTGAGATGTATGTGACCTTTTTTTTAGTGATTGTAAAGAAAAAATATTAATGCTTTTTAATGTTTCTGTATGTGGTTTCTTTTATCCTGTTGCTTAGAGCTTATCTGTTAAGATGTCCCTAGATGAAGCCACTCAAGAGGCTAATACTGTCATTAACTTCTTACTTTTCTCTAACGTAGAAAGTGCTCTAGCATCAGTACTTCTGGGTGTGTGTGTGTGTGTGTGTGTGTGTGTGTGTGTGTGTGTGTGTGTGTGTGTGTGTGTGTGCGTGTGTGTGCGTGCGCTCTATATGCTGGTCGTTCACACAGAGGTTCTGCTTCGAGTTTCTTCCTGTTAAAGAGGAGTTTTTCCTCTCCGCTGTCACTACATGCATGCTCAGTGTGAGGGATTGCTGGAAAATCAACAAGACAATCCAAGTGATTGTCTACTGTCACTACATGCTTGTCCAGGAGAAGTGAATGCTGCAAGTCAATGAGTTGATGCAGTCTACTGGGTTTCTTTTGATAGAAAACTTTAAGCAATTTCAATAAAACACTGAACTTGACTGCAATGTTTCATAACTAGGACCGACTGGAATGCATGGAATTGACGTGGAATCTGTTTGTATGATTGGATTGAATTGACCTTTTTTTGTAAAGACAAGTGTGCAAGACAGCAACCTTAAAATTCAGCCAGAGATACCGTTTATTGGTTTTGGTCAATGGTTTTCAAACTATGGTACTAGTGGTACTTGGACTGCCTTTGGTGGCAATTGTTGGTATCAGTTATTTAGAAGGCCAATCTAAAGCAAAATAGCACAATTCAAAAATGGAAATAATAATATCTTTATAAATTACAAACTGATTTCTCTGCTCCCTCAGTTTCCCAAAATTCTGGAAAAACTTTGCAGTCATAAATTAGAGTCATTTCTTGATCAATATAATTTAATTCATGAAAGTTAATATGGGTTTAGACCAGGAAGGTCAACACTGATGGCTATACTCAAAGCTGTGGAAGACGTCACAAATTCCTTAGACAGAAAGAAATTTGCAGTTGAAATATTTGTTTACCTAAAAAAAGCATTTAAAACCTTGAATCATTTAATATTACTTAAAAATACTGGAGAGATACACAATCGGGGGGGGGGGTCACCTTGAACTGGAAACTGGATTTAGAGTTACATAACGGAAAGGCTGCAGTATGTACAGATGGGTGAGATCCAAGTGTTTGGGTATTGTTTGTGGGGTCAGTACTATATATATATATATATATATATATATATATATATATATATATATATATATATATATATATATATATATATATATATATACACTTGTTAGTGCCCTTTACCCTGTAAGGGGTGGAACATGTATTTTCTTATATTGACATGGCTCGAAATAAATCAATAAATGAAATGAAAATAGCAGCAGGCTATTGTAGAGCTAAGTCCTAGCAGCCCTAAAGAAGGGTACTTCTGGCACAAAGATCTTTGCTTCAGATGCAACTGAGAAGTGACGTGGTTAAAGTTAAAAGTCGGATCGAACAATAGCATCAAACCCAACTTAACAGTTTTCTAGTTTCAAGTCAGAAAATTAGCAGGATTTACCAATGGCTGTACTCAGAGAGCAGGCTAAGCATTATCAACAATACAAGCTAATGGTTGTGTATTACTCTGCATTCTAGCAAACAAACTGTCAGAAGTTTAAATAAAACTGTTTCTTTCCACAGCAATCACCATGTTTTTAGCACACAACAGCCATATTAGATTTTGAGATTATTTTGGAGAGAAAAAAAAAACTATTTCCTTCTTAGAATTCTGACTTCCTCCTAATTGTTTCTACTTAAACTTTTGATATTTTTATGTCAAGAAATGTGTGGCTGAAGCAGGGCCAAGACACCAGCAACCACTAGAGAACGGCATTTTGAAGTATTCACAGGCTTGAACCAAGGCGAACAGGGACATGGAAACAAAAGAATCCAGCACTGAACAATGACAAAACAGGAGCTTAACTACTGAGGCAGGAGTGAAAGGTGACAAAAGAACCAGATGAACTAATCAGAGGAAATGTGGTGTAGATATGACAGGGAGGGAGCAGGGAAACAGAGGGAAGAGACCAATTAACACAGAGGAAGTAAACTAAGACTCAAGGATGTGGAAACCAAAAGGGAAAAAAAAAAAGCCTACCAGTAATCTAAGAGAAATACATTTGATTGTACAAGGAACAAAACACAACAATAAACATGGAAACTAAACAGAAAAGAACAAACTAATCTGGGAAGACCTGTAGAACATAACTAAACTACAAGACAATGTTAAAAAACATAAACGCAAACAGAAACCAAAACCCAAACACCCAAGAATCGTGACAGTCACTCTTTCATTCCTCTCCTCGCAAGTTGTGCTACTGTTTTAAAATGTCTTGGCAGCATAGTGGTATTTTAGATACTTAACAGTTACTCACTTGGTTCTTGTTCTAAAAGGATGAGTATCACTGGTTTAGATCAAAGCAAATTCATTGGTTAGAACTGTCCAGTCAAAGCCCAGACCTAAATCCACCAAAAATCTCAGGACACAGTGATGTATTTAAAACCTGCCATAATCCTGGACTCGTTTTATACTCTGAGATTTACAAGTAGAAGTTCTCAGGTGATGAAAGCCTGGGGTTCTCTAGTTACCATTCAGTTAGACAAATTGTCATTATCCATGCAGCAAGCAAAGTTTCAAAGATCCCACAACATAATGAATTTGTATTCATCAGTCGTTTCATCAGCAGCTTCTAAAAGCTGAACTGACACATTTTTCCTGAGGGGCAAGAGTGACACGCTCAGGAAGGAACTTAACTCAGTCACAAGAGCCCTGAAAGCTGATAAGGATACCATGTCCTGGTACTGAATCCCACAGAGTCAGCTTCTTTTCACACACACTCATCCACACACATTTTAACAGAATATGAGATGCCACTGCAGTTCTGATACTGTATATGGGGAACATTATACAGCAGATAGTCATAGCTTAGTATAAAGACAGTAAATTCTCACAATTAGACATATCAAGAATCCCAAGTTTTATCTTTTTTGTATTTTAAGCAGTTAGTGATCATTTTCTTTCAATTTTCCATTTGAGGATTCCAGGCTTCTGGAGAAAAGCCAAGCTATTGTCTCCAAAAAGAAAAAGAACCAACCAAAGTTGGTGCAAGGCGTGAACAACAGGGAAAAGCTGACATTTAATTGTCAGCAAAGGTTTTTTGATGCATTTGGAAAACATAGCAGTAGCATTGCCAGTGTTCTAGCAAAATACTCTGCCCATCAAGCTGGGCACTATGTGGGCAGGCCAAACTTGTTTTCTTCCTGATCTCACCTGTGGAGGTTTCTGTTTGTTGAAGTTTGGAGGTAAGGCTGGCCAATGTCTGTTTGTCCTCAAGTTGTTTTTCTATTTGACTCTGTTTTTAGTTTGAAGGCTATATTTTCAATTGTTAGAGTTGTGTAACAGCCTAAATCCTCCCACTTTTCTGCATCTATCGTGTGCATCAGGGCTATCATGACATATCTTGTGCCTTTAATAATAATGCATTTCTGAACAATTAGGAAATCATATAATTGTGTTAAAAGTGGTCTAAATTTATTCTAGCCCCATCAAAACCTCAGTAGATCTTCTAAAACTCATACAATATATTACAGCATTTTCAGGACTATAAGTTGCAGTTTTTTTCATAGTTTGGCTGGTCCTGCATCATATAGTCAGGAGCGACATATATATTTTATATATATTTTCCTTCTTCATGATGCATTTTTTGACCTATGTGTTAAATATTAATTCAAACAAACAGACATGAACCAAGGATTAAACATTATCGTCTGCAGCCATGAGAGAAACTAATCCAGGGCTGAAAGCAAGACGGACAGAACTGGAGGAAGGAGTCCACAGTTGGCTGTTGGTGCTACCTTTCGAGGCTGCTTGAACACCTTGGGAACGGTGCAGTTACGTCTCCAAGCCCTGTTAGTTGCCAAGAAGATTAATTTAAATGACTCTGCAGACGAACCTTCTTGGTGTCACTGCTTCATGCAACACAGCTGCCTCTTTATTCAATTAAATTCAAATTCATTTCAATTCAAAAATACTTTATTTATTCCAAAGGGAAATTAAATGTTGATGTAACTCATTTAGTCAAGGAGTTATTATAGATGGTGATGGCTGTGGGCAGGAAATATCTGTAGTGGTCCGTTTTACAACCAGTCTGAAGAAGCCTCTGACTGAAGAGACTCTGTTTTCCAATGACCGTCTCATGAAGAGGATGTTCAGGGCTGTCCATAATTTTCTTGATTTTATGCAAAATCCTTCTTTGCATCACCATCTCCAGAGGTTCCACAGTCGTCCCCAGAACAGAACCAGCCTTCTTTATCAGGTTATTGAGCCTCTTTAGGTCCCTGGCTCTGATGCTGCTGCCCCAACAGATGATGGCAGAGACGACGCTCTCAACAACAGACTTATAGAAGACATGCAACATCTTGCTGCAAACCTTGAAGGATCTTAGCTTCCTCAAGAAGTCCAGTCTGCTCTGATCCTTCTTGTAGATGCTTCACTGTTGAGTCTCCAGTCCAGTCTGCTGTCTATAAATGAACACCGAGGTATTTATATTCCTCAACCACCTCCACTTCTTCTCCCATGATGGAAATAGGGTTTGATCTGACCCTGTTTCTCCTGAAATCTACAATCATCTCCTTTATCACCTCGGATTTAAAGCATGCATGTCTGCTCCACCCTGCCACACACTTTGCTGGGGGGGCGGAGAAGTTCCTGGCCACCCTGATTTAGACATCGATGCATCAGAACCTGCCAGCAGACTTTCAAGCCCAGTTTACATGAGTTTGTTAAAAAGCAACCAAGCAAAATGTGTCACCAGATCATATCATGAACATGGACAAGGTCCCCCTCACGTTTAACAATTTCTAAATAAATACGACTTATACTTCAGTTCATCATATGTATGTTTTTTTCCTCTTCATGTTGCATTTTTTGACTAATGCGATTTATTCTCTGGAGCAATGTACAGTCCAGAAAATATGGTATAAATGAAGCCATTCTATATTTTCCATTGGTTGAAAACTGTCAGCGTAACCTCTGTAGGTAGTAGGCATATTAGCCATTTTAAAGTAAAATGTCTTATAGTATAGTGACTTTTTGTATTATATATTAATAAGAAATTATTTAAAAAATATTCAGAGGGCAATTCAAGACAGTCTCGTTTTTTAAACTTTTTTCTGGTACCTTATGTTTAAAAATAAGAATTATGCAGCCAATGCTTGCTAACTGAGCAATTATTTAATAAACTTAAGCCAACTTACATTTTATAAGCTACATTTTCTGACTGAAGTGAAAAAACATCTTCCTATGCACCTTTATTGGAGGTATTGTCATTCCAAAAAGCTGAAAAAGAAAAACCCATGATGCTTTATATTTAGTTGTCTAAGAAGCTGTAGAGCTCCTAAGTGTTGATGAACTGTAGCTGGGAGAAAGAAGGCAGCCTTTAGGTGGAAATATGACAAAAATCCTTAGTTTTCCTATACAGAAACTATGGATTACATGCCTAGATCTATTTCTCCTTCACAGAAACTGATGAATACAGTGAGCATGTTCTCAGGAGAATAATGCATCCTGTCTACTGTAACAGAAACTGAAAAAAAACATTAAAGAAGGGTCTAAACAATTTAAAAGCCAAGTGAGGTGCTGATCTGGCTTCTCAATCTCTATATTAGACCAAATGTGAATCCCTGTAAGATGCCAGAGAAACAAGTCCAAGCCATGGACGCATCTTCAACAGAAACTACATTTCCAAAACTTTGTTGATATTCTGCTAATGTCAGAAAACACAACTTTGCAATTGCTGTGTTTTTATCAAAAAAGAAATGTAACAAAGACCACATGTGAATAAGTTTGTTCACAATATGAGTCATTAAAAATCATGGAGGCGACGGATGTAAACATGAGATGTGTGTTTCAGTCAAGCCGTGAGCGCTCATCATCACCCATCAGAGGAGAGTTTGTGTCTTATTGAGGCGTTGGAGTGAAAAACTCCTTATACATGGGAACGGCTATGTATGTGGCGTTTTTGGGAAACTGTAGTCGGCAGTTTTACAGAAGAGGTATGGATTCAACACTTTTGACTGACGAACTCAACTCTGATGAACTGTACGATGCTGTGAGGCCTCTGGTGGAGCCAGCTGCACATTGTCCTGGGAGGCCAGTGCCTACAAAGAAGCACTTTGCTGCTGCATACAAACTGGTGTGACTCCTTTAATGCGAAAAAAAGTTGCATTAATCTACTAATAATTAATTAATAATAATAATAATAATAATAATAATTAATTAATTAAAAAATTAATTTTTTAATCGCAAACCTGCAATTAAAAAACCATTGCAGGTTTGCGAAATACACCGATTTCAATACAGCCAAAAAAAAAACCCCTCATCCCAGCACAAAACATTTATCAAAAAAACTTGAGTGTTTTCAAAATTGCCGTGTTTTCATGAAGCACATTTATTTTCGGAATTCCAATTTACACAGTTTTATGGTCGATGGAAACCCATCTAGAGACCTTGGGGCCAGAGACCGCAGCAGACCTTCAGGGATCCGTTAGGGCAAATGACTCAACTCAAGTTTTTGTGTCAAAAGGAAGATCTTCTCAGCATTAACATGTTGGTCATAACAATGCAGCAATTTTTTGGAGATACAAGTGGGTGTCCCTATACTGGACTGGAATAAGCTCTCCAGGAAATTCAATTTAGTTCAATTTAATTCAAAAAATACTTTATTGATCCCAAAGGGAAATTAAATGTTGTTGTAACTCATTTAATTGAAGAGTTGTTGTAGATGGTGATGGCTGTGGACAGGAAAGCGGTCTGTATTAAAGCGAATTTGAAGAAGCCTCCGACTGAAAAAGCAGAAAAGCTCAGTATTTAAATGCGTTGCCTAGTTTGTAGTTACATTTATTGTCCTTAAAATGTCTGTTCTGACCTTCTCTTTCTTTTCCCCTCTCCCTTCTCTCTCTTCCTCTCTCACATTAGTAGCAATGCGCACTGTTATTATACATCAGGCCGACCTAAGTTGTTGCTGTTTCCATGGAGACCCACATCACAGCAAGTCCCCAAATAATATAGCCTGGTTAGTGTGTGTGCATGTGTCTGTCAGAGACTAAGATAATCATTTTGTTGGAAGAACAAGGAGGTGGCGCCCAAGCGGCTTTTTCAAAGTAATCCAGGCCTCCTCAGCCATCATCTCCTTTATCATTTTTTATGAAGACACACTCTCTCGAGGACACACACACAAAGAAACACCTTGCCACAGGATGTTCAAAGAGTTTTCGTCATCGCTTTGATTCTCGACCCACAGACGTCATGTCAGTTCACCCATTTCTAGTTCTTTTGACCTTTATTAGCCATCTTCTTCACTGATGTTTACTTTACCACCTCATTTTAATTTCTTTTCTGTTGTGTATACCTTTATTGTTTCTGTGTCCTGTTTAAGTCTTCTCCTTTACTTTGCAGTTCTTAACCCATTTCCTCAGTCAGCTGCCTCCTACTTGATTTCCTGCAATTATTCTTGTTTCTATTGAAACCCTCCACTTCTCATTTCTCTTGTTTGCTTTTTTGCCTTTATTTTTTCAGCTTTGTACGTCTCACATAATTGTCTTTTTTTGTCTGTCACCTCTCCAACATTCAGCCACAGTTGCATTGTTTTCTCTCCTTTTATTGTGTTCTTTGGCTTTTCTGAAAATACCATTATTCTCGTGCACCCCCACAAAATAAAGAAGCTCCCTGTAAATACAGTTAAGTTAGGACACTAGAACAGCAAAACTTACCTTTATTTTAAAATGATATATAAAATAATCTTTGACTCAGTTTCTTGAGGTAATTTTTGTCCTTTTTTGCATTTTTATCACTGCTAACTAGTGATTGGACAAATGGCTCCATGAAGGGTCTCGAATCTTCAGGATTCGTTCACTTCAAAGTGCCGTTCAAATGATCCATTTTTGAAAATGTACATTTTTCTAAGAACAAGCCATGTTGTCCCAAATATAATTTTATATAAATTGATTGAAATTCACAAAACGGTAGAATTATCTGTATTAAATTAATATTTATTCAAAAGGTGAAAAATAGAACCGCAGTATGTTTTTGCAGAAACATGGTTATGTATATATTTTCAGAAAATGCAAAATTTAAAAATAAAAATGTTAAATGCCCATGTAGTTCTTTACTACAAGTGTGTGCATTAATAGCAGTTTAGTGCTACTTGTAATATAGAAACAAAATAAAAAGAAAATGTAATAAATAGAGGGAAAAAAGTAGACAAGAGAGTTGCTTTGGCAGAAACAAAAATCAACTTCTGCACCATTAAATATAACAAATAAAGCAATGTACTAACGGTAAACAACACTCAACTATGAACATTAGCCAAAGAGCCACAACAAAGAAGAAACCAAGAAGAACCGTGAGCGTTGGTTTCTTCTCTCTTGCTGCATGAAGCCTGCATCGGCGTTGCAGCCAGGTTACGCACCATGACATCATGACATGATGAAAACAAACAGTGAAGCATGAGGATGCACTCTGTGCGCTCATACATCCACCCTTTTCTTGTACTGTATTTATTCGCAGATTAAATAAATATATTTTTAAATTAAATAAAACAGTATTAGCTATTGTAGTGTGTGCAGAGTATTATAAGCAAGGAAAGTGGTAAAAAACAAAGAATGGCTCTCACTAACTGACACTCGAGTCCTATTGTTCAGGATAAAGAGACGTTCAAAAGAATCGGATCATTTGTGAACGTTACGTCACGACTGCTCACTCTTTCTTCTACACTGGACTAAAGAAGCAGATAGCATAAAAAAAAGAGAAAATTTCAATTGACTGGAACGAATCAACCAGGCTACGCAAAGCTTAATTTCATCAGATGGTGACTCTACCTATGGCTGTAATAAACAAGATGTAGAGGTTGCAATCTAGCATGAACCCCACAGCTCAGAAAAATGGAGAAAGTCCTCGCCTTCGAGGTGGAGGTTTGGACTTAGAAATTTTTTCGAGTTTCATGCCTCTGGTAAGGTACAGCCCCACCAATGAATGGAAGCATTCCACTACTTCCATCCCAGCCAAGACAGCCTCTTTTTCTAAATTGAGGAAATTATTTTGAATTTCCATCAACCTTTTCTAATCCGATACAACAAAATGTACATAAAAATTGTTGATGTAAACTTGGATAGTATCTCTTTGCTTTTATCTCAAGAAATAGTTTATATTATTAAAAAAACATATGATTATGCACTCCAAATTTCACAGCCTGTCATACTGTCATACATATGTATCTATGTCATAACCAGCCTTAACATTGTAATATTACAATGTTGTGCAGGAAAAACACAGAACAGCTCTTTATAGTTAACCACTGATACAGAATGTATCAACATCTTAGAAATGAAGAGATGAATTTGGTTGTCTTGGTGACAAGAACAAATTAACACACATTTCTCTCTTATTTAGTCAAGTTGCTCACACTGCAGGTTTTTGTTAGTATTCCAGTGTAATAGACTTCAACTGACATAAGAAGGAAAGTAAAGACAAACAGATTGAGAAGAGACAATAGGTCTGAATCATTAGTCCTCAGGCCATATGTGCACGCACAATTTACTCATATCTGGCCGAAATGTAAATGTTATCAGATGAAAAGAATGAGTTTGTCCTGTATGTTGACTTGCTTCTACAGATAATACCAATATACTAATGAAATGATATGGATGAACAAAGTAGTTGCATCTCCACTCCATCCTCTGGAACAGCTGGCATGTAATCATAATTTACATCCATGTATCAAGTTGTCACTCATAGTTAGAGATGAACACACTGAAACCTGCACAAAAATAATATCTAATATATATATCTGGGACGTGGTAATGACAAAATCCAATTACACACTTAAAAGAGTGACCAGTACTGTAAAAACACATTAACTTAAAATCCTTCTGGAAGTTGGGTGACTTGATAACAATGCTTAGGCATAATTTATTTTATAGTCACAGTGATGAAGGGATAAAAACATCAGGGGCAAGAAGGAACAATGTATTTTACTTAAGATCGCTTTAGCACCCTGCAGGGCAGAAGATCAGGCCTCCCATCTTTTATAAGGAAACAAAGACTGCATTACTGGGCTAAAAAAAACTTAAGGTACAACAGAGAGTGAAAAAAATATTTCAACATTATCTTTGTCCTCAAGAGCCTAAAGTATCTCACATAAGAATGTCTAAAGAATATCTCTCTCTCTCTCTCTCTCTCTCTCTCTCTCTCTCTCCATCTATATATATATATATATATATATATATATATATATATATATATATATATATATATATATATATATATATATATTCTGAAGAAAGCTATCTGAATTATAACTGCATCATCTTATTTTCATTCAACTAATGAAATATTTCTTACACTGCATACTTTAAAATTTTATGATTTAGTAGAGCTCAGAACAGCACTGTCTATGTACAAAACTTATAATAAATTCCCTCCAAGGTATATACAGAAGTGGTTTGAAATTAAAAAACAAACTATGAATTAAGAGAGAAGAGTTTGTTTAAAAACTAAAGGTCAGGACGAATATTAAAATCCGTTGTATTTCAGTTAGAGGGATTAAGGTGTGGAATAAATGTGAGGAGTTAAAACTGTTTTTCATTCTTTAAATTTAAAAAAATGTATAAAAATTTGTTCAAATACAAATAGAAATACAGTAAGGTCTGATTATGATTGTTTATTTTCTTTTAAAAGTTTGTCTACAGACTCAGCTGGAATTCCTTGGAGAGATGTTTTTTGAAAACTATGCAGGACAGATTCTGCTGTTTTTGATGATGCTGTAAATAAGTGAATGGATCATAAGCTTTTGCTTCTACCTACACTTTTTTTGGTTTGCACTTTGTGTTCTTGCCATTGACAGGGATTTAAATATTGTTGATCTATTTATGTGTTAGGTTTGTCTTTTTTTCTTTCTTTTTCTTTTTTCATTTTTTTTCAGCATTGTGTTTGTTTTTTGTTTTCTTCTCTTTTGATGCATGTATGGAAAGGTTAAAAAATGACTGAAATAAATAAATAGATGTTAAAAAGAAACTGCTCTTTCTTTTTACACTATGTTCACACAGCAGGTCTTGATGCTCATGTGCAATTTTTTGCTGAAATCTGATTTTGTTTTGGGTTTTTTGCATGGTCATACATATTACTAATTAAATGCAACTACAGACTTCTGTGTCAACCGTTCATGACCCCAAAGCGACCGGTATGTAGAGAAGAAAAACATAGACGTCACACAACAACACACTTTTTACAAAAGTAATTTGGGATGCCACCATCTATGGATTGATTTTAAAGATATTCAGCAATGGGAGCTGACAGGGCAGATTTTTGCAGGGTGAAAAGATTGGAATTAGGCTGTTCAGGCTGCCATGAACATCATAACAAGACAAAGGAAGGTAAGGAAACACAACTAATGTCATTGGCCTTTTGTGGAGCATTAACCACTACTTCTGTAGAGAAGTCTGTTTGGATGCATAGTCAGAGCCAGGAGTGGTGGAACTGTGATGTGATACACTTCACTGACAGACTTCTTTCATAATTTTCATAATTATTATTTTTCAGCCGTTGTTTACGTCTGGATGTACCATGTCTGGCTTCTTCTGGTATAGAATTATGGTGCACGTCTCACTTAAATGATGTAAAAGTCAGATGAAATGTGACATGACCGTTCAGACTGCAGACGCTTTGAAAACAATCAAATATGTATCTGATTTAGCACCATATCTGGAAGTGGCACAATCAGATTTTTGCAGGGTGAAAAGATTGGAATTATGCTGTTCAGGCTGTTATGAAAAAGTCAGATATGGGTTGCATATATGCAAAAAAAACCTCTAATTTGGGTTGCACTTGCTTGCTGTGTGAATGTACCCTAACATTTCTAAATGCTCAACAAAAAGTTGCACTTTCAGGTCAGTTAAACCTCAGTACTTCATTTTCTTTAATACCAATATATTCTTAAATTGAGACATTGAGCCCACACGTCAGGGACTTCAAACTCCAGGCTACCGTATCCAACAAGATTTTTCATTCCAGTTCAGATGGTGGTACACAGCACCAAATGCAATCAGTTGCTATTTTGGTAAAGCTAAAATTAGACTCTGTTGTTTTATCAAAAGTAGGTCTTCCATTAAATCATTCAATGTAAGCCAGTTTTTGTTCCTTAGATGCCATAGTAATGCCTTGGCTACCATGATTCTGTCATCTAGATACAAGTCAACATTTTTTGAAGGGCTCAAACCGAGAGAGGACAATACATTTATTTTGTGATACATTTTAAATTTCCATTTGTGCAGGAAGGGTAGCCTGATCACTGATCATGAGAGAACACCCCTGATTAACATCTTAAAGTACAGTTGTGGGGAAGTCTGCCTGTTAGAATCGGGCCTCCTCCACCCAAATAACTCAATACCTCCCAAATTCCATCCTTGTGTCCATTTGGAAGAACCTGTTAATCCTCAACTTTCTCAAAATTTGGTGACCACCTTTCAGAACATCCTTTCATTCCGTGATCTAAAGCTGTTCTTTATGGTAGATTAAAATCTGTTCCATTCGATTAAATAATAACAATTGTTTGCCAGTGTTGTAGTTTGGCCGCCATCCAGAGAAGGGCGTCTCTGCTCAGCCTAAAGCTGAGCCAGTTGATAATTCGCCTCATGGCGTGGCTTCCCAAAACAGGACAGTGAAACATTCCAAACAGAGTCCAGTGTAGGATGGAAAATGCCCTTTATGTGGATCTGTTTTGAAATATAAACACTCGGCAAGCTCCTTAAGTTTCACCTTAATGATGCTCGTTCAGCCATGCTGCATGGCGGAGCAGCATCAGCTTCTCCATAAAAAATTTGTGATGTGCTAGGAAGATGAGGATGTGATGACAGAAAAGCGGAGGGGATTACGCCGAAAAATTGTAACATGACTGAAAAAGACATGATGCCAATAAGCAGGGTGGATGATGAGGGATTTCATGAGTTAAGGCACTTCATGGAGCCAAGTTTTAACATTCCTTCAAGAACAACTATAACCACCTGCTTAGATCCCACTACAACAAGAGAGTAGCTGAACTGAAAGCATGACAAGTTGTGGTAGACTTTTGTTGTCCGTCATTTTGACAAGCGCAGTGAAAATACATCCCCTCATGATCTATTTTTATCCATCATTTAAAATTATAACAATGACATATTCAATTGTATTTCATTTTCATTTGGTTTAATATTCAACAAGCTGAACAGGCACATCGTGCCATCACACATCAAGTAGATGAATGCACGTAATGTCAAAAACCATTGACTCTGGCCCCAGTAATATAAACAACCTAAATTATGAACATAGACATGGATTGTGCACCCGAATGTGCAAAATCAAATGTCTCAATGTTCTGATTTTGATCTGGAGGCTGAATCTGTGCTCTGTGCCACACTGGAGACTGGAATAACAATCACCACTTCAGCCAACGTTTTGAAATCAGGAAACATTTCTCCAATTGAAGTGATTAGAAGTCGGCATAGCTCTCTGAATGAGGGGCAGCGGGAGGAAATCCTGCAGCAGTGCTTCAGCTGCTCCTGGATAGCAACATGCATTTAGTTCAGTGTTCAGGTCAGAGATGATACTCAGATGGAAAATTTTTGATTAATTGATTTAGCAACCTCCACAGTATACTACTTTGTACGTGAAGTTGAAAATGTCTGCGCATCTGCACCAAAGAGGTCAGGTGTGTGAGTTGTAATCCATCAAACTGATGGTTGGCCTTCAGATTTTCTGTCAAAGTTTAAAAAAACGGTCAATGGTGGAAAAAATTCCGATAACGCAAACCCTAGACTAAAAGCACAAGCTGTTGCTCTCACCACTTATTATATAGACTGCCCTGACAGCAGAGCCTAATCTTTAACATAAATATTAACCTTTATATGATAGTTTTACATCTCTCTGTTAATGGGGAATTAACTGTTATTCATATTTGATTCATTTCACTTTTTTTCTACTTAGGAACCTTAAAGGTTCCTGTTTTGTTACATTGTATAAATATGTCTAAGTTTAATAATGTATGAGAAAACAACACTTTTGTTTATTCAGTCAATATTTAATACAGCTAACACAAAAATGTTAATATGATGATGAAATTGTTTTTTAAATTAGGCATATTATAAAAAATAGCCCTTCATTATAGAAAGACCCTCTTCATACAGGAGAAAACTAAGGTTTTAAAGAAAATGATCACTCATCAATTAATCGTAAGTTGATTGATAAACTCAATCAACCTTAGATTAACTCATTAATCGATCATTTGTAACATTAGAAACATTAGTTAGAATATCATGGACTGGTGAATATTTTTTTGATATATATCAAAATATAAGTGACATATAACTGCTGATCTGAACTCACGCCATCATGTAATGTAATCTATTTGGTATAAACACAAAGAAACGATATTTGAGGTGGACGAGACTCTATCTGGAGACTTCATACAAGAACTTCTGATTGCCTAATTGTTCTCCTGAAACAAACTATTCCAACATGCTGAGAACTGAAAGAAAACACCATGAATCAACCTTGTTGTAGATCATTGTTAGACAGATGCAAGCCTCATTTATGAAAACAAGTGTAATACAATATTTGAGTTTTTTGGCAATACTAGGTCTACTTAAGGTTTTCTCTGAATACTTTCAAACTAACGGTTAACAACTGAGCTCCAACCAGTTGCAAGAAGCACTATAATATATGTTGGTTGGCAGTTTACTGCAACTGAGAGGATCAGTTTTGATTAATTAGCAATAATTTATATGTTGTGTTATATGTGTTAAATCAATATGAAGTTGTTTTTTTCTATCCTTTACAGTGTTTTAATTACATTAAGTTTTTGTATTAATGCTTTTATTAAGACACAAGCATTACTATGAAAGGTTTTGGTTGATGTAATTTCCCTTTGAATTTTTTAATGTTAACTGTGAGGTAAAAACATTTGTTATGACTTTCAACCTTAAAATATCCCATTAGTATAACCTCAAACACACACACACACACACACACACACACACACACACACACACACACACACACACACACACACACACACTTCCTCGAAGTCTCTTGCTGAATCTTCTGTCACTCTCATCAAGACAAGTCTGACGTTTTACTCAAACGTTGGCACACACACAATCTGAACGGCTGTCCAACCAAATGACTGATCATCACTCTTCTCTCCAAGAATAGAAGAGACTGCTCTGGTGCATTAGGCCTTTATGTGAAAGTGTTAAACTAAAACTGGCAGGTTTCAATCAATGTACAGTTGAACTTGTAACATTCTTCAAGAATGACCAAAATCTTTAAAAAAAAAAAAGTGAGCTTGCTGGAAGCTTTGTAAAACATGCCTTAAAAAAATGACATCTGTTGGAATTAAAATGACTGTTTTTAGTCAGTAATAAAATAATGAAATTGCTCTGTGTCTAGGAAAACAATCAACAGAAAATTCTGAAACTCCTTCATGAAGGCAGATTAGCGGTGTAGCAAAAGAGCATAGCATAGAGGGGAAAATAGTCGTTTGGCAATGTGAACGATGAATGTTTAATTATAGTTCAATATCTTGGTCAAACAGTGTGAACAGTGTGACCCTGAACCAGTGACATTGATCCCTGAGTTGCCTACTAATATATGCGTGGATATCTAAATGTTGTGAATGCAATGGAAAATTGTTGCTTAAACACCAGCCCTGTTTAGTCCTCTTTAATCAAACTCTTGTTCATTTGCCTAGAAATTCTGGTTCGTTAGGGGAGGTGTGAATGCACAATCGAACTCTGATGCGGACCGAAAAAGCCAACTCTGTTTCCACCTAAAAAACCAAGCGTCAGCTCGGTTGAAGTGAACTCTGGTGCGGTTCAAATGTATATGTGAATGCCAAAGCAGCCCAGAGACCACTCCAAAAGCAGGAAACAGACTATAGTGCAGGGCATTCTGGGTAAATACGACCAAAACAAACGCAGGAGTCTAGCACAAGCAGCAGAAATGGCTCGTGGTCTTGCCAAAGACAAAAGAGAAATCCTACAACCGCTCAAGTCTGACGGTACTCCATTTCTGTTTACATTTCATGAAGGAGGAAATTTTGCTCAGTGTCTTCTTCAGAGGTTTTCATGTAGTTTCCTTCAGTGGTTCTTGTTCTTGGTGCAGCGCCACCACAGGCGAGGGGTGGAACAGGTTACTCAAAGGTTACCGGAGTTTACCAGACTATCAGGTGTGAAAACACTCTACATTTATAGAGTAAATGTGCTTCTTGGGATCTGTACAAATCAAACAGCAGTATATATGTTGAGTCAATTTACAGGGATTGGGCAGAAATGTCATAGAAACAAGAGAAATGACAGAAAGAAACAGACGCTGATTTTTGTTAGCAAACTGGCAAAAAAATAGCTGAAGGAAATAAGTAAATGAGAAGCTAAACATAGGGATACTGACCCAGACCACCAGCTACGATAACTCTTCCTCCAAGGCATCCTGCCACAAAGTCCGCCCTTTTTTCCCGCATCCTGGATGTTCGGCTGGGCTTGATCCAAACACCTGCCAGAAGAGGGAGAACAAGAAATACTGTTGGTCACCTCAGCATATACCATTTTTATTTCCAAGTTTCTTTGAAAATAACAAATCCAAATAGATGAAAGTGTTCAGACTGTTCTTGATTCCTCTGTATATTTTCTGCCTTAACTCTATCTCTACTTAGCAGTCACTCTCCCCATTCCAGGAAGTAAAAACAATTATAAAGTCCAACACAGCTGCTTGGTCAGTCAAGTTGTTGCAGTTATTGTCCAAAAACATCCTGATTGCCAGATTGTACCACACAGTTTAATGCCAAATACAGCCTAGAAAGAAAGTACACCCTCTTCCACATTTTGGGGGTTTTACACATCAGGATGTAATAAAACTTACACAGCAGCTGTTTCCATCCAATTATCATGTAAAATCTGAGCAAGCTTTTAAGATGTTGCAATAAAAAAAAAAAAAAAAAAAGAAAAAGAAAAGAAAAAAAGAAAATGTGAATTGGGCGTGTTTCCATCTCCTGGCACACTAGCATGTACCACACATCTCAGAAAAATGGAGAGTGCTCCCCTCAGAGCTAGAGGCTTGGAAATTTTTCAGAGTTTCGTGCCTCTGGTAAGGCACAGACCCACCAGCATATGGGAAGGTTCACTATGTCAGAACTTATTCGGCAAATGTGTTTCCATCTCCCCTTTAGTGTGTTAATGTTTTTTCAGAAAAGCCAAAAACCACTTCAAACAAGCTTAAAAATGTTTTAGCAAAATTGAGGAAGTTATTTTAAATTTTTCAATTTCCATCAACCTTTTCTAATGCAATACTTCAAAAATACACCAAAAAAACTGTTGATGGAAACACGGCTGCTTTTAGGGTTTGACTTCTTTTACCTTTAACTATTGGGTTACGAGGTTCTACTTTTTAAAAAATCTATCTTAAGGCATTTAAGCACATAAAAGAGGTTCCATATTGTATATTTATTAAACAAAAATTAAGCTGGGGTGGATGATATGGCAAAAATATCACATCCATGTCACATTTTCTTAAATGGTAAGAAACGGGGGGCTCAAACCAAAATAATAAACATAAATTATTAGTATTATTTTGGTACAGTTGACATTCATACAGAAGACTTGAGATAGACAGATGGTTTGACTGCTAAGAAAATGTTTATAATGTTATATCCTGCGGAACAGCACAGGAAGGCAATGGCCAGACTAAACAATTGCCTTCCTGTGCTATTCCGCTTGATTCAAATCTTACTTCCACCTTAGTTTCGGCTTTCTCCCATTGCCTTCAACCGGGCCAATCAGCGAACAGAAGGAGAAGTTGTGAATGATGATGTAGATTTTCTGCGCTGTTTCAGATGTGTAGTGCTTCACAGTCACATAGCTCATTAGTCTGTGCTTTAAAAAGCACTGCAGTACAATCTGATTCTTCTTGCTTATGTACAAATCATGAACAACAATCAATAACTGCATTTTAAACTAGATCAATTTGCCCTTTTTAAGAAAGGAAGGAGGAATATGTATGGCTTCAGTTTTTATCACCTCTCTGTACCTTGCTGTTACAATCTTGACATTATAGAAAGAAATATGAAATAACTATAGAGCCAATCACTAGATAGACATAGAGAGAGAGACAGTAGATGTCAAAAGGAAGGCAGACAGGGAGGAAAAAACTGCATTATGCACAACAAGATCTGCCTCGGGAGCTCCCCAGCACCCAGCTCTTTCTCCTTTCTCTGGCTTGAAACCGCTCACAGATTAAATTTCTATATTTGGACCATGATAAGAGGTGACGCATTGCTTTTCCCACTGCTCCTGGTCTTCTATGCTAAAAGAATCAGGGAAGAAGTTGGAGATGGCAGTTTACACAAATGCAATAAAACACCAATATTATTTTTAAAAAAGCTGCATGAGGTCACAAGTGGGTTGATTCATAAAACTTTCAAAATGTGTACCTATTGTCTTTGCTTGGGGTAGACCTTTGTTGTTGCAGCCTGCATTTATTAAACTCTGTTTTCCACTATGTTTTCCAAAGCTTGGGACAAATTAAAGGACTTTCACAGTCTGCACAGATTTTCAGAAGAGTTGGAGTTCATCTCAACAGACTGGAAAGAAACATACCAGTAGGTGGTAATAATAGAATTTACACACTAGAATTCAGCTTTTCTTTTCTTTCCCATAAAATGAGTTTAAGTTTATCCCATCACTGAACTTCTCAAATTAAAGTTGGATTTTAATAGTACAGATTGTATTTTGTCATACTCATGTTGAGAGCTTGGAACATAAATGTTTGTTAGGTTGTAACCCTTAACAGATGACAATATAATGTTTGGACTGGGTCACATGAGCAAAAATCTGAATTTATTATAAATCAACTGATTCTAATTGGAAAATATTTTATTCAGAAATGTCATATCTTCAAATTCAACCGAAACTAAAGCACTTTATTTTATTAACTACTGACAGTTGTTAATGTAAGAGCAATTTTACCTTTATGTTCAATATTTGAAATGTTTGTTTTGTTTTAATAATCCCCTTCAGTTTTTACTGTATTTTAGTCTTAAATCTTAGTGTCCCTGTTTCTTTTTTTGTTTTTTGGGGGCTTTTTTTGGGGGGGGGGGTTTCTTTTTTATCACTACATTGTTGTAATTAGTTAACTTATAGCATGTATCATGTCCACAGGCGTTTTGTGTTTGCATTTCTAATGTTGCATAGTTGCAAATTTATTTATTTATTTTGCCTGACAGCTGATGTTCTGTTCCAGTCTCTATTTTTTCATTGGCTGTCGGCAACAGGCATCGCAGTTGGTCATTGCAGTGTCATTTTCCGCCCTGTGTTAAATTGCCGACTTGTCCAGGATGTACCACACCTATCGCCCAAGGACCTCTGGAGATAGGCACCAGCCCCCTGTGACCCTGCATCACAAAAGCAGTTATAGAAAATGGATGGATTTACAACATTTATTATGCTTTAAGAACATCACGGCAATTCAGTATTTTTTATGTTATATCTGTTAATGTCTATAGACATTGATTGGAAATATATGCCCAATCAAGCTTTGAATGCAATGCTTCTGCTTCATCCTTTTGTCCAAAAAATTGTCATTTCCATTTCCACTAATAAAAAGCTGATGACCAGTTTAAAGCGTGATATGGGTCAAACATGCTGGGTCTTCAGACTACTGAGCTATCTTTCTAGCCTTTATCCACTCTTCAAATATTGCAGAGTCGAGTAGAAAGTGACTTGGAAGTGAATACATTAATTCCTTAGAACATCTGAGACAATTTTATACTCTTCACCACAGAGCCACTCAGGCAGACTTAGATGACCTTCCATTGAAGTGTTAAAGTGCTAAATTCAAAGAGCACTTTAAAGGAGCAGTGGAGGACACTGCAGCCATGTCTGGTGGGAGAAGCATCACGTCAGCGGCTCAAGGTATTGCTCAAAGAAAAGTTGGATGTGTCTGCAAAAAATATTTTATTTGGTACAGTGTGACTGGCAGGGTTACCCGGAAACAGGTATCTCACAGAAGAAAATAGGGGTTCCATTTCCCTTCCATAACAGAACTTGAATCTGAAAATCACATCATGTTAATCTTAATTGTTTTCCAGATGCAAATCGAAAAACCAGTTAGATTTGCTAATTGTTTTGCTCACTAATTAAGCAAATCCACACAAGCACAGATAAAATATTTACCAACATTTTATGAATTCAAACACTTCAGCATCTTCAGAAGTGTCTGAAATACAGCTCCACATCTGTGACTAGTTTAATTTGAAACAAATTGAACAGAAAAATCCCAAAACATTTTATTACTGCAGCTCCCATTACATTTTAAAACAATGCAGCCATGTTGAATTTTGAAGCTGAGTATAGTGACAAACAATTGACTTAAGTCAGAATTCTGAATCAAGACAGCATTCCAGTTGACTTTTTGACTTTCAACTCTGACAAATTAAATTGAGTACAAACAGAAAATATTTATGAGTGCCTTACAAAAAAATCTGTTAAATTTTTTTATGACAGTTATAAAGATAAGTTTAAGAACAAAGTATTTAAGAGTTTTTAGAGATGTCCAAATTAGGACAGTTGTTTTGGTCCCAATCAGATCCGAATCCCAATTTCAATCCGAGCCACAGTTGGATATTAATTTAATCAATCCTATCAACTGTACTTATTCCTAGCAGTGTTCGATATGATTAATAGAGTCTGTAACTTCTGCTAAGATAGAGAATGTTGTTGTAAAGCAGTTTGTTTTGAGCACTCTTCACGGGATTACTTTTATTTTATGTTTATGATCTTTGTTTTGATCATTACAGACCTACAGACATCAGTGACTGATGTATCAGGTATCAAGCCAAATTTGTACAAATGAAATTGTAATTTAGCTCCATTCACTTCAATTAAAAGTCCACAGAGGATTGGTTTGACTGTGAAGAAACTTTCGCTTCTAATTTGGAGTCACAACCCAAAAAAGATGCCTTTGGTGCCTTTGGTGTCCTCCCTTGGAGAGTTGATGTTTTTCACTGAGTTGATATATTTAGTAAAGGCTTCCATTCAGGTCATCCACATATCTAAACCAACGGACAGGTATTGCTCTGTCAGAGGAGTTAAATACTTTGTTTTCCAAGAAGAGACTGACAACAATAGCAGAAACTGCTATTGCTCCTGTTTGTAAAAGTTGTCCTTGTACTTAAAATGTGTTGAGAAGAGACAGAGATCCAGCAGACTGCAAATGTGGTCTGGGGTGAACTTGGTCTGATCTTGTATCTCCTTGTCTTGTTGGAGTCGTTTGCTGACAGTTTCCACTGCATCTGATATGGGTATGCAGTTGAGAAGCAATGTGACATTAAATGATACAAACGGTTCCCCTAGAGCCAAGTTCAGCTGTTCAACTTTCCAGGCAACATTTGTGGAGTTCTATATGTAATGTGAAGTGTTGCCTACCAGCAGAACTAAAATGACAGCAAGGGGTTTAGCAGTACTGTAGAAAAATGAGGTAATGCTTGTCATGAAGGGTCTCAGTGGTGATCCTTCCTTGAAACCTTGGTAAGATAGTGATGTTTTGGTCCTTCCCTGAAGTGAGGAGTTGTAAAGAGGGGGTTTAGTACTGGAAAGAGCTGCTGTAAGTTTCATTCTAAATTGCTCTGCCTCTGTATTGTTGTTCTTAATGGCGGACTAAGTGGTAGTTAAACAGTCCACACCTGGTATTTCCTGTGGAGAGATGGCAACATTAAGTCCCTTAGTGAGAAAGGCTTGTTCAGGCTGTCATCTTCTTACTAGCCTGACCATTGCATTCCTACGCAATTCCGCTCAAGTATCATCTCCCTTCAGTGCTCCGTCTGGGATTTCTCCTATTGACCTCGATTTCTCTGGCAGAATTTCAACCAGGCCACTCAACAAACAAAAGGAGGAGTTGTGAACGACGATGTTGATTTTCTAGAATTGTAGTCTGCCTATAGTTGTAGTTTGGCAATGACAGCGGAGGAAATGAACAAAGCCATTCAGTCCGTGTTGACCACGCTTCCAAATATTAAGCAATTAAAGTCAGACTCAGCTTCACAAGAATCTACAGCTGGATTCAGGGAGGTTGCTAAGGAGCCGGTCAACAACAACAATAAAGGCTAAAGTAGTGACCTTAACGGCCCAATTAGTGTGGTTGAAGTTTAGTTACCTTGTATTTAAGCACTCAGGATTGTAATGTCCCAAGATAATCTACACCAGCATAAATTGGATGAGTAATATCAAAGGAAACAATGTTCTAGAAAATATTTTATTTTCAAAATATGTTCATCAGATGGAAATGCTTAATAAAATTGGAGGATTTGATTTCCCTTCTGCAGTGAAAATCTTCAGAGAAGAGGAGAGGGGAGACATTTTTTTCAAAATAACATTAATGTGTTGTGGCACTTGCTGGAAGAAGTAACGTAGTTGCAGTGCAGCTAAATGTTAATCTCTGTGTCAGAGGAGAGATGGCAGAGCCACCAGCAGCTCACTAATAGATATCCTGGCTGCAACAGATCAGTTATTCAGGCATGGAAAATGGAAAGGAAAGATAGCATGCAAATGGCGTCCAGATATACAGGTGGAGAGGAAAGGGAGCTTTCAAACAACCATGCAAACTTGTAATTTATGTTTTTCTCCATGTTTTCTGTTGAAAAATTGGCAGAAATAACAATAACTTCTGTCAGCTCACCATCTCAGCTATCTTGCATACACATCAGAATTTGTACTTGTTTCCTGATGGTGAGATAGATTTGTTTATTATGTTTTATTTGTGCTGTTTTAGTCATGTAATAGTAAAAGGCATAAATGTTGAAGCCTTTTTTAACATGAGATATACAGTGATGGTAATAGATGATATAGCTCAATTAATGAGTGAGCACTGACCAATCACGCTCCAACATTTTGGAGGATACAGATGTGTGAGAAGTGGTGCCCCCCAAAGGGGTGGCCATCCGCTGAAAAAATACTGGCCACCCCACTGGCCCCCCTTAGAGAAGCCCTGTGCCCCCTTTAGAAAATCACATTCAGTGCATACAAAGACATACAGACATCTTCAATCTTCAATTGTAACATAAAACCCAACAGATAAATACATATCTAGTCATCCTTACTCAGAACTCTGTTTCACAAAAATCAACTGTACAGCCGGCGTCTGCACTGATGTCAGCTGTGAGATGTGCTCTTTCTCATCTCCTCTTTGCTCCCTCCGGCCTTGCTTGGGATTCAGAAAACCATTCTCAGCCAAACTTTTGAAGGATTACCTATGTTCTTCTCTACACTTCAATTACTGAGAGAAAGCTTACTGAAGGAACAAACAATGCAGCCTGTATGGAAGTCTCAGTACACCTAATGATAAGAAAGCAATGAAAATTATTGCAATAAAAAAAAGCAGGCCAGAACTTAATGCATTAATTTTGATTAATTAATTACATAGATTTTAATACGTGAAATTAATTCATTGTTTAACGCAAGTAACTGCTTTTTTTTTTTTTTTTTTTTTTTTTTTTTTTTTTTTTTTACATAGAAAAGTCCCGAGCCGGAACCTTTGTGTTCATGTGATTCAGGTACACCCGTATTTCTGATGCACAAGCGACATCTGCAGACAACACAGACAAACAAAAAAGCTGCTTCTCTTGGCCCTCTGGGGGGTAATTTCTGCTTCAAAAAATGATCTGATGGGACACTGGAAAGACTATTGTTGTGTGCAAGTTCTGTTAAAGGGAGTTAGCATGTTACTGAAGCTATTCAAGCCTAAGTTAGCATCTCAATGCAAAACATGTTACAGCAGCACAGATGTCCCCAACGCTGATCTCAGCATCCAGAGTTCAAATCGCTAAAGTAGTATTTTTTTTCAAAGAAGTTACATGAATGATCAGGGGTTCCTGAAACACTTGAAAGCTGAACAGGTATAATGGCGGCAAACTGCAAACGGGAGGCCAGATTTGCGGAGTGCACAGCTAATACTTGCCCTTTGACAGAGTTTTCCCCCATGCTCTGAGATGTTCAAAGCTTTAGAACCTTACTCTGCTTTAAACTTCTCCACATCTTTCTCCCTTACCTGTGTCTGCTGTGTTCCTTTGTCTTCGTGATGTTGTTTGTTTACTAATGTTCTCTAACAAACCTCTCAGGCCAGAACAGAACATGAAGAAATACAACGATCATACAGGCACCCCTGTTCTCCAAGATCCACCGAGGAAGGGAGGCCCCAGCACATCCACCCTGCCTTTATTAAATTAAACCAAGTGACAGAGAGGTGTTTTGTGTTTATAGACGAGGAGGTCCCTCTGTGTCTGTGTGCATTCTCACCTTCACTCCTTCTCACAAAGCTTGTCAAGCAGAGCAACCAAGAGACAGAGCGAACCATTCTCCATGAAACAGAAAACAGGCTGCTGCTTTAACCTACAAGAAGGAAAGATGAGCCACTTCAAGGAGAAAACGCTGCTGCTCGTCAGCACCAATTATTAATTCTATCGCTTGATCTAAATCCGAAGTTTGGAGAGACCAATGAGGCGATGATTTATGTTGGCTGACATTACTCTTGTTTCTGTTGGGCCAAGTGGTTGCAGGGGCTGCTCTCACACAAACCGTCTGTGGCGGTGCATGCAGGCAGCTGATTTGAGTGACATGTGGGGCAGATACATGTCTGGTGGACTCAGCTGGAGGAGAGGAGAGAGTGTTTATTTAAAGCTCAGAATCAATCCTGTTCCTTCTCCTGTTTCGCCCTCCCAGACGTTTCACTCGCCTCCCATGACTATGCTGCATATGACCTGCACACACCTTTAGAAAGCCAAAGAAAATTAAAGCTGCAACTCTCACACTGACAGATTTCTGTTGTTTCTACTTTTTTGTGACAATTTAATGTGTTGGATCATCAATTATTTTATTGTCAGAACAACAACTTCATTTAATGGGGAAAAAGGAAAGAAGCTTTCCAAACTAGGGTTGCACTGATTTATGGCCGATCACCGATCTTTAAAAAGCCTGACCTCCCGATTCCAATCTTGGCAAATACCGATATTTTTTTTCATAACTGACACTGTGAGGTGTTATTATGTCATAATACATCTTTAATGTTCCAATTTTATTTTATTGAAAAATATTGAACATTACCTGTGAAACAATCCAAACTTGTTTTAGCAGCACATGAGGTGAAGGCAATATTACTGATGCATAACAAAGCTCAACACCAACTCTGTGACTGGCCAGAGTTACTGCCAAGCTAAACATATTCACAAACAGAATCACTGGGGAGAAATTGGAAGATGCAAGAAGGAAATAAAGCAGAAACGACACCATGCTCCCTAGAGGAAACACAGTTGATAGATGGATGCTCAAGTATCAAAGCAGAAATCAAACTTCTACACTGAATGTAATCATAGCCAACAAACAGGCCAGGGAATATAACTCCATTTATAAAATCAAAGAAATCCTGGCAAAAATTTGCTAGTTTTCTTAGCTGCAGATAGTTTGACCACAGCCCTTCTCCCTTAAAGAGGATGAAACCTTTCATTCCCATTGGATAAGACATGATATAACCATAACATTTCTTTAGAACATCCCTACAGCCCCTAAAGTCTACCACCGCTGAACTCTTGTTTTAATCTGCTGTCTGAGCTGCAATAACTGGACTTTGGCCTCATAATCTCTGGGGTTTGCTACCATTTGTTCAGTCACTGCTCTTTGTGGCCAAACATACCACCTGACCTAGCAGTTGAAAGCAGGACACACATATAAAGCACATCAGTTTGTTGTTGCTAATAAATAAAAAATTCAAAGCTCATATGACATATTACAACATGTTCTCATGTGGATTTGGTAGCAGCAAAATTACCAGCCACTGCATCCCTTACTATATGCAATTCAGTCAGGTTTTCATAGCTAAATCTAACAAAAATGCAAGTGAAACAAGGGGTAAATGCAGAGTTAAGACTAGTTCAAATACAAAAAAAGACTAAAAAAATTATTAATTTGACTTGTGGTGGGACTCAATTAAAATTTTTAATCAAGTTAATTGCAGGGTCTGTAGTTAATCAGTGTTTGTGCAGGTTTCACCAACTCAAATTGAAGACTTTTTAGGTCTTCTTAAGACCATTATGAATTGAATTTAAGACCTATATCTCCACAGAAATGTATGAACTACTTCCAGCCAAGTGGCTATAAATTTGCACCTACATATGATAACACAAAAATCCAGCTAGCTAATAAGGAAATGTTAGCAGTGAATTACCGGTAGCCTCGAGTCACAGAACACATAGGGTATAGGAAATTAATTAGTTAATTAGATTAATTAGACCTGTGATCAACATGTTAAAGATCAACTTACTTTTTACAATGAATTTAAGACAGTTTAGGGCTTTAATTTTAGATCCATGAAGCTAAGACTCTTTAAGGATGCACAGACACCTTGTTAATTAATTGCAGTTAATTGAATTTTACTCTAAAACCATATATTGACAAAATAAGCAACATTTTCAATCCAAAACCACCTTTTGCTGCTACATTATTGAATAAATAGACATATGAACTCAGCAACAAAGATATCTATTGTTTTTAATCTGTTATTTAGTTATTCCACTATCAGATTGGTGTAAAGTGCTGTTATACTTACTCAGCTTTCAAGTGTTTCAGGAACCCCTGATCATTCATGTAACTCCTTTGAAAAAATACTTCTTTAGAGATGTGGACTGTAGATGCTGACATTAGCGTTGGACATCTGTGCTGCAGCAAAATGTTTAACACTGAGATGCTATTTTAAGTTTGAATAGCTTCGCTCTGATAGGCCAACTCCTTCTTATCACAACTTAAACGCAATAGTTTTTTTCAGCGTCCCATCAGATCATTTTTTTAAAAGCAAAAATGAATCCCCAGTGGGCCAAGAGATGCGGCTTTGTCATCCATCACTGTTGTTTGTGAATGTCTCTTGTGCATCAGATTTATGGGCACACCAGAAACACAATACAAAGGTTCAGGCTCAGGACTTTTGTATGTAAAAAATAAAAATGCAAATCACTGCGTTAAGATTTTTTTTAATGCATTAAAATCAATCAATTAATCAAAAATTAATCACAATTAACATTTTAAAGTCCCCCACCCCAACCTGTTTATGAAAATCTGCATTAATTTTAGATTCCTCAATAAACACATTCCAGGGTGTACAATGTGAGAAGTAGCATTGTAGCACTCTATAAAAATACAAACAGGGATTTTATCCATTTATTACTGGTTAAATGTTTTTCAGCATAGTTTCAAAAATGACATCAAGGATCATTAAGACCGAGGAACACAGCAGACAGGTCAAGGATACAGTTGTGGAGATGTTTAAAACAGTTAGGTTCGAAAGCAATATCCTAATCACCTCATGTAGCTCTGTTCAGTCCATTGAATGAGCATGACTCAACGACGAATCTACCATGACATAGCCGTCCACCCAAACTGAACACATTAATCAGAGAACTAGGCAAGGTGTCCATGATAACTCTGGAGGAGGAAGATCAGGTATGAAAATCTGTTCAAAATCTTGTTGGAAGAACAGCAAGAAGAAAGCCAATCCTGAAAGTCAGAAGAGGTTCCATTTTGCTGTTTTGCAGTTGTTTATACACCATTTCCCTGCCCATGAGCCTATTTATAGGTGGGTGTTTAACAGCATTTACCTTTCACTAGTATTTGCTCCCAACCAAATGACTATTGACATGTAAAAAGCAGTCTATGTCTTTTCACATTGCCCTGATGAAGATGGTTTCCCACCTGCCTGTGCATTTTGGAGCAGACTCATCATCCAGTACATCAGTAAGCAGATACAGATCCCCTGGACCGTACAGGAACAACAGGGTACGCAGTGTGAAGGCTGATGCAGCCCATTCAGGGATGTAGAGACAGAAAGAAAAAAAACCTTTTGACAGTGATTAACACCTACTGTGTACTACAGGTATGCCCCTTCAGTCAACAAACATGCTTCCTGCTGATTTACACAGAGTTGAGTGCTCTGCTAGTCTGCTTTAATGATGACATTTGACTTCAGGAGATCATTTTAAATTATACTCCAACAAAAACGATGCAACTTCTATAGTTTCTCACTGTGAACCATGGTGGGGACGCCATCCTAAATGTACCATCTCCATGCAGAAATATGGTGGTGGCATAGCCTGGAAAAAACCAGCCCCAACAAGGGTTCTACGCTTCACTTCGTACAGACCCTCGGCTATTGAAAAATGACTGGACTCTGTCGAAGTTTTAAACAACTGGATCTGATTTTACCCAATCGTAAATGTATATAAAACACCAAATCGACCGTGAAGGAAGCTATGCTATGAAGCTTATCGGAAATTGCGTGTGTGGTAAACAACCATCCTCCACTGCGAAGAGAGAAGTGCTGAACTGAACAAGATGGCTGTTAAAGAGAGCCGCAATATCTGAAAGCTGGCCAACATGGACTAAATGGCTTTGTTCACTTCCTGCACTGCCACTCCTAAACTACAACCATAAGCAGACTACAATTCTAAAACAGCTCAGAAAATTGGTGTCATCATTCACAACTCCTTTGTCTGTTTGCTGATTGGCCAGGATGAATGCATCCTGAGAAACTGAGGTCAATGGGACAAATCCCAGACAGAGCACTGAAAGAAGATGAGAATCGAGCAGAATTGCATAGGAAGGCAATGGCCTTGGGACTGCGTCTCTGCTTTTTGCAGATAATGTGGTTCTGTTGGCTTCATCAGATCGTGATCTACAGCTTCCATTGGAGCAGTTCGCAGCCGAGTGTGAAGCGGCCGGAATGAGGATCATTGCCTCCAAATCAGAGACCATGGTTTTGAGCCAGAAAAGGGTAAAGTACCTTCTTCCAGTCGAGGAGGAGGTCTTGTTCATGAATGAGGGAAAAATGGAGCGGGAGATTGATAGGCAGATTGGCGCTGCATCGGCAGTGATGTGGGCACTGAACCGGTCTGTTGTGGTCAAGAGAAAGTGGAGACAAAAGGGGAAGCTCTCAATTTACCGGTCGATCTATGTTTCTACCCTCATCTATTGACACGAGATTTGAGTAGTGACCAAAAGAACAAGATCACAGCTACATACAGCCAAAATGGGTTTCCTCCCCAGGGTGTCTGGGTTCTCCCTTAGAAACAGGGTGAGAAGCTCAGTCATCTGGGTGATGCTCAGAGTAGAGCTGCTGCTTCTCTGGTCGAGAGGAGCCAGTTGAGGTGGCTTGGGCATCTGGTTAGGATGTCTCCTTGAAGGCTCCCTGGTGAGGTGTTTCGAGTACGGAGACTGAGAGGAAGACTCTGGACAAGCTGAAGGGACTGTTTTTCTCGGTTGGCCTGGGAACGCCTTGGGATTTCCCTGAAGCAGCTGACCCAAGTGGTTGTGGAGAGGGAAGTCTGGGCCTCTTCCCTCCACAACCCAACCCCTGATAAGTGGAAAAGGTTGGATGGATGGATGGATGGATGGATGGATGGATGGCCGGGGTCATGGCAAAAAAGAACCCATATGACATTAATCTTACACATCTGACTTAATTTAAATACATCCTAATACAATTGTGTTTATGTATGTATATAAAAAGCTAAATCCCACCAAAGTCATCCTGAAATATGAGTCATATTATGAGAATGCAATTTTGCATTATCCCATCTATGAAGTCATCTGTTCTCATTGCAGCCTCCAGCATTCAGACTAACTCAGCTCTGAACTCTGTTTCAAACATCAGCAGGAGGTGTGTTTGTAGAATGAAGAGAAGTGTTTGGATTATTTCTAAAGTGTTGCAAACAAGGTTAATCACTGTCAGAAGGGGTTTTTTTTACTGCCCCTATATCCCTGACTGGGCTGCATCAGCCTTCACACTGCGTACCCTGTTGTTCCTGTACGGTCCAGGGGATCTGAATCTGCTTGCTGACATGCTGGATGATGAATCTGCTCTGAAATGCACAGGCAGGGGGGAAACCAGCTTCATCAGGGCGATGTGAAAAGACATAGGCTGCTTTTTACTTGTCAACAGTCATTTGGTCAGCAACAAATACTAGTGAAAAGCAAATACTGCTACACACCTGCCAAAAACAGGCTGACGGGCAAGTAAACAAGCATTCATGCAGCAGGTCAGAGGTTAGTCAAACTGCTGCTGAGCTAAAATCTGAATGTGTTCTCACTGAATCATTCTCATGAAATTGCAAATCAATCCATAACATTGACTGAAAGCCAGTGAAGCAACCGATATTTATCAGTTCTGTTTTGATATAGTGGGGTAAAATCATTGGAACTTTGTCAGAAGTTAAACACCAAGACGTCATCTCCAGTATGAGAATGACCAGGAAGTTAGCAGTAAAGGTCTTTAAACTGTTTCCTTTGACCTTTTTTTCTTCAGTGATGATGCATTTAAAGGCAGCAGCCTGAAGATGCTGCTTTGTGCTGAAATGCACATTCCATGTGAATAACTTACAGCTGAAAGAAACTGATCAATATTCAAAATGCTGTACCCTGGGGAAGGGGAGGGTGGCACATGAGTGTGTGCAGTATGAATAGTCAAATCTTAGTAAGTTAGTGGGTTCTGCAAGTTTTCTGGTAACCACATTCTTATTTTCTGTAGATTCCCAAACAATAACAATTCTGCTATTCAGAGAACAATTGCATCAAAATCATATGAAGACTTTGATCAATAAAATATTTTTTTCATTTAATTTATTACCAAAAATACATAAACTGTGGGTGGTGTGTTGCTAGAGAGCATATCCCATATAGAAAGGTTGTTAGTCCTCAATGCAGCAGTTTGGGGTTTGATGTCCTGACCTTTAATGCATGTCTTCCCCTTTCTTTATCTGCCCATTTTTTCAGAATAAACAGCCAACAGCACCACAAAATCTTAACAAAAAAAAAAAAAAAAAACAAAACAATCTGTGACCAGAATTGTCTAGTTTTCCTGATCCTACTTGGTAATCAGCCAGTTAGAAATTAAAATTTCTATATTTTTTCAGGATATGTGAACAGATCAAACCTAATTACTAAATGGCTGGGCTGACAATAACATCACTTGGTATGCAGGTTGTCATCGAGGGAAGAAGATTCAAAATGAGCTACCTTTAGTATTAGTGATGTGTTTAAAAAGGAGTCAGAGTAAAATAAAATATTAGGACTGTTAAACATTCTATTTATGCAAAAAGTAGAAAAAATATCATTTACAGATCTTTAAGAAATATCCAAATCTGTAAAAATCTGATTGGACAGGTCAGTTTAAAAAAAATGGTGCCCAGAAATCAGCTACAAAATCTTGATCTCTATTTATTATCAGTTTTTATGTTGTCTGTTTCATTGCATTTTTTTATTATTCCTTAAAAAGGCCTACAGAGTTGATCTTTACTTGTAAACCTATCACCTTCAAGTAGTTTTACCACTTTTTATCTTTTAGTGTGGATATTTTTAACCCTGCAGAGATTCCCAGTGTACAAGCTGCTAGTGAGCTTTAAACCTCCCTTGTCTTATCCTATCTTTTCTTGATTAAATAGGTTTACTTTTGAATCTTTTTGTGCAACACAAAATCTCAACAAATCTCCTTATTGTCACAGTAGCTTTATCTGTTATCTATCCTCTATTATACTGAAGCCAAATTTGCAGCACACTGGATGCATGAATAATCACATTTACTCCATGGGGCAAAACCACACAAAAACACACACTCATGATTTTACAACATCAGGCAGTTACTGCAGTGCAGATGTGATGAATAGCACTCTGCAATCGATTACGTAGATCGATGCTCTAATCCGCATCCTCTCAAGCCTTATGAGGATGGAGAGGGTGCGCAAAGAAAGTAGAGGGAAACGTTTGAAGTTGAAAGGACTTGGAAAACGTTGTACATGGCCAGTGATAGGAGCCCATGATCATGTGTTTCATTAGGCACACACCAGTGGCTCAGCTTTACGGATGGCTCTACAAGAGGAGGGAAGAGAGCTGCTAACACCTGAATGTTTACCTGCTGAATGAGGGAGGATATTACCTGGCTCAGCCTGGACAAAGCGATTATTAGACTGCTGCTGGATCAGACTGATCCAGCAGTGCTTTAGGTGGTCCCTCCGGACCAGCATGGGAAGGCAGACACAGGCTGCAGGGTCCTATAGGGTCTGCTAATGAGCATCCATAGCTTCTGAGTAATCCTATAAATATTCATGCTCTGTGGGCAGCAGTTATGCTGCATGGTATAGAAACCGTTCATGTTTAAACATGTGGACTGTGGAGTTAATGCAACAAGCTATATTATGAATCAGATGTATCTGGTTTTATTACAGCAATCTTCAAAACAATGAGATCACAGAGAAAAGCTGATAGCTTTCTTAGTACCTCTACATAAAGATGTGTTGTCATGTCAACATATAAATGTCAAAGTTTAACTGCAATACTAGAAAACATTCTATGGAATCTGTTTTTATCTGGCGTTCAAGGCAATAATTTTACTTTTTAAAAGTTTTGGTGTTGTTTATGCCATTTAAATGAATAAAATAAACATGACTGACATGAAAAAGGAAGTAAACTTAGGGGTGCATTCACAGTAGCCCAGTTTGGTCCGCTTTAATTGAACTCTGGTTCATTTGCCTGGAACGTCCAGTTCGTTTGCAGAGGTGTGAATGTGAAATAGAACTCTGGCCAACAAAGCGAACTCTGGCCCACCTAAACACCTAGGTCTTTGTTCAGTTGAAGTGAACTCTGGTGCGGTTCGAATGCATGTGTGAATGCCAAGCAGACCGTAGACTGCTCCAAAAGCAGGAAGCGGACTAAAGCGCAGGGCATTCTGGGTAAATTCAACCAAAACAAACTTGCGAGGCTACTATTAGCGGGAGAAATGGCTCGTGGTTTTTTTGTCAAAGACAAAAGAGAACTCCTACAGCCACTAAAATCTGAAGACATTCTATTTCTGTTTATATTTCTTGAAGGAGGAAGTTGCGCTTAGTGTCTTCTTCAGAGTTTTTGGTGTCTTTTCCTTCAGTGGTTCTTAGCACAGCGCCACCACCAGTGAGGAGGTAAACAGGTTGCTGAAAGGGTTTGATTCGTTTGACACAGTGCAGTGTGAAAGCGAACCGCACCAGCTGAAAATGGAACAAATGTTGCAATTTTGGTCCCCAATCGAAGCGAGTCTACTGGACTATGAGGTGTCAAAACACCCCAACTCACCAAAGGTTCTCAGATTGTAACTATAAGAGATTTCCAAGCACGTTAGTTATGTAGTGCCTGTTGTATCAAGAACCTAGAGTTCCTTTCAATATGTCACACACCACAGAGCTCATGGAGCGCTTCAAAAAAACAGGATATTGATGCTGATAAAAAAAGATTTGATAATCATTTGAAAATGGAGACATAATGGAAGAAGACATTCTCATCCAAGTGCTGTGACCATTTTTTTTTTTTTTTACATTTAAAGAGAGTGTTCTAGATCTGAGGTAAACGTTGCTGGGCTCTTCCTTTTAGTCTGTTGCAAATCATATGACAGACAACTACAATGCCTTGCAAAAATAAACATAAAAATTAAAATCTTTTACAAATAAGATCTGAAACATGTGACATGCATTTTTATGTTCAGATCTTTGAAGACCCTTTTCAAGTCTTGCCAGAAACAAAAATCATGAACAGGTTTGTATCTCCACTATCTCATCGTAGCTCAAGCTGTATGCTTAGGATCATTGTTTAGCTAGAAGCTGAACATCAGCCCCAGCCTCAAGTCTTTTGTACCATGTAACAGGTTTTTCTTCCAGCAATTCCCTGTATTTTGCTCCATTCATCTACTCATCAAGTTTGACCAGCTTCACTACTATAGAAAAGCCTTCCCACAGCATCATGCTCCCATCACTGTGTCATTCTCATCGTGGGGCAGGGGTGTGTCTAAGTCGGGATACTTTATTTTTTATTATTATTATTTTTTTTTTTTATAGATCAAGATGCAGACATGAAGAACTCTGAATCAAATCAAATAACATGTCAACACTTAATTATGTTAATTATTTACCTAATTATGAAGAATATAATAGGCAGAACTCAAAAGTAAGGACATTTATGGTACAAACATAAAGTTACATGGATATATGATTAGCCCCCTCTGCACTGAGGGGGCTGCGGGGGGAAACTGGTTGGACAAGAGCCATGAATCATGCAGAGTGTGAAAACCTAAGCTGGAATATTCTGCAAAATGACAAATGTGAGATATCATGTTACACAGCTCAACCCACAGCGGGAGAAAAACCAGTTGATCATATCCAATATTTTTTGATTGGATGGAGAACATCTGTGATGTCACCATATTTTAGCACAAATCAAAAGAAAGAATATTCTCTTGTTATTTTTATAGAAGTAAAAGTTATATGTTGGTGGTCTAATCGGCTATTTCTCATCAACATAAGCATTTCTGTGAATTATTGCTCATCGATCATGTGTTATAAAACTGCAGAAATCTCTCCAGCTATGATTAGTCACCCATTTCGTCCTGGCTCCTACCTTTTCAGCCTTTGACAAACTGTGTTTCTCAGTTTTGCTTTGTGTGGTATGAAAGGAGCCATAACAGCACATACTGGGAAGACAGACACCTCCAAGAGAGCAAAACCTTCAAAACTGCAGGGGATGTGAACTGAGGATGAAAAAAGCCCCCAAAACTATCCAATATCTAAACATCAAGATCTCAGAGCACTGAAGGGAGCACTTTCAAGTCAGAGTGGAAACATGACAGGGATGATTCAGAGAGTGAAAAACAGGTCTGTGGTTCAAAAAGTCTAGCAACGGTTGGTGGGTTTTGAGTCATCACTGCAGACCTCTGTGGCCCCCTCTGCTCTCCCAGAGTGGAAGAACTCTGATTTCTGTACACCGTCATTATTCTGCAGGCAACACTTTAATGGAAAGAGATGCAATCAGCACGCTGCCTGGAACATTTTACTAAAAGTCTGTGCAATCACAACATAATACCAGCATTAGGTCTGGCTGAATCATGAAAGTGGAGCGTTTTGTTTTGAAGCCATTGTGATTTTTAAAAATGCTGCCAGGCTTCTGACTGTTTGTGTTTCCAGCTTCTGCAATCATCTCACAGATTTAACTTTTCAAACAATGGTTCCATCAGTTGTTTTCTTTTGTCTTTTTGAAAAATGATTAATAACTCTTTCAAAAAAATTCACATTTTGTCACATCACAATGATAAACTTCAGTGTAGTTCATAGGGACCAACACAAACAAGAGCACAATTGTAAAGAGGGAGGAAAAAAATACTTAGTTTTCGAAATAAAATAAATAAATGGCATAAATATACATATGACATCCATTTGTATTCAGTCCCACTGTGTCAACATCCTATTGAGGGTATCATTCTACCAGTTTTGCACATGTAGAGGCTAAAATTCTTACTCATTCTTGTTTGCAAAGTTCAAGCTGAATTTCAAAGCTTAAGCTCAGTGAGAATTTATGGAGAGCATCTGTGATGAGATGTAGTTGGATTTATATCTGGACTTTGACTGGGCCATTCTAAAACATGAGTACCCTTTGATTTTAAACTATCCCTTTGTAGTTTTGGCTACATGTTTGGTATCGTCCTGTGGGAAGGTAACCCTCTACATAATTTTCAAGTCTTTTGCAGCCTCTAAATGGTTTTGCTTCCAGGATAGTCCTGTACATAGCTTCATCTATCTTCCCATCAGCTCTGAGCAGTTTCCTGTCCCTGCTGAACAGCTGTGGGCAACACCATCTCCAAAGCATGATGCTGTCACCACCATGTTTCAGCACAGGATTGGTGGTTTCATGGTGACAAATCGAAAGCAGGAATTTTAATTGCTTTCTTTTCTATCCTGTTCTATAAAAGCCATATTTGTAGAGGATAGAGCTGTTGCCCATCCTATCATCAGTATCTTCCACTTGAGCTGTGAATCTATGCAGCTCCCCCCTGAGTTACCATGGGCCTCTTGGCTGCTTGTCTAATTATTGCTCTCCTTGCTTGACCCGTCTGTTTCAGTGTACTGCCCTGTGTTTGGAGGTTTGAAGCTGTTCCACACGCTTCCCATTTTCAGATAATGGACTGAACAGAGCTCAATGAGCTATGTGGGATATTGTTTTAGAACCTAATCTTGCTTTTAACATCTCCACAACTTCCTCCCTGACCTGCCTGCTGTGATTCTTTGTCTTCATGGTGGTATTTGTTTAGTAATGTTCTCAAACAAACCTCTGAGATCTTCACAGAACAGTTAGACACAGAGACAGAACTCTATTTACTAAGTATATACTTATAGTGCAATGGATTTTATTTACATGCATTAGGGTAAAGGGGGGTTATCACATGTCACACTTTTCAGATTTTTATTTGTACAATTTCTGAAAATCAAGTGTAATTTTCCTCTTACTACACAATTATTATACTTAACACTGTGTTGGTCTACCACAGAAAATACACTAAAGTTGGTGGATGTAATGTAACAAGTGTGAAAAAGTTAATGGTGTATGAGTATTTTTACAAGGCACTGTTTGTGTACTTCATTCCTGAAACCCATGCCTAACAGTGACTGCATGGACGTGTATAATGCTTGAGGTAAGGTTATCTGTAGATTATATCTACAGTCCATTAGTCTCTCTTTGTGTTCACATGTTTGCTGACTGAAAAAAAATGCCCAAATATTCATGAAGTGCTTGGAAAGAGTCTAAAACCCTTATTGGTTCTGTACTTTTCCCTGCTGACATGCTGTCATCTGTTTCCTGTGTGGGAGTTTTTATTTCAAATCATCTCCCTTCAGTTCATCTTCTGTAACTTTTACATTTTGCCAGTCGGTTTGGCCTTTGCATCAAATTCACACTCAAACACTCAGACTGTGTGTCTAACAACGCGCTGTCGACTGTGTTTCTAAAGGGCAGCAAATCTACAGAACTGCTCTGAAATTTGCATGGAAAGGAGGTTTTGATATGCATTTCATAACGGTGATGTGATTTGTAACGCATATGGTGATGAACTCGTTCTGTGTGAGTAGTAAGTTAAACAGCACAGAGCTAATGTTAGAAAACCTCACTGATCTTCTGGGTCTTTTGTTTTCTCATTAAGTGAAATAGGATCCTTTATCACCGGTGCTCTGAACATTTTGCCTCCTAAAATAATAACAAAGGAAAGGTGTATATGGCATCTCAGGAATAGCTGTGCATATACCGAAACCTAACTGATGTGGTACTTCTGGTTTGTTTTGCTTGATGGGAATAATCCCCTCATAGGCAGGCGCTTAATTCAGGTTTGAACTGATGAGAACTAGCTAAGGGGTAGCTGCTGTAATCACTCTCTTACTCCAGAGGAGTTGACTTGTCATGACAGTTTTTGTCCCGATAATTCACACTGTTTTGGATTCTTGGACAGAGAGATTTCCTGTAATGGTGCTTACTGAGGTAGACATGGTTTGCTTCGCTACATGGTTCAGTATGTACCTTACAAACTTTTCTCTATCAGATTTTAAATCCTAGTTTTAAACTTCTTCCACCATTGTCAACTATCCACCACCTAAAGCATGTCAAACTCAAAGGGTAATCCAAGATCAATAAATTTAGACACTGAAGACACCCTGTAACTAAAACAGAGATTAGCCTTTAGGTCGCACAGAGCTTGTACAGCTAGCGGACTTTAAGTCATCTTATGAGACTTTGTCCTCTAAATCAGACAATGTTTAGTCTGCAAGTACATGACCATTATCACTGTACTAACACTCTGGAGTTGACATACACTGAATTTTACCAACATTTGAACCAGAATGTTCTGTGCTTCGCAAAGACAACAGCTGGCTAAAATCCAAGGTGGCAGACCTGGAAGGATGCAGCGGAGGCCAGAATATATGAATTGCAGGATTACCTGAGGACATTAAAGGTTTGCATCCAACTAGTGCAGTCTGAGAAACCATGGCCAGTTAAGCTGTAGTATGTAACTTTTGTGAAAATATGTTTTTTACATATTTGTTAAAATTATCATTATGTCTTGACAGTATAAGACAGATAATCTGTGAAAAAAATCAAGCTCCTCAGCCTTCTCCCAGTGCTCCCAGAGTACCAACTGCAGAAATACGCCACTCAGAGCCAGGAGGACTTAGGAGGTCTTAGCGCTGCTAATCACCCTCATGTACATGGCCCTCACATACTCCCCCTTGCTCTCTGCTGTGCTACAGCTGATCCACCATAATACAGCCTGCCATGAATGCTAAGGCTACTTAGCATAGCCACCAATGATGGCAGATAACAGTTTTCCTGGAATGGTAAATGCCATTAGCACATTTAGCAGTGTGTATACGAGGCTGATTGACAGCACTAAGACCTTCCTCCTGGCTCTGATTGGTTGTTTCAGATCGGGAGTGGTGCATTTCTTTAGACAGCAATAGTAGCTCAGGAAGGAGGTGGGGGAGCTTGACCTTTTCACAGATTATCTGTCTCATACCAAACTGTCACGACATGGTGACAGTTTCAACAAATATGGAAAAAACATATTTTTGTAAAAGTTACATACTGCAGCTTTAATGTCAATGAAAGACCTGGTGATCCAAGAATCTTGTAAGAAGAGAGAGCTCCTTTACAATGGCCTTTGGATCCAGTTTTATGAAGATTACAGCTTGAGGTACTAAAGAACCAAGCGGAGTTTAAAGATGCTATGTCGAAATTTTATAAGTGAGGATACAATCCTCCACTGCTCTATCCCAGCCAACTGTACATCGTACTGCCTACTGGGGAGAGAAATTAGCTTGCGTCTGCTGCAGAGGCTGGATAAATTTGTGCAGGATATTAGAAATGAAGCTAACGTTTAATTACCACCGACAAGCTTATGTTACAGGAATATAACTTGATGTTTTGCTGTTTTCCAGGTAAAAAAAAAGAGTACAGGCTTTTAGCACAGTGATCAGTTGCACATTTTAATCTTCAAATAGATTAATTGTTACAAAAGATTACATTATTTAAATATGTTTTCGGCATATAAATAAATAATGAGCTAACTTATTACCAATATACAGCATAGTAAACAAAGGTGTAGTCTGTGCCTCTGACACAACTCAAGATTATAATTCTTTTGCTATGAGGGAGTGTGTTAGTAATGACCATGTCTAAAGAAACCTTTCCACTGTTTATTACTTCATTTAAACTGCCTCATATGCAGGAAATTGCATATGAAATTGCATTGCATACTAAAATATTGCAACTGTGAGAACAGTTTTATGGATCATCCAGAATGTCAAGATGGGAGGTTCACTAGCAGTGAAGAAGGCCTCTTGACATCCAATGGTGTCCAGGAAGCTCAAGTAAAAACTTGGTGCATCTGTGTATTTGCCAGTGTGATATATCACTTTGTCAGGAGGTAAAAGTGATGAAGAGGCTGAAGGACAGTAACCATTTAGAGTCTGTGAAGCTGAAGCTATCTGAGAACCTGTGGCCAGATCTCAATTAGAAGGTGGATGAAAAAAGCCTACAAACTGTGAAACAACTTCAAGAGAAACACTGCAAATACTTAGTTCTTGACATGCAAATAAAAGCATTTTAAAAACATAGAAAAGGTTTTAAATTTTTTTTAGCATAGCATCAAAATATGTACAATACATAAGAAAACATATGGAACTCAAATTTGGTCTAGTTGACTAAAATAACTTGCTTTCTTTAACTTTGTTCTTTGTGCATGCTTGACTCTTTCTCACTCTGAGCAAATCTTAAAAGCTAGACTTTGTGCTTGCCTACTTAGTTGCCTATTGTTATTTATTAAAGGATTCTGTTTAATTAAAGCATACCAAGAGCTGCACTGTGGCACAGTTGTTCACACTCATTTCCTTGCAGCAAGAAAGTCCTGAGTTCAAAGCCCAGCCTGGGGTCTTTCTGCATGGAGTTTGCATGTTCTGCCTGTGCAGTTGTGACTTTTATTTTAATTGGCTTCTCTAAACTGACCTCAGAAGTGTGTGTGTGCAAGCATGGTTGTTTGTCCTGTTTATGTATGTGATGGACTGGTGACCTGTCCTGGGTGTACCCCATCTCTTGCCTGATGGAGATACACTTGCCCACTGTGACCCTGCAAGGATAAGCTGGTATAGATGAGCGATGGATAAAACGTACAAACTGCCAGATTTTATAGAGAATAAATAACACAGTGAATGAAAAAGCCCAGGACTACACATTTCACTTAAATATGGGTAACCCTTTAAGACAAGTCTTTTGCTTGTTGTGGTAGACTGGGCTGACACTAAACTAGTTTGATTGATGGTAAGTAAAATTTCTGAAATAGTTATTTTTGTTCTTTTCTGTGCAAGAGTGGGTTTTATGTCAAAGAATAGTCCATCAGAAAGGCTTTCATTTGTATCTTTTCCTTTCTGATATAGTTAGGGATTTCTCTAATCCACAGAGAATGGGAAGGAGATTTCCACTTGAACAAAAATCTGCCAGCTATGAAGCCAGCAGCACTATGTGAACAGAGGTTACAATAATCCAGGGATTTGAATGATTAGATTTGACAAAGCTCCCAGTTATTCTTAAAACGATGGAAAGATGTCCTTCCTGTAAGAATATAACCAAGACAAGATCAAAATTAGTGTACAGCTACAGCATCTTTTCTTTGTTCACCAAACTTTGCTGGTGTCACCACAGATGCTGGTCATTTAACTCGTTTGCCATTGTGTAACTTTGCAGTTTTGGTCATTTCATAAATGACTTTCTCCAGGTTTAAAATGGTGCCATCGACTGCATCATATTTCGTTCCAACCATTTGTCAATTCATTCCCATATGGGGAATGTTTCCCCACTCCTCCCTCTTTATTCTGCCATGTTTAATTGCACTTACTTTTGAAAATAACAATGTAAAATGCACCCAGGGTAATGCTTCAAAAAGGTAGGAACCGTGCATCAGTTGGGAATCACTTCACAATAAAAGCACACTTACCAAGCCCAATACCCTAAAATAATAATGGTGGTTTTGCTGGTGTGCTTCGGATCACAGTCCTGCCGTAAAACCCAAGTGTGCGATCTTACGGTCATAAGCTGATGGCTGAACATTCTCCTTCTGGTCTGTCTGCTGGATTAGTTCTTGCGTTAATTGCAGCAAGACATCCAGATCCAGTATGATGTTCTTTTTCTAAAATGCTATGTTTGTTTTGCAGATGCACATCTTGAAAAAAAAGTCCTACTTTAGTTTTTCACATAATATTTTCCCAAAAGTCTTGGGGATATTCATAATGTTTAATAGCAAATGTGAAATGGGGCCTTTGTGTAGTTTTAGGTCCGCAGTGGTTTTGGCCTCGGGGAATCTCCCATGAATGTTATTTTCCCCAGGTCTCTTTCAAATTGTTGAATCATGAAAACGTAGCTAAACTGAGGCAAGTACATCCACACTAATTCTGCATTTTGGGAAACCAGAAACGATTGTATTTGAAACCGCGTTCCAGAGTAGATAGATTTCAAAACACCAGTTTTATGTTTCCGTCTGTACATGTGAGCCGTGTCTTTTTTGAAACGATCATAACATAGCTCCATCTCTCTATCTATCTTGCATGCGCTTCACTCTCACACAAAACAAACATGGCAGCGTCCGGTGTTGTTCGGTGTTTTTTGGTGTCATTCTGCAGCAGTGTTACAGCACCACCGATTGGCCCAGCATACCTACTACAGCGATCTCAGTGGTGCTCCATCCTGGAGTTTGGACGTGCATTTTTTCTTAATTGTTTACAAAAATTTACCATGTTCGTCTCCCTGTGTACAGGGCCTGAGAGCGCTCATCCCCCTCTGTTTACTGTTATGACATTGTAATAACTGCTGTAACAAACTGGGGCAGATTATCAGATAATGGATTCATATAGTCTGAACGGTCTGTAAGTCTTTTTGTTGTCAGATATGCCATTGACATTGCTCCAGTACTAACACTGACTATGTTCTAGCAATGATTACCATTAATCCTACTCCATATTTCATTTTCTGTGTTTTTGTTGAAATAATAGAGTGCAGATTTATCCTTCAAGAAAGATGACATGCCCTGTACATGCCTTATTATGACACAGGCTTCAGCATACCATATGGCATAATGAATTTCATTCCCATTCCTCCCTCCATCCAGCATCCTGAGATTCTCTGACAGATCCGACCGCAGCTGCGCTCCTGCGATGACTGAGGAAGCTTTCTGCCATCATTTCAGTATAATTTTATATTTTGCCATTCCTCCTTTCCATTTCCACACATCATCCCAGCACTGCTCTCATCCTCTTAACTGCAGACAAATGGGCACATAAACAGGAAAATCTACACACACAAACACAAGCACACAACCACCATCACCAGCGCTCCCAAGGGTCTATTTATAGGCGTCGTGTGACAGCATGTCCAACTAGATAATAGTCTGAAAAGCAAGCCGATCCTTTAATCATCGTCTTAGTTAACATATACGCCTCTTTTGCAGTGGAACAGCTTCATACTTCACATAATTACAGTAGTTTGCTGCACCTGTCAGTTGGAATAGCAGATTAATATGTATGAATACATTACGTCCTAATCAGTCAGTTTGGGAACAGATACATCTGCAACGCTGCATCCTTGCTGTCATCGTACATAGTCACTGAAACATGTAAGATAAATAATCGTGTTGCATTTCACTTTCACATGTTCATCTTAAAGCGAGTATAACCACTTTGGTTAATAGAGCTTATAATCTGCATGATCTGATAGGAGGTGATTGAAAAACACAGTGGTCGTGAGGAGGTGGCAGCAATTGAGAGGAACAAATGAGAGCAAAAGATCCACCTTCTGTGTTTGTTTTATTGTCATCAGCTCAGCATTTCCTTCCTAATCGACAGGCGCCAAAAGTAAAAATAAGGAAACCATTAGCAGCGGCTGATTATCGACGTAGGCTCAGCAGATACAGAGGGCATGTAGACTGGTCATAAAAAATGCCATTAGTGATAGAAAAGATTCAGGAAATGATTGTTCCTTGTTTTATAAGCGAATGAGATACAAGAACAGCAAAGCAGAACTCTTAAATGTCTGTTTTAATCATTTTGACAGAAAATGTAATGATGGTAAACATAATGAAATTGAATTTTCATTGAACATGTATTAAAGCCTTTTGTAAAACTGCTGATATCTATTTTAGCTGATCGCAATTTCTCTTGCAGAGATGTAGCTTAAGAAGATATAAGAGCAACATTGATCATATTTACTGCAAGCCGTTGCACATGGTCACAAATTATTTATGTATGAGAGCACAGTTAACATGAAACTGTCATGATCCACAGGTGTTTGCATTTTGGCCACCCTTTGTGTTTTTATTTCTGGGTTTATTTAGTTAGAAAATGTCTTGCCGTATTCATTTGTTTATCATTGTCATTCGGGTTTTGCCATATCAGTTGATTTCAAAACAATTCCAGATCCAGTATGTTTCATTACAGATAGCTGTTGAAATCTTCAAAGGTTAAAACAGAAACCTATCTGTTGAAAATCTCACTCTCTCTCACTGTTTTGCAGCCTGAATAAACTACAGACATGTGTTGACGGGTCACAGAAAATACAGCTTATCTTACCAAAACCTCTGCAAGATATGTAGGGAGCACTTAGGATTAAAAGGTATAAAATATATTTATGTTGTTTTTCAGTGACGTTATACTGGTACAAAGCGTACATTTAAAACTCCCAATAGTTTTTCTTAAAAAAAGAACAACAGTGAACTAATATGTTAGCAACCCAGTTAGTCATTATCAAATAGTATTAGGTCATCCTTCTGTGTTTATGATGCTTGCATGTTTGCTCATCTAAATCAAAGCTGCCTGAACTCTAAAAGCAATGATTATAATTTATGAGAGTGGTACTGTATCTTTTTTAGCGTTTAGTCAGTGATACTGTATCTTCCCCACAGAAATGACTCACTGACAGCACCAGAACATCCATTAACCCTGCTTGCCTCTGTGTTCCTCTGCAGCACTAACTGCTGACGTGGAGGATATTTAAATGCAAATCACAGTGATTTAAATTTTTCAATAAATATTAAACATGAACAGGTAATGAACCTGCTCAGTGCTTACACAGCCTTCCAGGGTTACAACTTCTAATAAAGAGCCTAATTACACAACCTTTTCGTTTAGATTCACAAATATGGGTGTGTGTAAAACATTTCACTCACTAAATCACACATGAAGCTGAGCTGATCTGCATGTTTTGTGTCAGCTGGAGCTTCCATATGAGTAGGAAACTGCAGTTGTGAAAGTTGCTTTGATAGATAACCTCTTGGTAGTTTTATTTGTGGTGCCTCTGCTTTCAAGATCTATAATCTTAGCATGTCAGTCAGAGCAATGCTGCCCCAGTACATCAATAAGAAAAACACTCAGGGTAACATAAATGAAAAAGGGACTGACAGAGATAAAAAGCTGTAAATCCCAAACAACAAAAGGAATTCACAATGAAATGGAATTCACCTTCTAAGAAAAGAAATGCGACCAAACGTCCAAAGCAGCATGAAAAACTACAAAAACAGCAAAAAAGTCAGATCCCTAAAAATGCACTTGGTTTTTGAGAATACCCTCATCACAATATTGTACATCAGCCTTTCATGTCAATGCCATTCATTCGAAGCTGTCGACTTACAGCTATGTTCATGACTTTAAAAGATAATGCGTGAAAATTATGCTTCCACATTGCCTACTTGCACATTCAACACTGTAGAATACCAAACAAACTAGCCTGCCATGGAGTCATTGGAAGTGGCAAGAAATTCCATGACATGAGTGTCATAGCCCTCATATATTATGTATACATGTGCACAAACTCAGCCATCACAGCGATGGCCCCATCATATAATTTATCACACCCTTCTATGCAGATGCCTCACTCACCTCAGGATGCTAGCCACATGAAATTTAAAGAGAAACTGACAGCATCCCTTAATATCTAATTAATTCATCTGATCACTTGGAAACTTCAGATTCTTTAATAGGAAAAGAAGAAGAGAGAAAATGATGAAGTGGAAAAGTAACATACACAGTCATAATGCAGCAGAACACTATGACTCCCATAAAAAAAAAAAAAAAAAAAAAATTATTCACAACGCAAGGGAAAAAACTGTAAACATAGTTCAAAGACATGACAGGACTTAATGTTTTACAAAATCACCTTTGTTTATTTTTTATTACCATATGTTTTAAGGGATTCAGGATTAGTTGTAATAATCATATTTATTTGAGAAACATTGATTTCAGATGTAAAAACAATCCAGTAAAAATACTGTAGGCTTTTTAGTTTTCGTAAATTTAAAGAAAATGTCACACGGATGTCACCATTTTGTCTATGCTGCAATGCATTCTGGGTAGATAATTTTCAGAATTACAAATTATGGTTCAGAGGTCAAACCAGTGTGGATTCCTGCACATATTGGAATTGTAGGAAATGAGTTGGCTGACAGTTTTGCTAAAAGTGCTGCAAAAAAGAATATTGTGGATTTAAATGTTAAAATAAGTAAAAGTGAGAATAAGAGTATAGTAAAATTATACATTAAGAAGAAATAGCAAGAGCAATGGAACAGAGGCGTCAATGCTAGATTTTATTACAGTATCCAAAAGAAAGTTGGGGAATTTAAAAAATGTATTAGAATTAAGAAAGAAGAAGATATTGCATCGAGTTTGGTCACACAGGATTAAATAGTACTCTTAAAATAATCAACAAACATGCTATAGGTTGCCATGTTATCAAATTGTGATCAAATGGAAACTATAGAACATATTTTCTTGGAATGTAATAAATATGCACATGAAAGAGAAATATTAATTAGAAATTCCAATTAAAATAAAAGTAAGTTAGAGGTAAGGGAATTGCTTTAAAGATCGCCTGGGGATATAGTTTTTACCAGCCTTTTTAGTTTCTTAAGAAGAACAGGTATTTTGAAAAGAATATAATAGTGATTAGTTGTTTTCCAGCTGCAATAAGAATACAAAAAGAAGAAGAATTCTGGGTAGAGGACGTATGCTAGGTCCTACGTCGCTGGTTCCGTCCTCTCAGAACTGTAATTTTTGCACAATAAGTAACATTCAGCTCTTTTAATTTGAACTGGAGCGAGTTGAAATAGAAGGCAATGGAGAAATGACAAGAGGAGATGAAGATGAGGAGGCCCAAATGGAGGAAGAGTAGAGATTCGGCTGAAAAAGCAGGTGTTGGTGCGGCTGCTGCTTCGAAATGTCAATCTGACAGAATGCTGCAAAGAGCTCCATATTCTAACTCAAGCTGCTTACAGTAAGCATCAGGATTAAAACATTTTCTCAAATTCCTTAAAATTTAAAATTTTGTGTTACAAAGACTTGAAGATGATACATTGTCACTTTAAACATCCATTCATTATCTTTCAAATTGTTTTGATTTTGCATTAGCTTCTGCTAATGGTGCTAGCTCCTGCTAATATAGTAAACAGCAGATCACAAGCTGATGTGAGTTTGTTTCAACAGATATCCTGTTTATAACAGCACATGAAAACTTTTAGACAATTTGCCTCAATCCAGACATTTTGTGGGCTGCCCTTTGTTTACAGACTCGAGTCCACTATAATCTACCCATGTCATCGGCCTGGCATGCATTGCGCAGCTGACTAAATAGTGACATCCATAGGTGAAAAGTATAATAAAGATATACAATTTTTGAAGTAATTATGAGTTTTTACATACCACAAACAACAACGTAGGCCAACATGGTCAACTAATTGTGGATCCCTTTAAAAAAACATCATACATAGCATGGTAGAAAACTGTGTGAATGCAGCTTCAAAAAAGTGCAGTGTTGGTTAGATTACATACACTCACCATTGGCATTAAAGATATAGTTAATTTTGACAGAACAAACCCCTATGTCCTGAGCCACTGCCAGCCCAACTAAAGTTCTTTGCTGCCTACATGGAGAAGCCAAATACCCTCTGTAGAAAGGTTTATGATCAGAATGTTAGGAGTCAACATGAGGATCTAAAATGAAAGAACACTGTATGAGCTATCAAACACGGAGGTGGTGGTATTGTGCTTTGGGGCTGTTTCGTCACCTGAGAAACTGGCGGACCTCTCAAAGGGAATGGAATAATAAATTTTGAAACTTTGACCGAACTGGGTGTTCCAACAGGAATTACACATCAAAACTGGTTTTGGAATGAATAAAATGAGCTGACACTAACCTTGTGAAAAAGCTTTGATCGCAACCCTTTGGACTCTGAGTCCAAAATGAATATGGCCTTCCTGCCTGTTATGAATAGATGTAAATTTGTTCCTACATCTATGACCCTTTATCATGTTTTACTATGATAATAGTCCATTTCCTTCATTTCCTTTTAAGAAGAAGTGTTCCTGGATACTGCTGCTGCACAAGAAACTTCAGGATGGATTAAACCAATTGGCCACTTAATGAGAAACATGACGGTTGAATCATAAAACAAATCTTTTTAAATTTACCTTGAATTCATCAGATGAATGGGAGCATGATTAGACTCTTGACTGAAAAGATTATAGTGCTCATATGAGTTGCTAAACAACCTGAGGAACATCAGAAGAAAGATTCTTAATATTGAAAACAGGTCCAAATCCACAAGGTTTTTGTTTCAGTCAAATCTGATGTGTTTTATGTAACATTTCAAATTATCCAGAGCTTGTTAATTATTGCCTTATCAAAGGAGTGTTTACTTGATTTAGTTACTTCTGATCAGGAATCCCTATCTTCCTCAGCAGAGGAACAAAGGCATTGTCCGTCTATTCATTATGAAAGCAAAACAGATTAAATTCCTAATCCATTTAAAATGGAATGAATAAATTCATTCCAAAGAGTTTTTAATTGAAAGCAATGCAAGAAAGCTAAGCATTGATTATTTGGACTGTGATGGCCAAACCCATGGCCACAATCCATTAAAGTCCCACTTGGCTTGCAGTTGAGTGGGATGGAGATCATCTGCCCCCAAAGTACGAGAGTATGGTTCTCAACTGGAAAAGTGTGGTTTGCCATCTCCAGGTTGGAGGGAAAGTTTCTTCCTCATGTGGAGGAGTTAAAATATCTTGGGGTCTTGTTCATGAATGAAGGGGGCGATGGAGTGGGAGATCGATAGATGGATCGGCTTGGCCACTGCAATAGTGCGGAGGCTGCACGGGTCCATTGTAGTGAAGAGAGAGCTGAGCTGAAAAACGACGCTCTCAATTTACCGGTCGGTCTACGTTCCTAACCTCACCTATGTTCATGAAATTTGGGTCATGACCAAAAGAATGAGATACTGGATACAAGCGTTCAAAATGAGCTTCCTCTGCAGGGTGTCTGGGCTCTCCCTTAGCAATAGGGTGGGAAACTTGTCATCCGGGAGATGCTCAGAGTAGAACCGCTGCTTCTCCATGTCAAGAGGAGCCAGTTGACCCTGGATTAAGCGAAAGATTATGGATGGATGGACAGATTTTTAGTACAATCCGATGTCCTGCTGTAACTCAGCTTTTTATATTTTGTCTCTTAAACCGATATTTATAGTTCATTTTAAGTTTTTTTTCCCAACAACTTCTATTTGTATTTTATTTTCTAACTTCTGATTTTATTGTTTTAGTGATGTATGATCTTTGTTCCAAAGTTCAAATGAGTTTATGGTAATCCAATGGCCTCCACACTAATGACATCTAAGCCATAAAGAGCTCCTTTGGGATTTGGGGGAATGAGTATCATGT